>CM077174.1:915000-1515000 GCA_039654105.1 Coreius guichenoti | reverse complement strand
TTGTAAGGGCACAAACGGAAGCATTTTTTTTAAAGCATTTTTTGCTTTTCTTACTTAGTACTTTTGTCGTTTCTAGTCCAAACATCTAAAAATTCTTAAAACAAGAAATATTTACTAGACAAGTAAAAATGATTGTTGCCCCACCGCGTGGGTATAAAGGGCGTTGCGTGGCAATCTTGCATCATGTTACCTGCTGAAGAGCCGAGGCATGAGTGTCCGGCCGTTCCAGCGGTACAGCGGAAGTGGCATGGGGACGTAACGTCTCCGTTCCCTACCTTCAGGGAACGAGGGTTACATACGTAACCGAGACGTTCCCTTTCAGTCAGTACACTACGAGTTACGTCAGTTACTGACGAAATGGGGGTCCCAATACAATCTCGCCACGACGGCTGTCTTCCAGCGTCCTGCACTGACCAGAGCTCCCTGCCATGAGTCTTAGCACGAACGAGGGGCTAGGCTCAATGCCGATACCAAGGTACACTGGGAAGCATATCCCACGAGGAGAAATGCAACACAACGCCTGCCCGAAGGGAGGACTTAAGAATACACATATGACCCCCATAGGGACTGCATTTGGAGCACTCTGGGGTATCCAGCTGCAGATGGAAAATTTTTCAACCCCAGGTGTGGCAAGGTGTCTTGCCAAGGGAAGCATGCACACGGAGGCACCTAGCCGAACACGAGGGCTGACCAAGCGGGCATGCACTCTGGTGTCGACATCAGCAGTGCTGGAGGAGCTCAGGGCTTACTGGGAAGCTCACCTGAGAGAAAATGCGCACGCATCCAGTCTGTGGAGTGGAATGGCGCAGCAAGCGAAGACACCTGAGCCTGTCCAGTTACTGGCCACTTGGGGCGAGTACACGAGCGGACACAGACTCCACTTGGAGATTATAAAATCTTGCGAATGTGTTGGGTGTCGCCCAGCCTGCAGCTCTACAAATGTCTGTCAGCGAGGCGCCATGCGCTAAAGCCCAAGAGGAAGCAACACTCCTAGTGGACTGTGCTCTAACCCCAAGGGGGCATGGCATGCCCTGAACCTGATATGCCAGGACAATGGCGTCCACTATCCAGTGAGACAACCTCTGCTTGGAGAGAGCCTTCCCTTTCTGCTGCCCTCCGTAACAGACAAAGAGCTGGTCTGAGGTCCTGAAACACTGCGTCCGGTCTACGTAAGCGCGAAGGGCGCGTACTGGACAGAGCAGTGCCAAGGTTGGGTCTGCCTCCTCCAAAGGCAGCGCTTGTGGATCCCTGAAGGGAGTGGTGGGAACCTTGGGCGCATATCCAGGCTGGGGTCTCAGGATCACGTGAGAATTAGCCAGCCCGAATTCCAGGCACGCTTCGTCAACCGAAAATGCCTGCAGGTCCCCTATCCTCTTGATGGAAGCCAGAGCAATCAAGAGCACCACTTTCATTGAAAGGAACTTCAGCTCCACAGACTGCAGAGGCTCAAAGGGAGCTTTCTGCAGGGCAGATAAAACCACTGCAAGATCCCAAGAGGGTATTTGAGGAGGGCGAGGAGGATTTAATCTCCACATGTGTAGGTTCCAAAGGTCGGGACGTGGGTGCCATACGGTGCCCCATCTCTGAGTAAAGAGGTCCTTCCTCAGAGGGATTGACCAGGGAGGGGCTGTCGCAAGGAGTACGAGTTCTGAGAACCAGGTCCGGCCGGGCCAATATGGGGCGAGCAAAAGGACCTGCTCCCTGTCCTCCCTGATCTTGCACAGAACCTGTGCGAGAAGGCTCACTGGGGGAAAATGCATATTTGCGTGGGCCCCGCGGCCAGCTGTGCGCTAGTGCATCCGTGCCGAGGGTCCCCTCGGTCAGGGAGTAATACCAACGGCAATGGGAAGAGTCGTGGGAGGCAAACAGATCTATTTGTGCGTCGCTGAACTGTTCCCAAATCAGCTGAAACGTCTGGGGATGGAGTCTCCATTCCCCCGGAAGCGTCTGAAACCGTGACAGCTCATCGGCTGCACGATTCAGTTCTCCTGGGATGTGAACGGCACAAAGCGACCTCAGATGCTTCTGACTCCATAGGAGGAGATCTTGCGGGAGCGTAGACCACCTTGTCGGTTGATGTACGCTACTGTCGCCATGCTGTCTGAACGGACCAGTACGTGCTTGTCCTTGAGCAGGGCTCGGAAGCGGTGCAGGGCAAGACGTACGGCCAGCAACTCGAGGCAATTGACATGCCATAGGCGCTGGTGTCCTCTCCAGGAGCCCGTGGCAGCATGTCCATTGCACATGGCACCCCAGCCCGTGGCAGAGGCATCTGTTGATACAACAACATGCCTGGAAACTCGTTCTAGGGGAACACCTGCCCGTAGAAAACTGAGGTTCGCCCACGGGGTGAAGGTCTGACGGCAGGCCGAGTCCCTGGACCCGGAGCGTGCCGTGTTGCCATGCCCATCTCGGGACTCGATCGCGAAGCCAGTGCTTAAGCGGTCTCATATGAAGCAAACCGAGCGGCGTTACCGCGGCTGCGGATGCCATATGCCCCAGGAGCCTCTGAAAATATTTCAGTGGAACCGCACTCTTGCCCTCGAACTGGCGAAGACAAGTCAGCAGTGACTGCGCGCGCTTGCTCGTAAGCTGCGCGTACATGGCGACCGAGTCGATTTCCATACCGAGAAAAGAGATCCTCTGCACTGGGGAGAGTTTGCTCTTTTCCCAGTTGACCCGAAGGCCCAGACGGGCGAGGTGCTGAAGCACCAGGTCCATGTGTTCGCAAACCTGATCCCAAGAGTGGCCTAGAATCAGCCAGTCGTCGAGATAGTTCAGGATGCGAACCCCGTGTTGCCTGAGCGGCACAAGGGCTGCCTCGACGACCTTCGTAAAGATGCGAGGGGACAGGGCTAGCCCGAATGGGAGAACCGTGTACTGATATGCCTGCCCCTCGAAGGTGTTGAGGAAGAATGGAGACATGAAAGTACGCATCCTTCAGGTTGATCGCTGCAAATCAATCCAATGGACGAACGCATTCGAAAATGCGTTTGGCTGTCAACATCCTGAATGGAAGCCTGTGAAGGGTTCGGTTCAAGATGCGCAGGTCCAGGATTGGCCGTAACCCACCGGTTTTCTTGGGTACAATGAAGTAAGGGCTGTAGAAGCCGGACTCCATCTCGGCTGGAGGAACGATCTTGACCGCACCCTTCGCCAGTAGGGTGCCGACCTCCGCACGCATGACAGGGGCATTGCCACCCACCATGGTATAGCGGACTCCCCGAAAGTGGGGAGGAGACCATGCAAACTGAATCGCATAGCCGAACCTGATGGTGCGAGCGAGCCAGCTGGACAGATTGGGAAGCGCTAGCCAGGCTCCCAGAAACTGTACCAGCGGGGTCATGCGAACCACAGGCATACCCCCGATGGGGCAGCAAGGCGGAATGACCGACCCAGACATGGGAGGCGTGGGAGCGTCCCAAGGTGTAGGCGGGGTCGAATTCAATGCCCTGACAGAGGAGACCAGGGAAGGACCAGCGTTCTACGGGGGTCTCGTCTGCCAGGGGGCTGGCGACAGAGGGGGCCGAGAGTGGCGAGGCTGCTTGGCGTCGCACACTGCCAGCCGCGCCTTCTTGAGGCTCGGAGGTGAAAATGTCAGTTTTTTAGTGGCGGAAGGGAAAAACCAAGGATTCTCCCCCGGCCCTCCACCGGGGGAAGGAGTGGCCCTGCTACCATCTCCTGGGAAAGAACCGAGTTGCCTTCCTGCGGCGTCCTCTACGCCTCGGCCCGGGTGAAGGCTGCTGCTGGGGCTGGGCGGGAGCCGCAGGAGGGCGGCCTCGGCGGGGAGCAGACTGAGGCTTCTGAGCCGGCGGCTGGGTGGAGGCAGCAGCAGGCCGCCAGGGCAGAATATGCTTGATTGTCTCAGTCTGTTTCTGAGCGGTCGAGAACTGTTGGGCGAAGTCCTGGACCGCCCCGCCGAATAGCCCATCCTGGGAAATGGGAGAATTGAGGAAACGGGTTCACTCAGATTCTCTCATATCAGCCAGGTTGAGCCATAAGTGGCGCTCCTGGACCACAGAAGTGGACATTACCTGACCGAGAGAGCGAGCGGTCACCTTCGTTGCTCGTAGAGCGAGGTCGGTGGCCGCCCGCAGCTCCTGCATTAACGCGGGGTCATCGAGGGTAGTGAAGGTGGAAGTGGCTGCCGAACGATCGCGAAAAGTCAAGGGAGACTTCTACGACTTCGACACCTCTTCATGCACTTCCAGGAAGAAGGGCACTGGGGGCTGACGGGCGCCTTCGGCACGGGCCGCCCCCAGATACCAATCATCTAGCCGAGAGCGCTCGGGACATGGCGGAGGGTTCCACACAAGCCCAAGAGCCTCGGCCGCCCGGGAAAGCATGGTTGTGAGCTCTGGATCAGACTCGGGCAATGCTGGGACTCCCGAAGGAGGCAACACAGCTGAATCGTCATCTCCGGAGGAATCCAGCCCACCTTGTGATGCGGCGATCGACATAGCATCCTCCGCCGGTGCGCCAAATTAAACGCAGGGCCCAGGACGGGAAACACCTGCGCCCTCATCTGGCGAACCCCCATTTCGTCAGTAACTGACGTAACTCGTAGTGTACTGACTGAAATGGAACGAAAGGGAAAGATTATTTTTCTTACTATTTTTCTTTTTTACTATTATTTTTCTATTTTGAGTTATTTTTTCCCAAAACAAGACAATAACTTTTGCTTGTCTTGTAAATGCTTCTTAATGCAAGAATTTTAAAATATTTGGACTCGAAGCAAGACAAAAATACTAAGTAAGAAAAGCATTTTTAGCAGTGAAGATAGCCCTCCTGATTGCGCTCACCTCCACCAAGAGGGTGGGGGACCTACAAGCCTTCTTTGTTAGTGAATCGTGCCTGGAATTCAGGCCGGCACACTCACGTCATCCTGAGATATGTGCCCATCCGACGGCCCAGATATGTGCCCAAAGTTCCCAAGCCTTCATAACATCACGTCTGGACTACTGTAATTCCCTGTACTGTAGCCTGGCTTAAACTACAATCTCTCGCTTGAAAATTTTCCAAAATGCTGCAGCGAGACTTCTTACCAGCACAAAAAAGAGAGATCACATTTCTCCCATTTTAGCAACCTTACACTGGCTTCCTGTAAAGTTTAGAATCGATTTTAAAATTGCAGTTTTTGTGTACAAGGCTCTATCTGGTGTTGCACCAAAATACATTAGTGACCTTCTGATTCCTTACACTTTCCAAAGAACTCTTAGGTCCTGTAATCAGCTTCTCTTAACTGTCCCACGTTTTCGCTGTAAAACTAAGGGTGGTCGGGCCTTCTCTGCTGCAGCACCTAAACTTTGGAAACTTTTTGTCTGTCCTAAATGTGAGGTCTGCTCCTTCATTAGTCAGCTTTAAATCGACTCTTAAATCTCATCTGTTCTCTCTGGCTTTTGATTAGATTACTATTGGCAGGTTTTTTTTTGTTTGTTTTTTTTTTTTTTTTAATTTTTTATTGGGGTTAATGTGTTTATATTTTGTATCCTGCCTTGTTTCTATTTGTGCTTTCTTTTTATATGCTCATTGCCTTACTGCACAGCACTTTGGTGCAACTCTGTTGCTTTTAAATGTGCTATAGAAATACATCTTGACTTGATTTGACTGGACTACTCCCTAAGTGGTGACCCGGCCCTGTCTCTGTTTTGTCCAGTGCACACCTTGCGCATATACCAGCTCCTTGTCTGCTTTGGAGGTCAGCAGAAGGGGAAGGCTGTTTTTAAACAGATTGGCTCACTGGATTGTGGATGCCATTCTACAGGCTTATCAGAACCAAGGCATACTGTGCCCATTGGGAGTGAGAGCTCACTCCACTAGGTAGGGCTGTACAGTGCGACCAATAAATACATTTACCACAGTAGCACATGTGCGATACAGTTTAGCATGTGACACAGAGCTTCTCTGTGAGAAGTGAGAATTTATTTTGTGAGGTTAATCTAGGGCTGCACGACTGACTGAAATTAAACCAAAATCACGATTTGGCGTAGTGAGATTATGAAATTGCATTCAATTAAATTCAATTTTTAAATAAATATATGTGCAGGTGAAGCACAGCACTGTTCAGAGCAGATTGATCGGTTCGCAGTGAATGCTGCTCTATCTCTGCAAGCGCTGTGACAGTCATTGGCAGTTTAGTGCGAAACAGGGATGAAAAATTGCTTATGTGAAAGCTGTCATGCGGACCTCAATGCGCACCAGGGTACCGAACCCGAGATTACTTGGAGGAGGTGGTCTGAATTTGGTTGCAACTGTGCCGCGATTCACATGAATGTGAAAGCAACACGGACTTGGGTGCACACTTGTTCAGGAAGTAAAGTAACCTGCGCATGTGTTTTAGACGATGTATTTAGTTCAATAAAACACATGTAAGGGATGATAGTGTTGATGATTTACCTTGGATACGAGCGAGAGTGAGCCTGTAGTGTATTCGTGCATAGTGAGTGTAATCAGGTTGGAAAATGAATGGCAGTCCACTGTTTCCTCAAAAGAGTCTGTTTGCAAGCAGCAGAGATAGGCTGCACATAATTGGACCAAATTAATAAAAAAACACAATATATTTACCGTAGTCTATTTTCTATCATGCACCGCATTTTTGATGACGTAAGATGAAAGCAAATGCAACAGGGTTCGATAAAATCAAGTTGAGTGTGAAACCAGACCAACGCAGTGAGGGGCACCGGGAACAGTCGCACTCGGACCACAGCAAACGTGCCCAGTGTAAAAGCCCCCTTAATGTGCATTCAAAAAGAAACATGTGCCAAACATATTTCCAAACTTGTAATGAGAAGATAGTACAGAAATGTAGAGAAATGTTCAGTAGGCTACTTTTTTCTCTCTCCGTGGAGGCATAAGATTTCCTGACAAAAACTTTAAATTAAGACATTAGAGTCACAGATTTGTTTCATCATAATTTAATATTTTATAATAAAACCTTAGACCTTTTTAATAATTTATGTTTTTCTGTAAAATATAATAACGATAATAACACTTATTATTATATTTATTCTTAAATACTTTGCATTTTTCAGAGATGGTAACAGACATTTTATATTGTGTTATTGTGTGGCCTGTGCTACAAAACTTTCAACCTCTGTAGCACCAGTGCTTGTCACATGTCTGCCTTGTCTGGCACATGTGGTGTGTTGGGTAATTACTGTGTCACATGCGTTCCTGTCTTCTGTCTTGACCCCACCCCTCTTGTTATCGAATTATTGGTTGATTTGCCCCACCTGTTCTTCCCCATTACCTGCCTTGTTTGTCACCCTTTATATTCTCATTGTGTCTTCAGTCCTGTGCTGGTTCGTTGTCGTGAGTATGTCTTTTGTCATCCGTTTCCCTGTTGTGCTACATGTTCTGCTCCAGATGTTTATTGTATTTCAAGTTTGAGTTTCCCCCTTGTGGGTTTTTGTTTTGTGTTTATGTTTATTTTTGTATATAATAAATCCCACCTTTATTTCTGCAAATGAGTCCTCGCTCCCATTTTTTCCTCACATTACGTGACAGAACGAACCAGCCATGACAGGACTCAGCAGAATGAGCGTAAGAACCCTACCACCTGCTAATTCCTGGGAAGGTCCGGCCTGTCCTCGGTCTGACTACACTTTGTCAGAGGGGAATGGATGTACGGGCCTTCTCCCAGAAGTTTTGGTCAAGGGCTGAGAGGTTAAATTGCCTTGATGTGGGCCTCAAGGACATTTTCAATCGCTGCTTGGATGACCCTCTTCCGCAGTGGGAGATGGAGTTGTTAAAGACCTTAAACTTCTGGAATTTATCTAATTATCTGCACCACCGCAAGAATGGGAGGGTCCGGATATCATCAGAGTCTGTCAAGATGGTCCCGAATCCGGTGGTTCCAGGCCCGGTGATCCCGAGTTCTGACATGGCCAGGAGGGCTGTGCTGGGGTTTTATGTGGTGGCGGTCCTACGTGCTTGGGAGGAGCACAGGGCTTCCTCCAGATATTCGGGGGCTGTTACGGAGCAGCCCGCGGTCGTCTCGGAGGAGTGTCCAGAGCCGCCCAAATGTATTGCCTTGCCGTGGCTAGCTCCTTACCAGAGTCCGGGGCTCCGTCCCGTGCGCCGAGTCGAGAGGGGGCTCCGTCCCGTGCGCCGAGTCGAGAGGGGGCTCCGTCCCGTGCGCCGAGTCGAGAGGGGGCTCCGTCCCGTGCGCCGAGTCGAGAGGGGGCTCCGTCCCGTGCGCCGAGTCGAGAGGGGGCTCCGTCCCGTGCGCCGAGTCGAGAGGGGGCTCCGTCCCGTGCGCCGAGTCGAGAGGGGGCTCCGTCCCGTGCGCCGAGTCGAGAGGGGGCTCCGTCCCGTGCGCCGAGTCGAGAGGGGGCTCCGTCCCGTGCGCCGAGTCGAGAGGGGGCTCCGTCCCGTGCGCCGAGTCGAGAGGGGGCTCCGTCCCGTGCGCCGAGTCGAGAGGGGGCTCCGTCCCGTGCGCCGAGTCGAGAGGGGGCTCCGTCCCGTGCGCCGAGTCGAGAGGGGGCTCCGTCCCGTGCGCCGAGTCGAGAGGGGGCTCCGTCCCGTGCGCCGAGTCGAGAGGGGGCTCCGTCCCGTGCGCCGAGTCGAGAGGGGGCTCCGTCCCGTGCGCCGAGTCGAGAGGGGGCTCCGTCCCGTGCGCCGAGTCGAGAGGGGGCTCCGTCCCGTGCGCCGAGTCGAGAGGGGGCTCCGTCCCGTGCGCCGAGTCGAGAGGGGGCTCCGTCCCGTGCGCCGAGTCGAGAGGGGGCTCCGTCCCGTGCGCCGAGTCGAGAGGGGGCTCCGTCCCGTGCGCCGAGTCGAGAGGGGGCTCCGTCCCGTGCGCCGAGTCGAGAGGGGGCTCCGTCCCGTGCGCCGAGTCGAGAGGGGGCTCCGTCCCGTGCGCCGAGTCGAGAGGGGGCTCCGTCCCGTGCGCCGAGTCGAGAGGGGGCTCCGTCCCGTGCGCCGAGTCGAGAGGGGGCTCCGTCCCGTGCGCCGAGTCGAGAGGGGGCTCCGTCCCGTGCGCCGAGTCGAGAGGGGGCTCCGTCCCGTGCGCCGAGTCGAGAGGGGGCTCCGTCCCGTGCGCCGAGTCGAGAGGGGGCTCCGTCCCGTGCGCCGAGTCGAGAGGGGGCTCCGTCCCGTGCGCCGAGTCGAGAGGGGGCTCCGTCCCGTGCGCCGAGTCGAGAGGGGGCTCCGTCCCGTGCGCCGAGTCGAGAGGGGGCTCCGTCCCGTGCGCCGAGTCGAGAGGGGGCTCCGTCCCGTGCGCCGAGTCGAGAGGGGGCTCCGTCCCGTGCGCCGAGTCGAGAGGGGGCTCCGTCCCGTGCGCCGAGTCGAGAGGGGGCTCCGTCCCGTGCGCCGAGTCGAGAGGGGGCTCCGTCCCGTGCGCCGAGTCGAGAGGGGGCTCCGTCCCGTGCGCCGAGTCGAGAGGGGGCTCCGTCCCGTGCGCCGAGTCGAGAGGGGGCTCCGTCCCGTGCGCCGAGTCGAGAGGGGGCTCCGTCCCGTGCGCCGAGTCGAGAGGGGGCTCCGTCCCGTGCGCCGAGTCGAGAGGGGGCTCCGTCCCGTGCGCCGAGTCGAGAGGGGGCTCCGTCCCGTGCGCCGAGTCGAGAGGGGGCTCCGTCCCGTGCGCCGAGTCGAGAGGGGGCTCCGCTGAACCGCGTGCGCCGGACGGGTCTCCTGAACTTTGTGTCCCGCCCTGGTCTGTCCCTCCCGTCTCGCCTGGTCCGTCCCTCCTGTCCAGCCCTGGTGCCTCATTTCCTCCCTGGACTGTTCGAGGACTTTCCGGCCGGTTCCACCTATTCTGTTTGTTCCCCAGTGTTCTCCTGGAGGGTTTTGTTTGTTTCCAGATGGAGCGTCTGGTAGCCGCTCTGTAGGGAGGGGGTAATGTCTGTCTTGTCTGGCACATGTGGTGTGTTGGTTAATTCCTGTGTCATGTGCGTTCCTGTCTTCTGTCTTGACCCCACCCCTCTTGTTATCGGATTATTGGTTGATTTGCCCCACCTTCCCCATTACCTGCCTTGTTTGTCACCCTTTATATTCTCATTGTGTCTTCAGTCCTGTGCTGGTTCGTTGTCGTGAGTATGTCTTTTGTCATCCGTTTCTCCGTTGTGCTACATGTTCTGCTCCAGATGTTTATTGTATTTCAAGTTTGAGTTTCCCCCTCGTGGGTTTTTTTTTTTTTTTTGTGTTTGTTTATTTTTGTATATAATAAATCCCACCTTTATTTCTGCAAATGAGTCCTCTCTCCCATTTTTTCCTCACATTACGTGACAGAGCTATGTACAAAAAAAAGTTAACATACAGCCCTGCCACTAGGGGTATCATGGCCACGTCAGCTTTGGCAAATGGTGCTTCATTAGCAGACATATATAGAGCTGCGGGCTGGGCTACACCCAACACCTTCATGAGATTTTATAATCTCCATATGGAACTAGTTTCAATCTCGAATCTTGGGAAACAGGTAAAACGTGGACAACTGGTTGGGTGTAGTGCTTGCATAGGTGCCCTTTACCTCTCTGAGGTGGTAATGAGAGAGTTCCCCAGGCTTTGGCGGAGGAACTCACTACCAGGCCTATTACTCATGGTGTGCCTTTTTAGGTGAGCCCTTGTAATCTGACTAATGCTCCGTATGTAGTGGTTTCTTAACGGTGAGCCCATAGGTGATTCCATACAATGTACTGTCCACATATTTAAGAGTTAGTTCACACAAAACTGAAAGTTCTGTCTTTAATTACTCACTCTCATTTCCTTCCAAACCTGGAAGACCTTTGTTCATCTTTGGAACACAAATGAAGATATTTTTGATGAAATCTGAGAGCTCTCTGACCATATACAGCAACATTAGTGCAACTTTCAAGGCCCAGAAAGGTAGTAAAGATATCATTAAAATATTCCATGTGACTACAGTGGTTCAACCTTAATGTTATGAAGTGACGAGTACTTTTTGTGCTCAAAAACAAACAAAAATAACGACTTTATTCAACAATTATGCCAAGTCTCGTGACAGAATTCAGTAGTTGTGGAGTTTAGTATAGGGACCTCTACTGTCTGTATTTCGACACAATGTCAAAGTGACCGACAGAAAGGGAACGTCTCATTTACTAGTATAACCCTCACTCCCTGATGGAGGGAATGGAGATGCTGTGTCCCTCCAGCCACAACTTTGAACTGTTGCTGTGTGGTCGGGAGGCTGTCTCGGCGCCTCAGGAAAAACCTGAGTGTGTGTGATGCACTCTGGCTGCATTTTATACCTGTATGTCTGGGGGCATGGCCAATTCCATTGGCCTTTCTGAATATGTTAAAGGTGTTTGGGGCTCTCAAGAGGGACCCCTAGTGTTGGTATTTTGACACAACATCTCCGTTCCCTCCATCAGAACAAGAGTTACACTAGTAACCAAGACATTTGCTCTCTTACAGACAGAAAGAACCAAGAATATATTCTTGAACATATTTCACTGGTCCTTCCTGATGTTCAATTGCTCTTGCTTTGATATAATCTATGAGCTGTTGAATGAAGCTTTTGTTGTAACCCATCTTTGAAATGTTAAAATGACAAGATCAGTATATCTGTGTGATGCAGTAGACCTTTGGCAGGCCCAGACTGGGTCACCTTGAGTCTACTGCGGGACGTGTTAAGGTCAGAGAAAAAAAAAAAGACTCAATCTGTAAGTACTCTTAAGAATATAGTGGTGTTTATTTACAAATGCACTGAAAATGCAATAATCCAGCAGTTTAGATATATACAAGTGTATAGTCCCGTAAAACAAAGAAACAAACTAACAAAAAAGAAAAAATCAAAACAACAAAAATAAAATAAAATAAATCAAAGATTTACTATAAAGATTAACTGTACAAATATGTACACAAACTCACAAGTATCCACAATATACAGGAAGGGTTTTACCTAACGGCATCACAGTATCATGTTTGCTCAATTTGGTAAACAACCACTGTTCTGGAGTCTGGCTGCTGCTTTTAAAGGGTAACTAAACCCTAAAACAACTTTTTTTAGTTAATGATCTGCAAGACTAGGGCTTTATTAGTGCTGTTCATTGATTCGAGTAAATGTTTTGACATTTGGGTATAAAGTGTTTTAATTCTAAAATATATGGTGTAAAAACTGCTGCCCTCTTAAGGTTGAACGGTGGCTACTGCAGTTGAATTTTCCTATTGGACATTGTTTGCCATCGTGACGTATGTTGGCTCTTCCAACGGCTCACTACCCACGCCCCTGGCACGAGTTTACCACGCCCTAAGAAATGTTTTCCCATACCGATCACATGAGAACGGCTTCACTCCAGTATGAACTCTCATGTTACATGAAGTAGAAACATTATAAATGAAACTTCTAATGAAGAAAATACGGTTAAATAATGCAGTTGTCAGTACACGTCAGGCTTTTCTTGCGATATTTTGCCACCCGTCATGTGTAGATACTTTTCATACGAGATGCGCTTTCAAACCCTGACACGCAAGTGGTTGCCGTGGTAACGAACAACAATACAGTAACGTGCTGGCATATATAGTCTAACTTTATTTGAGGAAATCTGTTTATAATAGGCTATTAGGTTTGAACTTATTGGTCCTGCGCTGCCTATTGATTCAGTTAATTTGAATAAAAATACATCACATGTATCTGATCTATTTTTAGTGGCATTTAGTATAAGGATTTGACTGTTCATAGATTAGGTCAGTGGTCCCATTCTATCTTGCACTGCTGCTTCGCTAGCATCGTCGGCATCGGGAGTTAAGACGGCAGTTTGAGCCAGCGACTCGAACTGATAAGGCCCACTTTTCCAGCATTTTTCAAATATTGCCAGTGGGTGGAGTTAGGCTCTGACCAAGGGTTGAGTTACCCTTTAAAGGCCTGACCCCCGCCCCTTTTTCGGGGACACAACCATTAAAAGGTATGTTTCATAAGGTAACATCTTTCCACATTCAGATAATTACAATAATTTTACCTTATAACGCAATAACCATTATATCACCTAATTTCAATAAACATAACCATAATAAACAAGAACACAATAACACAAACTTCTGTTTCTTCCACAGGTCAAAACGGAGACAAAACATGGTTTCACTGGGTTGCAGCTTGAGTTGCCTTAAAAAACCTTAAAAAAACCTCACGCTGGGGTCTCAGCTATAGATCCCCCAGGGGTATCTAACCCCAAATCAGGGTTTGGGAAAAAAATGCCTCTTAAATTAACAAAATTATCCCACAATTCAAGATATAGGCCTTTGCTGTATAGGCCGGGGTGCGGCTCTGCTGCAGACCCAGTGCTTCACGTGTCGTTACTATTTATTGTTTTGTCTTGTTTGCAGTTGTTTTTATGTTGTTTGTATTGCTTTTTTTTATATTATTGTTTTTTAAACATGAATACTCGCTGATTTCTGGCTTGGTTGACGGTGTGCCTGGCCGTGTTTGTGATTGCGGCCGGCTCGGGAGCGAGCGTGGTGACTGTCCTCAGCTACACGCGGAAGGAACTTTTATTACTTTTATCCCGGTCTCGTTTCTGCAATTCATAAATGGATTTTCCAGAAGATTGAACAAAGTTTCCCAAGAACAAAGCATCATCTTCATCATTCTTCTGAGTTCGGAAGACACGCTGTGAGTTTTTACCTTGGATTTACCTCAGAAGAAACAGAACGTGATTTTAGCATGAGAATATTTAAGGTAAAACATTTCTTCTCACTTATATTAGTGTTATTGCTGCATAAACTTCACATTGTAGGCTACTAGCTGAACTATTGCCAGACTAAAATGTGTGAAATCAACGGAAACATGTTGAAAATGAAATATAGACAGGTAGGCAACCTTTCAATGCTAAATAAAGATACACGTACGACACGAGGGTATTTTATGCTCTATAATATTAGACACAGCATGATATAAAAGTAGGGTTGCCAACTGTCCCGTATTTGCCCGGACGTCCTGTAAATTGGGCCTAAATGTCCCATACTTGACCTCCCTTGTCCCGTTTATTGACTGCTACGCTCATCTAACCACTGACTTGGTCGTTCACATATGTTGCGTCTTTTGCGCGCTCAAGTTCGTTATTACATTTAGAATAATGCAACGCCGTCGTGATGCTCATGCTGTGTGGCGCGCTCGTTTTTCCCAGGCGTGTCTATGCGCAGCGAGATATAAACGCTTAGCAACGACAGACACCACGGGAGCGTTTAGTTTGTTCTGCAAACTAGGTGTGTTCAAATAAAACGCCTTTAAACGTGGCAGGAACATCTGTGTATGCATTTGTAGATTATATTGCAAACCAGTCATGAAATTCAACTGTGATACTGTAATGGGAGATCCATGTTGAAAACAGTTGTGTTAATTTTTTTCAGGATTCTTTGATGAATAGAAAGTAAAAAAAAAACAGCATTAATCTGAAACAGAAAGCTTTTGTAACATTAAAATGTCTTTACTGTCTCTTTTGACACTCTTTTGCTGAACAAAACTATTAACTTCTTAAAAATTATTAATTATTAATAAAACTATTAATTTAAAACAAATTCTTACTGACCCCACACTTTTGAACTGTAGTGTATAATGCTACAAAAGCTTTAGATGGTTTGTGTGTAACAATTGACATTCATTTCTATGATGTTAAAATTCTTTTTAGGATTAAATTGTGCATTAATAGGTTGAGCAAATCAAATGTGTTTATATCCGAGAACCTTTTATACACACACTTAACTGCAGACACTGAAATTACACACACTTTGAGTGTCCCTTATAAAGAACCACGATTGTCTCTTATTTTTGTCCCACTTGTTGTCCTTTGTTGTGTATGTTTGGATTATGTTCTGTTGTAAATAAATGCAAACAAATCAAAAAGCCATTATTTTAATCTCTTCATGTAGTACTCCTGAAAATAAGAAAGAAAATTAAGAGAGGAATACTGATATGATGGCTTCTCGTCTCTGCATTTACTATGAATGAATCAATAAAATGATATGCATAACTTCAGAGTATCCCATAGGATAGGAGGTGAAACCTCACCATTGTCATTCAGTTCTAAGTAGAGATTAATTTCTTTTTTAATTTGTTCCTTAAAACTAGGATCACATAGATTTGAGTTTAATTTCCATGTAGTGTTCTTTGGTTGTAGGTCAAAATCAATGGATAAATCTATTGGTGCATGGTCACTTATATCTATTGTCCCAATTCCAGAAGAATGTATCTTATCTTATCTTTTCCAAATGTTATGAAATAGTCTATTCTGGTATATAGAGAATGGGGAACAGAATAATGGGTGTAATCGCATCTATTAGGAAAGAAGTCTCTCCATATATCAATTAGACCAACATCTTCAAAACGTGTATTAACTTTCTTATGTAGAGACTTCTTGTCATAGCTTTTTCCACTAGAGGAGTCTAATTTTGGTTTTAAATGTATATTTAAATCTCCACCACATATCAAGAATCCTTGAGTTTCTGATATCATGATATTAGTGATTTTCTGGAAGAAACTAAAGTCACTTCCAGGCGGCTCATATATATTTAATAGAGTAACTGAATTCTCATATATTTTACCCTTTACAAGGATATATCTGCCCTCCTTGTCTCCCATTTCAGATATTTTTTCAAAATTTAGTTTGTTTGAAATAAGAATAGCGACTCCCCTCCTATGTCCTGATTTATATGAAGAGAAAAACACATTAGAGAAGCCCATTTTCTGAAGTTTTTCATGCTCTTTATCATTTAGATGGGTATCCTGTAAATACACTATATGGGCTTGTTCTTTCTTCATTTTAGATAAAATCTTACTGTGTTTAACTGAATTTAAAAACACCCCGTTGACATTAAAGGAAATTATTTTAACTTTGTCTCTAATCATATGAATCTGAGGGCAATGTATTAACAAACTTAGTTAAATCTTACTTAACCAATCTACTCCCTGAACAAGCAAGAACAAAAAAACATACATAACAAAATAATAAGAAACAATGACATGATTCCAAGGCTGGGGTCTCTAATAGATGACCCTGAACTGAGCTAGATGTAACTTCTAGCTGTGGGGGAAAATCTCTATCCCTTGTGGGTTGAGGGCCCCCTTTGCAGCATTCAAAAAAATAAATGGAAAATTTCCATTTATCAGTGTACATTTCACCAAAATAACTTGTGTATTCCTTCCTTATATATATTCTCATTTAAATGGGGGCGAAGGATGTCCATAAAATAAATAACTAAATAAAAATAAAATTAGGTAATGGAAAAGTTCACACTACCATACTTCTCAAAATGAACATTGCGGTATCGCTTTAAGTTTTGCTTAGCTCACCAGGAATGTGAAATTAGTTCAAACTTAAAGTTCTTCTGGAGGGGACAGGGGCCGTCTTCCAAAAACTTACAGTTTCTCCCTAATGTTCTTCTCTCGCTCTTCTTCCACTCCCTGTTGTCTCAGTCCTCTAACCATTTCCCAGGCAGAGCGAGATAGCTGCTCCGCTAGGCTGTCCCTCGGCGTGACTACACTGATGGGCAGTCCCCTGTCCTTCATGTCTGCAGTCGCCTCCTCTGCCGACTGATACAGTTGCGTCTTGTCATCATAAAATACTCGTAGTTTAGCAGGAAACGGGATCTGAAACAGGATCTGTTTCTGTTTTAATACTCGCTTAGCTTCTGAGTATTCCTTACGTTTCTGTAAAATCGCCGAAGGGTAATCCTGGTCAAAGTATATTGGTCTCTCTGAAAAACACCTTCTTCTTTCCCCAGGCTTTACACAGAATATCTTCTTTAATTTTGTAGCGGTGGAATTTGATTATTATTGACCATGGTTTATCTTCCCTGTTGCCGGAGGATTTCGGGGCGAGCGCGCAGTGAGCTCTCTCGATGCCAAGGTCCGTAGTCGGGGGAATCTCCAGCGTGTCCCGCAGTAACTTTTCCACAAACAGCGTCATTGACATCCCCTCTGCTCCTTCGTGAACATTGTAGAGCCGTATGTTCTCCCGTCTAGATCTTCCTTCTTGGTCGAGTAGTTTGTTTTCTTGTTGATTCATGACTTTTATCATCTTCCTCATCACCTGTTCCACGTTTTGAACATGATCTTCTACTTTTTCAATTCACGTTTCCGCCTCCGCCAACTTTTGATTTACACTGGTGAGTTCTGAAATAATGTTGTTTAGTTGTTGTTTTGTGTCCTTACGAAAGTCCCTTATCTCCTCCAGAACTTTTGTTAAACTTGCCGCCTCACTCGATTGAAGGCTAGCGTTAGCTTCACCATCTTGTATCTGAGTAGGAGGGATGTTTCCTGGATTTCCTTTGTTTACTTTGTTTTCTCCAGTGGTGCAATTTTTTGTTTCCATCTTTTCTTCCCATTCTTGCCCCACTGATCAAAATCAAAATCAAACCTTTATTTATATAGCGCTTTTTACAATGGCAATTGTTTCAAAGCAGCTTGACAGTGGTAACAGGAAAATAATGCAACAGAAAACGGTATCCAGCTCATTTCAATTATCATATAGTGTCAATGCGGGCAGATCAGTAATATAGTTGAAATTTAAGTGTCCCTAACTGAGCAAGCCAAAAGCCAAAGGCGACGGTGGCAAGGAACCAAAACTCCTTTAGGGCCAGAATGGAGAAAAAAACCTTGGGAGAAACCAGGCTCAGTCAGGGTGCCAGTTCTCCTCTGGCCGATGAACAAATAGTGTATGATTATGATTCTGGCAACATTACAGGTCAGAAGTCATATTAGATCAATAGATATTCGTAGGATTATTCGAAAGATTGGAGTCGTCACGCCGGGGATGGGTTTAATGAGGATGTCGTGTCGATGCGGCATTTACGGGGGGAGTTTAATTGACACGGTCTCTACAGACACTTCAGGGATGCGGTCGTCATGTCCAGGCTAAGGTCCCCCATCTGGTCTGGATACGGCCCGGATCCGGCCGACTGCAGTAAACCTCGGGATAAACAGAGAGACTAACATTAGCGTAGATGCCATTCTTCTTATGATGTAACGAGTACATCAGGTGTTATGGGAAGTGTTCCCGGTTCCGGCTGACCTAGTTAATGCAGCCTAAAACAATCATTTAACTGATTTAAATAATATAAATTAAAAATGTTTTATGTGTATGCCGTAGTAAAGAGATGTGTTTTTAGTCTAGATTTAAACTGACAGAGTGTGTCTGCTTCCCGAACAATGCTAGGAAGCCTGTTCCAGAGTTTAGGTGCTAAATAGGAAAAGGATCGACCGCCTGCAGTTGATTTTGATATTCTAGGTATTATCAACTGGCCAGAATTGTGAGACCGCAATAGACGTGATGGAGTATAACGCATTAAGAGCTCGCTCAAGTACTGGGGAGCTAAACCATTTAGTGCTTTGTAAGTAATCAGCAAGATTTTAAAATGTATACAATGTTTAATAGGGAGCCAATACAGTGTTGCCAGAACCGGGCTAATATGGTCATACATCCTGGTTCTAGTAAGAACTCTAACTGCTGCGTTTTGGACAAGCTGCAGTTTATTTATTAAGCGAGCAGGGCAACCACCCAGTAGAGCATTACAATAATCTAGCCTTGAGGTCATGAACGCATGAACTAACTGTTCAGAATTTTGCATTGAAAGCATGTGCCGTAATTTAGATATATTTTTAAGATGGTAGAATGCAGTTTTACAGATGCTAGAAACGTGGCTTTCAAATGAGAGATTGGTATCAAAGAGCACACCCAGGTTCCTAACTGATGATGAGGACTTGACAGAGCAGCCACCGAGCCATCAACAGTATTCTAGGTTACTACTTGTGGAGTTTTTTTGTCCAATGATTAAAAATTCAGCTTTTTCTGAATTAAGTTGCAGGAAATTACTAGTCATCCAATTTTTTATATCAGCTATGCATTCCGTTAATCTTGTGAATTGGTAAGTTTCGTCAGGGTGTGAAGAAATATAGAGCTGAGTATCGTCAGCATAACAATGAAAATTAACGCCATGCTTCCTAATAATATCTCCCAGTGGTAGCATGTACAGGGTGAAAAGCAACGGTCCCAGCACTGAGCCCTGCGGTACTCCATACTGAACTTGTGTTCGGTGTGACATCTCTTCATTTACTGCTACAAACTGATAACGGTCAGAAAAGTATGATTTAAACCATACCAATGAAATTCCACTAATGCCAACATAATTTTTGAGTCTATTCAAAAAAAATGTTGTGGTCGATAGTATTGAATGCAGCGCTAAGATCGAGTAACACTAACAGAGAGATACAACCACGATCGGATGATAAGAGTAAATCATTTGTAACTCTAATGAGAGCAGTCTCAGTACTATGATACGGTCTAAATCCTGACTGGAAATCCTCACAGATACCATTTCTTTCTAAAAAGGAGCATAATTGTGAGGACACTGCCTTTTCTAGTATTTTTGACAGAAAGGGTAGATTTGAGATTGGCCTGTAATTGACTAATTTTGTAGGATCAAGTTGCGGTTTTTTAAGAAGTGGTTTAATAATAGCCAACTTAAAAGTTTTCAGTACATATCCTAATGTCAAGGATGAATTAATGATATTAAGAAGAGGATCTATGGCCTCTGGAAGCATCTCTTTTAGTAGTTTAGTCAGTATGGGGTCGAGCATACATGTTGTTGATTTTGATGATTTAACGAGTTTAGCCAATTCTTCTTCTCCTATAGCAGTGAATGAATGTAATTTTTCCTCAGTGACACTACAATGCACTGTCTGATGTGATACTGTAGTAGACGGCTGCATGGTTATAATTTTTTTCCTAATATTATCAATCTTACAAGTAAAGAAGTTCATAAAGTCATTACTGCTGTGCTGTTTACAAACATCAGAAGGTGAAGCTTTATCTTTGGTTAATTTAGCCACTGTATCGAATAAATACCTAGGGTTGTGTTTGTTTTCTTCTAAGAGAGTCGAGAAATAAGCAGATCTAGCAGTTTTTAGGGCCTTTCTGTATGCAATCATGCTCTCTTTCCACGAAATGCGAAAAACTTCTAGTTTTGTTTTCTTCCAGCTGCGCTCCATTTTTCTGGCTGCTGTTTTAAGGGCCCGGGTGTGCTCGTTGTACCACGGCGTTGGACTATTTTCTTTAATCTTCTTTAAGCGCCGGGGAGCAACTGTGTCTAAAGTGCTGGAAAAGATCAAACTAAACAGAATCAAAAAAAATTATATCTGATCATTTTACGGGGCTAATAAGTGGTTTTCCCGGAGGAGCTGTTGTTTAAGCTGCCATTCAGAGTGATGACGTCACCGGAACCATAATCATATTTCTACTCCAATTTTCCTTCTGATGTTCATTAATGTTTATTTCGCGCTGTAACTGGTATTAAAGCGGAGGAGCTCCATGCTGCTGCTTCTCTTGAGCTGAGCTGCGCTACTGTGATCTGTCACGCCACATTAATCAGCGCCAAAACTGTATTTATTTTTTAAATTTCATAATAAAAATATAAAAAATAACAAATCGTAAAGATTATTGCGATTTATTGGATGGGAGGAGCTACAATGTCCCGCTCATTCATCAACTTAAAACAGGATAGACTAAGGATTTAAGAATCGATATCAGTTCATAAAAATGAGAATTGATTAAAATCGAGAAATCTGTATTTTTTACCCAGCCCTAGTTTTTACAAATGTTTTCAACTTTACAAATTTATCATGTGAAATCACGGTAAAACAAGAGCAGTAAATGACTGTGATGTCAGCATCTTTCTCAGTATTTCGTGACAATGACAATGATCCAGCATGCATTCATTTCACTGTACATTTCTGACTACAGTAATTTATTGTAAAATAATACTCTTTAATCCTGTAAATTCCTGGCAATTTCCATCGTAGTTTATGCACGTCTTCTTATTGGATGAAAATATATATCTGCCTCAATTGAGCACACACGTTTTTTTATGTGCATTCTTAGAATTTATGCACATTTTTGTGTTTCCATCCAGCACTTTTTATGTGACAGGGCTCCAAACTACGACCAAATGGTCACATTTTGAGACCTTTTTTTCTTGCTGGTGCGACTAAATTTGGTTAGAGGTCGCACTGGTGCAACCACCACGGTGCCCAACTGATAAGTGCTGCCATTTCTGTTACATATGAGAAACATCAAACGGCAAACGAAACGAAAGCAGAACATAACCGCGCTACTCGATTGAACTGAGCTGAGCTGCTTTGAGCTGCGTGGACAGTTTCTCAGCTCAGATCAATAATAGACAGCGCACCGCGAGCTCATACACAGCCAATCTCGCTGACGTAACATTATTTGTAACTGCACTTATTAACAAAACAATGCAAAACAATAGTAATTTTATGATTAAATTAACTTTATGATAAATTTTCCTCCAGCGCCACCAAATCAGCTGCTGGCGCCACCATCTGTAGAACTTAGTGGCACCAGTCCCACTGCTCTCAAATGTTAGTCTGGAGCCCTGTGTGATATCCCAAAATGCACATAAAAATAGGTGGATGGAAACAGCTCGTATGAAGAAATTCGTGAGATCATATCTCCAGATCAGAAAGTCATAAGCTGGGTTTCCATCCAAACATGAAGTAAATCTTTTCAAAGTTCCCAAAAAAATAAAAGAAAAAAACAGTCAAATGAAAATTAGGTGTGTTTCCATGAAGTTGTTTGAGTGGTATTTGTAACCTAGTAACCAACAGTAAATAAAACACCATCAGCAGAAACGATCAATTAGTCACGTGGGTTTAATGTTCGCTAATACATCCAATGCATCCTTCAAAAAAGCCGAATGAATGATGCAAAATGAAGGCTTCCTTCCAAGGATCCTTTCAATTGAGACGGCCTTGAGCGACGTTTAGTTCTAGGAACCAGGTCCGGTTTGGCCAGTAAGGTGCAAATAGCAAGACCTGCTCCTTGTCCTCCCTGACCTTGCACAGGGTCTGTGCAAGTACGCTCACTGGGGGAAATGCATATTTGCGCAGGCCCCGGGGCCAGCTGTGTGCCAGTGCATCCGTGCCGAGGGTCCCCTCGGTCAGGGAGTAAAGCAACTGGTAATGAGACGTTTCTGTAGAGGCAAACAGGTCGACCTGCACCTCTCCGAACTGTCTCCAGATCAGCTGGACCACGGGAGTGCAACTCGTGAGAGCTCGTCGGCCACACAGTTGAGCACACTGGGGACATGAATGGCCCGAAGTGACCTCAGATGCTTCTGACTCCAGAGGAGGAGATGGCGGGCGAGTTGCGACATGTGAGGGGAGCGCAGACTACCTTGTTGGTCGATGTACGCAATGGTCGCAGTGTTGTCCATGCGGACCAATACATCTTTGCCCTGTAGCGACTTTTGAAGCGGCTCAGTGCAAACATACTGCTAGCAACTCAAGGCAGTTGATGTGCCAATGCAGTTGTGGGCCGGCTCTATCTCGAGGGAGAATTGAGACATGAAAGTATGCGTCCTTCAGGTTGATCGCTGCACATCAATCTCGGGGACGGATGCATTCGAAAATGTGTTTCTGTGTGAACATTTTGAACGGTAGCTTGTGAAGGCTCCGATTCAATACTCGCAGGTCCAAGATCGGCCGTAACCCACCGGTTTTCTTGGGTACAATGAAGTAAAGTCTGTAAAACCCTGTCTTCATATCGGTTGGAGGGACCGGCTCTATCACGTCCTTTGCCAGTAGGACTGCGATCTCCGCACGCAAGACATGGGCATTGACAACTTTCACTGAAGTGAACTGGACGCCCCTGAACTTGGGGGGAAGCCGGGCAAACTGAATCGTGTAGCCGAGCCTGATGGTCCGAAATGAATCAGTGAGACAGACTGGGGACTGCTAGCCAGGCTCGGAGAGACTGTACAAGTGGGACCAAAGGGACCACAGGCGTACCCACAGTGGGGCAGCGAGGTGGAATACAGGGACCAGGCTCGGGGGGGCTGTCTCTTCGAGGCAGCCCGCAGCGGGGTCTGAGTGTGCTGTGCAACACTTACCTGGTTCCACGGGTGGGCAGAGGGTACGTGAGGAGGCTTGGTTGCTGCTACCTGCTGGCGATAGAAGAGGAGGGAGAGAGCGGTCCAGTTCTGCACCGTCCACTGCCCTGCGTGCCCTCTTGGGACCCAGAGATAAAGGAACTGCTCTCTTTTTTTATTTTTTTATTTATTTTGAGAATTTGTGTACCACTGGCATCACAGCTCAAAAGATTAGGGAAGAGCAGCCCCGTCCATCTCCGGGTTGCCCGTCTCAGGGGTGATATTTCACAGACTGCTTAAACAGCAGCAAAGACGGGTGGCGTCGTCTTCCTGCAGCGGACATGGTAGAGCAGGCTGTGCCTGTTTTTTTTTTTTTTTTTTTATGTAGCAGGGGGCGACGCCCTTGGTGACGAGCAGACTGAGGGGTGGCCCATTAGGGTCTCTGATGGTACATCGGGGGAAGCTCTTGATTGCCTCATCCTGCTACCGACTGCGAAGAACTGCTGGGCCCAGTTCTCGACAGTTTCGCCGAAAAGGCCACCTTGTGAGATGGGAGCTTTGAGAAAGCGTACTTTGATGACCACTTGCACCTCAGCAAGGCAAGCCGGGGGGTGTTTCTGGACCACTGATTTGGACATCGTCTGGCTGAGGGCCTGTGCCATGAGTGGGCAGCGGGCTCAGCATCATCCTCATTTCCAGAGCACAACAGTCCTCTCAAAAGAAGGACCAGCAATAGCATCCGGAAGCTTCACAGCTTGCAGTGCGCTAGAGGGTGTAGGGACTCTGTATAAGGAAACAGGTCTATTTAGCTAAAATTAATTTACAGTGGGGAGAACACATATTTGATACATTGCCGATTTTGCAGGTTTTCCTACTTACAAAGCATGTAGAGGTCTGTAATTTTTATCATAGGTACACTTCAACTGTGAGAGACGGAATCTAAAAAAAATCCAGAAAATCACATTGTATGATTTAAAAAAAATGAATTTGCATTTTATTGCATGACATAAGTATTTGATCACCTACCAACCAGTAAGAATTCCGGCTCTCACAGACCTGTTAGTTTTTCTTTAAGAAGCCCTCCTGTTCTCCACTCATTACCTGTATTACCTGCACCTGTTTGAACTCGTTACCTGTATAAAAGACACCTGTCCACACACTCAATCAAACAGACTCCAACCTCTCCACAATGGCCAAGACCAGAGAGCTGTGTAAGGACATCAGGGATAAAATTGTAGACCTGCACAAGGCTGGGATGGGCTACAGGAAAATAGGCAAGCAGCTTGGTGAGAAGGCAACAACTGTTGGCGCAATTATTAGAAAATGGAAGAAGTTCAAGAAGCACCATGCAAGATCTCACCTCGTGGGGCATCAATGATCATGAAGACGGTGAGGGATCAGCCCAGAACTACACGGCAGGACCTGGTCAATGACCTGAAGAGAGCTGGGACCACAGTCTCAAAGAAAACCATTAGTAACACACTACGCTGTCATGGATTAAAATCCTGCAGCGCACGCAAGGTCCCCCTGCTCAAGCCAGCGCATGTCCAGGCCCGTCTGAAGATCCAGAGGAGGAATGGGAGAAGGTCATGTGGTCTGATGAAACAAAAATAGAGCTTTTTGGTCTAAAATCCACTCGCCGTGTTTGGAGGAAGAAGGAGGATGAGTACAACCCCAAGAACACCATCCCAACCGTGAAGCATGGAGGTGGAAACATCATTCTTTGGGGATGCTTTTCTGCAAAGGGGACAGGACGACTGCACCGTATTGAGGGGAGGATGGATGGGGCCATGTATCGTGAGATCTTGGCCAACAACCTCCTTCCCTCAGTAAGAGCATTGAAGATGGGTCGTGGCTGGGTCTTCCAGCATGACAACGAGCCGAAACACACAGCCAGGGCAACTAAGGAGTGGCTCCGTAAGAAGCATCTCAAGGTCCTGGAGTGGCCTAGCCAGTCTCCAGACCTGAACCCAATAGAAAATCTTTGGAGGGAGCTGAAAGTCCGTATTGCCCAGCGACAGCCCCGAAACCTGAAGGATCTGGAGAAGGTCTATATGGAGGAGTGGGCTAAAATCCCTGCTGCAGTGTGTACAAACCTGGTCAAGAACTACAGGAAACGTATGATCTCTGTTATTGCAAACAAAGGTTTCTGTACCAAATATTAAGTTCTGCTTTTCTGATGTATCAAATACTTATGTCATGCAATAAAATGCAAATTAATTACTTAAAAATCAAAATACTTGTTCTCCCCACTTAATTCATAGGGAATTTTGAAAGAGTCTATTCTACGGCCGAGCAAATGACTCTTTCAGCGTTCATTTGCACGGACCGTAACTATCAACTCCGACCGTCTTCGTCCGATCATCTATTCGTCATGTTGTCTGTCTTTTGTCTTGACTTAACTTGCTCTCTCTTGAACTGCACTGAGAACTTCTTGAACTGATTTCAACTGAATTCTTTGTTCATGTTCTGAGATTATAAAACTCAAATCTGCCCATCCTCCTGGATGGATTCTAATCAATCAGGGATCATCTTGGTTCAGGGTTGACTGTGTTCCCACCCCCCCATAAATGATCTGTTATCTCTTGTCTCCTAACTTCCCGCTCTTAAGCAGAGTACTATTAGACATGATTTCTTATTATAAGAACATGATACATTCTAGACAAAATTCAATCAAACCATCTTTTGAAATATAAACAAACAAACAAAAAGATACCAAGAAAGGTACACTTTTAACCACTCGTTCAATACTTATACAATTACATGAATTGGGAGTGATATATATGCATATTGGTCACGTGTATTGGTTATAGGACATGATATAGAATTATGCAGTAGAAGGCTGTTTGAATGGAAGTTCGACAATCAATGATTTTGTGATTTGATGCAGTTTGTACGTGACAACAGTTTCTGTGGATTTTTCCAGTGGATTGTAACCGTGTCAGTGAGAGTTCATCTAAAGGTCATTGAAACAGATCTAAACGGTATTGCCTCATTCCATATCGTTTCTAAAAATAATATAGATATATTGTACAAACTCGATATACCGCCCCGCCCTAGTTCAACCTTAATGTTATGAAGCCATGAGAATACTTGTGTGTAAAAACAAACAAAAATAACGCCTTTATTCAACAATTTCTTCACGTCTCAGATTATTCAACAATTTCTTCAGGTCTCAGATCACAATTTCTTCTTCTCAGTCTGCTCGTCGCCAAAGGCGTCGCCCCTGCAGAAAAAAAATAAACTTCGGCACAGCCTGCTCTACTGTGTCCGCCGCAGGAAGACGACGCCACCTGTCTCTGCTGCTGTTTAAGCGGTCGGTAAAACATCACCTCTGAGACGGGCAACCTGGAGATGGGCGGGGCTGCTCTTCCCCAGAGGAGGGCCAGGCAGAGAATCTTTTGAGTCAAAATTCTGTTCTGCCGCTGGTGTCACAACCAGTGGTACCCAAAATCTTAAAAAAAAAAAAAAAAAAAAAGAGCAGTTCTTCTATCTCTGGGTCCCAAGGCGGTTCGGAGAGCTGTGGATGGTCCAACGCCGGACCACACTCATCCTCCTCCTTCGCCTGCAGACAGCAGTGGACGGTTCGAGGACGCAGCCAAGCCTTCTCACGTACCCTCTGCCCACTCGTGGAATCAGGTAAGTGTTGCACAGCACACTCACACCCCGCTGAGGGCCGCCTCCACGAGACAGCCGCCCTAGCCCGGTACCTGTATTCCACCTTGCTGGGTATGCCGGTGGTCCCTTTGGTCCCGCTTGTACGGTCTCTGCGAGCCTGGCTAGAGCTCCCCAGTCCGTCTCACTGGCTCACTTGGATCATCAGGCTTGGCTATGCGATTCAGTTCGCCCAGCATCCCCCCAGGTTGATGGGCGTCCGCTTCACTTTGGTGAATGCCGCAGATGCCCATATCCTGTGTGCGGAGATCGCAGTCCTATTGGCGAAGGACGTGATAGAGCCGGTCCCTCCAGCCGATATGAAGACAGGGTTTTACAGCCCATACTTCATTGTACCGTAAACCGGTGGGTTACGGCCAATCTTGGACCTGCGAGTTCTGAATCAGAGCCTTCACAGGCTACCATTCAAGATGCTCTCGCAGAAACGCATTTTTGAATGCATCCGTCCCTGAGATTGGTTTGCAGCAAATGACCTGAAGGACGCATACTTTTCATGTCTCGATTCTTCCTCAACACAGGCCATTTCTGCACTTTGTGTTCGACGGTCGAGCATATCAGTCCACCCCTTTAGGCAGTCCCTGTCCCCCCGTGTCTTCACAAAAGTCGTGGAGGGTCCCTTGTGCCCATGAGAGAACAGGGCGTTCGCATTCTCAACTATCTCGACGACTGGCTCATTCTAGCACAGTCCAGGGATCAGTTGTGTGAACACAGGGACCTGGTGCTCAGACACCTCAGCCAGTTGGGTATTCAGATCAACTGGGAAAAGAGCAAACTCGCCTCCGTGCAGAGGATCTCTATTCTCGGTATGGAGTTGGATTCGGTCGAACAGATGCCACGCCTCACAGAAAACCGTGTCCAGTCAATGCTGAACTGCCTGAACACGTTTCAAGGCAGGACGGCGGTCCCACTGAAACAATTTCTGAGGCTCCTGGGGCATATGGCGGCCGCGGCGGCAGTAACACCGCTTGGTCTGCTTCATATGAGACCGCTTCAGCATTGGCTTCACGGCCGAGTCCTGAGATCGGCGTGGCAGCGCGGCACTCACCGGGTAAGTATCACACCGGCCTGTCGCCAAACCTTAAGCCCGTGGTCAGACCCCTTGTTTCTTCAGGCCAGAGTGCCCTTGGAACAGGTGTCCAGGCATGTTGTGGTTTGTAACTGATGCCTCTGCCATGGGCTGGGGGGCCACATACAATGGGCATGCAGTGTCAGGGGTTTGGACGGGCCCGCACCTGCATAGGCACATCAACTCCCTCGAATTGCTAGCAGTATGTCTTGCACTGAGCCGCCTCAGTGCTGTTACAGGGCAAAGATGTATTGGTCCGCACGGACAACACTGCGACCGTTGCGTACATCAACCGACAAGGTGGTCTGCGCTCCCGTCGCATGTCGCAACCTGCCCGCCATCTCCTCCTCTGGAGTCAGAAGTGTCTGAGGTAGCTTCGGGCCATTCATGTCCCCGGTGTGCTCAACCGGGTGGCCGATGAGCTAACCCAAGATTCGCTCCCGGGCGAATGGCGACTCCACCCCCAGGTGGTCCAGCTGATCTGGAGACAGTTCAGGCGCAGGTCGACCTGTTTGCCTCCCCAGAAACGTCCCACTGCTGGTGGTTTTTTTCCACTGACCGAGGGTACACTCAGCATGGATGCACTCGGTGCACAGCTGGCCCCGGGGCCTGCACAAATATGCGTTTCCCCCAGTGAGCCTACTTGCACAAACCTTGTGCAAAGTCAGGGAGGACGAGGAGCAGGTCCTGATGGTGGTGCCGTACTGGCCCAACCGGACTTGGTTCCCAGAGCTAATGCTCCTCACAAAAGCCCCTCCCTGGCAGATTCCTCTGAGGAAGGACCTTCTGACTCCTTCTGGCACCCGCGTCCAGACCTCTGGAAACTTCATGTCTGGTCCCTGGACGGGATGCGGAGGTTCTAGGCTAAATCTGTTATGGGACATGTAATTGTTAAATGAGAGTGAAATACTTCTTTTTCAGTGTTGTCTTGTGAAACTAAAACTTGTGATCATGTCAACCATGATTAATGTCATTATCAGGTGCAAACACAGAGTGGAGAGAAGGATACGAAAGAGAAAAGGATGAGGTGAAGAAGATCTGCACAGAAACAGATGATTCAGTTCAGGTGAGTGTTCAGAGAAAACTGGAGAGCACTGGATTCATACATTAGTATAAAATCACATTTAGGGAATCTTATATTATCTTTATGACCTGCAGTTAAACTGATAGTGTTTTAACAGAAAACAAGTCTTTGATTATTTGCAACTATAGGTTTGCCAATGACTTTCCTCATGATCTGTATTTACTATGAATAAATTATTCTAAAATGTTAAAAAGGTCAAATAAAATTTAAATCAGCAATGAAAACACTGGATAAAATAAATGTTGTATTGTTTTGTCTATTAAACAGAGGGATGGTGGAACAGAAGAAGTCAGAGCAGATCAACACCTACAGCAGGACTAGAATGAAATAGAAAAAATAAAGCATTTATTTCACAGAGTTCATCTTGAAGGCTGGCACCGCAATAAACTGAGAGCTGCAGATGTTCTTCAGATAACTTAACATTCCTTACAGTCCCATGAATCTTGTGCTGAAGAGAATCTGGTTCAGTTTTTCTTACAAAAACTACTGATGATGGACTACAGAGCAAGATACATTAACGTTAAAGATACCAATGAACAGGATCAGAGACAACAAAGAGATGCTGACTCTGAAGATGAGGATGATATTTTTGATTATGTTTCCTCTTTGTCAAACAAAGGAACAAGCCAATCGGACCATGTTCATCTGATGGATGTCCAGATGGCTGTGTTTCATTGTGCTGGTTTCCTGAAGCAGCTAATGGCCACTAAACTGTCCCAGTGTCAGTACGCTCTGCCTCTGCTTGTTCCTAATCCATTCACACAACAGATTGAGTTTCCTCTCTGGACATTCAGACAAATCAACAAGAGCTGGAAGATGAGAAACAACAACAATGAGATCATCAGTAAAACCCAGTCGGTCTACAAGGCAGAAACTCCAGTGGTGTCTTTCAGGTTTGGCTCTGTGTCCTCATCCAAGTCTCAGCTGATGAACAGTGTGATCAATGAGAAACACAACACGTTCTTCCACAAGAACTCCCCAGGAAAAACACAGATAAATTCACTGACTTTGTTGCGCTCTGTAATCTACACGGTGATGCAGGAGAAATAGCTGCAGATCCTCACTGAAATGGCCTTAGTCAATGTTGTTCTTCTACCACGACTGGACAGGAATGACAGACATGCCACAAAGATCCAAAAACTGTTCAAAATCAGAAAGCCCCTCATTTGTCTTTTTACTGAGGATGAATCTACTGTCATTGAGATGAAGAAAGAGAAATTCAAAATCGGTGTGAAAGACAGAAATCAGTCGGATGTCTCAGAAGAACTCAGAAGAACTATAAACGATTGTCTCTCAAAATCATCTTCCACTTTCAGACTTGAAGATGTGTCCAAACACTCAGACATCAGAGTAGATGAGGAAGATGATGACTGTAAGAGAGGAAGAGCAGCAGCACAGCAGATGGTGAGTTTACTGAAGAAGAAAGATCTGACAAAAATCAAAGAATCATTTCTGCCCTGTCAGGGGAAACTGTGGCATCAGTGGAGTCAGAAGAACAAAGAACTACATCGACCTCAAGCAGAAGATATAGAAAAGGAAATAAGTAGAAAAAAAACAGAAATGAAGAAAATCCGTAAACAGCAGCATGAATCTGACATCAGTGAGTTTATGAAGCTCTTTAATGATCAACTGTTCTCACATACTGAGCACGAAAATATGTTTTTCCTCAAATGGCTCCAAGTCTTCCTGGATGAATACATCTCAATTGACCTTTCTGCGCTACATCATAAGTATGATAAAAATTGGTCAACAGTTGTAAAACTGAAAAAGAACAATGATAAACCTGAACAACTCAAAGCTGAACGAGCAGAACTTGAGAGAATATCTGAGGAACTTGAAGCTGCTCCCTTTGGTTTGGAGCACATCATGAGGGAGATCAGTCAGATCTATGAATCATGTGATTCTGTGAAGAAGAACAAGAAAGAGCTGCAGTTTGACTTCTCTTCTCTCCCGAGGCTTGCAGCAGAGATGATGATCTCTGGATTTCCACTGGAGCTGATGGATGGAGATGCTGCTCATGTTCCTCTGGTCTGGATCTCTGCTGTACTAGATCAACTCATCCACAAGCTGGGAGACCAAAGAGTCTTTGTGCTGTCAGTTTTAGGGATTCAGAGCTCTGGGAAATCCACCATGCTCAATGCCATGTTTGGACTCCAGTTTGCCGTCAGTGCTGGCAGGTGCACCAGAGGAGCGTTCATGCAGCTGGTCAGACTGTCAGATGAGATGAAAACACAGATGAACTTTGACTATATTCTGGTTGTTGATACTGAAGGTCTTTGTGCTCTAGAACTGGCTGGAAGATCAACAAGACATCATGGCAATGAATTGGCCACATTTGTTGTTGGTCTTGGAAATATGACATTGATTAACATCTTTGGAGAAATACCTTCTGAGATGCAGGACATTCTTCAGATAGTCGTTCAAGCCTTCACGAGGATGAAGAAGGTCAGACTGAATCCCAGATGCGTGTTTGTGCATCAGAACGTCTCAGACATCACAGCTGGAGAGAAAAACATGGAGGGAAGGAGACGACTGCAGGAGAAACTGGATGAGATGACAAAACTCGCTGCTAAAGAGGAAGTCTATGATGCAGACTGTGTCAGTGATGTCATTGGATTTGATGTTCAGAATGACGTGAAGTATTTTGCTCAGCTCTGGGAGGGCAGCCCACCCATGACTCCACCAAACCCGAACTACTGTGACAATATTCAAGAACTGAAGGAATCTATTATGTCTCATGCCTCACAATCACATGGAATGATGCTGACACACTTAAAAGATCGTATTAAAAATCTCCGGGAGGCTTTACTGAATGAACAATTCGTCTTCAGATTCAGAAATTCTCTGGAGATTTCAGCCTACAGGAAACTGGAGACTGAATACAGGAAGTGGTCCTGGAGTCTTCGCAGTGCCATGATGGAAACTGAAAAGAAACTACGCAACAAAATAGAGAATAAAGCAATTCATGAGGTTGAGGAATCTGATCTTCAAAAAGAACTGAAGACGACAAGTGAACAAGTGAAAACCTCAATCTCAGAATTCTTTGAGAAAGACAGAGATGCTGCTATACTGATTCAGTGGAAAAAATCATTTGAAATCAAAATCAAAGAGCTTCAGGAAAACATTGTGAAAACTCTATGAAATGAGCAAAAACTTGACTTAAATCTCAAAGAAAAGCAAATGAACTGTGATCTGAGGACTGAAGATTTTGATTTCCTTTGGGAACTGTATGTAAAGATTATCATCAGAGACACTCCTCTAATTAAAGACATTGACATAGAGATGTGAGAAAGATCCTCAATGACATCTCGTGTATACTTTGTGTATACGATCAGTTTAATCTCCTCAGCATCCCAGATAGCTTAGAAGAAATGCCCCTCCTTTCTGAAACACGTCGATTTTTACCAAGCTCATTGTTCTGAAAAGCGCGGTGTGCTCTGATTGGCCAGCGATCCAGTGCATTGTGATTGGAAATGTCACGGTCCTTACCATATATGGAACATCAGCTCCCAAAACAAAGCAATACTGACCGATGATAATGTCGGTCCTACCTTATCAATTCAAGCCGAATCTGATCCGGATGATACAGATGACCAAGCTGATCAATCAACGTTGCCAGTGCGACTGGTCCAGAAAGTATCAGATTGGTAAGTTTGCATTTATGATCGTAGAAACGACAAACAAGCGCTCCTCTATACTGCTAAAAACTTGCGTCTGAATAGTCAGTAGCAAACTCTTAAAAAATGAAAACAAACATACAGGCTGTGTCTGTGAGTCAGAAGTGCCAGACTGTACTTGCAAAGAATTGCCCCACTTTTTTTAGAATCAGCCGGCCTGTACTCTCCCAGGTGCTAGAAACAGTCCTCCGAAAAATGCGCAGCACACAGTCGAATATTTGGGTTGTACTGTTCTGGAACAGAGTTGTAAATAAGGCTTAACAACTGTTTTCTAATTGTCCCCTCTTTTGGAAGGCCAAATAAAGTAGTTTGGCTTTCGCAATGAAAAACACAGCGTCTCCATGACATGGTGGTGCCGGTGGCAACAATACTGCAGCAAGAATAAAAGTTACGCCTTCTTTCTTTGCGTATACATTTGGGTGGTGTTATGAAACTCTGCCCCCACAGACTGACGTAGATTTGTGGGGGTGTGTTTGAACAAAGCGTTTTAGGAAGGTGTGGCTGAGACTTAACTTTTACAAAGAATATCTCTTTAAGACTTTGAGCTTTGTAACTCTGTAGATCTTATACATGCACAAACAGCTACATAACACACTAAAGAGAAAGGAAAACAAGAAATCGCATCATATGAAAATAGTCCAACGCTGTGTTACAACGAGCACACTTGGGCCCTCAAGAGAGCAGCCAGAAAAATGAAGCACAGCTGGAAGAAAACAAAACTAGAGGTTTTTTACGCATTTTGTGAAAAGAGAGTATGATTGTGTACAGAAAGGCCTTAAAAACTGCTAGATCTGTTTATTTTTCGACTCCTAATAGATCCTCTTATTAAAATCATTAATTCATCTTTGTCATTAGGATATGTACTGAAAACTTTTAAGCCCGCTATTGTTAAACCGCTTATTAAAAAAACGCAACTTGATCTGACAGAATTAGTCAATTACAGGCCGATCTCGAATCTACCCTTTCTGTCAAAAATACTAGAAAAGGCAAGTGTCTTCCCAACTATGTTCCTTTTTAGAAAGAAATGATATCTTTGAGGATTTCCAGTCAGGATTTAGACCGTATCATAGTACTGAGACTGCTCTCATTAGAGTTACAAATGATTTGCTCTCATCATCTGATCGTGGTTGTGTATCTCTATTAGTGTTACTCGATCTTAGCGCTGCATTTGATACTATCGACCACAACATTCTTTTGAATAGACTCGAAAATTATGTTGGCATTAGTGGAATTTCATTGGCATGGTTTAAATCATACTTATCTGACCGTTATCAGTCTGTAGCAGTAAATGAAGATATATCATATTGATCACAAGTTCGGTATGGAGTACCGCAAGGCTCAGTGCTAGGACCGTTGCTTTTCACCCTGGACATGCTACCCTTGGGAGCACTGGCGTAGCCAGGAATCACAATGTAGGTGGGCCCAGAGTAAATCGAGTTGGCCTAGCCTAAAAGGCATCTGTTATCAAAATAGACCAACACAACTACACCTGCTTGAATACACCACCGTTTAATCAGAGCACAAACCTGTATGTCATCATAAGCAGTGTTAAGAACATAACGGTAACATCAGCATTAGCATGGCACACAGCCACACCACACACACACGTGCATCTGACAGACGCAACACAACACTATCATCAAATCAGCACGACAGTAGTGGACAGTATGTAAAAACAATGTGTAGCAAGGTTCAAGATAGTAAGGTATGGAAGAAGACAGGGTTGGCTTGATTGAGATGCGTGGTTAACTTTATTCACAAAATAGATCCAACAAAACATAAATCCACGCCGCTGGCACTTTCAACAGCTCAGTCCTTCAAAGTTCACTCAAGTGCTCTCCAGAGCTTTCTCAGTCACACTTCTTTGCCACGAGTCTGCAGTCGATCTCTCTCTGCCACTTCTCCTCTCCCAGGGGGCTTTATATGGTCTCTTCATGCCCATTACTGAAACAAGACACAGGTGTTTGTCATTTGCACTTGACCCACTTACGCAGTGCTTGTCTCCCAACTCTCTCTCCTGTCACAGACCTCGCTAATTCACGCCCCCCCCGCCACATACCCCCACCACCCGACTCAGGCCGGGGAGCCGTCTGATGCTGCCAGTCATTACTATAAATGACGATGTCATCCAGGTAGGCAGCGGCATATGCAGCATGAGACGCTGAAACGTGGCTGGTGCCCCAAACAACCCAAAAGGAAGCGTCACAAATTGGTGTAATCCAAACGGCATTGTGAAAGCTGTTTTTTCTTTGGATAAAGGCAATAAGGGGATCTGCCAGTACCCTTTCGTTAAATCTTTGGTTGGTGCCTAACCAATCAAGCAATTCGTTTGTTGGTCTGGGACGGTGAAAGATGATTTCCTCCCGGGACCAGAGCGAGAGATTGAGTGTTGGTACTCACTTCTGGCCCGAGATCTTCTTCTGCACTAATTACCGTCGCCAGCATCACTGATTCCGCCTCGCTCCATTTTTTGAGGAGGTTGAGGTGGTAAATTTGATGCGCCCCGCCCCATCCATTCGAACTACCTCACAATTGAGATCCCCAATTCGCTGTGTGACCTCAAAGGGTCCTTGCCACTTCGCGAGTAATTTGGAACTCGATGTAGGGAGCAATACAAGGACTTTATCTCCCGGTGAAAATTCTCTCAGTTTGGTTCCCCTGTTATACAGCCGGGTCTGTTTGTCCTGAGCCTGTAACAAATTCTCCATTGAGAGCCGCCCCAAAGTGTGGAGTTTTGATACACAAGTATTTGATACACTGCCGATTTTGCAAGTTTGCCCACTTACAAAGCATGTAGAAGTCTGTCATTTTTATCATAGGTACTGTAAAGATCCAATCTCTGGGCTGCTGTTCCACTCCTAGCCTGCAGGGGGCGCCCTCCTTAAGTTTCCATGTCATGCTCCCTCCAGGTCTCCAGATGGCACTTTAGCCCCATTCTCAGTGCTCTCCACTCCTGTAGATGGTGCTAGTGTATTTAATTGTACTCAGAACTCTCCTCATTAGCCCTGATTCCTTTCACCTGTGTCTTGCCCTTTATAAGTGTGCTTGTTCCCTGCCATTATGTTCAGTCTTGAGCCTATGTTCTCCAGTCTCCAGATCTCAAGATAAGTTTTGTGCCTTATGGTACCTTTTTGACCCTTGTGTCTATTTTTGTTTCTCTGTTTAATGGAAGCTCTGCTTTCCTAGTTCATTTGTACTTTGTGCTTTGGTTTCTCAAGTAAAGACTATTTTTATTTTTTTGGAAGACTCAGGTCTCTTGACTCGTTACTCTTTTGCTCTTGGGTTCCATTGTCTGGGAGTTAGCTCAGTGGAGAACAAGCCACACTTACAACACCAGAGACCCAGGTTCAAGTCCAGCCAAGGGCGACATCCTTACAGGTACTCTTCAACTGAGAGTGACGGAATCTAAAACGAAAATTACATTGTATGATTAAGTAATTAATTTGCATTTTATTGAATGACATAAGTATTTGATACATCAGAAAAGCAGAACTTAATATTTGGTACAGAAACTTTTGTTTGCAATTACAGAGATCCAAGTGCCAAGTGGTGTCCCCTTCCTGCCTAATCTTCATCCTTTTGTCCACGAGTAGCCAAAAGTTTCCCCTTCTTGCCTAATATTCATCCTTATGTCCACGAGTAGCCTAAAGTGTACCCTTACTGCCTATTCTTCTCCGTAGTCTTCCTCTTGTTCACAAAGTGCCTAAATTGTCCCCTGACTGCCTAATCTCTGCCTAATCAAGGGTCCCTTTACACACTGTGTACAATGCATTAATGGGTCATATTTCATATTTACAGTGGTTTTATGAGGTAAAACCCACTGTACACCACACAGGGGAACCAATACAACACACTGATGTACATTACAGCTATTAACTATGCATGACAGTGGGGCAAAATAGGCCGAAAGGGGACAAATGCGCACTGTGTGGCTGGAAGCGGATGAATTCTCGGAAACTTTTTGTTTGATTTTTAGTGTTTGTTTGAAACTTCATCACATATGGTAAAGTACACCTGTAACTCATTCGACAGGGTCCCTGGAAGCAAGCTGAGTTGGGGCTCCATACTCTGGGGTTATGGGGTTCCCATGGGTGCCTCCAAGTCGGCTTGGTTTCCAAGATACCCCTGGTAAAATGTCCCATCTTAGACAGGGCCTAACTCCAAAAACAAGCCGACTTGGGGCTCCATACTTTGGAGTCACAGGAGGCCCACGGGTACCTCCCCACAACCGGAGTTTGGAGCTCCAAGTCGGCTTGGTTTCCGAGAAACACCCGGTCAAACCTGGACCGGAAGTGGCCGTATCTCGGAACCGGGAGGTCCTAGGAGCTGGGGATGGTGGGGTTAGAAGGGGCCCTATGGGAGCTCTCAAAGCCCGGAGTTTGGAGCTCAAAGTCAGCTTGACTCCCGAGATACATACACATAAGGGACTTTTGGACAAAACCGCCATCATCTCGGAAAGGTCGAGTCACAGTGGCTCGTCCTTCGGGGTGGTGGGGGGTCACTGGGGGCGGTGGGGGGTCACTGGGGGCCCTCTCAGACCCCAGAGTCCCGATCCTCTGGGACCCTTCCTTCCAAAGTGCACCCTTTCCTGTTGGGCCCTGTATCTCGGCCCCCGGGGGCCCTAGAAACTCGGGCCAGGGCGCGTTGGCGAGGGCCCTCCGAGACCCTCCTTTGACCGAATTTGGTGACTCTAGGCGGCTTGGTTGCGGAGATATAGCCGTTTGAAGTTCGGAGCCTGGGACATGGGGCGAAATACACCACACAGGGGATGCATTACAACACACTGATGTACATTACGCTTATTAATTATGCATCTTTAGCCAAAAATGTAACCGTACACGGACTGCATACACAAATAGACAACAGGTGGGATGCTGTTTCTGATTTTTAGGAAACGTCATCACATATGGTAAAGTACACCTGTAACAATGCAATAATGGGTCATATTTCATATTTATAGTGGTTTTATGTGGTATGTGTACACCACACAGGGGCCACAGTACAACACACTGATGTACATTACAGCTATTAATTAACAGTTATTAATTATGCATCACAGTGGGGCGAAATAGGCCGAAGGGGGACAAATGCGCACTGTGTGGACGTGCGCATTTTAGGCCGAAAGGGGACAAATGCGCATTCCATGGCTGGAAGCGGATGAATTCTCGGAAACACTTTGTCTGATTTTTAGGAAACTTCATCACATATGGTAAAGTACACCTGTAACTTATTCGACAGGGTCCCTGTGCGCAGTCTGTGTACAATGCGTTAATGGGTTATATTTCATATTTACAATGTTTTTTTGTGGTAAAACCCATTGTACACCACACAGGGGATGCAATACAACACACTGATGTACATTACGCTTATTAATTATGCATCTTTAGCCAAAAATTTAACCGTACACGGACTGCATACAGGGGGCCTGTCGAATAGACAACAGGTGGGATGCTGTTTTGGACTTAGTTTTTTGGAGTAGATGAATTCCCGGAAACTCTTTGTCTGATTTTTAGGAACGTCATCACATATGGTAAAGTACACCTGTAACTTATTCGACAGGGTCCCTGTGCGCAGTCCGTGTACAATGCAATAATGGGTCATATTTCATATTTACAGTGGTTTTATGTGGTAAACCCAACTGTACACCACACAGGGGCCACAGTACAACACAATGATGAACATTACACCTATTAATTATGCATCATTAGCCTAAAATTGAACCGTAAATGGACTGCATACAGGGGCCCTGTCGAATAGATAACAGATGGGATGCATCACAGTTGACCGGATGTATCTCGGGAACCAAACTGATTTGGGGCTCCATATTCTGGGATTAGGGGAGTCCCAAAATCGATTTATGAGATGAAATATACCATTAATAATGGAGAAAAATAAACCTTGAGAGAAACCAGGCTCAGTCAGGGTGCCAGTTCTCCTCTGGCCGATTAACAAACAGTGTATGATTATTATTTTGGCAACCTTACAGGTCAGAAGTCATATTAGATGGGAATATTCGAAAGATCCGAGGCATCACGCCCAGCATATACATAGAATGTTACCTGAGGGATAGAAAGAGAGAGAAAGCATCACGTCTCCGGCGTGATGCCTCGGATCTTTCGAATGACTTCTGACCTGTAAGGTTGCCAAAATAATAATCATACACTGTTTGTTAATTGGCCAGTGGAGAACTGGTACCCCGACTGAGCCTGGTTTCTCCCAAGGTTTATTTTTCTCCATTATGCCACCTGATGGAGTTTTGGTTCCTTGCCACTGTTGCCTTTGGCTTGGCTTGCTCAGTTGGGGACACTAAATTTTAAACTAAATATCCAAATAAATTTAATTACTAAACTAAATTAACTCGAAAACTAGAATCTAGCAAGCGTGTTGGGTGTCGCACAGCCTTGCACCAGGGTGGAGTGAGTCAGCCTTCGCTCCAACCCATACTGCAGGAAGGAAAGTACAGCTCTGACCCCATCTCCGGGGTCTTCCCGGTGAGAAGAACACCATTCACCGAACAGGTTACACTTCAAAGTGTAAGTGCGCCTCGTAAACGGCGCTCTCACAGAAGTGATGGTGTCTACCACCGTTTGGGGTAGATCACCTAAATCCTCCACGTCCCGTGCCATCAGTAATGTCAGAATACTATTGTTAAAATTCAAGTGTCCTCAACTAAGCAAGCCAGAGGTGACAGTGGCAAGGAACCAAAACTCCAGGAGAAAAAACCTTGGGAGAACCCAGGCTCAGTCGGGGGGCCAGTTCTCCTCTGGCCAATGAACGACATGGTTCATTAAGATTCATGAAAGCACATGACTCTGACTAGAGGCCATACGCTGGACATAGGCCTTAGGGTGCCCTGTCTCTGAGAAAGCAAGTCCTTCCTCAGAGGAATGCGCCAGGGAGGGCTCATCGGCTGCACGATTGAGCAGGCCCTGAATGTAAATGGAACGAAGTGACCTCGAGTGCTTCTGACTCCAGAGGAGGAGATGGCGGGCAAATTGCAACATGCGACGGAAGTGTAGACCTTCTTGATGATTGATGTACGCAATGGTCATAGTGTTGTCCGTTCGGTCCAGTATGTGCTTGCCTCGTAGTGGCGATTGAATCGGCCCAGCGCAAGATATAAATAGCCTATAGAGAAATGAAATGATGAGGGAAAATGAAGTGAAACTTCAGTAGGTGGTGGCAAATCATTGTCTTTACAAGTAAGTCATTCAATCATTCAGTCAAACAATCCTTTGTAGGCAGCGTTTGTGCATGAAGGTAGGTTACCTCACGAAACCTGTCTACCTGATTACCTGATTTTGGACAGACTTCTGAGGCAGCATAAGGTTTAATGATCTACACTAAAATAGAGTGAACTTTGGTGATAACTAAACTAATATTTAATTGCTACAATAGTAATTTTTCATTATAACAACATTTTTTGGTCAAAAACGTACATTTAGGCCTACACAACCTTCAGATGCCATATATTTTTAGCTCTGCACTGTGAATAAAATCAATATGCTATTTCCAAGATTTTCAGGAAAACAGCACTCTATATCCTGAGTTATAAACATATAAATATTGGCTATTATAAATATTAAAACAAGAACTCATACAACTCATTTTTTGCCCTAAAGTTAGTTAGTTAGTTAGTTAGTTAGTTAGTTAGTTAGTTAGTCACTTTATTGTCCACAAGTGTAAATTTTTATTTGGCTTCACCACAAAGAAACACATTCAATATCATCACACAAATCACATAAAAAGACAACAAGTAACACAATCACCCCTCACACTCAGATCCCAGTATTTAAAATTCTAATGACAGTTGGCACAAATGACATTTGATACACTTTTTTCCTTGCTTGAGGTTGCCTAAACCGTCTTTTTGATGGTAAAAGCTAAAATTTACTATTCAAGGGATGAGAACAATCTTCAATAATAACCTGTGCTTTTAGTTTGACTCTTGTTTGGTAAATTTCATTCAATTGTCTTTGTGGTTGTCCTACAATTGCACTAGCAATTTTAATTACTCGGCACAGTTTTTGCTTTTCTTTAACTGGCAATAGTCCATACCACACAGTCATATTACAACAAATAACACTCTCAACAAGATTCTTATAAACCATCTCTAAAATATATTGACTCACACCAGAATGTTGTAACCTCTTAAGAAGATATAATCTCTGCATTGCTTTTTTTTAAAGACATACTCAACATTTCCAGCAAATGTCAATTTACTTTCATTAAATGTTCCTAAATATTTAAAACTTCCAACCATCTCTATTTGATATCCATCAAGTATCAAAGGTTCTAACCCTTCAATAAAATTTCAATAAAATATATAATATATATATATATATATATATATATATATATATATATATATATATATATATATATATATATAAATTATCGATTAGAGTGTAAATGCTGAATATGCAAAATGTTTAGAGTTGTTAATGCTTATATTCAGTCATTACTATGCAAAAGTCATACATGTGTTGACCATGTAATATGCTGCACAGTTGTAAGATGCATATAATTTTATTGATTCATTCGTAGTAAATGCAGAGACGAGAAGCCATCATATCAGTATTCCTCTCTTAATTTTCTTTCTTATTTTCAGGAGTACTACAATTTTGGAGGCACCGCTGGGATTGATGTGAGATGGTTTATCCACCTTGATCGGCAGGGAACCGCCTAGCGACATTCATCCCTTAACTACCCAGATGTTCAGCAGCTGAGTAAAGTGACAAGGCAGAACTGATTGAGCAGAGCATGCATTCGAGGTACAGAGGCAGCTGAGTTAAGTCAGATAAGTCAAAGTTCACGTGCGAAACTGTGAAACACTGCAGCAACAATGGATGCCTTGCACAGCATGCAGGAAGAAATCGGTGAGAGACTGTGTACATTGCCACGAGGAAAATTAATTGAACTGAGCCAGTTTCTTGAAATCCATAAAGAAGATGTAACAAATGTCACACGCCTTTCCCTAGTCAGACTTCTCAGTAGTTATCTGTTACGAAGGGAGCTGGAGGAACTTGAGGATGGGGGCATGGCTGAACTACTAAGCATAAATGAGAAATTGAGCGAAATGATGCTAACTGATGTAAATGTGAATGAACCAAATCCAGTCCAGAGACAGCTAGGAGAAAGAGAAATACAAAGACAAACTGGAGAAATTAATAATACAACTGATTCACTTCCTGCTGTGCAAACAAACTCGACTGCTTCACAGAGCACAAGATTGGTGCCAGCATCAGCAGACAGTGTAGCAATTAACTCTTTGCTGCCCCCTCAGGGACAAATGATACAGGCTGTGTGGCACAGGGAGTTTAAGATTTCTGGTTTTATCGGAGAGCCTGACCAAAGAGACAGATTAACCTTCCTTAAATAAAGGCTACCCAGAGCACGAGATTGTTGATTCAGGAAGCAGACGGACTGGCTTACCCGACCGCCTGCTAGCTGTCTCACGTCACAGAAGTCAGATAATTCCCAGCACATAGAGACTCTTTCACCTAGATATTATCACATAGAGACTGTGTCTGTTCCACGAATTAGCAAATACAAAAAACCATCAAAACCATTCAACGGTAAAAATTTAATTGATGTCCAACAAATAAACAACAGATATAATACAGATGATCAAATGATAAAGCTCGGGCTGCTGAATATTCGATCCCTTTCCTCAAAAGCGCTTATTGTTTATGATATGATTACAGATCATAACCTAGATGTGCTGTGTTTGACAGAAACCTGGTTAAAACCTGACGATTACATTACTTTAAATGAGTCCACCCCCCAAGATTATTGTTATAAACACGAGCCGCGTCTGAAAGGCAAAGGGGGAGGTGTTGCTGTAATTTATAATAATATCTTCAGTATTACTCACAAGTCTAGTTTCAAATATAATTCCTTTGAAGTTTTGGTGCTTTATGTAACGTTATGTAGTGAAATTGATAAATCCCGTTTGACATTTGTGCTGGCAACTGTATACAGGCCACCAGGGCAACATACAGACTTTACCAGAGAATTTGCTGATTTTCTATCAGAGTTAGTACTGGCTGCAGATAAAGTACTAATTGTTGGTGATTTTAATATCCATGTAGACAATGAAAAAGACGCATTGGGATTGGCATTTAGAGACATTCTAAACTCTATTGGAGTAAGGCAACATGTGTCAGGACCCACTCATCGCCGTAATCATACGTTAGACCTAATACTGTCACATGGAATAAATGTTGATTGAAATTCTGCAGCAGAGCGATGACATCTCAGATCATTACCTAGTATCATGTACACTTAATTTAGCAAAGGCTGCAAAGCCGTCCCCTCGCTTCAAATTATGGCAGGACTATCACTGCTGCGACTAAAGATTTCTTTGTAAATAATCTTCCTCATCAGTTTCATCTCCTCAGCATCCCAGATAGCCTAGAGGAACTCGATTTTGCAACAGAAACTATTGACTCTCTCTTTTCCAGCACTTTAGACACAGTTGCTCCCCGGCGCTTAAAGAAGATTAAAGAAAATAGTCCAACGCCGTGGTACAACGAGCACACCCGGGCCCTTAAAACAGCAGCCAGAAAAATGGAGCGCAGCTGGAAGAAAACAAAACTAGAAGTTTTTCGCATTTCGTGGAAAGAGAGCATGATTGCATACAGAAAGGCCCTAAAAACTGCTAGATCTGCTTATTTCTCGACTCTCTTAGAAGAAAACAAACACAACCCTAGGTATTTATTCGATACAGTGGCTAAATTAACCAAAGATAAAGCTTCACCTTCTGATGTTTGTAAACAGCACAGCAGTAATGACTTTATGAACTTCTTTACTTGTAAGATTGATAATATTAGGAAAAAAATTATAACCATGCAGCCGTCTACTACAGTATCACATCAGACAGTGCATTGTAGTGTCACTGAGGAAAAATTACATTCATTCACTGCTATAGGAGAAGAATTGGCTAAACTCGTTAAATCATCAAAATCAACAACATGTATGCTCGACCCCATACCGACTAAACTACTAAAAGAGATGCTTCCAGAGGTCATAGATCCTCTTCTTAATATCATTAATTCATCCTTGACATTAGGATATGTACCAAAAACGTTTAAGTTGGCTATTATTAAACCACTTATTAAAAAAACGCAACTTGATCCTACAAAATTAGTCAATTACAGGCCAATCTCAAATCTACCCTTTCTGTCAAAAATACTAGAAAAGGCAGTGTCCTCACAATTATGCTCCTTTTTAGAAAGAAATGGCATCTGTGAGGATTTCCAGTCAGGATTTAGACCGTATCATAGTACTGAGACTGCTCTCATTAGAGTTACAAATGATTTACTCTTATCATCCGATTGTGGTTGTATCTCTCTGTTAGTGTTACTCGATCTTAGCGCTGCATTCGATACTATCGACCACAACATTCTTTTGAATAGACTCGAAAATGATGTTGGCATTAGTGGAATTTCATTGGCATGGTTTAAATCATACTTATCTGACCGTTATCAGTTTGTAGCAGTAAATGAAGAGATGTCACACCGAACACAAGTTCAGTATGGAATACCGCAGGGCTCAGTGCTAGGACCGTTGCTTTTCACCCTGTACATGCTACCACTGGGAGATGTTATTAGGAAGCATGTCGTTAATTTTCATTGTTATGCTGACGATACTCAGCTCTATATTTCTTCACGCCCTGACGAAATTTACCAATTCACAAGATTAACAGAATGCATAGCTGATATAAAAAATTGGATGACTAGTAATTTCCTGCAACTTAATTCAGAAAAAAATGAATTTTTAACCATTGGACAAAAAAACTCCACAAGTAGTAACCTAGAATACTGTCTAAAACTCGATGGCTGCTCTGTCAAGTCCTCGTCGTCAGTTAGGAACCTGGGTGTGCTCTTTGATACCAATCTCTCATTTGAAAGCCACGTTTCTAGCATCTGTAAAACTGCATTCTACCATCTTAAAAATATATCTAAATTACGGCACATGCTTTCAATGCAAAATGCTGAACAGTTAGTTCATGCGTTCATGACCTCAAGGCTAGATTATTGTAATGCTCTACTGGGTGGTTGCCCTGCTCGCTTAATAAATAAACTGCAGCTTGTCCAAAACGCAGCAGCTAGAGTTCTTACTAGAACCAGGAAGTATGACCATATTAGCCCGGTTCTGGCAACACTGCATCGGCTCCCTATTAAACATCGTATACATTTTAAAATCTTGCTGATTACTTACAAAGCACTAAATGGTTTAGCGCCCCAGTACTTGAGCGAGCTCTTAACGCATTATACTCCATCACGTCTATTGCGGTCTCAAAATTCTGGCCAGTTGATAATACCTAGAATATCAAAATCAACTGCAGGCGGTCGATCCTTTTCCTATTTAGCACCTACTCTGGAACTCTGGAACAGTCTTCCTAGCATTTTTCGGGAAGCAGACACACTCTGTCAGTTTAAATCTAGACTAAAAACACATCTCTTTACTATGTCATACACATAAAACATTTTTACTTTCTATCATTCAAATCAGTTAAATGATTGTTTTAGGCTGCATTAACTAGGTCAGCCGGAACCGGGAACACTTCCAATAACACCTGATGTACTCGTTACATCATAAGAAGAATGGCATCTACGCTAATGTTAGTCTCTCTGTTTATCCCGAGGTTTACTGCAGTCGGCCGGATCCGGGCTGTATCCAGACCAGATGGTGGACCTTAGCCTGGACATGACGACCATATCCCTGAAGTGTCTGTAGAGACCGTGTCAATTAAACTCCCCCCTGTAAATGCTGCATCGACACGACATCCTCCTTAAACCCGTCCCCGGCGTGACGATTCCAATCTTTCAAATAATCCTACGAATATCTATTGATCTAATATGACTTCTGACCTGTAATGTGCCAGAATTATAATCATACACTATTTGTTCGTCGGCCAGAGGAGAACTGGCCCCCCGACTGAGCCTGGTTTCTCCCAAGGTTTTTTTCTCCATTCTGGCCCTGAAGGAGTTTTGGTTCCTTGCCACCGTCGCCTTTGGCTTTTGGCTTGCTCAGTTGGGGACACTTAAATTTCAACTATATTACTGATCTGCCCGCATTGACACTATATGATAATTGAAATGAGCTGGATGACATCACCGTTTTCACCAGAGCGGCTGTACAGCCGAATCAAATTCCGTTGCATTATTTTCCTGTTACCACTGTGAAGCTGCTTTGAAACAATTGCCATTGTAAAAAGCGCTATATAAATAAAGGTGATTTGATTTGATTTGATTCAGTTATTCGGGCCATTACACCAGGCCTTCAAATACGTAGCTATTTGGAAGGGAAAAAAAATTTGACCATACCGATGTTGAGACGAATCCTCCGTTCACATTACCAAGAAAAGAATGCCACTGAGTTGTATAAACAGCTGACTGCAGAATCACAACGTGCAAAAGAAACACCCCAAAGTTTCCTCATTTGTGTGCTTGACTTGAGGCAGAAAATTCTCTTTGCGTCACAAGAAGACAAGTCAGGTTTGAAATATGACCCAGCACTTGTACAGAATATGTTTCTTCACACTGTGTTAACAGGTCTACAAAATGACCGTATCCAGAGTGATCTCCATCCGTACCTGACAGACACCACAGTCACAGACGAGACACTGTTGGAAAAGTTGAATGTAGCATGTTCTCATGAGGCTGAGAGACAGAGTAAAAGAAAGAGTGAACGAAGTGCCACTGTGAATGTTACTCAGTTAAGTGAACCAACCCCACAGTCAAAAAGCAAGCAGAAACAGCCAAAATTTGACTCCAAAATTTGACTCCAAAATTTGACTCCACTACAATTCTCCACCACAGTTGGACAATTGAGAAAGACCTTAGGCTTGTTGAGTTACTACCGTCCTTACATTAAAGACTTCTCAAGGATTGCATGACCCCTGTATGGCTTGCTGAAAAGTGACAATAACAAGGTACAAACAAAAGGTAAAGGGAAAAGAGGGACTTACCGCAAGAGTCATGTGGTTCTATCAGGTCAGTTGATTGAGTGGACGGAGCAACACTAGGAAACGCTCAAAAAAACTGATAGATTGTCTAATCAAGCCACCTGTTCTGGGGTTCCCAGACTTCACTAAGCCCTTTGTACTGAACACCGACGCATCGAACCTGGGACTGGGAGCTGTCCTGTATCAACACCAAGATGGAAAATTGAGAGTGATTGCTTATGGATCAAGGACATTGACAACAGCAGAACAGAATTACCATTTGCACAGTGGCAAATTGGAATTTCTGGCTCTCAAATGGGCTGTCACGGAGGAGTTCAGGGATTATCTTTACTATGCGCCAACATTTACAGTGTACAGTGACAATAATCCCCTTACCTACATTTTGACTTCCGCCAAGTTGAATGCAACAGGATACCCATGGGTTGCGGAGCTTGCTGATTTCCACTTTACTATTCGGTATCGACCAAGAAAGGAAAACATCGACACTGATGCATTATCCAGGCTGACAACAGTCTCAGAAAGAACCATGCCAGTACACAGAGGAGCTTTCGTCGGATTCCAAAGGAGCCATGATACAGGCGGTGGAAGTTCAGTCGGAATCAGGTATACCATTGTCCTTCGCTGTAGCCTGCCAGAGTTCACCAACATGTGCAGAGACCAATACAGCATCAGCAGAACCCCTGTCAAAAGAAGAGATCAGAAGAGCTCAGAGGGAAGACAAAGACATAGAGTTGGTAATTCATCACTTACAGTCAGGAGTAAAGCCTTCTCCTAAGCAGTGGAGGTCTGCGGGTTCAGCAGCTAAAGGTTTGATGAGAGGATGAGATAAGTTGATGCTGGATGAGGAGGGTATTCTGCGAAGAAAATCAGCACAGAGAACTCAGCTTGTATTGCCGGCAGAATTCAGAAAAATTGCACTTGAGGAATTACATGACAAAATGGGACACCAAGGTGTCGATCGGACCACAAGTTTGATTAGAGACCGCTTCTTTTGGCCCTGCATGCAGCGAGACATTGAGCATTATGTATTGAGGACCTGCTCATGCATTAAGCAAAAAAAACCATGGTGAGAAACAAGAGCACCCCTTAAGCCAATCACAACAACTTGCCCATTTGAACTTGTCTCAGTAGACTTCCTTCACTTGGAAAAATGCAGAGGAGGATATGAATATATCCTTGTCATAGTCAATCATTTCACAAGATTTGCACAGGCATATGCAACAACGTCAAAATCTGGTAAGACTGTGGCAGACAAACTCTTTAACGACTTTGCTCTCAAGTTTGGATTCCCTTTGAGAATACACCATGATCAGGGGGAGAGTTTGAAAATCAGCTGTTTGGGCAACTGCAAAAGTACAGTGGGATTACTGGATCGAGAACTACTCCCTACCACCCCCAAGGAAATGGGCAAGTTGAGAGATTTAATCGAACATTGTTGCAAATGTTGAAAACTCTCACTGAAAAACAGAAATCAAATTGTAAAGATTCATTGAACAAGTTGATCTATGCTTACAATTGCACAAAAAGTGAAGTGATTCAGGAAGTCGAGTCCTTGTAAGAAATTTGACCCCGAGGGGAGGACCGGGTAAACTTCGGAACTATTGGGAAGAACAAGTTCATGTTGTTGTAAGCCGAGTTGCAGAGGATGTGCCGATTTATGAGATAACACCTGAACGAGGAAAAGGGAGGTCACAGGTATTACACGTGAGAACTTACCTGAGAAAGAACCAGAGGAAATTGAGTCAAGTGACGGACCTGTTGAGGTGCAAAGAGAATACCAGTACTCAGGGAGGCAACGACGACCACCAAAGAAGTTCACATATGATAGTTTAGGGACTCCTACCTGTTACAAAGTGCAAGTAACTGGTCCTGGGTATGATCCACACTTTCCTAACATGTGGACACCTACATTTACGCCTTGGGTGCCAACGGTGTTTCCCTAGCCGAGACCACCATCTGTGTATTAAACTTGAACTGAAACTGAAATTGAGAACACACACTAATTGTTCTTACCGACTAGTACACACACTTATTGTTCTTATGGACTGTGAAAGAACTTTTGAAAAACAAAGAACTGTTGCACACATATGCACATACACATAAACAGGACTGTTTCTAGGCCATAGGGACATGGACTGTTTTACAAGGCCTATAAAAACATTGAGTGAACACTTTGGAAAAAGTTTTGAAACATTTTTGCAGAGACTTTGAACCATTCTTTTTGCAATTTTCTACATGGCATTCGGCCTGGGACTTAAAAGTATTTTTGTGCGCTGAAATGGACTTTTGTATTTTTTTTTCTCTTGGACACTGGATGAAACCTCTGAACTTAAATCTTTTAAGAAAGGGTATGATCTATTACATTTGGGTCAAGAAAGACCTGTCCAGTTGACAAGGACTGTTGGTACAGTAAATGTGAACTTAACGTGTCATTATAGAGGAAATTTGTATTTGTATTTGTATTGTTATATTTTGAGTATACAAATGTAAAAAAAAAAAAACACAAAAAAAAAAACGTGATATGTCACTGTGGTATGAGTATGTGTCTAAAAGAAAAAAGAAGAGTTGTTGAACAGAAAGCAATAGAAATTTAGAAGGACATTGGTAGATGTCGGGACGACATCTTATCCTGTCGGGGAGAGTGTGATATTGAATAAGTTCTCAAATTTTTCTAATACTGTAAAACAGTATTTAATTCGTTATTTGTGTTTATTAGAAGAAGAGTATGTTCTGTGCATTTAGTGAATTAATCATTTGCGTCATGACGTCATCGCACGCTAGTTTAGTGCGCGCCCATGATGTGCTTCATTCGTAGTAAATGCAGAGACCAGAAGCCATCATATCAGCATTCCTCTCTTCATTTTTTTCCTTATTTTCAGGTAACGGCAAAGTATAATGCACAAAACACACTTTCGGTTTAACTATAAACACTGTTTAATATAATATGAATGAGTATGTGTTATTTAAAGCTGTTATTTTTAGTAAAAGTTTGTCATGAGTTCAGTGTGGTTGAGCACATACAGTGGGGAGAACAAGTATTTGATACACTGCCGATTTTGCAGGTTTTCTTTTTTACTTACAAAGCATGTAGAGGTCTGTAATTTATCATAGGTACACTTCAACTGTGAGAGACGGAATCTAAAACAAAAATCCAGAAAATCACATTGTATGATTTTTAAATAATTAATTTGCATTTTATTGCATGACATAAGTATTTGATCACCTACCAACCAGTAAGAATTCCAGCTCTCACAGACCTGTTAGTTTTTCTTTAAGAAGCCCTCCTGTTCTCCACTCATTACCTGTATTACCTGCACCTGTTTGAACTCATTACCTGTATAAAAGACACCTGTCCACACACTCAATCAAACAATGGCCAAGACCAGAGAGCTGTGTAAGGACATCAGGGATAAAATTGTACACCTGCACAAGGCTGGGATGGGCTACAGGACGATAGGCAAGCATCTTGGTGAGAAGGCAACAACTGTTGGCGCAATTATTAGAAAATGGAAGAAGTTCAAGATGACGGTCAATCTCCCTCGGTCTGAGGCACCATGCAAGATCTCACCTCGTGGAGCATCAATGATCATGAGGAAGGTGAGGGATCAGCCCAGAACTACACGGCAGGACCTGGTCAATGACCTGAAGAGAGCTGGGACCACAGTCTCAAAGAAAACCATTAGTAACACACTACGCCGTCATGGATTAAAATCCTGCAGCGCACGCAAGGTCCCCCTGCTCAAGCCAGCGCATGTCCAGGCCCGTCTGAAGTTTGCCAATGACCATCTGGATGATCCAGAGGAGGAATGGGAGAAGGTCATGTGGTCTGATGAGACAAAAATAGAGCTTTTTGGTCTAAACTCCACTCGCCGTGTTTGGAGGAAGAAGAAGGATGAGTACAACCCCAAGAACACCATCCCAACCGTGAAGCATGGAAGTGGAAACATCATTCTTTGGGGATGCTTTTCTGCAAAGGGGACAGGACGACTGCACCGTATTGAGGGGAGGATGGATGGGGCCATGTATCGCGAGATCTTGGCCAACAACCCCCTTCCCTCAGTAAGAGCATTGAAGATGGGTCATGGCTGGGTCTTCCAGCATGACAACGACCTGAAACACACAGCCAGGGCAACTAAGGAGTGGCTCTGTAAGAAGCATCTCAAGGTCCTGGAGTGGCCTAGCAAGTCTCCAGACCTGAACCCAATAGAAAATCTTTGGAGGGAGCTGAAAGTCCGTATTGCCCAGCGACAGCCCGAAACCTGAAAGATCTGGAGAAGGTCTGTATGGAGGAGTGGGCCAAAATCCCTGCTGCAGTGTGTGCGCAAACCTGGTCAAGAACTACAGGAAACGTATGATCTCTGTAATTGCAAACAAAGGTTTCTGTACCAAATATTAAGTTCTGCTTTTCTAATGTATCAAATACTTATGTCATGCAATAAAATGCAAAATAATTACTTAAAAATCATACAATGTGATTTTCTGGACTTTTTTTTTAGATTCCGTCACTCACAGTTGAAGAGTACCTATGATAAAAATTACAGACTTCTCCATGCTTTGTAAGTGGGCAAACCTGCAAAATCGGCAGTGTATCAAATACTTGTTCTCCCCACTGTAATTAGCATAAGTGCTCTGCGATTAGCGCGAAAGCCCGCCATATGAATGGTTAACCCATTGGAGTCGGCCGTCGCGCCGGCGTGATCAACTCGCTTTTTTTCTTATCAGTGCCAAAGAGACTCAAATAACTCTGTTGATTTTTATAATTCAGGCAAGTGTTATACATCATTATAATATGTTAAGTTTCTATATTTTTTTGTGTACAGTCACAATAAAAACAGATTGTTGTGCTTGTTGCAAAATAAAGAAAACAAACATGATGCGCAATCTGCAGCCTCTCTCTCAAAGACGTTCATTCAGAAAGTCTTCAGAAAAGGAACTCTAACTTAGTGAACACTTGTCACACAAACATGAGACATATGTCTAAAGAAACGTTGCAATGTCAGGTTTTAAATAATGAAAATAAAATCGAAAACAAATATTCTGTGTTTATGTAATCTGTTTGAAAAGAGAGAGATGTCAGTCGTTCGCGAGTGTCTCATTATCGTCTCATTATCCGCTAATGCGCCACGCCCACGGAGCGCGCGTTCTTTTGAGATTCAAATACTGACCGATCCACGCGAGAGCGCAGTCAACGCCCACATAATAAACGCATCAAGTGTAGTGCTATACTTTAGCTACATCGTTTTGAGACGCATTGAGGAATAATCCTGGAATAATTTACCTCATGAAAAGCTGTTTATTTTTAAGAGCAACGGATTCAGCGCTGATTGTGAGGTAAGTTTATTCTGTTAGTTTTCTGTGAATATTAAACTCAAAAAGACAGTTTAAATATGAATCCTGCTGCAACATAAAATGTCATAGACATAAGACTGTTTAGACAAGATTTCTTTGGCCTGTTTTGGACAGACTATGAAGTGTTTACTGTAAAATAGCCTAGTGTCACATCAATACAGCTTTTATTAGCAAGTCTGCTCAGATACTATAAATATAGTACCAGTAAAACGTATTTTGTTTCATATTGATGTTTAAATATTATAGCCTAATGGTATTTTTTAATTTAATATATGCTGATTGTGAAAAGTGAACAGCACCAGTAATAAAGGACACATCATTTCATGCGCAATATATCAGAAGACATGGAGTTTGTCAGAAATGATTTTGACCACTTCATTAAGTTTTGTTTTGTAGAAAGCCTTTATTTAAAGTGAATTTCGTTTTGTATAAATTGTATCTTAATTTTAATCAATGTTTTTAATATATTTGCTTCTTATTTAATAAGAAGCATAGCAGACAATAGCCTTAGCGCTGGCGTGATCATGCATTGCACGCATGTGTCATAAATGAACCAATGCTTGAAATGATATTTGAGTATTGTGTGTATCGGATAGTTTACAAAATCAAATGATTCAGAAAATGTTTGCCATTGAAATGACTGGGGAAAAAGTGTCCCAATCAACCTGAATTCACCCTATACTCTTTGAAATCATAATTGCATTGCATTTAATTCCCAAATATTTTACTTATAACATTCATCATTACCAATTATTCAGTTATTTGTATTTACTGAATACTGAATCTTGTTCAGTGTCACAATATTACTGTTTTTAGCATGAGACTTATTTACAAAAAAAAAAAAAAAAAAAGTACACTGCCAAAAATGCTTTTCTTAGTACAAACCCGATTCCAAAAAAGTTGGGACACTGTACAAAGTGTGAATAAAAACAGAATGCAATGATGTGGAAGTTTTAAATTTCAATATTTTATTCAGAATACAACATAGATGACATATCAAATGTTTAAACTGAGAAAATGTATCATTTTAAGGGAAAAATAAGTTGATTTTAAATTTCATGGCATCAACACATCTCAAAAAAGTTGGGACAAGGCCATGTTTACCACTGTGTGGCATCCCCTCTTCTTTTTATAACAGTCTGCAAACGTCTGGGGACTGAGGAGACAAGTTGCTCAAGTTTAGGAATAGGAACGTTGTCCCATTCTTGTCTAATACAGGCTTCTAGTTGCTCAACTGTCTTAGGTCTTCTTTGTCACATCTTCCTCTTTAAGATGCGCCAAATGTTTTCTATGGGTGAAAGATCTGGACTGCAGGCTGGCCATTTCAGTACCCGGATCCTTCTTCTACTCAGCCATGATGTTGTAATTGATGCAGTATGTGGTCTGGCATTGTCATGTTGGAAAATGCAAGGTCTTCCCTGAAAGAGACGACGTCTGGATGGGAGCATATGTTGTTCTAGAACTTGGATATACCTTTCAGCATTGATGGTGCCTTTCCAGATGTGTAAGCTGCCCATGCCACACGCACTAACATATATATATATATATATATATATACACTCACCTAAAGGATTATTAGGAACACCATACTAATACTGTGTTTGACCCCCTTTCGCCTTCAGAACTGCCTTAATTCTACGTGGCATTGATTCAACAAGGTGCTGAAAGCATTCTTTAGAAATGTTGGCCCATATTGATAGGATAGCATCTTGCAGTTGATGGAGATTTGTGGGATGCACATCCAGGGCACGAAGCTCCCGTTCCACCACATCCCAAAGATGCTCTATTGGGTTGAGATCTGGTGACTGTGGGGGCCATTTTAGTACAGTGAACTCATTGTCATGTTCAAGAAACCAATTTGAAATGATTCGAGCTTTGTGACATGGTGCATTATCCTGCTGGAAGTAGCCATCAGAGGATGGGTACATGGTGGTCATAAAGGGATGGACATGGTCAGAAACAATGCTCAGGTAGGCCGTGGCATTTAAACGATGCCCAATTGGCACTAAGGGGCCTAAAGTGTGCCAAGAAAACATCCCCCACACCATTACACCACCACCACCAGCCTGCACAGTGGTAACAAGGCATGATGGATCCATGTTCTCATTCTGTTTACGCCAAATTCTGACTCTACCATCTGAATGTCTCAACAGAAATCGAGACTCATCAGACCAGGCAACATTTTTCCAGTCTTCAACTGTCCAATTTTAGTGAGCTCGTGCAAATTGTAGCCTCTTTTTCCTATTTGTAGTGGAGATGAGTGGTACCCGGTGGGGTCTTCTGCTGTTGTAGCCCATCCGCCTCAAGGTTGTGCGTGTTGTGGCTTCACAAATGCTGCATACCTCGGTTGTAATGAGTGGTTATTTCAGTCAAAGTTGCTCTTCTATCAGTTTGAATCAGTCGGCCCATTCTCCTCTGACCTCTAGCATCAACAAGGCATTTTCGCCCACAGGACTGCCGCATACTGGATGTTTTTCCCTTTTCACACCATTCTTTGTAAACTCTAGAAATGGTTGTGCGTGAAAATCCCAGTAACTGAGCAGATTGTGAAATACTCAGACCGGCCCGTCTGGCACCAACAACCATGCCACGCTCAAAATTGCTTAAATCACCTTTCTTTCCCATTCTGACATTCAGTTTGGAGTTCAGGAGATTTTCTTGACCAGGACCACACCCCTAAATGCATTGAAGCAACTGCCATGTGATTGGTTGATTAGATAATTGCATTAATGAGAAATTGAACAGGTGTTCCTAATAATCCTTTAGGTGAGTGTATATAGTACACTGCCAAAAATGCTCTTCTTAGTATTTTTGTCTTGTTTCTAGTCTAAATATCTACAAATTCTTAAATCAAGATGCTTTACTAGATAAGTAAAATTACATAAGATATTTTTTCTTGCTTTGTTGAAAGTAAAATCAAAATGAAGTGAGTTTTTGCTTAAAACATGCAAAATTATCTGCCAATGGGGAAGAAAAATATTCTTGTTTCTGATTGAAATCTTGTTTCTTGTGTCTGTCCCAAACAGAAATAAGATTATTTTTCTTACCCCATAGAAAATTTTACTTATCTAGTAAATGAATTTTTAGATATTTGGACTGGAAACAAGAAAAAATACTAAATAAGAAGAGCTTTTTGCAGTGTAGTCAAATCTTTTGATAATTTAAAATATAATAGGTCTTTGTAATGTGCCTTTGTTGACTACATTCTAAATAAACTACAACAAAATATATTTCCTTTGTCCTGTTGCTTAGCTCTCAGTCACATACCTGAGTCTCATTCATTATGCAGCTCATTATGCAGCTCAGTATGGGTTCTTTTGTTCTCTCAGGTGTGAATCACAGCATTATTCATGATCGTTCACGCCTCTTCGCATACGGCCTTTGTAAAGAAAAAGTGTCTTACAAAATTTAAATCAATATACTGTGTTGTGGGAATAAGTAGGCACAATGATTCTCACATCAGTTTGAAGCAAAAACTCTAGGCAACAACACCCATTAGTCTAAAGTCTTGTGGACACATATCTATTGTGTGTTTTGAGGCCTTAATTTTAAAACAAAAAAATTAGTTTTCAAATACCACGCATAAACATTATTCTCACAAAAATACAAGCATGTACATACATGTTGCTCACATATTATGGTAGCCCAGTTTGTGCTGAATACAGTGTAATGACACTTTTGCCATTAATGTGTTTATAAGCAACTGAAAAAAGCACAAATGTCAGAGCATGTCAAAACTTCTAAAGGGCCCCAAAACAGCTCAGACTCCAGAAGATGAAGAGCAAAATAGAAGGATGATTACTTACATAACTGAAGATGAATTAAAAACGTCTTGGTTACGCATGTAACCCTTGTTCCCTGAAGGAGGGAACGGAGACGTACGTCAGAATGTGAACCGACGAATTGGGATATCGTATGAGAGCCCTATCACCTTTGAGTGTCTACTAAACGAGCCAATGAACATTGGTGTGTGAGATTTGCATATCGCACTCCGCCTCGCAGTGCAGGTATAAATACGGAAGTGCATGCAAACGCATCTTTGTTTTTCGCTGAGGAGACGAGCAAGTGGCCCGCGCTCAGCGGCGGCACAGAAACTGTGGCGACGGGACATACGTTTCCGTTCCTTCCTTTAGGGAACGAGGGTACATGCGTAACCGAGACATTCCCTCTTAGTCGGTCACGTTCAACGTACGTCAGAATGTGAACCGACAAATTGGGTTCCCTAATAAAACGCCACAGTTTCTGACCCTTCCGGTGCCTGGCGTAATCCTCACATCCTTCGCATTTTTCTGGCGATAGGATCGGACTTACGCTAGGAAAGTCTACTGCTGTTCCGCATGACCCATACAGTCAGACTTGGATAACACTGGGAAAGCGTGCCAAAGGGAACGCTGCGGAAACCACGTGCCGGTAGGGAGGTAACATGGTAAACACATATGGTCTGGCCAGAGGGCAGAGCAACATATGGAATGTCCCTGGGATGGCTCCGGCCATAGGAGGGAGATAACATCTGGCAGGGACGACAGAGCGGACTCTGCCCAGGGAAAAACACGGGTTTGCGCACGTGGGAAGCAACCGTTTCTACACGGAGGCTATAAAATCTAGCGAATGTGTTCGGTGTCGCCCAGCCCGCAGCTCTACATATATCTGTCAGCGAGGCGCCATGCGCCAGCGCCCAAGAAGAAGCTACTCCTCTCGTGGAGCTGTCAACCCGAGCGGGCAAGGCACGCCTTGGGTTTGGTATGTCAAGGCGATGGCATCCACTATCCAGTGGGCCATCCTCTGCTTGAAGACAGCCTTTCCCTTCTGCTGGCCTCCGTAACAGACGAAGAGCTGATCTGAGGTCCTGAAGCTTTGTGTTCTGTCCACGTATACCCACAGAGCACGGACGGGACAGAGCAAAGCTAGGGCTGGGTCTGCCTCCTCCGAGGGCAGCGCTTGCAGGTTCACCACCTGGTCCCTGAAGGGAGTGATGGTAACCTTGGGCACGTATCCTTGGGCTTTGTTGACTGAAAATGCGTGCAAGTCCTCTACCCTCTTAATGGAAGCCAGTGCAACCAGGAGAACTGTTTTCATAGACAGAGTTTTTAACTCAGCTGATTGCAAGGGCTCAAAGGGTGGTCTCTGCAGTGCAGTAAGCACCAGAGGCAAATCCCAAGAGGGTATAGAGAGAGGATGAGGTGGATTTAGTCTCCTCGCCCCATCAGGAACCTGACGACTAGATCATGCTTCCCCAAGGACCTACCATCGACGGCAACATACACTTTAAGGGAGGAGGGAGACAGCCTTCACTCCAACCCTTCTTGCAGGAAGGAAAGCACCGATCTAACCGAGTAAGTTCAGGGTTTCTCCTGTTGAGAAGAACACCATTCAACGAATAGGTTCCACTTCAACACATAGAGGTGCCTCGTAGAGGGAGCTCTAGTGGAAGTGATGGTGTCTACCACACCCTGTGGTAGGTCACCTAGAACCTCCGCGTCCCGTCCAGGGACCAGACATGGAGTTTGCTCTTGTCCCAGATGACCCGTAGACCCAACTGGCTGAGGTGACTGAGCACCATGTCCCTGTGTTCACACAACTGCTCTTTCGACTGGGCAAGGATGAGCCAGTCGTCGAGATAGTTGAGGATGCGAACAGTACGCTCTCTCATGGGAGCAATGGCCGCCTCCGCGACTTTAGCGAAGACACGATAGGGCCAGCCTGAAGGGTAGGACCTTTTACTGATATGCACACCCCTCGAACGCACACGGAAGAAAGGGTCTGTGTTGAGGGAGAATCGAGACATGAAAGTACGCATCCTTCAGGTCGATCGCTGCAAACCAATCTTGGGGACGGATGCATTCGAAAATGCGTTTCTGCATCAACATCTTGAACGGCAGCCTGTGAAGGGACCGATTCAAGACTCGCATGTCCAAGACTGGCCGTAACCCACCGCTTTTCTTGGGTACGATGAAGTAAAGGCTGTAAAACCCCGCCCTCAGGAGGGACTGCGTGTTTGCCGTGTTTAGCGCGGCCTGCACACACACAGCACTGCCAGCTGGCGATAAGAGAGTGGGCTGAGGGTGGCAAGGCATAGCGTCGCACACTGCTAGACGCGCCCTCTTGGGACCCGGAGGAATAGGAAACTGCTCTTTTATTGAGAATTTGGGTACCGCTGGAACAGAAACAAAAGGAAACAAAAGATTCTCCACCCGGCCCTCCTCCGGGGGAGGGAGCGATGCCTTTACCATCTCCCGTAGAGCAGTCTCCCGATTCTCCGGGTCGCCCGTCTCTGGGCACCTCGCCCGCGCCCGGCTCCCTGCTGTCTGCTGGGTGGAGGCTGCTGATTTGCAGACTTGGCAGGGGCGGAGAACGAGGCAGGCGGGCGCCCTCGGTGACGAGCAGGTGGACGAGCTGCGACCGGTGGCTGGGTGGAGGCAGCAGCAGACCGCCAGGGCAGGATGTGCTGGATCACCTCCGTCTGTTTCCGTGCGGCCAAAAACTGTTGGGCGAAGTTCTCATCCACGTCGCCGAATAGGCCCACCTGCGACACGGGGGAGTCCAGGAACCGATACTTGTCGGTTTCCCTCATGTCAGCCAGGTTGAGCCATAGGTGGCACTAATGGATCACAAGCGTGGCCATCGCCTGACCAACCGAGCGCGCCGTCACCTTAGTCGCCCAGAGGGCAAGGTCAGTGGCGGTGCGCAGCTCGTCCATGAGCGGCTGGTCAGGACCACCCTGAGCTATGTCCATGAGTGCCTTGGCCTGGTAGACCTGCAGCAACGCCATGGCATGGAGAGCGGAGGCGGCCTGTCTACAGGCTCCGTAAGCCTTGTCCATTAGGTTGGACGAGAACTTACAGGCCTTGGATGAGTGCTGCGGATTACCCCTCCAATTGGCAGCCGTTGGACACAGCTGCTTCGCGACGGCACGCTCAACCGGGGAGATACCCGCGTACCCCTTGGCCTCCCCGCCATCCAGGGTAGTGAAGGCGGAGGAGGAACCATGGTTCCTCGTGGAAAACGGGGTCTTCCACGTCCGGGTTACCTCCTCATGCAGTTCCGGGAAGAATGGTACCGGCGAGGCAGGGCGCTGAGAACCAGCACGGGCCGCCCCAAGAAACCAGTCATCCAACCGAGAGGGCTCAGGACACAGTGGAGGGTTCCACTCGAGCCCGACCTGGGATCTGGCTCGGGGAACGCCACTCTCCCAGGAGGAGGCAATGCAGCCGAGTCGTCATCTCCCGACGACAGCTCACCTTCCGATGCCGCGATCGACATCTGATCGTTGGCGGGTGCACCGAAAGAGACGACTAGTCGCTCAGCCGAGGGACCACCACGCTCTTCCGGCAGCACGACAGGGTGCAGTGTGCTGGAGGGAATAGGGGCCCGCGGAGGTTGTCTCGGCAGGGAAGCCCTAAATGTAATCCTCAGGTCCCCCAGCCTATTCGCCGAAGTAGCACTCTCCCGGTTTCCACCGGAGGGAGCGTTAGATTGGGGCATAGGGGTGGGTGCTTGGCCTCGAGAACCGAGGTAAGCAAGCCTGGACCGCAACACTGCGATAGTCATGTTCCCGCAGTGAGAACATGAACTATCGACAAAAGCTGCTTCAGCATGCTGAACGCCCAAACACGTGATGCAGCAATTGTGACCATCAGCCGGCGTCAGGGAACGGCCGCATCCAGAAACGCACGGGCGGAATGACATCTTGAAAAAGACGCAGCGTCCGCCCGTATACTCTTTTAGGAATAGGTAAAAGGCTCTTTTAGAATGTGCTGAAGCACACAGGGGAACAGCCGCAGCGCTGCTGCAGGGATTAGTGCAGCCTGACAGCGCGCTCTCACTCTCTCGCCCGGCAACGCAACAGCTGATGAATCCTGGAGAACAGGAGGGCTTCTTAAAGAAAAACGAACAGGTCTGTGAGAGCCGGAATTCTTACTGGTTGGTAGGTGATCAAATACTTATGTCATGCAATAAAATGCAAATTAATTACTTAAAAATCATACAATGTGATTTTTTGGATTTTTGTTTTAGATTCCGTCACTCAAAGTTGAAGAGTACCTATGATAAAAATTACAGACTTCTACATGCTTTGTAAGTGGGCAAACCTGCAAAATCGGCACTGTATCAAATACTTGTTCTCCCCACTATATCCTAACGTGCTCTTTTTTCCTAAAGCCACCAGGTGGCGGTGCAGGTGCGAGGGCCCTTCCATCGCTGCTTGCAGCTTTAATTTGTCTTGTTTTTTTTTTCTTTAAAAAAATGTCTACATTTCTGATGAGTAGATGTATGGCAAGCATAGCTCTATATGTACATATATGTGTACAGACTTGTAGGTGTGCAGGTGTTTATGGTATGAATATATTCAGATAAATGGTATCTGATGTACATCTGATTGAAGTGTAATGTATATCTAAGAAAAAGTAAAGAAAAAAAGAAGAAAAAAAAGAAATATGATCACGTAATTGTAAACATTATAACTTTACTATTATAAAAAACATCCTTGAGTGTAATTTATGTTTGTGTTTAAATTAGTTAATTTTAATTACAGTAATGTAGTACCAACTGACTCCCATAGTTTACATCATAAGTTGAGAGATTTTTTTCCTCAAGTAAATTTTCCATGTACTGTATCTGATATATATCCACAATAATCGATATTGAATCGAATCGAAATCTGAATCAAATCGAATCGCAAGCTTGTAAATGGAAATTGAATCGAATCGTGAAATTTGTCAATACCCAGCCCTAGTAAAAACAATGACAAGCTAGAATATAAAATAAGCCAATTGTCTGATTATAAGTTATTCAAACGATACTATTATTAGTATTATTTCAGCATAAAGATTTACCAATATCTTATTTCAAATGATAATTGTTTCAAATTCATAATTTTATTTAATTTTATTCACAAATTCATTTTATTTTCAAATTCATAATTGTTTGTAGATTGAACTGCTGAGATTTATCTTTGAAAGGTGTGACATCATCTTGCAACACAATATTTATTTTCTTCAATTACCTAATGATGGACAGACATATACTCGACATACAAACACAACAATGGTTGTGCACAACCATTCAACAAATAATAATAATAATTAAAGCTGCAAGCAGCATTTATCGGGGTTCAAGCATTTAAGGTAATTTAAGGCACACATGCATAAAAAGATTTTAACGTTTATTTAGCAAGCATGTAACAAATTAAGTCATATAAGGACAATACCATTTTAAAGACTGCTATAGGCTTTTGTGTGCAGTTATATGATAGACTAGATAAAAAAAGTTTGTTGAGACAAACTTTAAGTTGGCTTGAGAAAAGCCGGACCAGAAAGTTTGAAAAAGTATTAAAAGCTTAAAGTTTGAAGATTTTCGGTTTGAAGTAGTTTGAAGTTTGACGGCTTTGAAGTCAATACAGTCTCTCAGAAAATAGATAGGTAAGATGATAACACAATTAGCATGATGCTAGCATGATGGTAACACAATTAGCATGTTTGATATCATGCTAACACACTTAGCATGATGGTAACACAATTAGCATGTTTGATATCATCATGCTAACACACTTAGCATGTTGCTAGTACGATGCTAACATGATTAGCATGTTGTTAGTATGATTAACATTTTGCTAACATGATGTTAACACAATTTACCACGTTGCTAGCATGGTTTACCATGATTTACCATGTTCTAGTATGATTTACCATAGTTTACCACAATCTAGTATGATTTATCATGATTCTAGCATTATTTACCATAGTTTACCATGATTTACCACATTCTAGTATGATTTACCATGATTCTAGCATAATTTACCATAGTTTACCATGATTTACCATGTTCTAGTAGTATATAGTAAATCATATACCATGATTCTATTATGATTTACCAAAGTTTACCAGGATTTACCATCGTTTACCATGATTTACCATAATTTACCACGATTTACCACGTTCTAGTATGATTTACCATGATTCTATTATGATTTACCATAGCTTACCAGGATTTACCATAGTTTACCAGGATTTACCACATTCTAGTACGATTTACCATGATTTACCATAGCTTACCAGGATTTACCATAGTTTCCCATGATTTACCATAGTTTCCCATGATTTACCAATTTACCATGATTTACCACGTTCTAGTATGATTTACCATGATACTAGCATGATTTACCATAGTTTACCATGAGTTACCACATTTTAATATGATTTACCATGATTTACCACATTGTAGTATGGTTTACCATGATTCTAGCATGATTTACCATAGTTTACCATGATTTACCACAAGTTACCACATTCTAATATGATTTACTATGATTTACCACGTTGTAGTATGATTTACCATGATTCTAGCATGATTTACCATAGTTTACCATGATTTACCACGAGTTGCCACAATCTAATATGATTTACCATGTTTCTAGTATGATTTACCATGATTTACCAATTGCTAACAAAACCAAAATATAATACATTTATGTCTCACTGTACTTATATTGTGATTTAATTTAATATGATCTATAATGTAATATACTCTGTTTTTTTTCATTTGCACCCTAGTTATCTGTGGTGATAACATCTGTAACAATCATCTAAAAGAAGAAATAAAGAAAAAAAATACAAACAATATTCTATTAAGATATGAGTTGCAATAACATGACTTGCAATAAGAATAATATCAATAACATATGCACAATACACACAGATTAGACAATCATGTCTGTATCTTAACATACTCAATGCAAACTGCAATAATACAGTAATACAATGAAAAGAACGTAAAATAAACTCACGTGGCCCAGTATGATAATACTCCCGTGGCTAATGCTAATTAGCGCATTTCTAATGGCAAATTACAGCTGTGATTAAACCTTCAGAACTTGCCAATGTAAACAATAAGCATCAACAAAATATACCAGATGAATATAGACACGTGGACTTACATCGACGCTTAAACGCAGTACACAAAGCATTCATGAAGATGCACAGAAGAACATTTGCCATCCTGTCTTCCTGTGTGCAACAACGTACATGGAAAACAACTTTGGTTCCTATGACAGACTTTCTGACAACAGAGTTGAACTTACCTGTATGATCAACTGTTTAATGTGCATTCCCCCGAAAAATATTGAGTATTTAGATGATATAAACAATCTTTTGTCCTGCTGCCTGCTGTGCTCGTGTGTGCTTTGCTTGCTTTTGAATCTTTATTTGATATCATTCCCTGTTGTTTAAACTGCTAAATATAATTTACCCATCACCATATATTGTCTAATATTGCCTACCACATTAAATCTGACACCGCTAGCTTTTAATCTAAATCACTATCACGCGTTAGCATTTCACTAGCCTGTTAGCTTGCCATCTCTGCACTCAGGTCTCTTGTTTTCTGAGTTCATTAAACAACTGTGGTGAGTTGGATTAGTAAATAGACTCCATCAAACAACTGTGGTAAGTTGGATTAATCAACAAATACGGTAAGCCATGTCTTCTTCTCCTGTCATTGTCACTTGCACTGCATGTTTCATGTTTAGTATATCTTTCTCCGTTGGTGAACAGGGCTTCACATGTGATAAATGTTAGGAGATAGTCAGGCTGACGGAGAAGATTTCAGAATTAGAGACACGCATCCAGACTTTATCTGAGAGTAGTGAGAATGTAACAGCTTTAGACACTGCTTTGGATGCGAATAGCTTAGTGAACTCTGTACATTGTTCGGTTCCGGCTGTAGAGCCCGTGCAGCAGGGCAACTGGGTGACGGTGAGACGGCATAGTCGCGGATCAAAAAACCACTCTTCCGTTCTGATTAGAACATCAAACAGGTTCTCCCCACTCAGTGATGCACCCACTGAGAATCCTGTTGAACGTGCCCTAGTTATTGGCGATTCTATTACACGGAACGTGAAAATAGAGACACCAGCCACCATAGTCACATGTTTACCGGGAGCCAGAGCGCCTGACATCAAAGCAAATTTAAAAGTGCTGGCTAATGCTAATCGTAAATTCTCTAAGATTATTATTCACGTCGGCACAAATGATGTTCGACTTCGCCAGTCGGAGATCACCAAAATTAACATTAAAGAGGTGTGTAAACTCGCAAGTACGATGGCAGATGACGTTTTTTGCTCTGGTCCCCTCCCCGTTAAAAGGAGTGATGAGATACTTAGCAGACTATCATCACTCAATGGCTGGTTGTCTAAGTGGTGTCCGCAAAATAACATAGGGTTCATAGACAATTGGAAAAGCTTTTGGGGCAGACCTGACCTGTTGAAAAAAGATGGTATTCATCCTTCCTGGGATGGTGCCGCTCTTCTCTCTAGTAATTTGGCACATAGTCTTAGAGCTAAACCTTGACTAACTGGGGCCCAGGTCAGGAAGCAGACGGACTGGCTTACCCGACCGCCTGCTAGCTGTCTCACGTCACAGAAGTCAGATAAATCCCAGCACATAGAGACTCTTTCACCTAGATATTATCACATAGAGACTATGTCTGTTCCACGAATTAGTAAATACAAAAAACTATCAAAACCATTCAACGGTAAAAATTTAATTGATGTCCAACAAATAAACAACAGATATAATACAGATGATCAAATGATAAAGCTCGGGCTGCTGAATATTCAATCCCTTTCCTCAAAAGCACTTATTGTTAATGATATGATTACAGATCATAACCTAGATGTGCTGTGTTTGACAGAAACCTGGCTAAAACCTGACGATTACATTACTTTAAATGAGTCCACCCCCCAAGATTATTGTTATAAACACGAGCCGCGTCTGAAAGGTAAAGGGGGAGGTGTTGCTGTAATTTATAATAATATCTTCGGTATTACTTAGAAGTCTAGTTTCAAATATAATTCCTTTGAAGTTTTGGTGCTTTATGTAACGTTATGTAGTGAAATTGATAAATCCCGTTTGACATTTGTGCTGGCTACTGTATACAGGCCACCAGGGCACCATACAGACTTTACCAGAGAATTTGCTGATTTTCTATCAGAGTTAGTACTGGCTGCAGATAAAGTCCTAATTGTTGGTGATTTTAATATCCATGTAGACAATGAAAAAGACGCATTGGGATTGGCATTTAGAGACATTCTAAACTCTATTGGAGTAAGGCAACACGTGTCAGGACCCACTCATCACCGTAATCATACTTTAGACCTAATACTGTCACATGGAATAAATGTTGATACCATTGAAATTCTGCAGCAGAGCGATGACACCTCAGATCATTATCTAGTATCATGTACACTTAATTTAGCAAAGGCTGCAAAGCCGTCCCCTCGCTTCAAATATGGCAGGACTATCACTGCTGCGACTAAAGATTGCTTTGTAAATAATCTTCCTCATCAGTTTCATCTCCTCAGCATCCCAGATAGCCTAGAGGAACTCGATGTTGCAACAGAAACTATTAACTCTCTCTTTTCCAGCGCTTTAGACACAGTTGCTCCCCGGTGCTTAAAGAAGATTAAAGAAAATAGTCCAACGCCGTGGTACAACGAGCACACCCGGGCCCTTAAAACAGCAGCCAGAAAAATGGAGCGCAGCTGGAAGAAAACAAAACTAGAAGTTTTTCGCATTTCGTGGAAAGAAAGCATGATTGCATACAGAAAGGCCCTAAAAACCGCTAGTTCTGCTTATTTCTTGACTCTCTTAGAAGAAAACAAACACAACCCTAGGTATTTATTCGATACAGTGGCTAAATTAACCTTCAACTTCTGATGTTTGTAAACAGCACAGCAGTAATGACTTTATGAACTTCTTTACTTGTAAGATTGATAATATTAGGAAAAAAATTATAACCATGCAGCCGTCTACTACAGTATCGCATCAGACAGTGCATTGTAGTGTCACTGAGGAAAAATTACACTCATTCACTGCTATAGGAGAAGAAGAATTGGCTAAACTCGTTAAATCATCAAAATCAACAACATGTATGCTCGACCCTATACCGACTAAACTACTAAAAGAGATGCTTCCAGAGGTCATAGATCCTCTTCTTAATATCATTAATTCATCCTTGACATTAGGATATGTACCGAAAACTTTTAAGTTGGCTATTATTAAACCACTTATTAAAAAAACGCAACTTGATACTACAGAATTAGTCAATTACAGGCCAATCTCAAATCTACCCTTTCTGTCAAAAATTCTAGAAAAGGTATTGGTCTCACAATTATGCTCCTTTTTAGAAAGAAATGGTATCTGTGAGGATTTCCAGTCAGGATTTAGACCGTATCATAGTACTGAGACTGCTCTCATTAGAGTTACAAATGATTTACTCTTATCATCCGATCGTGGTTCTATCTCTCTGTTAGTGTTACTCGATCTTAGCGCTGCATTCGATACTATCGACCACAACATTTTTTTGAATAGACTCGAAAATTATGTTGGTATTAGTGGAATTTCATTGGCATGGTTTAAATCATACTTATCTGACCATTATCAGTTTGTAGCAGTAAATGAAGAGATGTCACACTGATCACAAGTTCAGTATGGAGTACCGCAGGGCTCAGTGCTAGGACCGTTGCTTTTCACCCTGTACATGCTACCACTGGGAGATATTATTAGGAAGCATGGCGTTAGGTTTCATTGTTATGCTGACGATACTCAGCTCTATATTTCTTCATGCCCTGACGAAACTTACCAATTCACAAGATTAACGGAATGCATAGCTGATATAAAAAATTGGATGACTAGTAATTTCCTGCAACTTAATTCAGAAAAAACTGAATTTTTAATCATTGGACAAAAAAACTCCACAAGTAGTAACCTAGAATACTGTCTAACACTCGATGGCTGCTCTGTCAAGTCCTCGTCGTCAGTTAGGAACCTGGGTGTGCTCTTTGATACCAATCTCTCATTTGAAAGCCACGTTTCTAGCATCTGTAAAACTGCATTCTACCATCTTAAAAATATATCTAAATTACGGCACATGCTTTCAATGCAAAACGCTGAACAGTTAGTTCATGCGTTCATGACCTCAAGGCTAGATTATTGTAATGCTCTACTGGGTGGTTACCCTGCTCGCTTAATAAATAATACCTAGAATATCAAAATCAACTGCAGGCGGTCGATCCTTTTCCTATTTAGCACCTAAACTCTGGAACAGTCTTCCTAGCATTGTTCGGGAAGCAGACACACTCTGTCAGTTTAAATCTAGACTAAAAACACATCTCTTTACTATGGCATACACATCAAATCAGATCAGTTAAATGATTGTTTTAGGCTGCATTAACTAGGTCAGCCGGAACCGGGAACACTTCCCATAACACCTGATGTACTCGTTACATCATAAGAAGAATGGCATCTACGCTAATGTTAGTCTCTCTGTTTATCCCGAGGATTACTGCAGTCGGCCGGATCCGGGCCGTATCCGGACCAGATGGTGGACCTTAGCCTGGACACGACGAACGCATCCCTGAAGTGTCTGTAGAGACCGTGTCAATTAAACTCCCCCCTGTAAATGCTGCAACGACACGATATCCTCATTAAACCTGTCTCCGGCGTGACGACTCCAATCTTTCGAATAATCCTACGAATATCTATTGATCTAATATGACTTCTGACCTGTAATGTTGCCAGAATCATAATCATACACTATTTGTTCGTCTGCCAGAGGAGAACTGGCCCCCCGACTGAGCCTGGTTTCTCCCAAGGTTTTTTCCCCATTCTGGCCCTGAAAGAGTTTTGGTTCCTTGCCACCGTCGCCTTTGGCTTTTGGCTTGCTCAGTTGGGGACACTTAAATTTCAACAATATTACTGATCTGCCCGCATTGACACTATATGATAATTGAAATGAGCTGGATGACATCACCGTTTTCACCAGAGCGGCTGTACAGCCGAATCAAATTCTGTTGCATTATTTTCCTGTTACCACTGTGAAGCTGCTTTGAAACAATTGGCATTGTAAAAAGCGCTATATAAATAAAGGTGATTTGATTTGATTTGAATCCTAACTTGTATATACACATATAATCTTAACAGCTGGAAGCGAAGAGAGTACATTTCTAATCCTGCAGCCCCCTCTATAGGACAAAATTAGTATTACAGCCAACACAAGTCTATGGCATTGATAAACATTGATAAACATTGACAAAATGTGATATTAAAATGTTATTATAATGATTTTACAATGCCTAAATATGAATTTAAAAGCAAAAAAAACTATTGCCAAATGTCATGTCATATGTCACATGTGCTTATTTGAATAACGTCTCAGCATTTCTTGAGTAGATATTGGACACACACACACACACACACACATTTCTGTTTTGCATATAGATATTTTAAATAAATTGTTAGTAACAAAATGCTTACTCCTAGTCTCGTGGTCATTTTCACATATTAATCATACCATCATTTTTTGGCACAATTGTCAATACCAATACTTCAATGGAAAGGAATCGATCATATTTGACAAAATGTGATTGTAAATGTTATAATAGTGATTTTATAATGTCTAAATACGAATTATAGAACAATATTAATAAGTAGTATGACAAAATAACCAGCAGGTGGCAGCAGAGAACCACTCATTGGCTCATTTTCATTTTAAATGCGTTTTTTTATTTTTTATTTAATGGCACATTTTCCAAGTTAATGCCCTCAAACATGCTAACTCACATACATATTTTGTTGCAGATATAGATATTTGAAATAAATGATATGTAACAAATTGCTTATTCCAGGTTTTCCCCTTTAAAACATATTTTCAGGTGTTATTTTAATTGTAATGTAATATTATTGTAAAAAACATACATCAAATGAACAAATGAATTGGTAAACCTTGACAAAATGTGATTTGCAATGTTATTATAATGATTTTATAAAGTTTAGATATGCTTAGTGAGCAGAATGAACCAATGAGTGGTCTTCTGCTGCCCTCTGGTGGCTTTATGGCAATTTTAGGTAATACGCCATTATAAGCATTGGCACATTGTCACCTTTTTAACTGATATAGAGGCATCTATTGCTTGATCTCCATGAAATTTTGCAGTAATAAAGAAAAAAATTACAAACAATATTCTATTAAGATATGAGTTGCAATAACATGACTTGTAGTAATTATAATATCAATAACATGCACACAGATTAGACAAGCATGTCTGTATCTTAACATAAATATCATTATACCCAATGCAAACTGCAATAATACAGTAATACAATGAAATGAACGCAAAATAAACTCACGTGGCCCAGTATGATAATACTCCCGTGGCTAATGCTAATTAGCGCATTTCTAATCGCAAATTACAGCTGTGATTAAACCTTCAGAACTTGCCAATGTAAACAATAAGCATCAACAAAATATACCAGATGAATATAGACACGTGGACTTACATCGACGCTTAAACGCAGTACACAAAGCATTCATGAAGATGCACAGAAGAACATTTGCCATCCTGTCTTCCTGTGTGCAACAACGTACATGGAAAACAACTTTGGTTCTTATGACAGACTTTCTGACAACAGAGTTGAACTTACCTGTATGATCAACTGTTTAATGTGCATTCCCCCGAAAAATATTGAGTATTTAGATGATATAAACAATCCTAACTTGTATATACACATTTCATTTTAACAGATGGAAACACAAGCAAGTACATTTCTTATCCTGCAGCCCCCTCTATAGAACAAAATTAATATTACAGCCAACACAAGTGGCATTGATAAACATTGACCAAATTTTGATATTAAATGTTATTATAATGATTTTACGATGCCTAAATATGAATTTAAAAGCAAAAACTATTGCCAAATGCCGTTATATGTCACATGTGCTTATTTGAATAACGTCTGAGCATTGCTTGAGTAGATATTGGCCACACACACACACTTCTGTTTTACATATAGATATTTTAAATACATTATTAGAAACAAAATGCTTACTCCTAGTCTGGTGGTCATTTTCACACATTAATCACACCATCATTTTTTGGCAGAATTGGCAATACCAATACCTAAATAGAAATTAATTTATCAAATTTGACAAAATGTGATTGTAAATGTTATAATAGTGATTTTATAATGTCTAAATATCAATTATAGAACAGTGTAAGTATGTAGTATGACAAAATGACTATTTTAACCAGCAGGTGGCAGCAGAGAACCACTCATTGGCTCACTTTCATTTTAAATGTCTGTTTTTCATTTAATGGGCACATTTTCCAAGTTAATGGCTTCAAACGTGCTAACTCACATACACATTTTGTTGCAGATATAGATATTTGAAATAAATGATATGTAACAAATTGCTTATTCCAGGTTTTCCCCTTTAAAACATATTTTCAGGTGTTATTTTAATTGTAATGTAATATTATTGTAAAAAACATACATCAAATGAACAAATGAATTGGTAAACCTTGACAAAATGTGATTTCACATGCTGCACGTGCCCACCTATTTTCATGAAGTTTTGATTAATAGGATTAATAGGCTTTTGAGCATGTTTTGCCAGACCCATTCTATAAATGACCCTGCTATAGCTACCCAAAGGGTAAAGTTCAATATTTTTTTGATCACTATTGATCAGGAGAGTCCAGAAAATCATACTGCAGTGGTTTGGTTCCGATCAGGCAAAAAACCTAGGACTAGTTCGCAAAAGTAGAATTTTAACATAATCGCGAATATTTAATCAACTATTTGATTGACATCAGTGGTTCTTGAGGCAAAGTTGTTCAGCATGAGGAGATCTATCCAATGATATGCATATTGTGTGGATGTGTGTAACACCATGTGATTACAGAGCCGTAAAACTTGTTAGCGCCAACTAGTGGTTGATTTCTTTCAAAATTCTTACAGACCTCTGGGTCCATGAGTCAAATATGCCCCCCGAGTTTCGTTCCGATCAGCCTTCGTTAACCTTGTCTAATAGGTGCTCAAACTTCATTGGCCAATGGCGGCCATGTTTTTTGAGAGACGCCAATGTCCTCATAGACATACTTGGTACCTTGGACCAAAACACTGCATATCAATTTTCAAGTCAATCAGACAAATGGTCAGGTGGTCATAGCCCTTTTCATAGCGATTTTTGTATCGTGACCAAAGACTGAGCCCCTACACATGTGTACCAAGTTTGGTGAAGATATATCATTTCTTTCTTGAGTTATAGCCATTTTAGTAAAATTGGCTCCGCCCTGAGCATACATTTTTACGCCCCTTAACGACCGTGAATTGAAATTTCTACTTTTTTTCAAGTACTTTTGATAATCAGACTCCAGAGAACATTTCTGCGCTGGTTTGGTTCCGATCGGGCAAAAAACCTAGGACTAGTTCGCAAAAGTAGGTTTTTGACAAAATTCAAAATGGCGGAAAAATTTTCATGACGGAAATGAAATCGGAGATATACGTTTTGTTCCAATGATATAAGACACTTGAGTGTGGGACAAACGGTTTAGGAGTTATGAGCCATTTCGCGCTTTTGATCGCTGTAACGCCACCTATTGGCCAATCGGGGTCATACTCTGTCAACCTCTCCTCGATTTTTGTACTACCATCTGACAAAGTTTCAAGTCTCTAGCATTTACGGTTTGGTCTGCGCGATCAGTTTTAGGGGAGAAGAAAAATAATAATTAAAGCTGCAAGCAGCATTTATCGGGGTTCAAGCATTTAAGGTCATTTAAGGCACACATGCATAAAAAGATATTAAGGTTTATTTAGCAAGCATGTAACAGTCATAGAAGGACAATACCATTTTAAAGACTGTTAGAGGCTTTTGTGTGCAGTTATATGATAGACTAGATAAAAAAGTTTGTTGAGACAAACTTTAAGTTGGCTTGAGAAAAGCCGGACCAGAAAGTTTGAAAAAGTATTAAAAGCTTAAAGTTTGAAGATTTTCGGTTTGAAGTAGTTTGAAGTTTGACGGCTTTGAAGTCAATACAGTCTCTCAGAAAATAGATAGATAGGTAAGATGCTAACACAATTAGCATGATGCTAGCATGATGGTAACACAATTAGCATGTTTGATATCATCAAGCTAACACACTTAGCATGTTGCTAGTACGATGCTAACACAATTAGCATGTTGTTAGTATGATTAACATTTTGCTAACATGATGTTAACACGATTTACCACGTTGCTAGCATGGTTTACCATGATTTACCATGTTCTAGTATGATTTACCATAGTTTACCACAATCTAGTATGATTTATCATGATTCTAGCATTATTTACCATAGTTTACCATGATTTACCACATTCTAGTATGATTTACCATGATTCTAGCATGATTTACCATAGTTTACCATGATTTACCATGTTCTAGCATGGTTTACCATGATTTACCCCGTTATAGTATGATTTACCATGATTCTATTATGATTTACCAAAGTTTACCAGGATTTACCATAGTTTACCACGATTTACCACGTTCTAGTATGATTTACCATGATTCTATTATGATTTACCATAGCTTACCAGGATTTACCATAGTTTACCATGATTTACCACGTTTTAGTACGATTTACCATGATTTATCACGGCTTACCAGGATTTACCAGTTTCCCATGATTCACCATAGTTTACCATGATTTACCAGTTTACCACGATTTACCACGTTCTAGTATGATTTACCATGATTCTAGCATGATTTACCATAGTTTACCATGAGTTACCACATTTTAATAGAATTTACCACATTGTAGTATGGTTTACCATGATTCTAGCATGATTTACCATAGTTTACCATGATTTACCACAAGTTACCACATTCTAATATGATTTACCATGATTTACCACATTGTAGTATGATTTACCATGATTCTAGCATGATTTACCATAGTTTACCATGATTTACCACGAGTTACCACAATCTAATATGATTTACCATGATTTACCAATTGCTAACAAAACCAAAATATAATTTTTTAAGTCTCATTGTACTTATATTGTGATTTAATTTCATTTCGTTTGCCATCCTTTCTTCCTGTGTGCAACAACGTACATGGAAAACAACTTTGGTTCCTATGACAGACTTTCTGACAACAGAGTTGAACTTACCTGTATGATGAACTGTTTAATGTGCATTCCCCCGAAAAATATTAGGTATTTAGATGATATAAACAATCGTAACTTGTAGATACACATTTAATTTTAACAGCTGGTTAACAAGATGATTTTACAATGCCTAAATATTAATTTAAAAGCAAAACTATTGCCAAATGTCATATGTCATGTGCTTATTTGAATAAAGTCTGAGCATTTATATGAATTATAGAGCAATACCAGTGAGTAGTATGACAAAATGACTATTTTAACCAGCAGGTGGCAGCAGAGAACCACTCATGGGCTCATTTTCATTTTAAATGTCTGTTTTTGTTTAATGGCACAGTTTACAAGTGAATGCCTTCAAACGTGCTAACTCACATACACATTTTGTTGCAGATATAGATATTTGAAATAAATGATAGGTAACAAATTGCTTACTCCAGGTTTTCCCCTTTAAAACATATTTTCAGGTCTTGTAAGTGTAATGCAATATTATTGCAAAAACATACATCAAATTAACAAATGAATTGGTACACCTTGACAAAATGTCATTTGCAATGTTATTTTAATTATTTTATAAAGTTTATATATGCTTAGTGAGCAAAATGAACCAATGAGTGGTCTTCTGCTGCCCTCTGGTGGCTTTATGGCAATTTTAGGTAATACGCCATTATAAGCATTGGCACATTGTTGGTTATCACCTTTTTAACTGTTATAGAGGTATCTGTTGCCCGATCTCCATGAAATTTTGCATGCTTGTTTAGAGTCACATGCTGCACGTGCCCACGTATTTTCGTGAAGTTTTGAGTTTTCGTTCAGGATTAATAGGCTTTTGAGCATGTTTTGTCAGACCCATTCTCTAAATGACTCTGTTATAGCTACCCAAAGGGTAAAGTTCAACATTTTTTTAATAACTATTGATCAGGAGAGTCCAGAGAATCATACTGTAGTGGTTTGGTTCCGATCGGGCAAAAATCCTAGGACTAGTTCGCAAAAGTAGGTTTTTAACATAATCGCGAATATTTAATGAACTATTTAATTGACAGCAGTAGTTCTTGAGGCAAAGTTGTTTAGCATGAGGAGATCTATCAAATGATATGCATATTGTGTGGATATGTCAAACACCACGTGATTACAGAGCCGTAAAACTCGTTAGCGCCAACTAGTGGCCGATTTCTTTCAAAATTCTTAGAGACCTCTAGGACCATGAGTCGAACATGCCCACCGAGTTTCGTTCCGATCGGCCTCCGTCAACCTTGTCTAATAGGTGCTGAAACTTCATTGGCCGATGGCGGCCATGTTTTTTGAGATACGCCAATGTCCTCATAAACATACATGGTACCTTGGGCCAAGACACTGCATACCAATTTTCAGGTCAATCGGACTAACGGTCAGGTGGTCACAGCCCTTTTCATGTTTTTTTCATGTTATAGCACCACCAAGTGTCCAATCGTCGCAATTTTTTTTATCGTGACCAAAGACTGAGTCCATACACATATGTACCAAGTTTAGTGAAGATCTATCATTTCACTCTTGAGTTATAGACTTTTTAGTAAAATTGGCTCCGCCCTGAATGTATATTTTTACGCCCCTAAGCTTCCGTGAATCGAAATTTCGACTTTTTTTTTATAATTATTGATATTCAGACTCCAGAGAACATTTCTGCGCTGGTTCGGTTCCGATCGGGCGAAAAACCTAGGACTAGTTTGCAAAAGTAGGTTTTCGACAAAATTCAAAATGGTGGAAAAATTTGCACACCGGAAATAAAATCGGAGATATACATCTTGTTCGTCAGGAGCTCAGCTTTCCAATGATATAGACACTTGAGTGTGGGCCAAACGGTTTAGGAGTTATGAGCCATTTCGCGCTTTTGATCGCTGTAGCGCCACCTATTGGCCAATCGGGGTCATACTCTGTCAATCTCTCCTCGATTTTTGTACTACCATCTGACAAAGTTTCAAGTCTCTAGCATTTACGGTTTGAGCTGCACGATGCGTTTTAGGGGAGAATAATAATAATAATAATAATAATAATAAAAATCCTTACAATTACAATAGGGTTTCAGCCCTTACGGGCTTGAACCCCTAAAAATCCTTACAATTACAATAGGGTTTCAGCCCTGCGGCCTTGAACCCCTAATAATAATAATAATAATATCAATTCTGAACATTACAAAATAAACAAACAACACAAACTGCTAAAAGTGAAGCAAAAATAAGATCAGCAGCACAAATAAAACCAACAAGAATCAATAAACTCCACAGGTTCCAAGGGTGCAGTTAGACACAAGAAGTCCTACTGTGGAATTACTGTGAAAGTCATGCAGTTATTAACCTGGAATATACTGTCATTTAACTAACATTTTTAACAGTGTTCATTACAAGATGTGCAACAAACACCTCATGTGACTGCCTCAGCAGAGGCTGTGATTGGATAACTGGACTAAACCTTGTTGAGGCAAAGTCAGAGTTTGTTTTCTGTGTTATGATTTCATGGTCATACCATTAAAAGTTCTGTTAGATAGTTATTGCTTAAAATTTGGTCTCAGAAGAAGCTTAAATAGCAGATCAGCATGGTGGCTTTGTCAAGTGAACATAACATTTAAAAATTTAATTTGTTTTGGTTAATGTTGCAGATAGAGAGTGATGAAGAAAAGTTGTTTAATGTCCTGACTTAAGCGGCTGCGTTATTTCTGTGTTGATAATCATGAAAGGACGGACGAAAACATTTCGATAGAAATAGAAAAACGATAGGCCTAAAACAAATGTACATCTAACTAACTAACTAAATGTACATCATCCTACGTTAGACTGTTGTGCACTCAGATAAGAGCAAAGGATACGCTAAATAAAGATAAAAGGATAAACTTCTGAAGCAGCGAAACCAGTGATACACCGAGGATAGTATGCGCAAATATTTAACGTGAGAATCCTGATAATGGCGCAACACGTGACTCGACCTCTAGTTACACCACTGATTGTACTCCAGCATCTCCTGTAGTCTACATGTTACATGAACAGTTAGAGAACTTGAACATAAAATGAACACTTCAAATGTTTCTGTTTCTCAACACTGAACAGTTACACGGAGATTCGTCTTTTCGATACGGAACAAAAACGAAAGTGAAACGTCTCGGTTACATATGTAACCTTCGTTCCCTGAGGAGGGAACGGAGACGTAACGTCAGTGACTGACGAATGGGGGTTTCGCCTAGAAGCCTATCATCTTTGAGATCTAGAAAACACCCAATGGCAGTGCCAATGCCATGGGCATGCGGAATTTGCATAGCGTAACTCCGCCCCACAGTGTGGGTATATAAGGAAGTACGCTGGCAACATCGCATTATGTTTACCTGCTGAGGAGCCAAGACTGAACTCCCGGCCGTTCCAGCGGTACAGCGGAAGTGGCAGAGGGACGTTACGTCTCCGTTCCCTCCTCAGGGAACGAGGGTTACATACGTAACCGAGACGTTCCCTTTCGTTCAGTCACTCCGAGTAACGTCAGTGACTGACGAATGGGGGTCCCAATGTAATCACGCCACTCGGCTGTCATCCAGTTCCCTGCGTAAGCGTGAGCTCCTTGTCGTAAGCTAGTATGGACGAAGGACTCCCACTTAACACAGGAATACCAAGGTACACTGGGAAGCATATTCCAGGTGGAAGTATGCGCCAAGTGCCTACCTGTAGGGAGGACTTAAGGATACACATATGACCCGTGAGGGGCTGCATATGGAGCATTCTGGGGTAACCAGCCGAAGGTGGAAGAATTTTACCCCCAGGGGAGGCAAGGCTTGCCGAGGGAAATACACATGCTCGGAGAGGCTTACAGTGGAAATACACATGTGGGGGTCGCCCATGGGGGGAACCATGCACACGGTGGCACCTAGCCTAACACGAGGGCCTGGCCGAGTGGGCAGACACACTGGTGTCGGCATCGAAAGTGCTGGAGGAACTCAGGGCTTCAGGGGAAACTACCTGAGGAAAATATCGCACGTATCCAGTCCGTAGAGTGGAATGGCGAGCAAGCGAAGACACCTGAGTCTAGTCCATTACCGGCCACTAGTAGAGGCGAGTACAAGAGAAGACACTGGCTCCACTTGGAGATTATAGAATCTGTCGAATGTGTTGGGTGTCGCCCAGCCTGTAGCTCTGCAGATGTCTGTTAGCGAGGCGCCATGCCCCTGCGTCTGTTAAGCCAAGACAATGGCGTCCACTATCCAGTGAGACAACCTTTGCTTGGAGGGAGCCTTTCCCTTCAGCTTCCCACCATAACAGACAAAGAGCTGGTCTGAGGTCCTGAAACACTGCGTTCTGTCTATGTAAGCACGGAGGCGCATACTGGACAGCGCAGTGCCAAGGCTGGGTCTGCCTCCTCCAAAGGCAGCGCTTGCAGGTTCACCACCTGGTCCCTGAACGGAGTGGTGGGAAGCTTGGGCACATATCCAGGGGTCTCAGGATCACGTGAGAGTTGGCTGGCCTGAATTCCAGGCACGCTTCGTCAACCGAAAATGCCTGCAGGTCCCCTACCCTCTGATGGAGGTCAAAGCGATCAGGAGCGCTGTCTTCATAGACAGGAACTTAAGCTCAACTGACCGCAATGGCTCAAAGGGAGCCCTCTGCAGAGCACTTAAGGCTACTAAAAGATCCCAAAGAGGGTACGAGGGGAGTGCGAGGAGGATTCAGTCTCCTCGCTCCCCTCAGGAACCTGATGACCAGGTCGTGCTGACTTACCTTTTTCGTCTCCACAAGGTCGTGGTAGGCTGATATAGTGGCCACATCAACCTTGAGGGTGGAAGGAGACAGCCTTCGTTCCAACCCTTCTTGGAGGAATGAGAGCACGGACCCGATCGGCATTTCCAGGGGTCTTCTTGGCGAGAAGAGCACCACGTGACAAAGAGGTTCCATTTCAATGCATAGGCGTGTCGGGTAGACAAGGCCCTAGCGGAAGTGATGGTAGCCACCACCTGAGGTGGTAGGGTACTCAACCTGCCGCCAAAGATTGGGACGCGGGTGCCAAAGGGTGCCCCGTCTCTGAGAAAGGAGGTCCTTCCTCAGAGGAATCGACCAGGGAGGGGCTGTCGCAAGGAGTACGAGTTAGGAAAACCAGGTCCGGCCGGGCCAATACGGGGCGACCAAAGGACCTGCTCCTTGTCCTCCCTGATCTCGCACAGGTTCTGTGGCTCACTGGGGGAAACGCATACTAGCGGAGGCCCTGTGGCCAGCTGTGCGCCAGAGCATCCGTGCCAAGGGTGCCGTCGGTCAGGGAATAAAACAGGCGGCAGTGGGAAGAGTCGTGGGAGGCAAACAGATCTACCTGTGCGTCGCCGAACTGTTCCCAAATCAGCTGAACCGTCTGGGGGTGGAGTCTCCATTCTCCAGGAAGTGGCTGAAGCCGTGAGAGCTCGTCGGTTGCACGATTCAGGACTCCCGGGACATGGATGGCCCATAGCGACCTCAGATGCTTCTGACTCCATAAAACGAGATGGCGGGCGAGTTGAGACATACGGCGGGAACGTAGACCACCCTGGTGGTTGATGTACGCTACTGAGGCCGTGTTGTCTGACCGGACTAGCACGTGTTGACCCTTGAGCAACGCCCGGAAGCGGTGCAGGGCGAATCGTACTGCCAGCAACTCGAGGCAATTGACATGCAGGAGGCGCTGGGGTCCTGTCCAGGAGCCCACGGCAGCATGTCCATTGCACATGGCACCCCAGCCCGTGGTGAAGGCATCTGTTGACACAACAATATGCCTGGAAACTCGTTCTAAGGGAACAACGGCCCGTAGAAAGCTGAGGTTCAACCACGGGGTGAAGGTCTGCAGGCAGGCCCGAGTCACTGGGACCCGGAGTGTGCCCGACTGCCATGCCCATCTCGGGACTCGATCGCAAAGCCAGTGCTGAAGCGGTCTCATATGAAGCAATCTGAGCGGCGTTACCGCGGCTGCAGATGCCATATGCCCCCGGAGCCTCTGAAATAACTTCAGTGGAACCGCACTCTTGCTCTCGATTTGACGGAGGCAAGTTAGCAGTGACTGCGCGCGCGCTCGTAAGCTGCGCGCACATGGCGACCGAGTCTGAGAAAAGAGATCCTCTGCACTAGCAGAGTTTGCTCTTTTCCCAGTTGACCCGAAGGCCCAGACGGGCTAAGTGCTGGAGCACCAAGTCTCTGTGTTCGCACACCTGCTCTCGAGAGTGACTCAGGAACAGCCAGTCGTCGAGGTAGTTCAGGATGCGAACCCCGTGTTGCCTGAGTGGCACAAGGGCTGCCTCGACAATCTTCGTAAAGACACGAGGGGACAGAGCTAGCCCGAATGGGAGGACCGCGTACTGATATGGAAGTAGGCGTCCTTCAGGTCGATCGCTGCAAACCAATCTACTGGACGAACACATTCGAAAAGGCGCTTCGCTGTCAACATCCTGAACGGAAGCCTGTGAAGGGATCGGTTCAGGACGCGCAGGCCCAGGATCGGTCGTAACCCACCGGTTTCTTGGTACAATGAGGGCTGTAGAAGCCGGACTTCATTTCGGCTGGAGGGACAGGCTCGATCGCACCCTTCGCCAGCAGGGCAGCGACCTCCGCACGCATGACCGGGGCGTAGGGCCCCACCGTGGTGTATCGGACTCCCCGGAACGGGGAGGAGCCTGAGAGAACTGAATCGCATAGCCGAGCCTGATGGTCTTCGCGACCCAGCGGGACAGTCCGGGAAGCTCTAGCCAGGCTCCCAAAAACTGCACCAGCGGAGTAATGCGAACCACAGACGTACCCCGGGTGGGGCAGCGAGGCGGCGTGACCGGCCCAGACGTGGGAGGCATAGCGTCCCAGTGTGGGGGCACGGTCATCAGCCGCGTCCTGACAGAGGAGACCAGGGAAGGATGTGCGCTCCACTGGGGTCTGCTCTGAGAGGAGACTGGCGTCAGAGAGGGACGAGAGTGGCGTGGCCCGGGGGCGGCTGTTTGGTTACCCACATTCTTCAAAATAACTTTTATGTTCAACATAAACATCAGGTTTAAAACAACTTGAGAGTGAGTAAATGATGACAGAAGTTTCATTTAGGTGAACTATCCCTTTAATGTTAATAAAACAACAAAAGAGAAAATCACTCACTACTCTTAACTGAAGAACCTTAATACACTAGCTTTAATGAGAATCAATGAATGTTTTTTATTTTTATAATTGTTCATTACATTTCTTTCTTGAATGCTGTTAAATACATCTACTGTAGCTGAAAAAATAAACCACTGTTTATTTCATTTGTATATTATGTTGTGTATATGTTTCTTTGTTATTATTTTTAATAACAGATAAAATATAATGACATAAATATTGTTTTATCTTTGCCCACTTTATATGTGTTGTAACCTTGTAAGGCTTTGCATTGTAAGGCCATCTAGCTCGTGGCCTAATAGACAACACAAAGCACAGATCATAGTCAACTGTATCAGTCAAAACATAGGGAGCTGTTTTGACTTCTATTTTACTACTTAATCACATGTGGGTCATTTAGATTTGACCACTGGTTTTGTACCACAATCTAAATATAATAACAATAAAGAAAATGTATAAATGTGTGTCCGGACTTCTTAACCAAGTAATGATACGAGATACAGAAGATAAAAAATATTGGGGGAATATAAGGGGGGAACTTTTTGGTTACCTGAGTACATTGTGTGATTGTGAATTTAAATTGCTGTTTGTTAACACTGACTTTTGTTCTCTGACAGATCACTATTGCATACCAAGTAAGCAAAACAACATTTTTTAATTTTATTTCTGCAAACAACTTGCACAATGACATCACGCTGGTCAAAGAGGCGGGAAATTAAATCAATGCTTAGGGCCACAGAGTCAGAAATCCTGCAGCAGTTTGAGAAAACCTATACTGATCCCAACCTGCAAGGCAACCCTGTCGCAGAACTGGAACATGTTGAATGCCCAAGTGTAGCATTGGAGTCAGGTGTTTCAGTCTCTAGCTCAGTTGTGGACCAACCAGGTATAGGGGAACATGAGCAGAGGTCAGCATTCAGTAAAACCCATCTGTCATTGGACGCTGTTCATGACTGTCCATCAGCTAGGCCTGTTGATTCAGAATCAGATGATTCTGATGCTGAAGCTTCAACATCAGAGTTAGTGACGAGTCTAAGATTTTGGGCCTCTTCCTTTTCCGTCTCATTAGCAGCAATGACTGCACTCTTGAGCATTTTGCGAGTGTTACATCCAGAACTGCCAAGAGATGCTCGGACAATTCTCAAGACGCAAGGTGAAATAAAAACTAAGAAAATGGAGGGTGGGGAATATTATCACTTTGGCCTAGCCTCAGGGTTGATGTCAAAACTTAAATCTTTGAAGCTGCCTGCTAATTTGACCACAATTAAGCTGTTCAGTATAGATGGTTTACCACTATTCCGAAGCAGCAGAACTCAGTTCTGGCCCATTCTGGCTACCATTAATGCTGATTACAGTAGATCGCCATTCCTTGTCGGCCTCTTCTGTGGCTTTACCAAACCAAAGAGTGTCTTTGAGTTCTTGGGCCCATTTATTGAGGACCTTAGTGGCATTCTAAAAAATGGGCAGCAGATAATGGCAGAAGTGTGCTCGTTTATATGCGATGCCCCAGCACAAGCTTTTATTAAAAATATAAAAAGCCACAACGGTTATTCAGGCTGCGACAAGTGTTTTCAAGTGGGTGAATGGCACAACAAGATGACATATCCAGAAATGAATGTTAGATTGAGGACAGACACAGACTTCAACTCTATGACTGATGATGAACACCACTTAAACCAAACACTGTCCCCCCTAGCTAGTCTGGTCAAAATGGTGACAATGTTCCCATTAGATTACATGCATTTGTGCTGTCTTGGGGTAACCAGGAAGTTGCTATATATATGGATGAGGGGCAAATCACTGGAAACTAGGTTGTCCAGTAAATCAATCGAAGAGATATCGGTTAAATTGAAGGGACTAGGACCTTACACTCCTTCTGAGTTCAGCCGGAAACCCAGGCACCTCTCTGAAATAGATCGGTGGAAGGCTACAGAGCTTTGATATTTCATGCTTTATGCTGGCCCAGTAGTCCTGAAAAATACCATTGCCCTTGAAATTTATGAAAACTTTATGTTACTTTCTGTGGCCATGCATCTGCTGTTGTCTCCTGGGACATCAGAGGAAATGATTGATTGCGCTCAGGGATTGTTGACTTCATTCGTAACTCACTTTGGCCAGCTATATGGGAATGGTCAAATTACCTACAATATCCATCAGCTGACACACTTGGCGTCAGAATACCGTCTGTTTGGTCCCTTGGATAACATATCTGCATTTCCTTATTAGAATTATTTAGCGCAACTGAAGCGCCTATTGCGCAAGCCTCACTTGCCTTTACAGCAAGTAGTAAAAAGGCTCTCAGAATCACCTGCACCAACCTCGGACACTGTGAAGAAAGGACAAAAATTAATGCATCCTCATTATGATGGTCCGTTGATTTCTTCATTAAGTTATGGAGACCAGTACCGTAAGCTTGTTACGGAAAAGTGCACGTTATCATCTAGGTCTGGGGATAACTGTTTTCAAATTGTAGATGACATTGCCGTTGTTGAAAACATTGTCAGGGTAGTTCAGGAGACTTACATAATTTTTCGAAAGTTTACCAAGAAAGAGTCCTATGGTCAGTATCCCTTTCCATCTGCAAACATTGGGGTATATACAGTTTGGGGGTTGAGCAAGAATGTCAGTGTGAAGAGGCTTCAGCACATTGGCAAAAAGTACATACTTTACCCTGACAAAACACAGTCCATTGCCATTCCCATCATTCATACCAATTAAAATTTCCAAAATGTCTAAATCAGTTCATATAATCAGTTTATGCAGTCAGTTCATCCGTTGATCAGTTTATAAGTTCATTTTGTTGTGTTTTGTTTTCTATAGTCTTTGAAATCCCCTGCCTTAAAAAAAAAATGACCAAGTGGTGCGTTGTACAGTTCAGCAGTAGTGCAACTGAAATTGTGCCGAACACATGGGTTGAAGGGGATAAAGTCTTCTGGCCCCCATACCCTCCTAAGGACTCTATTAGGCTGAATGCAGCCATCCTGAACCGAGAAGAGCCTGGACATGGATGGCACACATACCAACCAATCCGTCTTCTCATAACTCGTGGTGGGTGTTCCCAAATTTGCTTTTGACAATAAGAATCTGAACACACCCCTGTCTGACAATATTTCTCCTGACTCTGACTGTACTTGACTGTTATTCTATGTTTGTAGATAGTCATGATGAGGCAGCGAGGAGCCTGGACCGATATGTGAATAAAGATTGTGACACCACCGACATCCAGTCTGAGGAGGAGAGCCACCATGGCCTAAAAAGAAAAAGAAGGTAATAATGAATGTCCAATTTCTAATTCCACACATTTGTTTATATTTGGCAGATGCCTTTGTCCAAAGCAAACATATAAGCAGTTTCAACCATTTGCTGTTGACGTGCAATTTAACAGTTTAACAATTTGTTGACATGTGCAAGTTGACAATTTAATTGCTCCCTTGTTTACTTGTAGACCCAATCCAATTTATCATTTGGATGAGGAGCCCCGGAATGAGCGCAGATTCACCCAAGCCCCCAAAGTCTTATTTCCAGGTATAGTTAGCCACATTGTGGTGTGTGTGTCTGTGTGTGTGTACATAAAGTAAGTTTTTGCAGAAAATAGAGAATCTAATTACGCATTACACACATCTGCCCCTAACCACCTTTCCCGCCCCCCCCACCCCACATCTTTTTTTTCTTTAAACAAACCAGCAACCCAACAAGCCAGTCAGGACAGCCAACCATCACCTCCAAGGATCTATCAGACCCTCCAACGCCCCAATTCCCCCAAGTTGTCTTACCCCAATGTCCCAGCATCGTTCCCTGGAGATGAATTGGCCTTCTCTCCAGTGCATCTACTCCAGAGGCCATGTCCTGAAGGTATGTTTTTAAAAAGAAGTAATTCATGTCAATTTAAACATTCAAAATTTAAACCAAATGCAGTATATCCAGTCAAATGGTTTAATTTCTCTTTTCATACGTTACAGATTCTACAGACACTGCCAGGCTGGCATTCAAAGGCAAGTACAGTTATGTTCTATGCTATCATAGGATTTCATTCATATATGCTAGGGGCCCGGCCTTATCTTTCTTCAATACTTTGAATCATTGAAGGATTTACCACTTATCAACTGTTAGCTTAAACCAATGGAAGGAAACATTGCTTAAATATACACAACTGTTCAAAAGTTTATTATCACCATTCATTTTACCATTTGGCTTCATTATAACCAGCCTCATGAAATAGTTCCCTGGAATACACTTAGACACTGGGAATGGTTTTACAACAGTCCAAGAGTTGTCCCATACATGCTCAGCACCTGTTGGTCGATTTTAAAATCACTAATATTAATCTTGAAGCCTTCCAGTTGACTATTTCATGAGGCTTACTATAATGAAGCCCAATGGAAACATTATTGGTGATCCCAAACTTTTGAACATTAGTGTATGACAATGATAAAAGAACATTAAAAAACATTAGACATTAGACTGACTGCTTTAAGTAGTTTTGATGATACATTTCTTTGTTCAACATCTTCTGAAATTAAGTAAAAGGGTGTCATTGTCAAAAGCTTTTGCATTCAAATGTTAACATTTTTCTTTGTCAATGTGGCTATGCAGAAACTGCTCACTGCGGTGACGGAGTTATCTAAGGAGGTGAAGGACCTACGGGAGGAGTTCAGGCAATTCCGCCAGTCCTGCAGGTGTGGACAGTCTGACTCTGTGGGACTGCCACTGGCGGAGCCCTTGGAGCTGCCCCTCCACACCATGTAGGCCCTGGACCATGTGGAAGAGACACTGCAAAATCGAACAAACTGCCAGAAAATGGTAGTTGTTTAATAGTTACATCATTCTTCTGTTACAGAACTTCATTGATATGCACAGCTTCCTTAAACTGCCTGACATGACAGTAGACACATGAGGTAATTTGTATTGAACCTTAGTCTCAGTCATTCCACATTTCACACTTCAATATCTCCTAAAAACTGCTGTTGTTTCAGTATTCCTTTATCAATCCCAGTTATATTCAGACTGAAAAAAATATTAATTCTCCATAGACCAAATTGGAATCAGTGAATATGTTGGCATGACTAAAAGTGATTCCAGTCTGTGTGTGTTAACCCTGCAAATTTATTATATTTTGTCAGACTGCCCTTCTCGCCATTATTGGAGGGACTACCCTAGACGCGAGGGTTCGCCGTATGATGGCACACATCCTAACGAATTAGCTGGCTTCAGGACTGATCTGGGCCGGAAAGAAGCACAGGGAGCCATCCAAACAAAAACGGCCGTTTAAAGAGTTGGCACTCTGCCAATCTATGTTTGGTAAGTCCTGCTACATTTTCAATCACCAGTATATGATCAATTCTAGGCTGCAAGCCAGAGGGCCTTAATGCACACCCCACCTCATCTCACCCCACACACCACCATTCAGTGACTTGTAATAGCTATCTGTAATTGTTAACGTTCACAACATTAGAAGAAAACACGTTGCTACATTGCTACGCTAATTTACTCAATGTTTTTTTCTGAAAAGAATTTGAATATTGAATCCTCAAAGTTTCAGCTAGCCCACCTGTGACAGACATCTCTCCTGGTCGGCTCACATCACTAGCTGGAATAGCTATCTTCGCATGCATTTATAATTATCCTACTTTATCCTAGCCTACATTCGTCTGCGCGATTCTGAGTGTGTGTGTGTGTGTGTGTGAGAGACACTAGTCTATATCACTAAATGCTTTCTCAGGTACCGAAATTTGGTACCGATTAATTTAATGTGAATCAGTACTCGGTAGTACCGACGTAATTCGGTCGGTTCCCTGAAAAGTACAGAGTTCGGTACCCAACCCTAAATACCATATAGCCTACCACCCAGCGCTAGGTCAGCCCAAGTATAAGCACTATTAACGGTATATATTAACGGTAACTTACCTCAGGTTTTTTGGTTGGTACCCAGATGTGTGTCAACCGTGAAGTAATGTCAGCTGTCGGTATCATGGCAACGTTGTTCTGTGTTGCTATCTTGCTAGTCGGTTCGAAACAAAGTTCATAGTTTAGCCTAGCCTACTGACTGGGTGGCAAGTTAGACAACGGAGAAGCCCACGTGTATGTTGCTGTTAGGAGTGTCAGTAGTCCAGGCTGCGGGTGAATTTTGCAATTGGGGTAACACAGCCACGTGTGATTTGTTTACATACGAGCACCAAAATGCAAGAATGAGTCTGCATTAGTTAGTGTAAGTGGCGATTGTGTATAATAATATATAATGTATAACGTTAATGAACTGACGGTAACAATGTTGCGCTGTGGACGCTCGCGCAGCCTCTCGAGGAGAAATGGAAACAAACACAGCTCACACAGATTAACTCAGTTAACACATGGTTAAAATTACAAATTGTGGAGTTTTTATATTTATAACATATGATACAGTTAAGCAACATGCTGTTTGAATACCATCACGACTGAAAATGTGACACTGATTTCATATGACAGTTCCATAAACAATTAATTAACATCAAGTCACTTACATTTTAGATGCAATATTGACTGTTTTTGTTCGATTTCAGCAGCGAAAATATTTCCAAGATCACAGCAGAACCATAACGCATCTCACTGCAACAGTGTGTCACTGAATGATTCAGCGTTTGAATGAATCAATTGACTCAATGACCTGTTCATAAACGACTCATTCTTGAATGAATCAGCCGTTTGAATGAATCGATTCAATGACTCACTCATTAAGCCGGTCACCTGCTGCCACCTACTGACATTATCAATTGCCGTCACCGTGACATTATCTCCCCACCCCTCGGCCAGAACCAAAATAAAACAGTTGTTTCGAGTCACTTGGCCTCGGAAATATTCCTTATGAAAGGTGTCACTGCAAGCTAATCCTTTTTGCCTCCCTTTAATTTGAATATATTGGGCAGATATTGGGCAGTTTTGAAAAGTGCTTCGAATGTAGGGAAAACATGACAGACTAGCCTACAGCACTGGACAAATTGCCTTATCCGATTATTGAAAAATCCTGGGCTACTGAATTTGTTTAGTGAAATGCAAATATGTTCTGTTTAACTTAAAGGCTAATTTTTTGCATTGTGCTTGTATTTTCTGTTTTAGATGCTCTTACACAGCAGATGGGGACAGTCGCCATCACCCAGTTTACTTTTGCCCAGGCTGTGCAAAAGTGGCTGCGCTATGCGCCAGACCGGGCAGGAGGGACTGGACGACAAACCAGTCAGACGTCAGAGGACGTCGAACTGTAAATAGGTTTAAGAAAATAAATAATGAAATAAGAATAAAAATAAAATGAATTTGTTTTTACCTTAAATCGTGTGGTGTGGTCAGTGTTTTAGGCTAGGCTATAGGCATACAAGCTTTCTAATGTTTCATCACTTTTTTAACATCCTGGCTGTAGATAAAGCAGGATATTCATTATAGGCTATTTAATTTATGGCATTACATTTTGGTATGCCTAGCAATAATTTTCTATGGCTTAATAACGATTGAAATTCCATTGAAATCACATTGATCCTTAGTTCAGTTGAAATTTCAACATTGTTTCAATATTCCTGATAATTGAAATACCATTGAAATTACGTTGATCTATGGACGGGATTTCAACGTTGTTTGAATATTAAAACAGGGTGCAAAATGATGTTGAATCAATGACTTAATGTTGACAACAGAATGTTGATTTAACATCGTTTCAATGATTGTTTGCTATCTGGGTACTTACTTGGTATCGATATCTCTACAAAAATATCGATATTAAAATTAAATTAATAATTTCTGCATCACTAAGTGTTTTCGGTACTTCTGTTTAATGTTTGTGCTAAAACAGAAAACCCCCCTGACATATTTAGCTGACCCGTGTCACGTGATGACTGTGAGAGAAGCGAGCGACGTGCCCTGCCCACACGTACACGTCACTTTCACGCACATTTCTGTATAAACAGAATGGCACTATGGCAGAAAGAAAGCGTAGCGTGGTGTGGTGCTACTTTTGCAATATTGCAAGATGCAATATTTGTGACAAGAAAGTTTCACACTGCAGCAACACAAATGGTTTAGGTTAACTTAACATTTTACAAATTTTATTTCATTTAACGTAATAAAATTGAGTAAAATGGCAATTAAGTAAAAAACTTTTGCAAACAACACACCCTGAAACGTACAAAGAGGCTGAACAAAAACAAGCTGCCCGCAGTGCACTCAAAAAAATGATTCTAGCTGTTTGCTCAGTTTATTTAAATAAAATAAGCTGAAACAACACAAATCTTTAGTTTTTTACTTAATTGCCATTTTACTCAATTTTATTACGTTAAATGAAATAAAATTTGTAAAATGTTAAGTTAACCTAAACCATTTGTGTTGGGACTACATGAATCATTTCTGTTGCGCTGACTGAAATTGAGCAGTGTATTTCTAGTTCCCAGCATGCTTTGCATAGGGAAGGATCGGGAGAGTAAATGTCCACAAATATGGTCATCAGATCCACCCCTCTTATCCTACTTTATCTAGTTAGAATGACATGATTTTTTTAGTAGTCTTGACTAAATGAATTTAAGTTCATACAACAAGATTACAACAAATCATTTCAAACCAATTAGATTTTGTTGGAAAAACGTAATTCAATTTCGTGGAAAAGTTTTCCTTAATTTAATTAAGTTCGTTCAACAGCTTGTTTTTTTGAGTGTGCCCAGTCTCCCGCTCCACCCTCTGTCCGACAAAAGACGCTGCAGGAGAGTTTTCAGGGAGGCAAACCCTATCCAGGTACTTGTCACATTCACAAATGAGAGTGCCCTTGGTTACCACTAGAGGGCACTCCATCCCGGACTGTCACTTCATCTAAGGACTACAATTCCCACATCACTCACTACCCGGACTTCCTTCCTGATTACATCCACCTGCACCCCATTACCTTGTTAGCTCACACTTTATAAGCCTGGTCATGTCTGCCATTCACTGCGAAGTCTTGTTTGTTGTATTACTGCGTTTCTGAGCATTTTCCCTGGTTTCTTGTCTCTTGGTTTTGGATTACTTGCCCATTCTGTGGATTACCCTTTTGCCTGTCTCTCCTGTCTTGTTTGCCTGTTTGGACTGCTTGCCTGTGTTTTGACCTTGCCTGAACTCTTGACTACGATTGTGGATTACCCTTTCAATAAAGCTGCGTTTGGATCCTCTACCTGTGTCTCTCGGAGCAGTACGTTACAGAAGACTTCGCCATGCACAGATCCAGCAGCCGAGTGAACGTCCGTCCACAAATGAGTCCAGCCGCACAGATCATGCGTCTCCATCAAGGAGATTGTCCTATCGAGGACTATGTGCAAGACTTTATTGAACTGGCATATCTCTCCACGATGGACACGGTATGTCTGATGATATTTTTCCGAGGAGGCCTTGCCGAGCCACTCAGTTCCTGTATGCCACTGCACAATCCAAACTGGACACTAGAATATTATATAGACATTGCTTTGCAACTGAGTGGCTCTGCTTTTAGTGTGGGTGTTGTTGAGGATGAATGCGACATTCACGCAGTACCCGCCAGTCCAGAGTCTAGTCACATCCCCTGTGTCTGTCCAGAGCCCAGTGAAGTTCCCTGTGTCCGTCCAGAGCCCAGAGATGGCTCCAGCCACTGACCAGCGTCCAGAGATGGCTCCAGCCACTGACCAGCGTCCAGAGATGGCTCCAGCCACTGACCAGCGTCCAGAGATGGCTCCAGCCACTGACCAGCGTCCAGAGATGTCTCCAGCCACTGACCAGCGTCCAGAGATGGCTCCAGCCACTGACCAGCGTCCAGAGATGGCTCCAGCCACTGACCAGCGTCCAGAGAGGGCTCCAGCCCGTGAACAGAGTCCAGAGAGGGCTCCAGCCCGTGAACAGAGTCCAGAGAGGGCTCCAGCCCGTGAACAGAGTCCAGAGAGGGCTCCAGCCCGTGAACAGAGTCCAGAGAGGGCTCCAGCCCGTGAACAGAGTCCAGAGAGGGCTGAGTCCAGAGAGGGCTCCAGCCCGTGAACAGAGTCCCGAAAGGGCTCCAGCCCGTGAACAGAGTCCAGAGAGGGCTCCAGCCCGTGAACAGAGTCCAGAGAGGGCTCCAGCCCGTGAACAGAGTCCCGAGAGGGCTCCAGCCCATGAACAGAGTCCCGAGAGGGCTCCGCCTACTGTCACGAGTCCCGAGAGGACTCCGTCTAATGTCCCGAGTCCAGAGAGGATTCCAACCGGGCCACCTGATATACAAAATATTACAAGAGGGGTAAGATGGCCCCTACTGGGGTAACAATACATCACTTTTGATATCTTCCTTATTAATATGTATATATACACTCACCTAAAGGATTATTAGGAACACCTGTTCAATTTCTCATTAATGCAATTATCTAATCAACCAATCACATGGCAGTTGCTTCAATGCATTTAGGGGTGTGGTCCTGGTCAAGACAATCTCCTGAACTCCAAACTGAATGTTGCCTGGTCTGATGAGTCTCGATTTCTGTTGAGACATTCAGATGGTAGAGTCAGAATTTGGTGTAAGCAGAATGAGAACATGGATCCATCATGCCTTGTTACCACTGTGCAGGCTGGTGGTGGTGGTGTAATGGTGTGGGGGATGTTTTCTTGGCACACTTTAGGCCCCTTATTGCCAATTGGGCATCGTTTAAATGCCACGGCCTACCTGAGCATTGTTTCTGACCATGTCCATCCCTTTATGACCACCATGTACCCATCCTCTGATGGCTACTTCCAGCAGGATAATGCACCATGTCACAAAGCTTGAATCATTTCAAATTGGTTTCTTGAACATGACAATGAGTTCACTGTACTAAAATGGCCCCCACAGTCACCAGATCTCAACCCAATAGAGCATCTTTGGGATGTGGTGGAACGGGAGCTTCGTGCCCTGGATGTGCATCCCACAAATCTCCATCAACTGCAAGATGCTATCCTATCAATATGGGCCAACATTTCTAAAGAATGCTTTCAGCACCTTGTTGAATCAATGCCACGTAGAATTAAGGCAGTTCTGAAGGCAAAAGGAGGTATTAGACACAGTATTAGTATGGTGTTCCTAATAATCCTTTAGGTGAGTGTATATACAGTGGGGAGAACGTCTCGGTTACATATGTAACCCTCGTTCCCTGAAGGAAGGGAACAGAGACGTTACGTCAGTTACTGACGAAATGGGGGTTTCGCTTAGAAGCCAATCGCCTTTGAGCTCTACAAAACGAGCCAATGGCATGAAAATGCCATGGGTCTGTGGAATTTGCATAATGCAACCCCGCCCCACCGTGTGGGTATAAAGGCAATTGGGTATAAAGGCGTTGCGTGGCAATCTCGCATTATGTTACCTGCTGAAGAGCCGAGGCATGAGCGTCCGGCCATTCCAGCGGTACAGCGGAAGTGGCATGGGGACGTAACGTCTCCGTTCCCTTCCTTCAGGGAACGAGGGTTACATACGTAACCGAGACGTTCCCTTTCAGTCAGTACACTACGAGTTACGTCAGTTACTGACGAAATGGGGGTCCCAATACAATCTCGCCACGACAGCTGTCTTCCAGCGTCCTGCGCTGACCAGGGCTCCCTGCCGTGAGTCTTAGCACGAACGAGGGGCTAGGCTCAACGCTGATACCAAGGTACACTGGGAAGCATATCCCACGTGGAGAAATGCAACACAATGCCTGCCCAAAGGGAGGACTTAAGAATACACATATGACTTCCGTAGGGACTGCATATGGAGCACTCTGGGGTATCCAGCCGCAGGTGGAAAATTCTTTCAACCCCAGGAGTGGCAAGGTGTCTTGCCAAGGGAAGACACGTGCTCAGAGAGACTTACCGTGGAAATACATATGTGGGGGTTGCCCAATGGGGGAACCATGCACACGGAGGCACCTAGCCGAACACGAGGGCTGACCATGCGGGCATGCACTCTGGAGTCGACATAAGCAGTGCTGGAGGAGCTCAGGGCTCAGAGCCACGTGCTAAAGCCCAAGAGGAAGCAACACTCCTAGTGGAGTGTGCTCTAACCCCAAGGGGGCATGGCATGCCCTGAACCTGATATGCCAGGACAATGGCGTCCACTATCCAGTGAGACAACCTCTGCTTGGAGAGAGCCTTCCCTTTCTGCTGCCCTCCGTAACAGACAAAGAGCTGGTCTGAGGTCCTGAAACACTGCGTCCGGTCTACGTAAGTGCGAAGGGCGCGTACTGGACAGAGCAGTGCCAAGGCTGGGTCTGCCTCCTCCACAGGCAGCGCTTGCAGGTTCACCACCTGATCCCTGAAGGGAGTGGTGGGAACCTTGGGCACATATCCAGGCCGGGGTCTCAGGATCACGTGAGAATTGGCCGGCCCGAATTCCAGGCACGCTTCGTCAACCGAAAATGCCTGCAGGTCCCCTACCCTCTTGATGGAAGCCAGAGCAATCAAGAGCGCCACTTTCAATGAAAGGAACTTCAGCTCCACAGACTGCAGGGGCTCAAAGGGAGCTTTCTGCAGGGCAGATAAAACCACTGCAAGATCCCAAGAGGGTATCTGAGGAGGACGAGGAGGATTTAATCGCCTCGCTCCTCTAAGGAACCTGCTGACCAGGTCGTGCTGACCTACCGTTTTTGAATCCACCAGGTCATGATGAGCCGAAATCGCGGCCACATAGACCTTCAGGGTGGAGGGAGACAGCCTTCGCTCCAACCCTTCTTGAAGGAAGGAAAGCACAGACCCAATTGAGCATTTCGTGGGGTCTTCTCGGCGAGAAGAGCACCAGGTGACGAAGAGGTTCCACTTCAACGCATAGGCCTGTCTCGTGGACAAGGCCCTAGCAGAAGTGACGGTAGCCGCCACCTGAGGTGGCAGGGTACTCAAACCTACCGCGTTCCGTCCAGGTCCCACACGTGTAGGTTCCAAAGTTTGGGACATGGGTGCCATACGGTGCCCCGTTTCTGAGTAAAGAGGTCCTTCCTCAGAGGGATCGACCAGGGAGGGGCTGTTGCAAGGAGTACGAGTTCTGAGAACCAGGTCCGGCCGGGCCAATATGGGGCGACCAAAAGGACCTGCTCCCTGTCCTCCCTGATCTTGCACAGAACCTGTGCGAGAAGGCTCACTGGGGAAAACGCATACTTGCGTGGGCCCCGCGGCCAGCTGTGCACTAGTGCATCCGTGCCGAGGGTCCCCTCGGTCAGGGAATAATACCAGCGGCAATGGGAAGAGTCGAGGGAGGCAAACAGAACTAACTGTGCGTAGCCAAACTGTTCCCAAATCAGCTGAACCGTCTGGGGATGGAGTCTCCATTCCCCCGGAAGCGGCTGAAACCGTGACAGCTCGTCGGCTGCACGATTCAGTTCTCCCGGGATGTGAACGGCATGAAGCGACCTCAGATGCTTCAGACTCCATAGGAGGAGATGGCGGGCGAGTTGCGACATCCGGCGGGAGCGTAGACCACCTTGTCGGTTGATGTACGCTACTGTCGCCGTGCTGTCTGAACGGACCAGTACGTGCTTGTTCTTGAGCAGGGCTCGGAAGCGGTGCAGGGCAAGACGTACGGTCAGCAACTCGAGGCAATTGACATGCCATAGGCGCTGGGGTCCTTTCCAGGAGCCCGCGACAGCATGTCCATTGCACATGGCACCCCAGCCCGTGGCATAGGCATCTGTTGTTACAACAACATGCCTGGAAACTCGTTCTAGGGGAACACCTGCCCGTAGAAAACTGAGGTTCGCCCACGGGGTGAAGGTCTGACGGCAGGCCCGAGTAACTGGGACCCGGAGCGTGCCGTGTTGCCATGCCCATCTCGGGACTCGATCGCGAAGCCAGTGCTAAAGCGGTCTCATATGAAGCAAACCGAGCGCCGTTACCGCAGCTGCGGATGCCATATGCCCCAGGAGCCTCTGAAAATATTTCAGTGGAACCGCACTCTTGCCCTCGAACTCGCGAAGACAAGTCAGCAGTGACTGCGCGCGCTCGTTCGTAAGCTGCGCGTACATGGCAACCGAGTCGATTTCCATACTGGGAAAAGAGATCCTCTGCACTGGGGAGAGTTTGCTCTTTTCCCAGTTGACCCGAAGGCCCAGACGGACGAGGTGCTGAAGCACCAGGTCCCTGTGTTCGCAAACCTGATCCCGAGAGTGGCCTAGAATCAGCCAGTCGTCGAGATGAGCGGCACAAGGGCTGCCTCGTCGACCTTCGTAAAGGCGCGAGGGGACAGGGCTAGCCCGAATGGGAGAACAGTGTACTGATATGCCTGCCCCTCGAAGGCAAACCGTAGAAACGGTCTGTGTCGAGGAAGAATGGAGACATGAAAGTACGCGTCCTTCAGGTCGATCGCTGCAAACCAATCCAATGGACGAACGCATTCAAAAATGCGTTTGGCTGTCAACATCCTGAATGGAAGCCTGTGAAGGGTTCGGTTCAAGATGCGCAGGTCCAGGATTGGCTGTAACCCACCGGTTTTCTTGGGTACAATGAAGTAAGGGCTGTAGAAGCCGGACTCCATCTCGGCTGGAGGGACGATCGCGACCGCACCCTTCGCCAGTAGGGTGGCGACCTCCGCACGCATGACAGGGGCATTGCCACCCACCATGGTATAGCAGACTCCCCGAAAGCGGGGAGGAGACCGTGCGAACTGAATCGCATAGCCGAACCTGATGGTGCGAGCGAGCCAGCTGGACAGATTGGGAAGCACTAGCCAGGCTTCCAGAAACTGAACCAGCGGGGTCATGCGGACCACAGGCGTACCCCCGATGGGGCAGCGAGACGGAATAACCGGCCCAGACATGGGAGGCGTGGGAGCGTCCCGGGGTGTGGGCGGGGTCGAATTCCACGTCCTGACAGAGGAGACCAGGGAAGGACCAGCGTTCCACGGGGGTCTCGTCTGCCAGGGGGCTGGCGACAGAGGGGGCCGAGAGTGGCGAGGCTGCTTGGCGTCGCACACTGCCAGCCGCGCCCTCTTGAGGCTCGGAGGTGAAAATGTCAGTTCTTTCTTTACAAGGATTCTCCCCCGGCCCTCCAGCGGGGGAAGGAGTGGCCCTGCTACCATCTCCTGAGAAAGAACCGAGTTCACCTCCAAGCCGCCCGTCCCAGGACCGCCGCTTAGACTGCCGTTTAGCAGGCTGGGGGGCTGGGACGGGCGGGGCTGCCTTCCTGCGGCATCCTCCACGCCTCGGCCCGGGTGAAGGCTGCTGCTGGGGCTGAGCGGGAGGAACGAGGGCCGCAGGAGGGCGGCCTCGGCGGGGAGCAGACTGAGGCCTCTGAGCCGGCGGCTGGGTGGAGGCAGCAGCAGGCCACTGGGGCAGAATATGCACCTCAGTCTGTCTCTGAGTGGTCGAGAACTGTTGGGCGAAGTCCTGGACCGCCACGCCGAATAGCCCATCCTGGGAAATGGGAGAATTGAGGAAACGGGTTCGCTCAGATTCTCCCACATCAACCAGGTTGAGCCATAAGTGGCGCTCCTGGACCACAGAAGTGGACATCACCTGACCGAGAGAGCGAGCGGTCACCTTCGTCGCTCGTAGAGTGAGGTCGGTGGCCGCCCGCAGCTCCTGCATTAATGCGGGGTCAGCATTGCCCTCGTGCATGTCTCTGAGCACCTTGGCCTGGTAGACCTGAAGGGTGGCCATCGCATGCAGGGCGGACGCGGCCTGGCCCGCCGCTCTGTGGGTCTTCGCCACCAAAGTAGACGTAAACCCACAGGCCTTGGACGGGTGCTCTGGGTCACCATGCCATGTCGCAGCGTGACACAGGGTACCCCAGTGTACCCTTTCACCGCGCCACCGTCAAGGGCAGTGAAGGCGGAAGTGGCTGCCGAACGATCGCGAAAAGTCAAGGGAGACTTCCACGACTTCGACACCTCTTCATGCACTTCCGGGAAGAAGGGCACTGGGGGCTGACGGGCGCCTTCGGCACGGGCCGCCCCCAGATACCAATCATCTAGCCGAGAGCGCTCGGGACATGGCGGAGGGTTCCACACAAGCCCAAGAGCCTTGGCCGCCCAGGAAAGCATGGCTGTGAGCTCTGGATCAGACTCGGGCAATGCTCGGACTCCCGAAGGAGGCAACACAGCCGAATCGTCATCTCCGGAGGAATCCAGCCCACCTTGTGATGCGGCGATCGACATAGTATCCTCCGCCGGTGCGCCAAATGAAACGCAGGGCCCAGGACGGGAAACACCTGCGCCTTCATCTGGCAACACCACAGGTTGCAGTGTGCTAGAAGGGGGTGTGGCCCGAGGAGGATTCGTCGGGTTGGCCCACACCGTCACCCTGAAGTCACCCTGACCACCATCCAAAGTATTCCCACTCGTGGTGGGAATAGATTGGGGTGTGGTAGAGGGGACTCTCCCTCCAGCACGGAGATCATGGAGTCTTGACTGCAACACTGCGATGGCCATGTTCCCGCAGTGGGAACATGACTCATCCATGAACGCGCGCTCGCCGTGCACGAGGCCCAAGCACGCCAAACAGCGATCATGCCCGTCAAACAGAGGAACCAGCCGACCGCACCCAGAAACGGAGCACGGGCGAGACATCTTGAAAAAGACGTGCCACGTGCAGCTCTTTTAGAGAGGAGTCTTTGCTCTGCAGAATGCCGAAGCGCCTAGGGAGAACACACACGCTGTGCTAGATCACTGCACAGATCAGACAGGAATGCAGAACTCGCTAGAACGCGCCGTAACACCAACACTCTGGAGAGACACTCGTCTTGAAGAGAAAAACGCTCAGGCGGTAACACTCGGCTCTGAAGCAGAAACATAATGCGAGATTGCCACGCAACCCCCTTTATACCCACACGGTGGGGCAGGGTTGCGTTATGCAAATTCCGCAGACCCATGGCATTTTCATGCCATTGGCTCGTTTTGTAGAACTCAAAGGCGATTGGCTTCTAAGCGAAACCCCCATTTCATCAGTAACTGACGTAACTCGTAGTGTACTGACTGAAAGGGAACAAGTATTTGATACACTGCCGATTTTGCAGGTTTGCCCACTTACAAAGCATGTAGAAGTCTGTAATTTTTTATCATAGGTACTCTTCAACTGTGAGTGACGGAATCTAAAACAAAAATCCAGAAAATCACATTGTATGATTTTTAAGTAATTAATTTGCATTTTATTGCATGACATAAGTATTTGATACATCAGAAAAGCAGAACTTAATATTTGGTACAGAAACCTTTGTTTGCAATTACAGAGATCATACGTTTCCTGTAGTTCTTGACCAGGTTTGCACACACTGCAGCAGGGATTTTGGCCCACTCCTCCATACAGACCTTCTCCAGATCCTTCAGGTTTCGGGGCTGTCGCTGGGCAATATGGACTTTCAGCTCCCTCCAAAGATTTTCTATTGGGTTCAGGTCTGGAGACTGGCTAGGCCACTCCAGGACCTTGAGATGCTTTCTAATTGCGCCAACAGTTGTTGCCTTCTCACCCAGCTGCTTGCCTATTGTCCTGTAGCCCATCCCAGCCTTGTGCAGGTCTACAATTTTATCCCTGATGTCCTTACACAGCTCTCTGGTCTTGGCCATTGTGGAGAGGTTGGCGTCTGTTTGATTGAGTGTGTGGACAGGTGTCTTTTATACAGGTAACGAGTTCAAACAGGTGCAGTTAATACAAGTAATGAGTGGAGAACAGAAGGGCTTCTTAAAGAAAAACTAACAGGTCTGTGAGAGCCGGAATTCTTACTGGTTGGTAGGTGATCAAATACTTATGTCATGCAATAAAATGCAAATTAATTATTTAAAAATCATGCAATGTGATTTTCTGGATTTTTGAAGTGTACCTATGATAAAAATTACAGACCTCTACATGCTTTGTAAGTAGGAAAACCTGCAAAATCGGCAGTGTATCAAATACTTGTTCTCCCCACTGTATATAAATCAACTGTTCTATTTAAATGTTTTAGTTGATAATAATTGAATAACACATGACAGACAAAGCAGAATCCCAGTAAAAGAGATTCATCTGACAGGTAAAGTAAGTTATTATATGACTCATGTACAGGCATATGAATATTTATACATTTAATTGCCCATATTTTAATTGAAGACATTCATAATAGAAACACTGAAATCACATTGAATGATTTCACACAACTAACCCACAGGTTTTAATGAAAGTTAAAGATGTCTGAAATGTACGTGTTTGCTGTTTGATTGTTCTTATATGTAACAGAAATGCCCATGCATATTTGAACAGAGTAAGAATCATCTCTAACAGAGCTGACTAACTTTGAAGTGTCACCAGTTTCAATAAAACGCTGTCACACAGGCAGGAGAAATACAGCCACTTATTTGCAGTGTGAACTAGTGATGGGCGCTTTCCATCTCGAAAACCTTTACCAAACTTCTGTTTCGAGTCAGTGGTTCGGATCATGTATTTAACTGCCAAAGTCACGTGATCTCAGTAAACGAGACTTCATTACGTCATCACTGTTCCTTTAGGCTTCCTGCCATCGGCCACCAGCAGCTCTCGGCTGAGGTCCCAGAGAGCCACGAGCCCGTTGTTCCCTCCGCTGGCCAGCCAGTACGGGTGTGAGAGGAAGTTGATGAAGTGAGCCTGCGACGCCCCCTGGCTGTGAGCGTGGAGCGTCGTTCGCTGGCGGAGCCGGCCGTCCTCAGACACGTGCAGCAGATGGACAACGCCGTCCTCGGCCGCACAGGCCAACACTGTCCCACAGGACGACACACACACGCAGTGAGCCAGAGGAGGGTTGAACATCTGACCGGCCTGTTGCTCCTGCGTGTCCTGCAGACTGCAGCTCCAGAGCGGACGCGGCTTCGGCAGGTTCCACAGCGACACCTGCGGGAGAGACACTCATCATTCACAGCTGACTTCTGCCGCTTCACATGCTTACATCTGCAATGTTTTCATGCTTAAAGTTTAGCTCTGCATTATCAACTTGTAGCTGCTGAAAATTCAGTTTTAAAGATGGGACAGTATATAGAATTTCAAAATATCACAAACCAAAAAACGACAAACCATATTTTGGAAATATTGCCGTCAAAATCAAAGTATACATAACTTCACTGATCCGAGTTGGTGAAGCTGTAAATCTTGTAAAACTATGAAAGCACTCCAGCAAGCTCAGTCGTTTTCAAGTCTGTACTTATCACATGTTCTTGAAGACCTTCATCAGTGTGTTTGAGCAGGGCTGGAACTGGATCTTCATCCTTCCCTAAAATTATACTTTATTTTTTTTTGTCTAGAAAGCTTATTTCATTTCATTTTGATAATATTTTTTTCTATTTTTTTAATGCAATTTTGTTGGAGATTTTTTGTTATTTTTTTATTTTATTTACCTTTAAATTACTAGATTTTATCAATAAATAATAAATAAATAATTTATTCTTTCAACTTAAATTCAAAATAACTAAACATTTCATGCATAACTCTGTTAATTTCTAGTTTCAAATATAATTAATTTGAAGTGCTGGTCCTCAATATAAAATTATCTAGTGTAAATAATCAATCTCGTATGACATTTGTGCTGGCTACTGTATACAGGCCACGAGGGTACTATACAGACTTTATCAAAGAATTTGCTGATTTTCTATCAGAGTTAGTACTGGCTGCAGATAAAGCCCTAATTCTTGGTGATTTTAATATCCATGTAGATAATGAAAAAGACACATTAGGATTGGCATTTAGACACATTCTAAACTCTATTGGAGTTAGGCAACACGTGTCAGGACCCACTCATTGTCGTAAACATACTTTAGACTTAATATTGTCACATGGAATCAATGTTGATGCCGTTGAAATTCTGCAGCAGAGCGATGACATCTCAGATCATTATCTAATCTCGTGTGCACTTCATTTAGCCAAGGCTGCAGAGCCCACTCCTTGTTACAAATATGGTAGAACTATTACGCCTACCACTAAAGATTGCTTTATAAACAAACTTCCTGATCAGTTTAATTTTCTCAGCATCCCAGATAGCTTAGAAGAACTCAATGTTGCAAAAGAAACTATTGACGCTTTCTTTTCCAGCACTTTAGACACAGTCCTCTGCGCTTAAATGACATTAAAGAAAATAGTCCAACACCGTGGTACAATGGGCACACTCGGGCCCTCAAGAGAGCAGCCAGAAAAAATGGAGCGCAGCTGGGAGAAAACAAAAAGTCTCGGTTACGTATGTAACCCTCGTTCCCTGAAGGAAGGGAACGGAGACGTTACGTCAGTTACTGACAAAATGGGGGTTTCGCTTAGAAGCCATTCGCCTTTGAGCCAATGGCATGAAGATGCCATGGGTCTACGGAATTTGCATAACGCAACCCTGCCCGCCCCGCGTCGGTATAAAGGGCGTTGCGTGGCAATCTCGCATTATGTTACCTGCTGAAGAGCCGAGGCATGAGCGTCCGGCCGCTCCAGCGGTACAGCGGAAGTGGCATGGGGACGTAACATCTCCGTTCCCTTCCTTCAGGGAACGAGGGTTACATACGTAACCGAAACGTTCCCTTTCAGTCAGTACACTACGAGTTACGTCAGTTACTGACGAAATGGGGGTCCCAATACAATCTCGCCACGACGGCTGTCTTCCAGCGTCCTGTGCTGACCATGGCATGCCCTGAACCTGATATGCCAGGACAATGGCGTCCACTATCCAGTGAGACAACCTCTGCTTGGAGAGAGCCTTCCCTTTCTGCTGCCCTCCGTAACAGACAAAGAGCTGGTCTGAGGTCCTGAAACACTACGTCTGGTCTACGTAAGTGCGAAGGGCGCGTACTGGACAGAGCAGTGCCAAGGCTGGGTCTGCCTCCTCCACAGGCAGCGCTTGCAGGTTCACCACCTGATCCCTGAAGGGAGTGGTGGGAACCTTGGGCACGTATCCAGGCCGGGGTCTCAGAATCACATGAGAATTAGCCGGCCCGAATTCCAGGCACGCTTCGTCAACCGAAAATGCCTGCAGGTCCCCTACCCTCTTGATGGAAGGCAGAGCAATCAAGAGAGCCACTTTCATTGAAAGGAACTTCAGCTCCACAGACTGCAGAGGCTTAAAGGGAGCTTTCTGCAGGGCAGATAAAACCACTGCAAGATCCCAAGAGGGTATTTGAGGAACCTCTAAGGAACCTGCTGACCAGGTTGTGCTGACCTACCGTTTTTGAGTCCACCAGGTCATGGTGAGCCGAAATCGTGGCCACATAGACCTTCAGGGTGGAAGGAGACAGCCTTCGCTCCAACCCTTCTTGGAGGAAGGAAAGCACGGACCCGATTGAGCATTTCGTTGGGTCTTCTCGGCGAGAAGAGCACCAGGTGACGAAGAGGTTCCACTTCAACGCATAGGCCTGTCTCATGGACAAGGCCCTAGCGGAAGTGATGGTAGCCGCCACCTGAGGTGGCAGGGTACTCAAACCTACCTCGTCCCATCCAGGTCCCACACTTGTAGGTTCCAAAGGTTGGGACGTGGGTGCCATACGGTGCCCCATCTCTGAGTAAGGAGGTCCTTCCTCAGAGGGATCGACCAGGGAGGGGCTGTCGCAAGGAGTACGAGTTCTGAGAACCAGGTCCGGCCGGGCCAATATGGGGCGACCAAAAGGACCTGCTCCCTGTCCTCCCTGATCTTGCACAGAACCTGTGCAAGAAGGCTCACTGGGGGAAACGCATACTTGCGTGGGCCCCGCGGCCAGCTGTGCGCTAGTGCATCTGTGCCGAGGGTCCCCTCGGTCAGGGAGTAATACCAGCGGCAATGGGAAGAGTTGTGGGAGGCAAACAGATCTATCTGTGCGTCGCCGAACTGTTCCTAAATCAGCTGAACCGTCTGGGGATGGAGTCTCCATTCCCCCGGAAGCGGCTGAAACCGTGACAGCTCGTTGGCTGCACAATTCAGTTCTCCCGGGATGTGAACGGCACGAAGCGACCTCAGATGCTTCTGACTCCATAGGAGGAGATGGCGGGCGAGTTGCGGCATCCGACGGGAGCGTAGACCACCTTGTCGGTTGATGTACGCTACTGTCCCTGTGCTGTCTGAACGGACCAGTACGTGCTTGTCCTTAAGCAGGGCTCGGAAGCGGTGCAGGGCAAGACATATGGCCAGCAACTCGAGGCAATTGACATGCCATAGGCGCTGGAGTCCTCTCCAGGAGCCCGCGGCAGCATGTCCATTGCATATGGCACCCCAGCCCGTGGCAGAGGCATCTGTTGATACAACAACATGCCTGGAAACTCGTTCTAGGGGAACACCTGCCCGTAGAAAACTGAGGTTCGCCCACGGGGTGAAGGTCTGACGGCAGGCCCGAGTCACTGGGACCCAGAGCGTGCCGTGTTGCCATGCCCATCTCGGGACTTGATCGCGAAGCCAGTGCTGAAGTGGTCTCATATGAAGCAAACCGAGCGGCGTTACCGCGGCTGCGGATGCCATATGCCCCAGAAGCCTCTGAAAAAATTTCAGTGGAACCGCACTCTTGCCCTCGAACTGGCGAAGACAAGTCAGCAGTGACTGCGTGCTCGCTCGTAAGCTGCACGTACATGGCGACCGAGTCGATTTCCATACCGAGATAAGAGATCCTCTGCACTGGGGAGAGTTTGCACTTTTCCCAGTTGACCCGAAGGCCCAGACGGGCGAGGTGCTGAAGTACCAGGTCCCTGTGTTCGCAAACCTGATCCCAAGAGTGGCCTAGAATCAGCCAGTCGTCGAGATAGTTCAGGATGTGAACCTGAGTGGCACAAGGGCTGCCTCGACGACCTTCGTAAAGACGCGAGGGGACAGGGCTAGCCCGAATGGGAGAACCGTGTACTGATATGCCTGCCCCTCGAAGGCAAACCGTAGAAACGGTCTGTGTCGAGGAAGAATGGAGACATGAAAGTACGCGTCCTTCAGGTCGATCGCTGCAAACCAATCCAAGGGACGAACGCATTCGAAAATGCGTTTGGCTGTCAACATCCTGAATGGAAGCCTGTGAAGGGTTCGGTTCAAGATGCGCAGGTCCAGGATTGGCCGTAACCCACCGGTTTTCTTGGGTACAATGATGTAAGGGCTGTAGAAGCCGTACTCCATCTCGGCTGGAGGGACGATCTCGACCGCACCCTTCGCCAGTAGGGTGGCGACCTCCGCACGCATTACAGGGCATTGCCACCCACCATGGTATAGCGGACTCCCCGAAAGCGGGGAGGAGACCGTGCAAACTGAATCGCATCGCTGAACCTGATGGTGCGAGCGAGCCAGCTGGACAGATTGGGAAGCGCTAGCCAGGCTCCCAGAAACTGTACCAGCGGGGTCATGCGAACCAGAGGCATACCCCCGATGGGGCAGCGAGACGGAATGACCAGCCCAGACATGGGAGGCATGGGAGCGTCCCAAGGAGTGGGCGGGGTCAAATTCCGCGCCCTGACAGAGGAGACCAGGGAAGGACCAGCGTTCCACGGGGGTCTCGTCTGCCAGGGGGCTGGCGACAGAGGGGGCCGAGAGTGGCGAGGCTGCTTGGCATTGCACACTGCCAGCCGCGCCCTCTTGAGGCTCAGAGGTGAAAATGTCAGTTCTTTCTTTACAAGGATTCTCCCCCGGCCCTCCACCGGGGGAAGGAGTGGCCCTGCTACCATCTCCTGGGAAAGAACCGAGTTCACCTCCGAGCCGCCCGTCTCAGGACCGCCGCTTAGACTGCCGTTTAGCAGGCTGGGGGGCTGGGACGGACGGGGCTACCTTCCTGCGGCATCCTCCACGCCTCGGCCCGGGTGAAGGCTGCTGCTGGGGCTGAGCGGGAGGGGTGGGAGCCGCAGGAGGGCGGCCTCAGCGGGGAGCAGACTGAGGCTTCTGAGCCTGCGTCTGGGTGGAGGCAGCAGCAGGCCGCCGGTGCAGAATATGTTTGTTGGGTGAAGACCTGGACCGCCCCGCTGAATAGCCCATCCTGGGAAATGGGAGAATTGAGGAAACGGGTTCACTCAGATTTTCCCACATCAACCAGGTTGAGCCATAAGTGGCGCTCCTGGACCACAGAAGTGGATATCACCTGACCGAGAGAGCGAGCGGTCACCTTCGTCGCTCGTAGAGCGAGGTCGGTGGCCGCCCGCAGCTCCTGCATTAATGCGGGGTCCGAGGAGGATTCGTCGGGTTGGCCCACACCGTCACCCTGAAGTCACCCTGACCACCAGCCAAAGTATTCCCTCTCGTGGAGGGAATAGATTGGGGTGTGGTAGAGGGGACCCTCCCTCCAGCACGGAGATCATGGAGTCTTGACCACAACACTGCGATGGCCATGCTCCCGCAGTGGGAACATGACTCATCCATGAACGCGCGCTCGGTGTGCACAAGGCCCAAGCACGCCAAACAGCGATCATGCCCGTCAAACGGAGGAACCAGCCGACCGCACCCAGAAACAGAGCACGGGCAAGACATCTTGAAAAAGACGTGCCACGTGCAGCTCTTTTAGAGAGGAGTCTTTGCTCTGCAGAAATGCTGAAGCGCCTAGGGAGAACACACACGCTGTGCTAGTTCACTGCACAGATCAGACAGGAATGCGGAACTCGCTAGAACGTGCTGTAACACCAACACTCTGGAGAGAGACTCGTCTTGAAGAGAGAAAACGCTCAGGCAGTAACACTCGGCTCTGAAGCAGAAACATAATGCGAGATTGCCACGCAACGCCCTTTATACCCACGCGGTGGGGCGGGGTTGCGTTATGCAAATTCCGCAGACCCGTGGCATCTTCATGCCATTGGCTCATTTTGTAGAGCTCAAAGGCGATTGGCTTCTAAGCAAAACCCCCATTTCATCAGTAACTGGCGTAACTCGTAGTGTACTGACTGAAAGGGAACTAGAGGTTTTTCGCATTTCGTGGAAAGAGAGCATGATTGCATACAGAAAGGCCTTAAAAATGGCTAGATCTGCTTATTTTTCTACTCTCTTAGAAGAAAACACAGCCCTAGGTATTTATTTGATACAGTGGCTAAATTAACAATAAATAAAGTTTCTACTTCTGACGTTTCCAAACAGCACAGCAGTAATGACTTTATGAACTTCTTATCGCATCAGGCAGTGCATTGTAGCGTCACTAAGGAAAAATTCCACTCATTCACTGCTATAGAAGAAGAAGAATTGTCTAAACTCGTTAAATCATCTAAATCAACAACATGTATGCTAGACCCATGTAGGAGACCAGGGAAGGACCAGCGTTCCACGGGGGTCTCGTCTGCCAGGGGGCTGGCGACAGAGGGGGCCGAGAGTGGCGAGGCTGCTTGGCATTGCACACTGCCAGCCGCGCCCTCTTGAGGCTCAGAGGTGAAAATGTCAGTTCTTTCTTTACAAGGATTCTCCCCCGGCCCTCCACCGGGGGAAGGAGTGGCCCTGCTACCATCTCCTGGGAAAGAACCGAGTTCACCTCCGAGCCGCCCGTCTCAGGACCGCCGCTTAGACTGCCGTTTAGCAGGCTGGGGGGCTGGGACGGACGGGGCTACCTTCCTGCGGCATCCTCCACGCCTCGGCCCGGGTGAAGGCTGCTGCTGGGGCTGAGCGGGAGGGGTGGGAGCCGCAGGAGGGCGGCCTCAGCGGGGAGCAGACTGAGGCTTCTGAGCCTGCGTCTGGGTGGAGGCAGCAGCAGGCCGCCGGTGCAGAATATGTTTGTTGGGTGAAGACCTGGACCGCCCCGCTGAATAGCCCATCCTGGGAAATGGGAGAATTGAGGAAACGGGTTCACTCAGATTTTCCCACATCAACCAGGTTGAGCCATAAGTGGCGCTCCTGGACCACAGAAGTGGATATCACCTGACCGAGAGAGCGAGCGGTCACCTTCGTCGCTCGTAGAGCGAGGTCGGTGGCCGCCCGCAGCTCCTGCATTAATGCGGGGTCCGAGGAGGATTCGTCGGGTTGGCCCACACCGTCACCCTCAAGTCACCCTGACCACCAGCCAAAGTATTCCCTCTCGTGGAGGGAATAGATTGGGGTGTGGTAGAGGGGACCCTCCCTCCAGCACGGAGATCATGGAGTCTTGACCACAACACTGCGATGGCCATGCTCCCGCAGTGGGAACATGACTCATCCATGAACGCGCGCTCGGTGTGCACAAGGCCCAAGCACGCCAAACAGCGATCATGCCCGTCAAACGGAGGAACCAGCCGACCGCACCCAGAAACAGAGCACGGGCAAGACATCTTGAAAAAGACGTGCCACGTGCAGCTCTTTTAGAGAGGAGTCTTTGCTCTGCAGAAATGCTGAAGCGCCTAGGGAGAACACACACGCTGTGCTAGTTCACTGCACAGATCAGACAGGAATGCGGAACTCGCTAGAACGTGCTGTAACACCAACACTCTGGAGAGAGACTCGTCTTGAAGAGAGAAAACGCTCAGGCAGTAACACTCGGCTCTGAAGCAGAAACATAATGCGAGATTGCCACGCAACGCCCTTTATACCCACGCGGTGGGGCGGGGTTGCGTTATGCAAATTCCGCAGACCCGTGGCATCTTCATGCCATTGGCTCATTTTGTAGAGCTCAAAGGCGATTGGCTTCTAAGCAAAACCCCCATTTCATCAGTAACTGGCGTAACTCGTAGTGTACTGACTGAAAGGGAACTAGAGGTTTTTCGCATTTCGTGGAAAGAGAGCATGATTGCATACAGAAAGGCCTTAAAAATGGCTAGATCTGCTTATTTTTCTACTCTCTTAGAAGAAAACACAGCCCTAGGTATTTATTTAATACAGTGGCTAAATTAACAATAAATAAAGTTTCTACTTCTGACGTTTCCAAACAGCACAGCAGTAATGACTTTATGAACTTCTTATCGCATCAGGCAGTGCATTGTAGTGTCACTAAGGAAAAATTCCACTCATTCACTGCTATAGAAGAAGAAGAATTGTCTAAACTCGTTAAATCATCTAAATCAACAACATGTATGCTAGACCCTATACCGACTAAGCTACTGAAAGAGATGCTTCCAGAGGTCATAGATCCTCTTCTTAATATCATTAATTCATCTTTGTCATTAGGATATGTACCGAAAACCTTTAAGCTGGCTATTATTAAACCCCTTATTAAAAAAACACAACATGATCCTAGAGAATTAGTCAATTACAGGCCGATCTCAAATCTACCCTCTACCCAAAAATACTAGAAAAAGCAGTATCCTCACAACTATGCTCCTTCCTAGAAAGAAATGGTATCTGTGAGGATTTCCAGTGAGGATTTAGACCGTATCATAGTACTGAGACTGCTCTCATTAGAGTTACAAATGATTTACTCTTATCATCCGATCGTGGTTGTATCTCGCTATTAGTGTTATTGGATCTTAGTGCTGCATTTGATACTATCGACCACAACATTCTTTTGAATAGACTCGAAAATTATTTTGGCAGTAGTGGAATTGCATTGGCATGGTTTAAATCATACTTGTCCGTCATCAGTTTGTAGCAGTAAATGAAGAGATGTCATACAGATTACAAGTTCAGTATGGAGTACCTCAAGGCTCAGTGCTAGGACCGTTGCTTTTCACCCTGTACATGCTACCACTGGGAGATATCATTAGGAAGCATGGCGTTAGTTTTCATTGTTATGCCGTTGATACTCAGCTCTTTGATTTCAATCTTTCATTTGAAAGCCATGTTTCTAGAATCTGTAAAACCGCATTCTTCCATCTTAAAAATATATCCAAACTATGACATATGCCCTCAATGCAAAATGCTGAACAGTTAGTTAATGTGTTCATGACCTCAAGGCTAGATTATTGTAATGCTCTACTGGGTGGTTGCCCTGCACGCTTAATAAATAAATTCCAGCTGGCCCAAAATGCAGCAGCGCGAGTTCTTACTAGAACCAGGAAGTATGAGCATATTAGCCCGGTTCTGTCAACACTGCATTGGCTCCCTATTAAACCATATAAATCTTGCTAATTACTTACAAAGCACTAAATGGTTTAGCTCCCCAGTACTTGAGCGAGCTCTTAACGCATTATACTCCATTACTTCTATTGCGATCTCAAAACTCTGGCCAGTTGGTAATACCTAGAATATCAAAATCAACTGCAGGCGGTAGATATTCCTATTTAGCACCTAAACTCTGGAACAGTCTTCCTAGCATTGTTCGGGAAGAAGACACACTCTGTCAGTTTAAATCTAGACTTAAAAACACATCTCTTTACTATGGCATACACATAGAACAATATCAATTTCTATTATTCAAATCAGTTAAATTATTGTTAGGCTGCATTAACTAGGTCAGCCGGAACCGGGAACACTTCCCATAACACCTGATGTACTCGTTACATCATAAAAAGAATGGCATCTATGCTAATATTAGTAATATTAGTAGTAGTAATACAAGTCACCCTGACCACCAGCCAAAGTATTCCCTCTCGTGGAGGGAATAGATTGGGGTGTGGTAGAGGGGACCCTCCCTCCAGCACGGAGATCATGGAGTCTTGACCACAACACTGCGATGGCCATGCTCCCGCAGTGGGAACATGACTCATCCATGAACGCGCGCTCGGTGTGCACAAGGCCCAAGCACGCCAAACAGCGATCATGCCCGTCAAACGGAGGAACCAGCCGACCGCACCCAGAAACAGAGCACGGGCAAGACATCTTGAAAAAGACGTGCCACGTGCAGCTCTTTTAGAGAGGAGTCTTTGCTCTGCAGAAATGCTGAAGCGCCTAGGGAGAACACACACGCTGTGCTAGTTCACTGCACAGATCAGACAGGAATGCGGAACTCGCTAGAACGTGCTGTAACACCAACACTCTGGAGAGAGACTCGTCTTGAAGAGAGAAAACGCTCAGGCAGTAACACTCGGCTCTGAAGCAGAAACATAATGCGAGATTGCCACGCAACGCCCTTTATACCCACGCGGTGGGGCGGGGTTGCGTTATGCAAATTCCGCAGACCCGTGGCATCTTCATGCCATTGGCTCATTTTGTAGAGCTCAAAGGCGATTGGCTTCTAAGCAAAACCCCCATTTCATCAGTAACTGGCGTAACTCGTAGTGTACTGACTGAAAGGGAACTAGAGGTTTTTCGCATTTCGTGGAAAGAGAGCATGATTGCATACAGAAAGGCCTTAAAAATGGCTAGATCTGCTTATTTTTCTACTCTCTTAGAAGAAAACACAGCCCTAGGTATTTATTTAATACAGTGGCTAAATTAACAATAAATAAAGTTTCTACTTCTGACGTTTCCAAACAGCACAGCAGTAATGACTTTATGAACTTCTTATCGCATCAGGCAGTGCATTGTAGTGTCACTAAGGAAAAATTCCACTCATTCACTGCTATAGAAGAAGAAGAATTGTCTAAACTCGTTAAATCATCTAAATCAACAACATGTATGCTAGACCCTATACCGACTAAGCTACTGAAAGAGATGCTTCCAGAGGTCATAGATCCTCTTCTTAATATCATTAATTCATCTTTGTCATTAGGATATGTACCGAAAACCTTTAAGCTGGCTATTATTAAACCCCTTATTAAAAAAACACAACATGATCCTAGAGAATTAGTCAATTACAGGCCGATCTCAAATCTACCCTCTACCCAAAAATACTAGAAAAAGCAGTATCCTCACAACTATGCTCCTTCCTAGAAAGAAATGGTATCTGTGAGGATTTCCAGTGAGGATTTAGACCGTATCATAGTACTGAGACTGCTCTCATTAGAGTTACAAATGATTTACTCTTATCATCCGATCGTGGTTGTATCTCGCTATTAGTGTTATTGGATCTTAGTGCTGCATTTGATACTATCGACCACAACATTCTTTTGAATAGACTCGAAAATTATTTTGGCAGTAGTGGAATTGCATTGGCATGGTTTAAATCATACTTGTCCGTCATCAGTTTGTAGCAGTAAATGAAGAGATGTCATACAGATTACAAGTTCAGTATGGAGTACCTCAAGGCTCAGTGCTAGGACCGTTGCTTTTCACCCTGTACATGCTACCACTGGGAGATATCATTAGGAAGCATGGCGTTAGTTTTCATTGTTATGCCGTTGATACTCAGCTCTTTGATTTCAATCTTTCATTTGAAAGCCATGTTTCTAGAATCTGTAAAACCGCATTCTTCCATCTTAAAAATATATCCAAACTATGACATATGCCCTCAATGCAAAATGCTGAACAGTTAGTTAATGTGTTCATGACCTCAAGGCTAGATTATTGTAATGCTCTACTGGGTGGTTGCCCTGCACGCTTAATAAATAAATTCCAGCTGGCCCAAAATGCAGCAGCGCGAGTTCTTACTAGAACCAGGAAGTATGAGCATATTAGCCCGGTTCTGTCAACACTGCATTGGCTCCCTATTAAACCATATAAATCTTGCTAATTACTTACAAAGCACTAAATGGTTTAGCTCCCCAGTACTTGAGCGAGCTCTTAACGCATTATACTCCATTACTTCTATTGCGATCTCAAAACTCTGGCCAGTTGGTAATACCTAGAATATCAAAATCAACTGCAGGCGGTAGATATTCCTATTTAGCACCTAAACTCTGGAACAGTCTTCCTAGCATTGTTCGGGAAGAAGACACACTCTGTCAGTTTAAATCTAGACTTAAAAACACATCTCTTTACTATGGCATACACATAGAACAATATCAATTTCTATTATTCAAATCAGTTAAATTATTGTTAGGCTGCATTAACTAGGTCAGCCGGAACCGGGAACACTTCCCATAACACCTGATGTACTCGTTACATCATAAAAAGAATGGCATCTATGCTAATATTAGTCTCTCTATTTATCCCGAGGTTTACTGTAGTCAGCCGGATCCGGGCCGTATCCAGATCAGATGGTGGACCTGCGCTAGACACGACCAACTCTTCCCTGAAGTGTCTGCAGAGATCGTGTCAACTAGACTCTCCCCTGTGAAGGGCTCATCGACACGACATCCAGTGGCACTGATCCTCAACAAGCCCGTCTCCTGTGTGATGACTCCGATCTTCAACCAGATGGAACTGGACAAATATTCGGAATATTCTGATCTAATCTGACTTCTGACCTGTAATGTTGCCTGAATCATAATCATACACTGTTTGTTCGTTGGCCAGAGGAGAACTGGCACCCCGACTGAGTCTGGTTTCTCCCAAGTTTTTTTTCTCCATCCTGTCACCTGATGGAATTTGGGTTCCTTGCCACCGTCGCCTCTGTCGCCTTTGGCTTTTGGCTTGCTTAGTTGGTTGACACTAAATATTCAACTATATTACTGATCTGCCCGCATTGACACTATATGAGAACTGAACTGACATCACCGTTTTCACCAGAGCGGCTGTACAGCCGAATCAAATTCTGTTGCATTATTTTCCTGTTACCACTGTGAAGCTGCTTTGAAACAATCTGCTTTGTAAAAGCGCTGTATAAATAAAGGTGACTTGACTTGATTGCACCACAGGTGACACTAAAGACTGGAATAATGATGCTGAAAATTCAGCTTTACCATCATAGAAATATATTGCATTTTAAAACATATTAAAATAGAAAATATTTATTTTAAATTGTAAGAAGTCCACAATATTACCATTTAATGTATTTTTAATAAATCAAATAAATGCAGCCGTGGTGAGCAAGAGACTTCTTTCAAAAACATTAAAAAACAACCAACAACCCAAACTTTTGAACGGTGTGTATTTGAGATCTCACTTACTAGCCATATGGTTCATAACTTGTAGGTCCGCTAAACTCAGCTGGCCTTCAGTAGGAAGAATCTAGGAACATAAGTGATTTGTCAAAAATATGAAGTATATAATGCCAGGTTTATTAGAAATAAACAAGCTGAGGTGAAATGCAGAAAAGAGAAATAATAATATACAGAGTATACAAAAAATATTTTTTTAAGATAACAGAATTTGTTTTTAGGTTTACTAATTTAGTATTGTTCATATAGTGTCACTTGCATTTGGATGTCAAAGCCTTCTTAAAATAACTAATAAATTAAATAAATTTTCAGATGCATTGTGATATATATCGTGGAAAAAATCCATATTAAGTTATTTAATGAGCTTTCTCAGTTCACCTGTGTTTCCTTCATGTCAGCAGCAAGGGTAGAGCTTCACCCTTTGTTGCAAATGTTTTTTTCTGTCGCTCCTGAAATCACAGAACAATTTTTATCAATATTTGTTTACCATGAGAGATCAAAACAAGTTTGAACCAGCCAATTTTCGCACTCCATGTAAGTGATGTCACCGATTAAAAGTACAGCACATACTATTAGGTTAAATAAATTAGCTTACTTCCAATCACCTGTAGCGAACTAGCTCAGAGGGGAAATATTAATAATTATTCATAACTCATTATGATTATTCATTATGATTAATTATGAATATTTGAATCAGTTAATGAGATTAACTTGTAGTTACATTAACATTACAATCAATCAATCAATCCCTAGTAAATAAATATACTAAAATGTATTTGAAATACATTTATTTTATGCTAAATATACTACAAATACATTTATATTTATGTACTTAATATAAATACCCTGCAATTGTACTTTTAGTGTACTAAATTGGTATACTTAAAGTCTGCTAAAATTGTAACAAGTAATTTTGTATTTAATGCACTTTAGTTATCAATAGTGCTGAGGTCCAACTAAAGATATACTTGAGTATATTTGATTGTGCTAAAGTGGAACTATTGCAAGTATACTTTAGGTGCACTTTAAAGGTGCACCATCTTGGATTTAAATTATACAGTGATTATACTATCCTTAGCAATAGTGATTTAAAACACATTTTAGGCTTAATATTAAGAAATATGTACTGTGCAATAAAGAAGAACAAATAAAGTTAATTATAATATTGATATCAGTAAGTCTCAAGCGATATGTCAGTAAATATATGAATGGGTTTGTAGTTAGTATGAAATAAATGAAGCCTATTTTAAATACTTATTGGCATTGTTTTTTTTCACTAGGGCAGACTCTGCATCCATTGCCTCTAGCAATGTTCCACTTTAGCACAAACAAGTATATTTAATACAACTTTAGTTGAACTTTAGCACTGCTTTTGTACAACTAAAATGCATTTAGTACAAAATTAGTTGTTCCAATTTAACAGACTTTAAGTATACCAATTCATAGTTTGTCACAAATACATTTAGTTATACTAAAGTACATATGAATAAATTGTGCTTAAGTATACTATTTTTTCACTAGGGATCAGTTCATCCTGTGAACGCTCAGTATTGATTATTAATTAATTCTAAGAAAAGGATATTTTTCATGGCCACAGAAAAATAATTCTTCCTTTGTATTTACAGCGCTTAGAACGCAAGTCAAGTCAAGTCTAGTCACTTTTATTTATATAGCGCTTTTTACAATGCTGATTGTTTCAAAGCAGCTTCACAGTGTTAACAGGAAAATAATGCAACAGAATTTGATTCGGCTGTACAGCCGTTCTGGAGAAAATGTTGATGTTATCCAGCTCATTTCAATGATCATATAGTGACCATGCGGGCAGATCAGTAATTTAGCTGAAAATTTATTTGAATATTTAGTTGAAAATTTTAGTGTCCCCAACTGAGCAAACCAAGCCAAAGGCGACAGTGGCAAGGAACCAAAACTCCATCAGGTGGCATAATGGAGAAAAATAAACCTTGGGAGAAACCAGGCTCAGTCGGGGTGCCAGTTCTCCTCTGGCCATCATGCCGTGTCGGTGAGGCAATTATTAGATAGGAATATTCGAAAGATCGGAGTCATCACGCCGGAGACGGGTTTATTGAGGATGCCGTTTCGGTGAGGCAATTATTAGATAGGAATATTCGAAAGATCGGAGTCATCACGCCAGAGACGGGTTTATTGAGGATGTCGTGTCGATGAGGCAATTTTTAGATTTTATTCTGATTTGAATAGTATAAATTAAAAATGTTTTATGTGTATGCCATAGTAAAGAGATGTGTTTTTAGTCTAGATTTAAACTGACAGAGTGTGTCTGCTTCCCGAACAATGCTAGGAAGACTGGTCCAGAGTTTAGGTGCTAAATAGGAAAAGGATCGACCGCCTGCAGTTGATTTTGATATTCTAGGTATTATCAACTGGCCAGAATTTTGAGACCGCAATAGACGTGATGGAGTATAATGCGTTAAGAGCTCGCTCAAGTACTGGGGAGCTAAACCATTTAGTGCTTTGTAAGTAATCAGCAAGATTTTAAAATGTATGCAATGTTTAATAGGGAGCCAATGCAGTGTTGACAGAACCGGGCTAATATGGATATAAGCGCATAACAAGATCGATCATTTAAGTGACAATTTGTTTGCAGGCAGGGAGTCAGAACCAAATATATATTGTGCACAAACTTTATTAACTAAATCACGAACACGACTAAACTACACAGGAACGCATACACACAAAACACACATACATTAGTAAGATGCAAAGTTAAAGTGGTTGAAGAACCAGGTCAGGACAGAGGAATGAAAACACCTGGTAGAACCATCAGTGACTACAAGCTCCTTTGTCTGAACAAAGGGGTTTGTAGCTTTTACTAACTACACATTGATTTGTATATCGTATGTTACGTGCATTTAGCCTGAGCTGTTGAAGAGCGTCCGATGTGAAATCACAGGAGAAAGTCTTGATAGTTCGGTCTGATGGTGTTGAAGTTGCCATTGATTTCTTCTGCGTTAACTGAAGAAGATACGAAGCACTTGCAGTTATTTTGACTCCATCGAGGTCAAGGAAGTTGCACATGGCTTGAGGTGTTGGGCCTGCCGACCCTTGACCGTGTGGTGGGATCGGGTTTAATTTCCCACACATGCACAGCAACCAGGAGACGCAGGAAGAGCACTGATGGTTTCTCAGTGCGGTGACAGCGAAGTTGAAATTTCCTTCCGAGTTAGAGTGAGGAAATCTCAAGCTGACTCTTCTGGAAGACTCCTCTCTCCTGGGTGGAGAGTGAAGACATAAAAGGCTGTGGTTGAGGCCAGTCAGCGCCCATGGGCCCCGGTGGGGTCCCCCCACGCCCATCAACCAGGCAGGAGCAGCCGTAGAAGGAAGAAGAAGAGAGAGGGCGGATCTGTGCATCTCTCTTTAAGGTCTGCGAGAAGTCACACCCCCAAGGTCGATTTGACCGATGGGATTGTTGGGATTTCCCAGCGGGAAATTCCTCTGTTGGAGATTTTATGGCTCTTTGTTTCAAGCATGATTCAACTGGGTCTGAGCCCATTTATACTCCATTTAATTCAACAAACACACACTGCCTCCTCTGAGGAAGTGACATACACGAAAGTGTAAGTCATGAAACAAGCATTAATTTGATAGGACATGACATATATGAGGTTACATGAACTAGTAGTTTGCTCATAAGATATGTGTGACGGGTCTCCCCTTACTCCTGCTGTTGCCGACCGGTGGGTGTGGCTGTGAGACTCATCCGGAGAACGATGTGCACCTGGGCAGGCTCATTGAGCGAATGATGTGCACCTGTTTCTTCCTTTACTAAAGCTGAGCCTTTGAGAGTCAAGGGGAAGCTTCGGGTAGCTGGAGAGAGCTACGAGGCATCTAGCACTATCATGAGAGCTTCTTGAGCGTTGTGAGAGTTGTTTGCTCCCGTTCATTTTGTGTTTGGTTTTTGTTATGGTTTGTTCATTTCATTTTTGACATTTTAACATCAGTTGTCAGACAGGAATTGTAGTTATTTTGTATTCATTTAGTGTTCTATATATTTCTTATTTATGTAAATAAACTTTTCTGTTGCAAACCTCACCAACCTATTATGTCCTTCACTTATTTGTCACGGCTTTGAGCCGGTCATGACAAATATGGGGACTCGTCCGGCCAATGTGAACTTTCGTTCGTTATTAGTTGACAATTATGTGAACTCGTCCGACCGTTTCTTTTAGTGTGACAAATATGAATGCTTGTCCATTGTTTGTAAATTGATAAATGTTTGTTTAGATATGTTCAACTTCATTCATATTTTGGTAAGAAACTCATTTGGTAGTTCATTTGATCCGGTGTAATATGCGATCAATTTGGAAATTCATTGCTTGTATTTGTTTAAATAATTTCGTTAAACTAATGATAAATTTGTTTCTTCGATTAAATATTCGTTAAGTAAAAACTTCTGGAGGATTACAATGGTTGGTTTGGTGGTTTTTGTTGATGGTTTCGTGGGAGTTCGAAATTGGTAAATATTGGCTACTGTTTGTGTATTTGAGGGAAGGATTGTTTTGGATTAGGCTTTTCCCTGTTTAGGATTAGCGGGGTATCCTTAACAGGATGCTCCGATCTTTTTTTTATTTTAGTTTGTTTTGGTTATACGGTGAAAGCAGTTGGAGCATTTGTCTCGGGAACACATCCGTGTTTTGTAATGGTGACTCGTAAATCGGTTGCTATTGCAAACGCTGGTTTATAGTGTATAAAAACCCACTGCAAGTAACTGTACGAAGATTAGGGATGAGTTTAGGTAGTTTCTAAATTTAGTTAGAGGGAATTGTTTGTATAATATTTGCCCCTCAAATATTTTTTTTTGTAAATTAAGTAGCTGTACGTTTGTCTGTTACAATGGCCTCAAAGGTTGAGGAATTTATTAGTGCTCTGTCTGAAGATTTGTTAAATGATTTTTCTAAAGATCAGCTAGTAAAACTTGCAACTTATTACAAAATGAATGTGTCATGTCAGGATAAACGTCTAAAAGATCATCTTAAAACCATGATAAAGATGGAATTACTTGAACGCGGAGTGTTAGAGTCTCAATCAGAAGATGCTTCAACTTTTGTTAATGCAACATCAACAGTCTCATTTAACATTTGAACAACAAAAACAATTGTTGTTGATTCAGACTGAAATGAAAGAGAAAATGTTAGACGCACAAACTCGCATTGAATTACATAAAGTCTAGCTACAACAACAGCAGGTTGATCTGGAACGATATCGTTTGGATCTAATAAGAGATGGTAAACTTTCCTTAACTGGAGAACCGGTACTTGATTCAAGTTCGTGCAAGTTTGATACCGTGAGTAATTTGAGGTTGATTCCTAAATTTGATGAAAAAGAGGTTAAGCGTTTCTTTTTATTGTTTGAACGTGTTGCGGATGCATGAAGTTGGCCAAATGAAGAATGCACGCTTATGTTGCAGTCTGTTTTTATAGGCAGAGCCCAAGAAGCGTATTCTTCACTTAGCGTTGAGGACGCTTCTGATTATCAAGAGGTAAAAGCAGTAGTGTTGAGGGCTTATGAACTGGTTCCAGAGGCCTACAGACAAAGATTTAGGTCTTGGAAGAAAAGAGAAAAGCAGACGTATGTTGACTTTGTACAAGAAATCTCTGTTAATTTTAATCGTTGGTGTGTAGCTTCTGATGTAAAAACGCTTGACGATTTAAAAGAATTAATGATGCTTGAACAATTCAAGAGTCAGATCGTATTGCAACTTACATCAACGAGCGTAAACCTACACGGCGTATGAGGCGGCTGTCATGGCTGATGAATACTCATTGAGTAGGTACTTAATTTCAATAAGTACTTACTTAACGAGCGCTAAAAGAGTAGTTACTATATAGCCTGATCCCGTTAAGTATGAATGCGATCCGCACTTTATGCGCCATGTTGACGTTATCATGTGACCTATGACGTTATCACAAGCGCAACAACAAAAAGATATGAGTGACAGGTTTAATTCATCTATCTATAAATATCTTAATATTGATTAAACTTGTTCATTTTGTGGTCTTGTTGAAGAAACAGCTGCCCATTTATTTTGTGACTGTAGTATAACCAATACATTTTTAACCCTACTAATCTGACCAGTTTTATCCTTAAGATAATATTTTTTTATTGCGAAACCCCCAAATCCTGATTTCTTGAATATGTTGTTAATTTCTTTATTTTATATGCCAAAAATTTCATCCACAAGCAAAAGTGGCCTAAATCTCCTTTATATTTCCCTCTTTTTCTTGTTAAATTTAACTCGTTTCATCCCCTCAAAAAATATATATTGCATTATGATGAATTATTCAGATATTTAACCTTGTTATTGTGCTTTTTTTCTGTGTACATAATGTATGCAAACCCATGGTATTTTTTTTATAATTATGATTGTTGATTGTTAAAGATACAACCATGTAATTATAAAACAATAAAAGAAATGAACACCTGATTGCATCAGTAACTTGACAACCCTACTGCGATTTTCATCACTGTTTGCAATGGTTGGAATGTCTGCACAAAGGAGACGTCGGGCAGCTGCTCAAAGATCTCGCCTTTGGAGAAGACTGTTGATTTTATACTCGAAAAATGTAAGTATCACTACTTAATTTAAATGACCCCAGATTGAATTGCATTGCAAATTAACCAGCCCCAACATTTATAATAATGTTAAATGCTGACCAATACTTAATTGTATGACATATTTTCTTACTGAACATTTATATATTTCAGTACAACAAGCAAAATGTAATTTGTTTTGTCAAATTATATAGCTATGCATAAATACACACTAGACAAATGCAGCTGATGTGAATTCATACATTTTCAGTCAAGCATGAATTAATACATTTATTATATTTTATTTACTGACAAAAATAGGACATGAATAAATAAAATGAATAACAGTAACTATCACAAATAAACATATAAAAGTCAACAACACATGAAACAAAACTTTATTAAAATGTATTGTTCTCACAAACTATCACACATTTGCAGGCGGTGAACCCCACATCCTGCTGCAGTCTCAACCGAGCTGTACCAATTCTGCAGCTTTATTTTGATGAAGCAGCTGACCACCGTGAACACCTTCGCCTGTCTTTGCCATCCATCATGTCCCTCATTGCTGCAGTCAGACTGGAATCTGACCATGGATGGGAAAGGGACATTGAGGTGCTTGTGTTCCTGTACTGGCTGGCCCATGCAGCATCATACAGGGTGGTGTCACAGACCTTCGCTATCCCCAAGACCTCTGTGCATGATATTGTGCACAGAGTGAGCAAGGCCATCATGGGAATTTTGAGGAGGGTGATTTGTTTTCCAACCGGAGATGACCTGGAGGCAGTGGGAGCAGGATTTGCACAGCTGGCTGGGTCACCAGCTTTCAGCAGAACAGTTGGTACAATAGACGGCTGTCATGTCCGAATTAAACCTCCAGCAAATAACTCCCACTGTTACTACAACAGGAAGCTATTTCATTCCATCCAACTCCAGGCCATCACTGATCACCGGGGGAAAATCCTTGATGACTTCGTGGGATATCCTGGGTCTGTGCATGATGCCAGGGTGCTGAGGAACAGCCCTGTGTATGCTGTCAGCCTTTATCCACCTGTAGGCAAGTGCATCCTCGGATGGCGGCTATCCTTGCCTGAGTGCACCCGTCTGCCTCATCACCCCATACAGAGAGCCTGTGCAGAACCCCGTGCAGGCTCGTTTCAACAGCAAGCACTCCCGTGCACGAAGCATAGTAGAGCAAGCCTTTGGCATGATGAAGACACGCTGGCGCTCCATTTTCTTCAAGGCCTTAGAGGTGAGCCCTGCCTTTGTGCCTGAGGTGGTCGCGTGCTGTGCTGTGCTTCACAATCTCGCTCTTCTCAATGGGGACATCATTGATGCAGAGGATGAGGAAGACCTTGATGGCGGCCCCCCTGAACCCCACAACCTTGAAGCAAGAGTGGGAGAACATGTGCAGGACAATCTGGCTGCTGCTGTGTCTGCTCCAAACATCCGTGTGCCTGCTCTCCATGAGCACGATTACCTGTGAAACACAGATTAAAACATTTTACAGTTCATGTTGTCAGCAATCCTTTTTAGAAAGTGCCTCAGGCACAAATGCTCAATAAAGCTGCTTATTTCTTAGTTTATTTCTTGAAGGTACTACTATAATCTAAATGCACACATTTCAGTTTATAATAAATTTAAATTTGTATTTATAATAAATTCAATTATATTTTTATATTATATTTTTTATTAATTTAACTCCAAATTTGTAAATGATCAGAAGATTCTTTAGTGTCATAATTTTTTTTTTTTTTAATGTCATATCTTATTTTTCGGAAATTACTTCCAGAAGACAAAGGAATCTCTCATATCTTTCCTTTGTCTCCCTCTCTCTCCGTTCCTCTCTCACACTTGCTTCCTGGTGCCATCTGTCTTCTCTCTCTCTTCTTTCACGTTCTTGTCTCTCCTCTCTCCTCTCTCTCTTGTCTCTCTCGTTCTCGCCGTTCTTCCTTCTCCTCCATTTCTCTCCATCGTCTCTCCTCCCTCTCAGTCGCTTCCTCCCTCTCAGTCGCTCCCCGTTCTCTCGCCGCTTCCCTCTCCTCCATCTCTCTAATCAAATCTATCATTTGTTTTGCCCGTTTTCTTCCTCTCGCTGGCTCTGCCGTTGCTGAGGATGAAAAGACCACAGCAACATCCGGGCCAGATGAGGCAATTAGGGCAGGTGGAGTGATGGAGGGTCTGCCCCCAATTGCCTCATCCATGGCCCTGTACCACTTCCAGGATGCTGCTGTGGGCTCCCCATCCTCAGTGCTGATGCCACTCTGCGGGCATTTCAGATCCTATAAAAATGCACAAACATAATACAAATGTAGTGATTTAAACAGCACAATGTCATTTGATTTCTTTTATTAGAAGTAACAAAATAATCGTACTTTATATTTTTGTTTTAGGTTTTCCCATTTTTTTTTTTTTTTTACAAACGCCGTCGTCACCCTGCCTTGCAGGCCCTGCTCCACCACAAAAGCTCTGTAGCAAATGCACAGGCATAAAGAATCAGAAAAGGGCTGTAATAACTGTAATGTTTGAAGTTACAATAATAAAAATAAAAAATACTACTTAAGATTTAAATACATTTTTAATCAATTTCTGTAGTATACTCACTCAAAGCCTTTGATGGCAGCATTCCTCTTTCCAGTGAAGAGGGCTTCATGAGCCACTCTCCACTGGATAAACACACGTGTGCTCATCTGTCCCTGTAACATCCAGACAACATTCACGTTACCTCTGTGTTTATGTGCTCAGTACTACATTTACACATTGAGGTAGTTGCTGATGTATTAACTCGCTTTTAATCCAACACAAATGTTCCTCAATTTATCAACAGTACTAATGGACAAATAAAATAATAACTTATGCTAAGTTACTTTATGTAAATTTGTTTATTTACATTCTTTACATTTAGCTAATGTGAGCAGTGTTGACAACATTGAATTCTACATAACAGCACACATACATTACTCAGATGTCTATTTCATGTTGTGATGTGCTCATCTGCAATACTTATTGAAGATTTTCCTGTCAGATGTTAAATAGACATTTAGTAAGAGTCTTTAAGATGTATATGTTTTAGAATGTGTGCAAATCCACTTTGGAGACGTACGTGTGTTACTGGAGCTCCCCTGTTAGCTATATATAATAAAACGTGTTACAGCACAATCACAACTATACTATACTGTCTGTCGTCTTTAGACCTTCAACAATTCAACAGTTTACTCAACAGTTTACTCTACAATAGCTCAAAAAATGCGATTTTAACACAAGGGAACCGTGATTTTGGTTTGTAATACTCACATTTGAAAAAACCTGCGTCGCTTTTCTCCATCATATTCGCTAATGACGTATCCTTTCCAGTGGCCTCATGGGAAGGCAGGGATAGAAAAGTATCCGACGATGAGTGCTTCACAATCTGGGCAGAAGCAGTAAGCCATCCGGGGATTTCCTACTCTTTTATGATTACTGAGGTTTCGAACATACTACTCTTTTCACGTACTGTTTTCTCCTACTATATAGTAGGTAAGTAGGCATATTCAAACGCAACATTATTATACGCACGTCCGAATCTCGCGAGAAATAGTCCAAACCCCCGGTAGTTCTCGCCTACTCTTTTATGAATACTAAGGATTCGGACATACTATTCGCTCGCCTACTGCTTTTTCCCTACTATATAGTAGGTACTGTAAGTATGCGGTTCCGAACACAGCCACTGACTCATAAAACTGTTTTTGGTTACAGATCGGCTGGAGAGAATTTTCAAAAAGAACCGTGGCAAAAATCTAGCACTTTTACCAGATTTGTGCATGATTCACCCAGCACACAGTTGTGCAGTTCTATTGAAGAAAAAAACAAAGCAAATATGTGTAATTATTGTCATGGGTTTGGTCACTGGAAGAACGAATGTCCGTTATTGAAAGCAAAAGCTGATCATTCTAACGTGAAATCTAATTCTTTGTCTCCTGTAAAGCCTGTTGCTTTGGCGGTGACTGCTTCAACAGAGAATATGCAGGAAAATTGCTCACCGTGTGTTTCAGCATTTACTCCATTTGTTACAGAAGGTTCTGTTAGACTGGTAGGTGCCACAAAAAGTGTACCAGTTAAGATTCTACGTGATACAGGATCATCAGAAACCTTTGTGCTAGAGTCTGTGTTGCCTTTTTCACATGATTCTTATACTGGAAGTAATGTGTTGGTTAAGGGTATTGGCTTGAATGTTATGTCTGTCCCACTTCATAAAATTATTTTGCAATCTGAGTTGATTCAGGGAGAAGTGGAAGTGGCTGTTCGTTCCTGCTTGCCTATGGAAGGAATACAGGTAGTTCTGGGGAATGACTTGGCTGGTGATCGTGTCTGGCGAAATGATTTACCACATCTAGTAGTTACACCATGTCCAAAGATCTTGAAACCAGATGGTGATGAAAGTTTGACCTGTCCTTCAAGTGTGTTACCGCCTTGTGTGATAACCCGATCTATGAGTAAAACACAAGTTGAGGTAAAACCTGAATCGGAGAAGGTGGTGAGTAGAACTCTAGAAATCCCTTCAATTTTGTCAGTGTCACGTGATGAATTGATTGAAAAACAAAAAGCTGACTCAACTCTTGTTGAATTATTTGACCAAGTTGTCTCATATAACACAATTGTGAATCTCTCATCCGGGTATTACCTAGATGAAGGATTTTATGGTTTGGAAATGGGTGCCACAGGGAGAGTTTGCAATGGGTGATCCCATGGTACAAATTGTAATTTCTCAGCCTCTCCGGCAACTAGTGTTACAGACATGATACGTCTGGCCACATGGGAGTGAAAAAGACATACAAGTTACTTTTGACACATTTCTTTTGGCCGAAATTGAAACGTGAGGTGTCTAATTATATTAAATCTTGTCACACATGTCAGCTTATTGGAAAGCCAAATAAAATTTTAAAATCTGCTCCTCTTTATCCAATTCCAGCAATTAGTCAACCATTTGAGCATCTCATTGTAGATTGTGTGGGGCCATTGCCTAGGTCAAAAGCAGGTAGTGAATATTTGCTTACAATCATGTGCCAAGTAACTAGATATCCCGCTGCATATCCTTTACGTTCTGTAACGGCAAAACTAGTCATAAAGGCGCTGATCCAATTTATTTCAGTGTTTGGAATACCAAGGATTATCCAATCTGATCAGGGAAGTAATTTTACCTCTAATTTGTTTGGTGAAGTGTTGAAACAACTCTCTCCAGTGCTTATCATGCCCAAAGTCAGGGAGCACTGGAGAGATTTCATCAAATATTAAAATCTTTGTTGAGGTCGTACTGTGTTCAAATGGGTAAGGACTGGGAAACTGGTCTACCTTGGTTAATGATGGCTGCTCGGGAAGCTGCGCAAGAAAGTACTGGGTTCAGTCCGAACAACCTTGTTTTTGGTCGTGATGTGCGAAGTCCATTGGCTGTTTTATCTGCGGACTGGGAAAAGTCTGATCTGCCGAAAAATGTTTTGTCATATGTTAGTGATTTTCGTAGACGAATTTATGAGGCGTGCCAGTTGGCAAAGTCATCTTTGAAAAAAGCTCAAGATTAAATGAAACGACTTTTTGATCGTCGAACAGAGTTGCGTTCGTTTCAACCTGGTGACCAGGTACTGGCGTTATTGCCTGTTGTTGGATCACCGTTTCAGGCTAAGTTTGTTGGACCGTTTACTGTTGCTCGTAAGATTTATGATCTGAATTATTTGATAAATATGCCAAATCGCAAAAAAAGACTAGAGTGTCACGTAAATCTTTTGAAGCCATATTATGCTTTTAAAGATTTCAATGATCCTTTGACAAATGAGGTTAGTGTGCCTGATTCTTGTATTAAACCTGTTCTGCTTACAGATTCTTCTGTTAATAATGACCATGATGAGTGGGGATCAACTCCAACTCCGGTAGGTGTGGGGGGAGATGAAATCTATGCATCGAGTATATGCTGAAAAATGACATCGCTGAATCTTCTTTTTCTAGTTGGGCTTCTCCGTCTTTATTAGTGAATAAACCTGACGGGTCTTTTAGGTTCTGTACGGACTACCGAAAGGTAAATGCCATAACAATGCCATGACGGGTCTCCCCTTACTCCTGCTGTTGCCGACCGGTGGGTGTGGCTGTGAGACTCATCTGGAGAACGATGTGCACCTGGGCAGGCTCATTGAGTGAATGATGTGCACCTGTTTCTTCCTTTACTAAAGCTGAGCCTTTGAGAGTCAAGGGGAAGCTTCAGGTAGCTGGAGAGAGTTACGAGGCATCTAGCACTATCATGAGAGCTTCTTCAGCTTCTTGAGTCGTTCATTTTGTGTTTGGTTTTTGTTATGGTTTGTTCATTTCATTTTTGCTATTACTTTAAATTTGGTTCAGTCTGACATTTTAACATCAGTTGTCAGACAGGAATTGTTGTTATTTTGTATTCATTTAGTGTTCTATATATTTCCTTGTTGCAAACCTCACCAATCTACTATGTCCTCCACTTATTTGTCACGGCTTTGAGCCGGTCGTGACATATGCATAAAACAAAATACCATACAAGGGACACTTTACAAGACAGTCATATGCGTACATACAATGTCCTGGGGTGCATGTTCATTTATAGACAGTTTTTCTATAAATTAATGCAGGGAAGTCTGTTTAAGGGCATTGTGTCTATGGGTCCCTTTTCAAATTCTTTCAAGCGATAAACAAAGTCTTATCTGATGGTAGCCCTGGTAAAGGAGACCTTTTCTGCTCTGTTGGGGGAAGGTCTGTTACTAAGCATAAAGCATTTAAAGCATATTTGTTAACTGTAACAGGTGATTATGTGTCTGATTTGCCTCAGTCGTTACACACCCATTGACAAATTTACCAGCAAAACCTTTACAAAACTATCAAAACCTCTCATATACACATAAAGATGTGATTAAAAGCCTAAAATTTCATAATCAAGAGCTCAATCTAGAGTTAGCCTACCTCTTCTGAAAACGGTTGAGATGCTAACAGAAATTTTCTGAAAAACACTAAATCATTTCTATAAAGTAAATATTCAACAGAAGCGTGTCAATTACACGTAAGAAAAGTGTCAGGAACAGGTGTGTGTATTATTTGTGTGATTTTATGGACTAAACTCACCTGAAAGCAGTGAAAACAACAGCGAGAGACAGAGGCTGAATCCGAAATCGCCCCCTATACCCTCAAATAGGGCACTATTTGAGGGGACAGCCTTTTGTAGTGGTGTCCGAAACCATATGGACGTTATTGAGTGCTCATTCAATCCCACACTGCACCGCAATAACGAGTGTACAGCCGATGTACACGCAACGGCTGTCCAAATTCACTCACTCGTTTTCATTCACTCCTCTAGTGAACTGTATTAGTGGACTAACGTAGGGAATAGTGACTGAGGTTTTAGAGGGCGATTTCGGATTCAGGCAGAGTTTTGCTGCTGGTCAGTTTCTGTGTTGACGCACCGTTTCCATGGTAACTCCCTCCGCTCCAGTGTTTGAATGCGACTCGAATGTTCAACGCGCATGGCCATTAAACACGTCAAAGTCATGCATTTACATAAATGAATACATCTATGATAAAATTATTATTATAATCGTGGTGGCATTACACGCGGCGGTAACAGGCATTTTGGTTGACTACCTACTGTATATGATCTGGCCAACTCCAGATCTCCTATCTGGGCTGGTTTCCAAGAAACACACACATACTGTACATACATGGAGTGTACATTAAAACAGATGTGTGGAGAAGCAAGAGCTTGATCTCATCTAGTATTGGTAATTGTGTCTTTCAGACTGCTTCTTTGTGTGCTAGAGAAACAACATTCTATCTATTTATAGCTGTGTGATGAACAGCAGGGCTATGTATAACTGTATGTATGTGTGTGTATGTGTTTATAGAGTGAATTCCAAAGGGAGGGGCTGCTTCACGCTCCCTTCTCTGATCACTCAGGGAACAAAAGAAAAAGAAAAAAGTAAACTCTTATATTTAATTATTTTTTTTTTAACTTAGTTTAATTTTAAAAAATTAACTTAGTTTGATTTAGATCAAATTCCTCCTAAAACATTGAACAGCTTCATTGTCAAAATCAGAATGCCCGCAATCCTAGCTAGTTTCATACGGTGCCTTTTATACTTGTTTCGTACTCTATTTGTTTAAATATTTTAGAGTTTTCATTCTGCACGTATTTGCAGACTCGCCATATTTAACCGCTTCAGTCGTGATCAAGTATCGCTTGTGTCACACTTTCTCGTCTGTCTGTAACAGTACAAATCTTCGGCGTGTAAAAAATGTTGGTAACACTTTACAATAAGGTTCATTAGTTCCCTTGTGAAAAAGAAGTGTGCTTAATTGTATTGAAAGTGTACTTTTTGTGTACTTAAAATCTTAAAAGTATACTTTTTAAAAAGTGCACTTGCAGATAATATGATATAATTAAAATTAACGGCCACTTAAGTGTACTTAAAGAGAATACACTTTAATGACAATATTTCTAAACACACTTAAGTGCACTTTGTAATAATGTCTAATTAAGTTTTACTTAAAGAAAGTACACTTTCATGACAATATTTCTAAACACACTTAAGTGTACTTTTTAAAAGTGCACTTTGTAATAATGTCTAATTAAGTTTTACTTAAAGAAAGTACACTTTCATGACAATATTTCTAAACACACTTAAGTGTACTTTTTAAAAGTGCACTTTGTAATAATGTCTAATTAATTTTCACTTAAAGAAAGTATACTTTCATGACAATATTTCTAAACACACTTAAGTGCACTTTTTTAAAGTGCACTTTGTAATAATGTCTAATTAAGTTTCACTTAAAGAAAGTACACATGCATGACAATATTTCTAAACACACTTAAGTGCACTTTTTTAAAGTGCACCTTGTAATAATGTCTACTTACATTTTAATTAAACATATTTTAAATAATTATGTTTTAATTATAATTTTATGATTTATATAAGTACACTTATTTTTATATTGACATATACTAAAGCATAATTGATTTTAAAAATTTGTCCAAAATTACATTTGTTAATGTATTTTAAATGTGTAATGTATGTGTGCATTAATGTATTTTTCTTCTAAACTTCAATACACTTGCTTATACAGTATACTCCAGCACAACTTATTGTTGAAATTTTTATCACTAGCTCCTGCTCTATGAACTCAACTACAAGTGTCAGTTTTCTACATAATATTTGACATAAAGTGTCATTTATGAGAGGAGTAGCCTACTGTAGCTATTTGTGCTTAATGTAATAGTAATGTACTGTGCTTTACATCTGTGTACAGAATACTTTCAATATCATTATGTTGTTCTACGCCGATTAAACACACATTTAATTGCATTAATTGCAAGCAAAAGTTTAACAAATCTAAACAAAATTAATTTGCATTCAAATTCAGTTAAAATACATTTAATTTTAATCTGACTACACTACACTGTAAACATGATTGACTTTTAGTTAGGTAAATGAGTCAAGTTCTCTGAACTTAGTCTAACTACACAGTGAGTTAGAACAACTTCAACTTGAACAGAAATGGAAAACATTTAACCATTAATTATTAATTTTTTTTTAATGCGCATGCGCCAAAAATACTACGTCATGATTTTGAAAAATGCCGCCAGTCCGCCATGTTTCTGTAATCGCGATGCGTGAGGAAACTCAAGCTGATCAAACAAGAAGAGAACAAAGGAGTGCCACGTTTGGATCATTGGATGATTACAGACTTGATGTGCTGCAAATAACGAGTCTAGTAAGTATATCTTGATATATGCTTTTTTTATTTTCACCGTAACATGGCAGTTCTTATTGCGATTAAGAGTGTATTTAGTTTCATCGCAGATAGACGCAATATGGACTCGGGAGGTGAATTAATCACGTTTCCTATAATTTATCTATGATTGCATTATAATAATTTCTTATATCTAAATATGATCGCGTGTGTGGGCGTGTTTGAGGAATTTGGCTGCTGAAAATACAATATTTTAATCGAACTCCGACTTTTTAAATGAACTAAATGATTTAAAGTTAAATTTGCTGAACAAAATTCAAAGAGCCGGTATAGTAACATTAGAAGACATTTATATACATTTAATCCATATTAACGACCAGTAATATTCAATATATCACCCACCTCTAGAAATAATGCTTTTAATGTATTTTTTTCTTTTCTTTTTGCATTTGAAGAGTACAATGTTAAGTTACTATTTGTGTTTGTAATATTTTGTGCTTATCTGGAGTTATTTCGTTTAATTTTTTATTTTGTAGGATCAGTACAGATTTGTTATTGGAGATCCAGTGCAAGCTGTGTGGAATCACAGAGCCGTATTGATGAGGTGATGTTACAAGTTTTGTCATGAATTGTTGCCCAGCCATGACACCCTGATCACACACTACAAGCTAAAACACTGCTATCAGGTCTGTAGCTTTTAAATGCTTTGCATCTTTTCCATTTGCAAGTAATAAATTCCCACCTGTGCATTTACAGATCCCCCCAGTCATTATATATTTTACAGGTAACAAACCAAAGGAAGAGGGCAGCAGCATTGCTGTGCCAGCCGTGGTAAATACAGGAACATCCTTCATGGAGATGGTGTGTGGTAAGCTGAAACTTGCAAGGCAAGATGAGGAAAAATTGAAGAATACCTTTCTCAATTTGCATGGGTCTTGGGTTATTTATCTGTATTAAAGTTATGTTTAATTCCCTGTAAAGTAGGAAAAAAAAACGTTTATAAAAACGTTCTCTATTTTAAAGCCCAGTGTCAGTGAAGATGGTGTGGTCAGTGGGATCTGGTGTTTGTGGGAAATGTGAAGGAACCTCTCCCAGCATTCTACTATGATGTTGCCCTGACGACTGAGGTAATTTATCACATAAGTGATGCAGTTGTGGTCAAAAGTTTACACACAACTTGCAGAATAAACTGCTTCATTAGAGCAGTACTAAATAAAAAGACAACATGCACATTTTTATGATCCCTCTTATTGCTAAAATTAACATTTTTTTAACAGATACTGGAGTGTGAATATAAACTTTGGAGCTCAACTGTACATCTATCGCTTTCATTTAATTGAGCCAATTATAATAATGGATAGATCTGTTTTATAAACAATTGTTTTCTTACTGTTTTTTTTTTTCTTTTTCCTTTCCTCAAGGTATATATATATATTTTTTTACTTTCCTGCCTCTTTGGAACATGTCCATTCACATCTACTGTGGAGAGATGGTGCGCAAGTTTTCTGCCGATGGAGAGCTTCTGGGACATTGACATAAACAGCACTTTCCAACAACTTCAAAATAGTTGGTGACAAACAATTTTGGTTTTCTTGTTTTTGTGCCTTTGGAGTTCTTCTGGGTTTTTTTAATCTTCATTCACTGTAATGCTGGAATAAGATTTTAGAATAAACCTTTTGGTCCTAATTTTGGTGCTAGTAAAGGTTTAAGAGCTTATAAGTTCAGTAACACTTTACAATAAGATCTAATTTGTTAACATTAACGTATTAGCCAACATGATCTAACAGTGATGAATAATATTTTTTTTTACAGTGTTTATTAATCTTTGTTGACCTTAGTTAATCAAATATAGATCAAAGCTAGTTAATGAAATTTATAGTCATTGTTCATGTAAGTTAACAGTGCATTAACTAATTAACATATACAACTTTTGATTTTAAGATTGCATTAGTAATAGGGGTGTAGCGGTACACAAAACTGACGGTTCGGTACAGCAGGGGAGAGAAAACTATAGTGGGGAGAACAAGTATTTGATACACTGCCGATTTTGCAGGTTTGCCCACTTACAAAGCATGTAGAGGTCTGTAATTTGTATCATAGGTACACTTCAACTGTGAGAGACGGAATCTAAAACAAAAATCCAGAAAATCACATTGTATGATTTTTAAGTAATTAATTTGCATTTTATTGCATGACATAAGTATTTGATACATCAGAATAGCAGAACTTAATATTTGGTACAGAAACCTTTGTTTGCAATTACAGAGATCATACGTTTCCTGTAGTTCTTGACCAGGTTTGCACACACTGCAGCAGGGATTTTGGCCCACTCCTCCATACAGACCTTCTCCAGATCCTTCAGGTTTCGGGCAATATGGACAATACGGCAATACGGACAATACGGCAATTCTGTCGCTGGGCAATACGGACTTTCAGCTCCCTCCAAAGATTTTCTATTGGGTTCAGGTCTGGAGACTGGCTAGGCCACTCCAGGACCTTGAGATGCTTCTTACGGAGCCACTCCTTAGTTGCCCTGGCTGTGTGTTTCGGGTCGTTGTCATGCTGGAAGACCCAGCCACGACCCATCTTCAATGCTCTTACTGAGGGAAGGAGGTTGTTGGCCAAGATCTCGCGATACATGGCCCCATCCATCCTCCCCTCAATACGGTGCAGTCGTCCTGTCCCCTTTGCAGAAAAGCATCCCCAAAGAATGATGTTTCCACCTCCATGCTTCACGGTAGGGATGGTGTTCTTGGGGTTGTACTCATCCTTCTTCTTCCTCCAAACACGGCAAGTGGAGTTTAGACCAAAAAGCTCTATTTTTGTCTCATCAGACCACATGACCTTCTCCCATTCCTCCTCTGGATCATCCAGATGGTCATTGGCAAACTTCAGACGGGCCTGGACATGCGCTGGCTTGAGCAGGGGGACCTTGCGTGCGCTGCAGGATTTTAATCCATGACGGCGTAGTGTGTTACTAATGGTTTTCTTTGAGACTGTGGTCCCAGCTCTCTTCAGGTCATTGACCAGGTCCTGCCGTGTAGTTCTGGGCTGATCCCTCACCTTCCTCATGATCATTGATGCCCCACGAGGTGAGATCTTGCATGGTGTCTTTTATACAGGTAACAAGTTCAAACAGGTGCAGTTAATACAGGTAATGAGTGGAGAACAGGAGGGCTTCTTAAAGAAAAACTAACAGGTCTGTGAGAGCCGGAATTCTTACTGGTTGGTAGGTGATCAAATACTTATGTCATGCAATAAAATGCAAATTAATTATTTAAAAATCATACAATGTGATTTTCTGGATTTTTGTTTTAGATTCCGTCTCTTACAGTTGAAGAGTACCTATGATAAAAATTACAGACTTCTACATGCTTTGTAAGTGGGCAAACCTGCAAAATCGGCAGTGTATGAAATACTTGTTCTCCCCACTGTAATTTTTTTTTGTTTTATTAAACAGTGGTTTACTGAACAAATTGTCATTGTCCTTTAAATGAATTCAATTATAACTAAAAGTTTCTTAAAGACATAAAAAAAATGATCTCTGCTAATGCTGTAAAGTGTAAACTATATAGGGAGCCCTTACTTACACTTGCATTGTATGCAGACATGTAAACTTCACATAAGGCAGTTTTTTTGCATGAACTTCTAAATCTAATTATAAAATTGTTTTCACTCCAATTCGTTGTTGAAATATAATCATTTATACACAGTGGCTGTCATTTTCATGACACATTTATTTAAACATACATTAAATAATCAAGACATCAGTAACAGGTTCAGTAGAATATAATGAATATATAGGCTAATATAGTGCATATATTTAGTGAAAGAGTTGTTCCCTTTCAGTTCGTACACTACGAGTTACGTCAGTTACTGACGAAATGGGGGTTTCGTTTAGAAGCCAATCGCCTTTGAGCTCTACAAAACGAGCCAATGGCATGAAGATGCCATGGGTCTGCGGAATTTGCATAACGCAACCCCGCCCCACCGCGTGGGTATAAAGGGCGTTGCGTGGCAATCTCGCATTATGTTTCTGCTTCAGAGCCGAGTGTTACCGCCTGAGCGTTTTTCTCTTCAAGACGAGTGTCTCTCCAGAGTGTTGGTGTTATGGCGCGTTCTAGCGAGTTCCGCATTCCTGTCTGTTCTGTGCAGTGATCTAGCACAGCGTGTGTGTTCTCCCTAGGCGCTTCGGCATTCTGCAGAGCAAAGACTCCTCTCTAAAAGAGCTGCATGTGGCACGTCTTTTTCAAGATGTCTCGTCCGTGCTCTGTTTCTGGGTGCGGTCGGCTGGTTCCTCCGTTTGACGGGCATGATCGCTGTTTGGCGTGCTTGGGCCTCGTGCACGCCGAGCGCGCGTTCATGGATGAGTCATGTTCCCACTGCGGGAACATGGCCATCGCAGTGTTGCGGTCAAGACTCCATGATCTCCGTGCTAGAGGGAGAGTCCCCTCTACCACACCCCAATCTATTCCCTCCACGAGTGGGAATACTTTGGCTGGTGGTCAGGGTGACTTGAGGGTGACCGTGTGGGCCAACCCGACGAATCCTCCTGGGGCCACACCCCCTTCTAGCACACTGCAACCTGTGGTGTTGCCAGATGAGGGCGCAGGTGTTTCCCGTCCTGGGCCCTGCGTTTCATTTGGCGCACCGGCGGAGGATACTATGTCGATCGCCACATCACAAGGTGGGCTGGATTCCTCCGGAGATGACGATTCGGCTGTGTTGCCTCCTTCGGGAGTTCCAGCATTGCCCGAGTCTGATCCAGAGCTCACAGCCATGCTTTCCCGGGCGGCCGAGGCTCTTGGGCTTGTGTGGAGCCCTCCGCCATGTCCCGAGCGCTCTTGGCTAGATGATTGGTATCTGGGGGCGGCCCGTGCCGAAGGCGCCCGTCAGCCCCCAGTGCCCTTCTTCCCGGAAGTGCATGAAGAGGTGTTGAAGTCGTGGAAGTCTTCCTTGACTTTTCGCGATCGTTCGGCAGCCACTTCCGCCTTCACTGCCCTCGACGGCGGTGCAGTGAAAGGGTACACTGGGGTTCCCCCTGTTGAGCACTCTGTTGCGATGCAACTGTGTCCGCAGAGCGCTGCGACATGGCGTGGTGACCCAAAGCACCCATCCAAGGCCTGTGGGTTTACGTCTACTTTGGTGGCGAAGACCCACAGAGCTGCGGGCCAGGCCGCGTCCGCCCTGCATGCGATGGCCACCCTTCAGGTCTACCAGGCCAAGGTGCTCAGAGACATGCACGAGGGCAATGCTGACCCCGCATTAATGCAGGAGCTGCGGGTGGCCACCGACCTCGCTCTACGAGCGACGAAGCTGACCGCTCGCTCTCTCGGTCGGGTGATGTCCACTTCTGTGGTCCAGGAGCGCCACTTATGGCTCAACCTGGTTGATGTGGGAGAATCTGAGCGAACCCGTTTCCTCAGTTCTCCCATTTCCCAGGATGGGCTATTCGGCGGGGCGGTCCAGGACTTCGCCCAACAGTTCTCGACCGCTCAGAAACAGACTGAGGTGATCAAACATATTCTGCCCCGGCGGCCTGCTGCCGGCTCAGAGGCCTCAGTCTGCTCCCCGCCAAGGCCGCCCTCCTGTGGCCCTCGTTCCTCCCGCTCAGCCCCAGCAGCAGCCTTCACCCGGGCAGAGGTGTGGAGGATGCCGCAGGAAGGCAGCCCCCCAGCCTGCTAAACGGCAGTCTAAGCGGCGGTCCTGAGACGGGCGGCTCGGAGGTGAACTCGGTTCTTTCTCAGGAGATGGTAGCAGGGCCATTCCTTACCCCGCTGGAGGGCCGGGGGAGAATCCTTGTAAAGAAAGAACTGACATTTTCACCTCCGAGCCTCAAGAGGGCGCGGCTGGCAGTGTGCGACGCCAAGCAGCCTCGCCACTCTCGGCCCCCTCTGTCGCCAGCCCATTGGCAGATGAGACCCCCGTGGAACGCTGGTCCTTCCCTGGTCTCCTCTGTCAGGGTGCGGAATTCAACCCCGCCCACACCTCGGGACGCTCCCACGCCTCCCATGTCTGGGCCGGTCATTCCGCCTCGCTGCCCCATTGGGGGTACGCCTGTGGTCCGCTTGACCCCGCTGGTACAGTTTCTGGGAGCCTGGCTAGCGCTTCCCAATCTGTCCAGCTGGCTCGCTCACACCGTCAGGTTCGGCTATGCGATTCAGTTCGCACGGTCTCCTCCCCGCTTTCGGGGAGTCCGCTATACCATGGTGGGTGGCAATGCCCCTGTCATGCGTGCGGAGGTCGCAACCCTACTGGCGAAGGGTGCGGTCGAGATCGTTCCTCCAGCCGAGATGGAGTCCGGATTGGTTTGCAGCGATCGACCTGAAGGACGCGTACTTTCATGTCTCCATTCTTCCTCGACACAGACCGTTTCTACGGTTTGCCTTCGAGGGGCAGGCATATCAGTACACGGTTCTCCCATTTGGGCTAGCCCTGTCCCCTCGCATCTTTACGAAGGTCATCGAGGCAGCCCTTGTGTCGCTCAGGCAACACGGGGTTCGCATCCTGAACTATCTCGACGACTGACTGATTCTAGGCCGCTCTCGGGATCAGGTTTGCGAACACAGGGACCTGGTGCTTCAGCACCTCGCCCGTCTGGGCCTTCGGGTCAACTGGGAAAAGAGCAAACTCTCCCCAGTGCAGAGGATCTCTTTTCTCGGTATGGAAATCGACTCGGTCGCCATGTACGCGCAGCTTACGAGCGAGCGCGTGCAGTCACTGCTGACTTGTCTTCGCCAGTTCGAGGGCAAGAGTGCGGTACCACTGAAATATTTTCAGAGGCTCCTGGGGCATATGGCATTCGCAGCCGCGGTAACGCCGCTCGGTTTGCTTCATATGAGACCGCTTCAGCACTGGCTTCGCGATCGAGTCCCGAGATGGGCATGGCAACACGGCACGCTCCGGGTCCCAGTTACTCGGGCCTGCCGTCAGACCTTCACCCCGTGGGCGAACCTCAGTTTTCTACGGGCAGGTGTTCTCCTAGAACGAGTTTCCAGGCATGTTGTTGTAACAACAGATGCCTCTGCCACGGGCTGGGGCGCCATGTGCAATGGACATGCTGCCGCGGGCTCCTGGAAAGGACCCCAGCGCCTATGGCATGTCAATTGCCTCGAGTTGCTGGCCGTACGTCTTGCCCTGCACCGCTTCCGAGCCCTGCTCAAGGACAAGCACGTACTGGTCCGTTCAGACAGCATCAACCGACAAGGTGGTCTATGCTCCCGCCGGATGTCGCAACTAGCCCGCCATCTCCTCCTATGGACCTATCTTAGGTCGCTTCATGCCGTTCATATCCCGGGAGAACTGAATCATGCAGCCGACGAGCTGTCACGGTTTCAGCCGCTTCCGGGGGAATGGAGACTCCATCCCCAGACGGTTCAGCTGATTTGGGAACAGTTTGGCAATGCACAGATAAATCTGTTTGCCTCCCACAACTCTTCCCATTGCCGCTGGTATTATTCCCTGACCGAGGGGACCCTCGGCACGGATGCACTAGCGCACAGCTGGCCGCGGGGCCCACGTAAGTATGCGTTTCCCCCAGTGAGCCTTCTCGCACAGGTTCTGTGCAAGATCAGGGAGGACAGGGAGCAGGTCCTTTTGGTCGCCCCATATTGGCCCGGCCGGACCTGGTTCTCAGAACTCATACTCCTTGCGACAGCCCCTCCCTGGTCGATCCCTCTGAGGAAGGACCTCCTTACTCAGAGACGGGGCACCGTATGGCACCCACGTCCCGACCTTTGGAACCTACACGTGTGGGACCTGGACGGGACGCGGTAGGTTTGAGTACCCTGCCACCTCAGGTGGCGGCTACCATCACTTCCGCTAGGGCCTTGTCCACGACACAGGCCTATGCGTTGAAGTGGAACCTCTTCGTCACCTGGTGCTCTTCTCGCCGAGAAGACCACACGAAATGCTCAATCGGGTCTGTGCTTTCCTTCCTTCAAGAAGGGTTGGAGCAAAGGCTGTCTCCCTCCACCCTGAAGGTCTATGTGGCTGCGATTTCGGCTCATCATGACCTGGTGGATTCAAAAACGGTAGGTCAGCACCACCTTGTCAGCAGGTTCCTTAGAGGAGCGAGGAGATTAAATCCTCCTCGTCCTCCTCAAATACCCTCTTGGGATCTTGCAGTGGTTTTATCTGCCCTGCAGAAAGCTCCCTTTGAGCCCCTGCAGTCTGTGGAGCTGAAGTTCCTTTCAATGAAAGTGGCGCTCTTGATTGCTCTGGCTTCCATCAAGAGGGTAGGGGACCTGCAGGCATTTTCGGTTGACGAAGCATGCCTGGAATTCGGGCCGGCCAATTCTCACGTGATCCTGAGACCCCGGCCTGGATACGTGCCCAAGGTTCCCACCACTCCCTTCAGGGATCAGGTGGTGAACCTGCAAGCGCTGCCTGTGGAGGAGGCAGACCCAGCCATGGCACTGCTCTGTCCAGTACACGCCCTTCGCGCTTACATAGACCGGACGCAGTGTTTCAGGACCTCAGACCAGCTCTTGTCTGTTACGGAGGGCAGCAGAAAGGGAAGGCTCTCTCCAAGCAGAGGTTGTCTCACTGGATAGTGGACGCCATTGTCCTGGCATATCAGGTTCAGGGCATGCCATGCCCCCTTGGGGTTAGAGCACACTCCACTAGGAGTATTGCTTCCTCTTGGGCTTTAGCGCATGGCGCCTCGCTGACAGACATTTGTAGAGCTGCAGGCTGGGCGACACCCAACACATTCGCAAGATTTTATAATCTCCGAGTGGAGCCTGTGTCCGCTCGTGTACTCGCCCCAAGTGGTCAGTAACTGGACAGGCTCAGGTGTCTTTGCTTGCTGCGCCATTCCACTCCACTGACTGAATGCGTGCGCATTTTCTCTCAGGTGAGCTTCCCAGTAAGCCCTGAGCTCCTCCAGCACTGCTGATGTCGACACCAGAGTGCATGCCCGCTTGGTCAGCCCTCGTGTTCGGCTAGGTGCCTCCGTGTGCATGGTTCCCCCGTTGGGCAACCCCCACATGTGTATTTCCACGGTAAGTCTCTCTGAGCACGTGTCTTCCCTTGGCAAGACACCTTGCCACACCTGGGGTTGAAAAACTTTCCACCTGCAGCTGGATACCCCAGAGTGCTCCATATGCAGTCCCTACGAGGGTCATATGTGTATTCTTAAGTCCTCCCTTCGGACAGGCATTGTGTTGCATTTCTCCACGTGGGATATGCTTCCCAGTGTACCTTGGTATCAGCGTTGAGCCTAGCCCCTCGTTCGTGCTAAGACTCACGGCAGGGAGCCCTGGTCAGCGCAGGACGCTGGAAGACAGCCGTCGTGGCGAGATTGTATTGGGACCCCCATTTCGTCAGTAACTGACGTAACTCGTAGTGTACTGACTGAAAGGGAACGTCTCGGTTACGTATGTAACCCTCGTTCCCTGAAGGAAGGGAACGGAGACGTTACGTCCCCATGCCTCTTCCGCTGTACCGCTGGAACGGCCGGACGCTCATGCCTCGGCTCTTCAGCAGGTAACATAATGCGAGATTGCCATGCAACGCCCTTTATACCCACGCGGTGGGGCGGGGTTGCGTTATGCAAATTCCGCAGACCCATGGCATCTTCATGCCATTGGCTCGTTTTGTAGAGCTCAAAGGCGACTGGCTTCTAAGCGAAACCCCCATTTCGTCAGTAACTGACGTAACGTCTCCGTTCCCTTCCTTCAGGGAACGAGGGTTACATATGTAACCGAGACGATTTCTCTAGTGAACTCACAGCTGTGGACACTGAATGATTTCTGAGGTAAATGTGATGCTACGTGACATTGTTCTCAAGCTGCTTTATTGACGATTACACGACATATGATACGTGTCAGTGAGTTGTAATGTATCCTTAACATACCTTCAGATGTTGATTCATGTTTATTCATGTTTATTCTTTGACTGAAGATCGCATTCACTCGTCTATACAGTGATCAGTCACGTCACATTAATGAGCATGAAAACGGCATTTATCGCTTGAATTTCATGATAAAATGGACAGAATACTTAATATGTTCATGTGGGAACTCGGATTGAAGTGTGTTCCGCGTGTAAAACAAGCCGACTGTTAACTGTTAAAGATTGCATTCGGAACCGTTCGGTACACACGTGCACCGTACCGGAAGCCCTGTACCGAAACGGTTCGGTACGAATACGTGTACCGTTACATCCCTAAGTAGTAAATGTTGAAAATAACATTAACTAAGATTAATAAATGTTTAAAGTATTATTCATTCTAAGTTCATGTTAAATGAAGTAGTAAACTAATTAAACGTTATTGTAAAGCGTTACCCAAAGTTTTGAATCTTAGTGTTGTACATGGAATGATATTTTTCTTTACATTTTGTTTGTATTCATTTGTGTGTGTGTGTGTGTGTGTGTGTGTGTGAGGTACTGTGTGTTTGCTTCTCAGATTGTGTGTGTACTGGTAATCCCTACATTATAGGGACCAATTGACCCCACAAGTATAGTAATACCAGTAAATTTTGACCTTGTGGGGATATTTTTTAGTTAACTATATTATTTAACATGAACTAATAATGAACTGCAATTATAAAGCATTTATTTATCTTTGTTAATGTTAATTCCAACATTTACTAATGCATTATTAAAATCTTGTGTAACACTTTACAATAAGGTTGTATTAGTTAATGGGTAACACTTTACTTGAAGGGGTGTGCATAAGATTGACATGACACCTTCATAATCATGACATGACACGTCATGAATATGAAAGAGTTTTTATGCATGTTTATTAACTGTCATTAAGTGTCATTCGCTCAATTATGTCATTTTTAATGCAAAGATGACATTGTTTGAGATGTCTTTATGACAACTTGACATAAACCAATACATCATAACCTGTCAGTGTCTTTGTCATGACAACTTGACATTACCAAGACAACATAACCTGTCATAAACATGACATAGCAGATTAATTATCAAACTTAAAGGATTAGTTCACTTCAAAATGAAAACTTCCTGATAATTTACTCACCCCCATCTCATCCAAGATATTCATGTCTTTCTTTAGTCGAAAAGAAATTAAGTTTTTTGAGGAAAACATTCCAGGATTTTTCGAAGGGCTTCAGAGGCTCTGAGCGATCCCAGACGAGGAATAGGGTCCTCCCTGAAGCCCTTTGAAGGACTTTGAAACTGCATTGATTTGGAATTTTTCACACACAACACATACATTTTTCTAAAAAAATGATCCACTTCTACCCGAGCATGGTTCAAATATTTTTAGAGGTGCACTGATCAGAGCTACTTAAATAAGCCACATTAAAATACGTAAATTACTGTTACTATATCAGACACATATATTCAATGGCAACACAACTGGTATTTTTTAATACAGTTCTTTTCAGCAGTTCAGTCAATGTCTCATCACTATTTATTATCAGACAGAGTGCTATTTTTACAAACAAAGGTCTTACCTGAGATGATTGAGACACTGCCTGAAGATGCGATCCTGTTTGTGATCCTGGTTGTAGACTTGGAAATTAAGCCTTTTCCCCGTTGTGTTTGAATCACAGAGCCACACCAGTTAATTAGCCAAGAGATCTCTTTTTTTTATTAATATATGTCAATACATAGGGAGAAAAACGTTTTATTGGAGAGATGTTATCATGCCCAGCTTTCTCTGTTCCTCTGGACACAAAGGTTGGCTTTTATATGCTGACCAAATGACACTATCAATTTCCCTACACGGTAGAGAAACAATTCTCTTGTTGAAATAACTCTATCTCCTCACACACATGTATTCACAAAATACAATGATTATAAAGGATTATGAATACTAAAAGAATAATAATACAGAAAAACAACTGTAAACAATAACATCAGTCTACACACACGTCACACACACTGATCTTACTGTCTATATGAGGATTTATTACACATTTATTCTGACATGTTATTTCAGTGACAGAAGTTCAGCTGTATTATTAATGTAATGAAGAGACTCTATAACATCTGACTGTTACTGATTTATCATGAGCTCAAAGAATTATGGGTAGAATCTCTCTACAGTCTATTCTGATTCATCAACACAGTTTCACTGATGTTCCAGTCCAAACCCAAAACCCAGGATAGAGCGGCTGAGTGAATGTGGTCTGGACTGTGTGGATGTGTCTCATTGTGTCTCCAGAGACGCTGTAGAAGGACAGAGTACCTGCACTGGGATCCACATACACTCCTATTCTACGGCTTGTAATTAAAGGCAGATTAGTCTCTATGTTATTGTGAATGAATGAGTTACCGGAGGAACAGCAGAAGAAAGTCCAGGACTGATCATTAGCTCCAAACAAACACTCATAACCCCGTCCCTTCCTGCTGATGCTCTTATAGGACACTGATATAAACACTTGACCCTTATGCCCACTCCACTCAATCTCCCAGTAACAGCGTCCACACACACTCTCGCTACACAACACCTGAGGATAACACTCAAATCTGTCAGGATGATCAGGATAGGGCTGTAGCTCTGGATCAGTGTTAGTAATCACTGTGTTCCCCTCAGACAGACAGAGGCGTTCACTCACTGTGTTCAGATCCAGAGTGAGCCGATGGGAATCTGATGGAGATAAAAACACATCTGATTTTTGCTGCTTGTTAAATGTACTTGATTAAAATGAGTAAAAAACACACAATTACTGAAAATTTTGTCCTATTTTTACTGTGTAAAATCCACTTAAATGCATGGCCGCGGGAACTAGGGGTGCTGATAGTGCTGCATCACCCCCTGCTGAGAGATGACACGACTTAAAATACATTTTTGATTTTCAAAATGTTTTTAATTCCCCACCTTTATTCATAAAATTACTCTAAAGAATATTTTGTTCCTATATGTTGTCAAATATGGTTTTATGACTTTGAGAAATGAATATAGGCTATTTCAAAAGCAGATCTCACATGGAGTGAGTGACGTGACTACTATGATGTAGTCAAATGTACAGCCAAAACAATCTCTCTTCCATCTCTCCATGGTTGAGGACCAGCATGTCTCACAACTCATTTGACACTGCATGAAAAACTAAATATAGAGGTCTTGATTAAAGCATTCGTCGCCATTAGGGGCAGTTAACACAGAACGTGTTTTTTCCATTAATTTGTGCTACTTTTCTATTTTTTGTGAACACGCTAGATGGACCGTTAACTGATGCACTCGTGCCTCCCGTCTTTTGTAGCCTAAGTGTGCAGTTTAATATTAGGATTTTGTTTAAATCCACCACCACAGCACCTCCTCACAACATCAAGCCCCGCCCCCCAGCACCCCCCTGATAAAATATGTTCCCATGGCTATGCTTAAATTTACTCAGTCCATTTGTGTTGAATGAAATGAAACTGGCAGTGGATTTTTAGTTCCCAGCATGCTTTGCAAACGTCTGAATCAGAAAGATCCTCCAGTCAGGATTTAGACCGTATCATAGTACTGAGACTGCTCTCATCAGAGTTACAAATGATTTACTCTTATCATCCGATCGTGGTTGTATCTCTCTATTAGTGTTACTCAATCTTAGCGCTGCATTCGATACTATCGACCACAACATTCTTTTGAATAGACTCGAAAATTATGTTGGCATTAGTGGAATTGCATTGCCATGGTTTAAATCATACTTATCTGACCGCTATCAGTTTGTAGCAGTAAATGAAGAGATGTCACACCGATCACAAGTTCAGTATGGAGTACCGCAGGGCTCAGTGTTAGGACCGTTGCTTTTCACCCTGTACATGCTACCACTGGGAGATATCATTAGGAAGCATGGCTTTATTTTTCATTGTTATGCTGACCATACTCAGCTCTATATTTCTTCACGCCCTGACGAAACTTACCAATTCACAAGATTAACGGAATGCATAGCTGATATAAAAATTGGATGACTAGTAATTTCCTGCAACTTAATTCAGAAAAAAACTGAATTTAATTATTGGACAAAAAAACTCCACAAGTAGTAACCTAGAATACTGTCTAACACTCGATGGCTGCTCTGTCAAGTCCTCGTCGTCAGTTAGGAACCTGGGTGTGCTCTTTGATACCAATCTCTCATTTGAAAGCCACGTTTCTAGCATCTGTAAAACTGCATTCTACCATCTTAAAAATATATCTAAATTACGGCACATGCTTTCAATGCAAAATGCTGAACAGTTAGTTCATGCGTTCATGACCTCAAGGCTAGATTAGTGTAATGCTCTACTGGGTGGTTGCCCTGCTCGCTTAATAAATAAACTGCAGCTTGTCCAAAACGCAGCAGCTCAAGTTCTTACTAGAACTAAGAAGTATGACCATATTAGCCCGGTTCTGTCAACACTGCACTGGCACTGCACTCTTGCTAATTACTTACAAAGCACTAAATGGTTTAGCTCCTCAGTACTTGAGCGAGCTCTTAACGCATTATACTCCATCACGTCTATTACGATCTCAAAATTCTGGCCAGCTGATAATACCTAGAATATCAAAATGAACTGCAGGCGGTAGATCCTTTTCCTATTTAGCACCTAAACTCTGGAACAGTCTTCCTAGCATTGTTCGGGAAGCAGACACACTCTGTCAGTTTAAATCTAGACTAAAAACACATCGCTTTACTATGGCATACACATAGAACATTATCAATTTCTATTATTCAAATCAGTTAAATGATTGTTAGGCTGCATTAACTAGGTCAGCCGGAATCGGAAATACTTCCCATAACACCTGATGTGCTTGTTACATCATAAGAAGAATGGCATCTACGCTAATGTTAGTCTCTGTTTATCCCGAGGTTTACTGCAGTCAGCCGGATCCAGGCTGTATCCGGATTAGATGGTGGACCTGCTCCTAGACATGACCAATGCATCCCTGAAATGTCTGCAGAGACCGTGTCAATTAAACTCCACCCTGTAAATGCCGCATCGACACGACATCCTCATTAAACCCGTCTCTGGCGTGACGACTCCAATCTCTCGAATAATCTTGCGAATATCTTTCGATCTAATATGACTTCTGACCTGTAATGTTGCCAGAATCATAGTCATACACTATTTGTTCGTCGGCCAGAGGAGAACTGGCACCCCGACTGAGCCTGGTTTCTCCCATGGTTTTTTTCTCCATTCTGGCCCTGAAGGAGTTTTGGTTCCTTGCCACCGTCGCCTTTGTCTTATAGCTTGCTCAGTTGGGGACACTAAAATTTCAATTATATTACTGATCTGCCCGCATTGACACTATATGATAATTGAAATTAGCTGGATGACATCACCGTTTTCTCCAGAGCAGCTGTACAGCCGAATAAAATTCTATTGCATTATTTTCCTGTTACCACTGTGAAGCTGCTTTGATACAATCGGCATTGTAAAAAAGCGCTATATAAATAAAGGTGACTTGACTTGACTTGACTAACTTTATAATCCTATCGGATCTGTTTGGTAACCATGGCAATATCAGCTATGACCTCATTTAGAACAAAAGCTTTTACAGAATGATATTTCTTAAATGGATAATAATCTTAACTACAGATAGGAAAAGGCTATTACAGAATCATCCTAACCCAAAAAAACCCCGAAAAACTGTCTTAACTTCAGGACGACCCCACTGGTGTCCTCACTTCAACATTATCTGAAAGCCAACTGTAAAATCACACAACAATAGCCCAGTCTGAGAATGTGTCACATGTATTAATGACAGAAGATGAAGAACAGCGATGTGTGATGGAGGAAAGTGCTGCTGTTTGACCACAAAACACTGAATCATTACAGACTCCTGTGAAATATAGTTATAGGCTTGACCTTTACTACCAAGCAAATCAAAATTTCTCTTTCTGCAGCACTTTATTAAAAGCACACTTGTTTTGTTTCTCCAGTTTAATCTCTATTTTAAATTGAATTATAATCTCTCATTTATATCGAATTTATATCGTATTCTATATCGAAAACAATTGGATTACTTTGATATCGCTACTTATATCCACATTTCCGTCCATCCACTACTAGCCTTAGCCCACTAGCTTCACCATCGTGGTCTCTCGCCTATTGCTTGCCTTGTTTACACTCTTCTCACTCAGGAAATTACTGTATATCTGTTCTAATAACGAATGTATGAGATGTGTGTCAACCATTGAGTACAGGTGAGGACACGTTCGAGCTGCATGCGGTGCAGAGGCCGTGGAGAAGCAGGTCCGTGACCTCCTAGAGAAAGCAGGCCCGAGCTACGGGACTGGCAATCAGCGCTAGAGACATCGTGTGCTGATGCTCACAAGTCTGTGGTAAGTAATGTTATCACTCCGATCTCTTCAACTCCGTGTGTTTCTCTGCTCAGGGCTCGAGCACCCAGAACGCGATCATCCCAGGCCTTCTTCACTCCAGCGCTGACACACAGTGGGCCCTGGGTGATCCAGCAGCGGAAGGCGCGAGCCAGGCCTTGGGCGAGGACCTCTCCTCCTCCGCCGCCCCCCGGTCTTCGAGATCTCCACCCGGAACCGCTTCTCCCCTCTTCTCGAGACAGAACGCAACGCTGTGATCATCAGAGACTCAGCGATTGTTCTGCATGTACACGCTACCTCAGCTAAAGGTAAGGTGCGCAGTCACTGTTTTCCTGGTGCTTGTGTTCTCGATGTCACTGCACAGGTACCGGCGATCCTAAACAGTGACGAGAGCATCGAAGCTGTCGTGCTGCATGTGGGAGTGAACGACATCAGGCTGCGGCAGATGGAGGTTCTGAAGATGGACTTCAGGAGCCTGATCGAGACGGTATGCAATGAATGGTTAATGTTATGGTGTAATGAACAGAAACTGCTCTTTGTAAATAATTGGGATCTTTTCTCAGGAACGGCCTAGGCTCTTCTGTGCTGATGGCCTGCACCCCAGCAGAATCGGAGCAGATCTTCTGTCGGACAACATCTCCAAGACACTACGCACCATATGACTATTAAGTCAAACCTCAAATCACAAACTATTCTAGTCTTGCCCTCATGCTGCGTGTCAAGCGCACACACACATTTCTGGTCTTGGCCTTATGGGGCCCTCCCTCAATGAATGAATTCACAGTTAAGCTCACACACACGTTTCTTGTCTTGGCCTTATGGGGCCCTCACACACACACACATTTCTGGTCTTGCCCTTATGGGGCCCTCGCTCAAACGAATGAATTCACAGTTAAGCTCACACACACAAGTTTCTGGTCTTGGCTTTATGGGGCCCTCACACACACACGTTTCTGGTCTTGGCCTTATGTGGCCCTCCCTCAAACTAATGAATTCACAGTTAAGCTCTCACACACACACGTTTCTGGTCTTGGCCTTATGGGGCACTCACACACACACACATTTCTGGTCTTGGCCTTATGGGGCCCTCACACACACACATTTCTAGTCTTGGCCTTATGGGGCCCTCACACACACACATGTTTCTGGTCTTGGCCTTATGGGGCCCTCACACACACGTTTCTGGTCTTGGCCTTATGGGGCCCTCACACACACACACGTTTCTAGTTTTGGCCTTATGAGGCCCTCCATCAAAGGAATTAATTCACAGTTAAGCGATTTGATTTTACATAATTGGGACAAGACCTGTCAGTATTTAAACAAGTGTTATTGCAGGTGTAATTCTCCTCGGCCTCTGTGAAGCCATTCCAGACATAGAAGTGGAAGGCTCATCCGTGCGGTCATCACTTGACTCTGAAAAGAAAAGTCTGGTACTCTATCCATCTGCAAAAAGGGAATTATGTCAAGTATGATTATGCATTTATTATTCACATTCTATTGAAATCAGACGTCCGCGAGTGAAAACATGAACACGCTGGAGAGCGGCTTTATAGTAGAAAATGAAGTTGTACTTCTGATGAAACGAGACACTGACACTGTTTTTCATGTTTAATACGCTAAAGCTGCTTGATTTTTAAGCTCTTTTGTATAAAGTGCTATAATATAAACATGATGTAATTTTCCTGGAGTGTTGAATTGCAGAGCTCATACAAACACATCCACATTTCAGATGATCAGATGCTTTTCTCAATTTTGTTGTGTCTTTATTTTGTTATTGAGAGAAAGCATGCAGCACATATTTACATATTCATCTAAATGCCACTCTCAGCAGTGTGGGTGGCGTCAGATGTTCGTTAACGGTATACTGCTGTTCGTGTTTTTCAAACTTTTTTTACTCCCAAACGAAATACGAGAGAACTTTGCTGTGAGTATATCGGGGCCTTTACTCTCTTCACGTGGTAAGTGAAAACTTTCTGTTCATATTGGACCTCGATCTAACAGCTTTGTGTAACGATAAAGGTAGTAGATAAGAGATATGAGGTCATATGAATATATATATATATAGGTGCAGATAATGTCAAACGTTTATAAAAAAAAAAAAATTTTTTTTAAACATTTGTTGTTAAAGCCTGCGATGTGACGAGAGAGGAGTCAAAGAGCCGCGTGCGACTCTTGAGCTGCAAGTTGCCTACCTCTGACCTAAGTTCTCCAGAAACTTTAGCCTTAAATACAGTTTATAGTCAAACTATAGTACTAGTAACTTATCTCAACCTGATGCCAGTCAATTGTTTCTCCAAATAATATTGGTAGGGGTGTGCCTTTTTATTTTTTTCTCTATATTTGGCACACTTTTTTTAATTGTTTTTAGTCTCTTGGTCTAATCTTAATTAACAGTACATTTCTAATTTAATTTACTTGGATTAAAGGTACTCTACATTTGACCTAGCACCCCTGCTGTCAGGATTCTGTTCTTTGTCATGTCTTTTATTTTGTAATTTGCCATTCATGTTCTTTTGTAGTTTTTGTCATGGTCTTTGTAGTTCTTTCTGTACGTTAATCAGTTCCAGGTGTTTCTGATCTGAGGTAGGCCTATTTAACCAGGTGCTTTGTCTTGCCCTGGATGGATTATTGTTTGTACGTACGTGTGCCTTCCATGTGGTTGTTGATCAAGGTTTTGAGCTTATACTTCATGCCATGTGTTTCACGGTCAAGTTATGGACATGTCTTATGATTGGAATTATTATGCACCTTTTTATCTGCATATACAAACCCGATTCCAAAAAAGTTGGGACACTGTACAAATTGTGAATAAAAACCGAATGCAATGATGTGGAAGTTTCAAATTTCAATATTTTATTCAGAATACAACATAGATGACATATCAAATGTTTAAACTGAGAAAATGTATCATTTTAAGGGAAAAATAAGTTGATTTTAAATTTCATGGCATCAACACATCTCAAAAAAGTTGGGACAAGGCCATGTTTACCACTGTGTGGCATCCCCTCTTCTTTTTATAACAGTCTGCAAACGTCTGGGGACTGAGGAGACAAGTTGCTCAAGTTTAGGAATAGGAATGTTGTCCCATTCTTGTCTAATACAGGCTTCTAGTTGCTCAACTGTCATAGGTCTTCTTTGTCACATCTTCCTCTTTATGATGCGCCAAATGTTTTCTATGGTTGAAAGATCTGGACTGCAGGCTGGCCATTTCAGTACCCGGATCCTTCTTCTACACAGCCATGATGTTGTAATTGATGCAGTATGTGGTCTGGCATTGTCATGTTGGAAAATGCAAGGTCTTCCCTGAAAGAGACGACGTCTGGATGGGAGCATATGTTGTTCTAGAACTTGGATATACCTTTCAGCATTGATGGTGCCTTTCCAGATGTGTAAGCTGCCCAAGCCACACGCACTCATGCAACCCCATACCATCAGAGATGCAGGCTTCTGAACTGAGCGCTGATAACAACTTGGGTTGTCCTTGTCCTCTTTAGTCCGGATGACATGGCGTCCCAGTTTTCCAAAAAGAACTTCAAATTTTGATTCGTCTGACCACAGAAGAGTTTTCCACTTTGCCACAGTCCAATTTAAATGAGCCTTGGCCCAGAGAAAATGCCTGCGCTTCTGGATCATGTTTAGATATGGCTTCTTTTTTGACCTATAGAGTTTTAGCCGGCAACGGTGAATGGCACGGTGGATTGTGTTCACCGACAATGTTTTCTGGAAATATTCCTGAGCCCATGTTGTGATTTCCATTACAGTAGCATTCCTGTATATGATGCAGTGCCGTCTAAGGGCCTGAAGATCACGGGCATCCAGTATGGTTTTCCGGCCTTGACCCTTACGCACAGAGATTGTTCCAGATTCTCTGAATCTTTGGATGATATTATGCACTGTAGATGATGATAACTTCAAACTCTTTGCAATTTTTCTCTGAGAAACTCCTTTCTGATATTGCTCCACTATTTTTCGCCGCAGCATTGGGGGAATTGGTGATCCTCTGCCCATCTTGACTTCTGAGAGACACTGCCACTCTGAGAGGCTCTTTTTATACCCAATCATGTTGCCAATTGACCTAATAAGTTGCAAATTGGTCCTCCAGCTGTTCCTTATATGTACATTTAACTTTTCCGGCCTCTTATTGCTACCTGTCCCAACTTTTTTGGAATGTGTAGCTCTCATGAAATCCAAAATGAGCCAATATTTGGCATGACATTTCAAAATGTCTCACTTTCAACATTTGATATGTTATGTATATTCTATTGTGAATAAAATAGAAGTTTATGAGATTTGTAAATTATTGCATTCCTTTTTTATTCACAGTTTGTACAGTGTCCCAACTTTTTTGGAATCGGGTTTGTAGATCCAGACTATCGTTTGTCTGTTTGAGGCCACGTTACAGAATAATCCATCAACTAAAATGGATCTAGAAGATCAGTTTGTTTATCCACATCAACAGGGACGAGCTATTGAAGACTACGTCATGGATTTTTTGGATTTCATGAATCCTGTCCCCTGGGACGAGATGCATTTGAAGTGGTTTTTACAATGACTAGGACTAGACGACAACCTTGGCGAACTCATTGAGAACGCTGAGGCTGCAGAGAGCAAGAGCACCATTGCCGAGAGCGAGAATGCCGAGGCTGCAGAAAACGAGAGCACCATTGCTGAGAGCGAGAGCACCATTGCAGAGAGCCAGAGCACCATGGCTGAGAGCGAGAGGACCACTGCAGAGAGCGAGAGCACCATTGCTGAGAACGAGAGCACCATTGCAGAGAGCGAGAGCACCGCTGCAGAGAGCGAAAACGCAGAGGCTGCAGAAAGCGAGAGCACCGCTGCTGAGAGCGAAAACGCAGAGGCTGCAGAGAGCGAGAGCACCATTGCTGAGAGCGAGAGCACCGCTGCTGAGAGCGAAAACGCAGAGGCTGCAGAGAGAGAGAGCACCATTGCTGAGAGCGAGAGCACCATTGCTGAGAGCGAAAACGCAGAGGCTGCAGAGAGCAAGAGCACCATGGCTGAGATCGAGAGCACCATGGCTGAGAGCGAGAGCACCATGGCTGAGAGCGAAAATGCAGAGGCTGCAGAGAGCGAGAGCACCGTGGCTGAGAGCGAGAGCACCGTGGCTGAGAGCGAGAGCACCATTGCTGAGAGCGAAAACGCAGAGGCTGCAGAGAGCGAGAGCACTATTGCTGAGAGCGAGAATGCAGAGGGTGCAGAGAGCGAGAGCACCATTGCTGAGAGCATTGCTGAGAGCGAGAGCGAGAGCACCATTGCTGAGAGCGAGAGCACCATTGCTGAGAGCGAGAGCACCATTGCTGAGAGCGAGAGCACCATTGCTGAGAGCGAGTGCACCATTGCTGAGAGCGAGAGCACCATGGCTGAGAGCGAAAACGCAGAGGCTGCAGAGAGCGAGAGCACCATTGCTGGGAGCGAGAGCACCATTGCTGAGAACGAGAACGCAGAGGGTGCAGAGAGCGAGAGCACCATTGCTGAGAGCGAGAGCACCATTGCTGAGAGCGAGAGCACCATGGCTGAGAGCGAGAGCACCATGGCTGAGAGCGAGAGCACCATGGCTGAGAGCGAGAGCACCATTGCTGAGAGCGAGAATGCAGAGGGTGCAGAGAGCGAGAGCACCATTGCTGAGAGCGAGAATGCCGAGGCTGCAGAGAGAGAGAGCACCATTGCTGAGAGCGAGAATGCAGAGGGTGCAGAGAGCGAGAGCACCATGGCTGAGAGCGAGAGCACCATGGCTGAGAGCGAGAGCACCATGGCTGAGAGCGAGAGCACCATTGCTGAGAGCGAGAACGCCGAGGCTGCAGAGAGCGTGAGCGCCGATGCTGCAGAGAACGTGAGCACTATTGCTGAGAATGAGAGCACCATGGCTGAGAGCGAGAGCATCATTGCTGAGAGCGAGAACGCAGAGGCTGCAGAGAGCGAGAGCACCATTGCTGAGAGCGAGAACGCAGAGGCTGCAGAGAGCGAGAGCACCATTGCTGACAGCGAGAACACCGAGGCTGCAGAGAGCGAGAGCACCATGGCTGAGAGCGAGAGCACCATTGTTGAGAGCGAGAATGCCGAGGCTGCAGAGAGCGAGAGTACCATGGCTGAGAGCGAGAGCACCATTGATGAGAGCGAGAATGCCGAGGCTGCAGAGAGCGAGAGCACCATTGCTGAGAGCGAGAGCACCATTGCTGAGAGCGAGAGCACCATTGCTGAGAGCGAGAGCGCCGAGGCTGCAGAGAACGAGAGCGCCGAGGCTGCAGAGAACGAGAACGCCGAGACTGCAGAGAACGAGAACGCCGAGGCTGCAGAGAACAAGAGCACCGAGGCTGCAGAGAACAAGAGCACCATTGCTGAGAGCGAGAATGCAGAGGCTGCAGAGAGCGAGAGCACCATTGCTGAGAGCGAGAATGCCGAGGCTGCAGAGAGCGAGAGCACCATTGCTGAGAGCGAGAGCACCGAGGCCGAGCATAGGAGTGTCGAGGCCTCTGAGTGCACAAATTTTGCTTCCCTCGAGGTAGAGGGAGCAAATTTCAAGAGTTTCATGTTTCATGCTACAGCTATGGAGAATTTCAGTATGTTGCCTACACTCACCTAAAGGATTATTAGGAACACCTGTTCAATTTCTCATTAATGCAATTATCTAATCAACCAATCACATGGCAGTTGCTTCAATGCATTTAGGGGTGTGGTCCTGGTCAAGACAATCTCCTGAACTCCAAACTGAATGTCAGAATGGGAAAGAAAGGTGATTTAAGCAATTTTGAGCGTGGCATGGTTGTTGGTGCCAGACGGGCCGGTCTGAGTATTTCACAATCTGCTCAGTTACTGGGATTTTCACGCACAACCATTTCTAGAGTTTACAAAGAATGGTGTGAAAAGGGAAAAACATCCAGTATGCGGCAGTCCTGTGGGCGAAAATGCCTTGTTGATGCTAGAGGTCAGAGGAGAATGGGCCGACTGATTCAAGATGATAGAAGAGCAACTTTGACTGAAATAACCACTCGTTACAACCGAGGTATGCAGCAAAGCATTTGTGGAGCCACAACACGCACAACCTTGAGGCGGATGGGCTACAACAGCAGAAGACCCCACCGGGTACCACTCATCTCCACTACAAATAGGAAAAAGAGGCTACAATTTGCACAAGCTCACCAAAATTGGACAGTTGAAGACTGGAAAAATGTTGCCTGGTCTGATGAGTCTCGATTTCTGTTGAGACATTCAGATGGTAGAGTCAGAATTTGGCGTAAACAGAATGAGAACATGGATCCATCATGCCTTGTTACCACTGTGCAGGCTGGTGGTGGTGGTGTAATGGTGTGGGGGATGTTTTCTTGGCACACTTTAGGCCCCTTAGTGCCAATTGGGCATCGTTTAAATGCCACGGCCTACCTGAGCATTGTTTCTGACCATGTCCATCCCTTTATGACCACCATGTACCCATCCTCTGATGGCTACTTCCAGCAGGATAATGCACCATGTCACAAAGCTCGAATCATTTCAAATTGGTTTCTTGAACATGACAATGAGTTCACTGTACTAAAATGGCCCCCACAGTCACCAGATCTCAACCCAATAGAGCATCTTTGGGATGTGGTGGAACGGGAGCTTCGTGCCCTGGATGTGCATCCCACAAATCTCCATCAACTGCAAGATGCTATCCTATCAATATGGGCCAACATTTCTAAAGAATGCTTTCAGCACCTTGTTGAATCAATGCCACGTAGAATTAAGGCAGTTCTGAAGGCGAAAGGGGGTCAAACACAGTATTAGTATGGTGTTCCTAATAATCCTTTAGGTGAGTGTACGTTTCATGTGAGTGTCAAGAGAATCTTAGCTATGATGTCTTTGTATCATGTTTTTGCCATGTGTCTGGTACTCTCTAGTACAGTCTTAGTGGCTGTGTTTGTGAATACTGAAGTCAATTCCACGTTAATGATCTGGCCAGACCTTTTACTGCCTCACGGGCCTGGCCCACCCATCCCTCCCATCCCTCCCATCCCTCCCATCCCTCCCATCCCTCCCATGGACTATGCCTTTTTGGGCTCTTTGTTGGGCCTCAGGAGCCGCCCTTGAGGAGGGTTCTGTCAGGATTCTGTTCTTTGTCATGTCTTTTATTTTGTAATTTGCCATTCATGTTCTTTTGTAGTTTTTGTCATGGTCTTTGTAGTTCTTTCTGTATGTTAATCAGTTCCAGGTGTTTATGATCTGAGGTAGGCCTATTTAACCAGGTGCTTTTGTCTTGCCCTGGATGGATTATTGTTTGTACGGACGTGTGCCTTCCATATGGTTGCTGATCAAGGTTTTGAGCTTATACTTCATGCCCTGTGTTTAACGGTCAAGTTATGGACATGTCTTGTTATTGGAATTATTACACACCTTTTTATCTGCATATAGATTCAGAGTTTCATTTGTCTTTTTGAGGCCACGTTACACCTGCCTGTTGCATGTCGGGAATGTTTGACATTGTTTCCAGTTGATTGTGTGGCACAGTAAGCTTCACCACAGGTATAGTTATCCAAAGGTAGTCGATCTCCACATCCTTTAGCAAGATGCTTCATCCCATAACTTCCGAATCTGTCCAGCTGGCTCGCTCGCACGATCAGGCTCGGCTATGCGACCGAAAAAATGAAACGTTTTTTCGCCGCAGCACATTAGCGTTCGGTGTGGAAGCACTCATTACACAAACAGCTGATCAAAAAATAAAAATTTTTGCGCATCAAAATTGCGTCCAGTGTGAAAGAACCTTTAGGAGACCACAGAGAACAGGTAATTTATGGTGAGGGGAGGGGAAGCAGTCACCTCTGAACCAAAGATGATACCTAATTGATCAGAACCCATCCAGGAGGATGGGCAGACATTTGAGTTTAAAATCTCAGAACACGTACAAAGAATTAGACAGAGATAGAGACAAAGAAAAAAGACAGAGTTAGAAGACGACGAATAGCCCAGACAGAGGCAGACCAAGATCAGATAAAATGGGTTAACAATTTAATTCCAGCCATCTAAATATTCTCGTCTCACTTTCCTTTCTTTTACTTAGTTTCTTTTCTTTCCGTTGAGTCTCGTGTTCTAAGTTAACCCTCTGGAGTCTGAGCTGTTTTGGGGCCCTTTAGAAGTTTTGACATGCTCTGACATTTGTGCTTTTTTCAGTTGCTTATAAACACATTAATGGCAAAAGTGTAATACACTGTATTCAGCACAAATTGGGCTACCATAATATGTGAGCAACATGTATGTACATGCTTGTATTTTTGAAAGAATAATGTGAATGCGTGGTTTTTGAAAAACTAAAATTTTTGTTTTAAAATTAAGGCCTCAAAACACACAATAGATATGTGTCCAAAAGACTTGACTAATGGGTGATGTTGCCTAGAGTTTTTGCTTAAAACTGATGTAAGAATCATTGTGCCTACTTATTCCCACAACACAATATATTGATTTACATTTTGTAAGACACTTTTTCTTTACAAAGGCCGTATGCGAAGAGGTGTGAATGATCATGAATAATGCTGTGATTCACACCTGAGAGAACGTCTCGGTTACGTATGTAACCCTCGTTCCCTGAAGGAAGGGAACGGAGACGTTACGTCAGTTACTGACGAAATGGGGTTTCGCTTAGAAGCCAATCGCCTTTTGAGCTCTACAAAAAGAGCCAATGGCATGAAAATGCCATGGGTCTGCGGAATTTGCATAACGCAACCCCGCCCCACCGTGTGGGTATAAAGGGCGTTGCGTGGCAATCTCGCATTATGTTACCTGCTAAAGAGCCGAGGCATGAGCGTCCGGCCGTTCCAGCGGTACAGCGGAAGTGGCATGGGGACGTAACGTCTCCGTTCCCTTCCTTCAGGGAACGAGGGTTACATACGTAACCGAGACGTTCCCTTTCAGTCAGTACACTATGAGTTACGTCAGTTACTGATGAAATGGGGGTCCCAATACAATCTCGCCACGACGGCTGTCTTCCAGCGTCCTGCGCTGACCAGGGCTCCCTGCCATGAGTCTTAGCACGAACGAGGGGCTAGGCTCAACGCTGATACCAAGGTACACTGGGAAGCATATCCCATGTAGAGAAATGCAACACAATGCCTGCCCGAAGGGAGGACTTAAGAATACACATATGACCCTCGTAGGGACTGCATATGGAGCACTCTGGGGTATCCAGCTGCAGGTGGAAAATTTTTCAACCCCAGGAGTGGCAAGGTGTCTTGCCAAGGGAAGACACGTGCTCAGAGAGACTTACCATGGAAATACACATGTGGGGGTTGCCCAACGGGGGAACCATGCACACGGAGGCACCTAGCCGAACACGAGGGCTGACCAAGCGGGCATGCACTCTGGTATCGACATCAGCAGTGCTGGAGGAGCTCAGGGCTTACTGAGAAGCTCACCTGAGAGAAAAAGCACACACATCCAGTCCGTGGAGTGGAATGGCGCAGCAAGCGAAGACACCTGAGCCTGTCCAGTTACTGGCCACTTGGGGCGAGTACACGAGCGGACACAGGCTCCACTCAGAGATTATAAAATCTTGCGAATGTGTTGGGTGTCGACCAGCCTGCAGCTCTACAAATGTCTGTCAGCGAGGCGCCACGCGCTAAAGCCCAAGAGGAAGCAACACTCCTAGTGGAGTGTGCTCTAACCCCAAGGGGACATGGCATGCCCTGAACCTGATATGCCAGGACAATGGCGTCCACTATCCAGTGAGACAAGCTCTGCTTGGAGAGAGCCTTCCCTTTCTGCTGCCCTCCATAACAAATCAAATCACCTTTATTTATATAGCGCTTTTTACAATGGCAATTGTTTCAAAGCAGCTTCACAGTGGTAACAGGAAAATAATGCATCGGAATTTGATTCGGCTGTACAGCCGCTCTGGTGAAAACGGTGATGTCATCAGCTCAGTTCAATTATCATATAGTGTCAATGGGGGCAGATCAGTAATATAGTTGAAATTTAAGTGTCCCCAACTGAGCAAGCCAAAAGCCAAAGCCGACGGTGGCAAGGAACCAAAACTCCTTCAGGGCCAGAATGGAGAAAAAAACCTTGGGAGAAACCAGGCTCAGTCGGGGTGCCAGTTCTCCTCTGCCCGACGAACAAATAGTGTATGATTATGATTCTGGCAACATTACAGGTCAGAAGTCATATTAGATCAATAGATATTCGAAGGATTATTCGAAAGATTGGAGTCGTCACGCCGGGGACGGGTTTAATGAGGATGTCGTGTCGATGCGGCATTTACAGGGGGGAGTTTAATTGACACGGTCTCTGCAGACACTTCAGGGATATGGTCGTTATGTCCAGGCTAAGGTCCCCCATCTGGTCTGGATACGGCCCGGATCCGGCCGACTGCAGTAAACCTCGGGATAAACAGAGAGACTAACTAATTTTCGAGTCTATTCAAAAGAATGTTGTGGTCGATAGTATCGAATGCAGCGCTAAGATCGAGTAACACTAACAGAGAGATACAACCACGATCGGATGATAAGAGTAAATCATTTTTAACTCTAATGAGATCAGTCTCAGTACTATGATACGGTCTAAATCCTGACTGGAAATCCTCACAGATACCATTTCTTTCTAAAAAGGAGCATAATTGTGAGGACACTGCCTTTTCTAGTATTTTTGACAGAAAGGGTAGATTTGAGATTGGCCTGTAATTGACTAATTTTGTAGGATCAAGTTGCGGTTTTTTTAATAAGTGGTTTAATAATAGCCAACTTAAAAGTTTTCGGTACATATCCTAATGTCAAGGATGAATTAATGATATTAAGAAGAGGATCTATGACCTCTGGAAGCATCTCTTTTAGTAGTTTAGTCGGTATGGGGTCGAGCATACATGTTGTTGATTTTGATGATTTAACGAGTTTAGCCAATTCTTCTTCTCCTATAGCAGTGAATGACAGACAAAGAGCTGGTCTGAGGTCCTGAAACACTGCGTCCGGTCTACGTAAGCGCGAAGGGCGCGTACTGGACAGAGCAGTGCCAAGGCTGGGTCTGCCTCCTCCACAGGCAGCGCTTGCAGGTTCACCACCTGATCCCTGAAGGGAGTGGTGGGAACCTTGGGCATGTATCCAGGCCGGGGTCTCAGGATCACGTGAGAATTGGCCGGCCCGAATTCCAGGCACGCTTCGTCAACCGAAAATGCCTGCAGGTCCCCTACCCTCTTGATGGAAACCAGTGCAATCAAGAGCGCCATTTTCAATGAAAGGAACTTCAGCTCCACAGACTGCAGGGGCTCAAAGGGAGCTTTCTGCAGGGCAGATAAAACCACTGCAAGATCCCAAGAGGGTATTTGAGGAGGACGAGGAGGATTTAATCTCCTCGCTCCTCTAAGGAACCTGCTGACCAGGTCGTGCTGACCTACCGTTTTCGAATCCACCAGGTCATGATGAGCCGAAATCGCAGCCACATAGACCTTCAGGGTGGAGGGAGACAGCCTTCGCTCCAACCCTTCTTGGAGGAAGGAAAGCACAGACCCGATTGAGCATTTTGTGGGGTCTTTTCGGCGAGAAGAGCACCAGGTGACGAAGAGGTTCCACTTCAACGCATAGGCCTGTGTCGTGGACAAGGCCCTAGCGGAAGTGATGGTAGCCGCCACCTGAGGTGGCAGGGTACTCAAACCTACCGCGTCCCGTCCAGGTCCCACACGTGTAGGTTCCAAAGGTCGGGACGTGGGTGCCATACGGTGCCCAGTCTCTAAGGAGGTCCTTCCTCAGAGGGATCGACCAGGGAGGGGCTGTCGCAAGGAGTATGAGTTCTGAGAACCAGGTCCGGCCGGGCCAATATGGGGGCGACCAAAAGGACCTGCTCCCTGTCCTCCCTGATCTTGCACAGAACCTGTGTGAGGAGGCTCACTGGGGGAAACGCATACTTGCGAGGGCCCCGCGGCCAGCTGTGTGCTACTGCATCCGTGCCGAGGGTCCCCTCGGTCAGGGAATAATACTAGCGGCAATGGGAAGAGTCGTGGGAGGCAAACAGATCTATCTGTGCGTCGCCAAACTGTTCCCAAATCAGCTGAACCGTCTGGGGATGGAGTCTCCATTCCCCCGGAAGCGGCTGAAACCGTGACAGCTCATCGGCTGCACGATTCAGTTCTCCCGGGATGTGAACGGCACGAAGCGACCTCAGATGCTTCTGACTCCATAGGAGGAGATGGCGGGCGAGTTGCGACATCCAGCGGCAGCGTAGACCACCTTGTCGGTTGATGCTGTCTGAACGGACCAGTACGTGCTTGTCCTTGAGCAGGGCTCGGAAGCGGTGCAGGGCAAGACGTACGGCCAGCAACTCGAGGCAATTGACATGCCATAGGCGCTGGGGTCCTTTCCAGGAGCCCGCGGCAGCATGTCCATTGCACATGGCGCCCCAGCCCGTGGCAGAGGGATCTGTTGTTACAACAACATGCCTGGAAACTCGTTCTAGGGGAACACCTGCCCATAGAAAACTGAGGTTCGCCCACGGGGTGAAGGTCTGACGGCAGGCCGGAGTAACTGGGACCCGGAGCGTGCCGTGTTGCCATGCCCATCTCGGGACTCGATCGCGAAGCCAATGCTGAAGCGGTCTCATATGAAGCAAACCGAGCGGCGTTACCGCGGCTGCGGAAGCCGTATGCCCCAGGAGCCTCTGAAAATATTTCAGTGATACCGCACTCTTGCCCTCGAACTGGCGAATACAAGTCAGCAGTGACTGCACGCGCTCGCTCGTAAGCTGCGCGTACATGGCGACCGAGTCGATTTCCGTACTGAGAAAAGAGATCCTCTGCACTGGGGAGAGTTTGCTCTTTTCCCAGTTGACCCGAAGGCCCAGACGGGCGAGGTGCTGAAGCACCAGGTCCCTGTGTTCGCAAACCTGATCCCAAGAGTGGCCTAGAATCAGCCAGTCGTCGAGATAGTTCAGGATGCAAACCCAGTGTTGCCTGAGCGGCACAAGGGCTGCCTCGACGACTTTCGTAAAGACGCGAGGGGACAGGGCTAGCCCGAATGGGAGAACCGTGTACTGATATGCCTGCTCCTCGAAAGCAAACTGTAGAAACGGTCTGTGTCGAGGAAGAATGGAGACATGAAAGTACGCGTCCTTCAGGTCGATCGCTGCAAACCAATCCAATGGACGAACGCATTCGAAAATGCGCTTGGCTGTCAACATCCTGAATGGAAGCCTGTGAATGGTTCGGTTCAAGATGCGCAGGTCCAGGATTGGCCGTAACCCACCGGTTTTCTTGGGTACAATAAAGTAAGGGCTGTAGAAGCCAGACTCCATCTCGGCTGGAGGGTGGCGACCTCCGCACGCATGACAGGGGCATTGCCACCCACCATGGTATAGCGGACTCCCCGAAAGCAGGGAGGAGACCGTGCGAACTGGCCCAGACATGGGAGGCGTGGAAGCGTCCCGAGGTGTGGGCGGGGTCGAATTCCGCACCCTGACAGAGGAGACCAGGGAAGGACCAGCGTTCCACGGGGGTCTCGTCTGCCAGAGGGCTGGCGACAGAGGGGGCCGAGAGTGGCGAGGCTGCTTGGCGTTGCACACTGCCAGCCGCGCCCTCTTGAGGCTCGGAGGTGAAAAAGTCAGTTCTTTCTTTAACCATGAATAGGGTACCGCTGGCCGTGGGGCCAGCGGCGGAAGGGAAAAACCTCCACCGGGGGAAGGAGTGGCCCTGCTACCATCTCCTGGGAAAGAACCGAGTTCACCTCCGAGCCGCCCGTCTCAGGACCGCCGCTTAGACTGCCGTTTAGCAGGCTGGGGGGCCGGGACGGGCGGGGCTGCCTTCCTGCGGCGTCCTCCATGCCTCGGCCCGGGTGAAGGCTGCTGCTGGGGAGGGGAGGGGCGGGAGCCGCAGGAGCCGCAGGAGGGCGGCCTCGGCGGGGAACAGACTGAGGCCTCTGAGCCAGTGGCTGGGTGGAGGCAGCAGCAGGCCACCGGGGCAGAATATGCTTAATTGCCTCAGTCTGTTTCTGAGCGGTCGAGAACTGTTGGGCAAAGTCCTGGACCGTCTCGCCGAATAGCCCATCCTGGGAAATGGGAGAATTGAGGAAACGTGTTCGCTCAGATTCTCTCATATCAGCCAGGTTGAGCCATAAGTGGCGCTCCTGGACCACCGAAGTGGACATCACCTGACCGAGAGAGCGAGCGGTCACCTTCGCCGCTCGTAGAGCGAGGTCGGTGGCCGCCCACAGCTCCTGCATTAGCGTGGGGTCAGCATTGCCCTTGTGCATGTCTCTGAGCACCTTGGCCTGGTAGACCTGAAGGGTGGCCATTGCATGCAAGGTGGACGCAGCCTGGCCCGCAGCTCTGTAGGTCTTCGCCTCCAGAGTAGACGTAAACCTACAGGCCTTGGACGGGTGCTTTGGGTCACCACGCCATGTCGCAGCGCTCTGCGGACACAGTTGCATCGCAACAGAGCGCTCAACAGGGGGAACCCCAGTGTACCCTTTCACCGCGCCGCCATCGAGGGCAGTGAAGGCGGAAGTGGCTGCCGAACGATCGCGAAAAGTCAAGGGAGACTTCCACGACTTCGACACCTCTTCATGCACTTCCGGGAAGAAGGGCACTGGGGGCTGACGGGCGCCTTCGGCACAGGTCGCCCCCAAATACCAATCATCCAGCCGAGAGCGCTCGGGACATGGTGGAGGGTTCCACGCAAGCCCAAGAGCCTTGGCCGCCCGGGAAAGCATGGCTGTGAGCTCCGGATCAGACTCGGACAATGCTGGGACTCCCGAAGGAGGCAACACAGCCGAATCGTCATCTCCGGAGGAATCCAGCCCACCTTGTGATGCGGCGATCGACATAGTATCCTCTGCCGGTGCGCCAAATGAAACGCAAGGCCCAGGACGGGAAACACCTGCGCCCTCATCTGGCAACACCACAGGTTGCAGTGTGCTAGAAGGGGGTGTGGCCCGAGGAGGATTCGTCGAGTTGTTCCACACCGTCACCCTCAAGTCACCCTGACCACCAGCCAAAGTATTCCCACTCGTGGAGGGAATAGATTGGGGTGTGGTAGAGAGGACTCTCCCTCCAGCACGGAGATCACGAGTCTTGACCGCAACACTGCGATGGCCATGTTCCCGCAGTGGGAACATGAGTCATCCATGAACGCGCGTTCGGCGTGCACGAGGCCCAAGCACGCCAAACAGCGATCATGCCCGTCAAACGGAAGAACCAGCCGACCGCACCCAGGAACGGAGCACGGGCGAGACATCTTGAAACAGACGTGCCGCGTGCAGCTCTTTTAGAGAGGAGTCTTTGCTCTGCAGAATGCCAAAGCGCCTAGGGAGAACACACACGCTGTGCTAGATCACTGCACAGATCAGACAGGAATGAGGAACTCGCTAGAACGCGCCGTAACACCAACACTCTGGAGAGACACTCGTCTTGAAGAGAAAAACGCTCAGGCAGTAACACTCGGCTCTGAGCAGAAACATAATGCGAGATTGCCACGCAACGCCCTTTATATCCACGCGGTGGGGCGGGGTTGCGTTATGCAAATTCCGCAGACCCATGGCATTTTCATGCCATTGGCTCGTTTTGTAGAGCTCAAAGGCGATTGGCTTCTAAGCGAAACCCCCATTTCGTCAGTAACTGACGTAACTCGTAGTGTACTGACTGAAAAGGAACAAAAGAACTCATAATGAACCGCATAATGAGCTGCATAATGAATGAGCCTCAGGTATGTGACTGAGAGAGCTAAGCAACAGGACAAAGGAAATATATTTTGTTGTAGTTTATTTAGAATGTAGTCAACAAAGGCACATTACAAAGGCCTATTATATTTTAAATTATCAAAAGATTTGAATACACTGCAAAAAATGCTCTTCTTATTTAGTATTTTTTCTTGTTTCCAGTCCAAATATCTAAAAATTCTTAAATCAAGATTCATTTACTAGATAAGTAAAATTTTCTATGGGGTAAGAAAAATAATCTTATTTCTGTTTGGGACAGACACAAGAAACAAGATTTCAATCAAAAACAAGACTATTTTTCTTCCCCATTGGCAGATAATTGTTTTAAGCAAACACTTACTTCGTTTTGATTTTACTTTCAACAAAACAAGAAAAAATATCTTATGTCATTTTACTTATCTAGTAAATGCATCTTGATTGAAGAATTTGTAGATATTTAGACTAGAAACAAGACAAAAATACTAAGAAGAGCATTTTTGGCAGTGTACTTTGTTTTTTTTTTTAAATAAGTCTCATGCTAAAAAAAACAGTACTATTGTGACACTGAACACAATTCAGTATTCAGTAAATACAAATAACTGAATAATTGGTAATGATGAATGTTATAAGTAAAATATTTGGGATTTAAATGCAATGCAATTATGATTTCAAAGAGTATAGGGTGAATTCAGGTTGATTGGGACACTTTTTCCCAGTCATTTCAATGGCAAACATTTTCTGAATCATTTGATTTTGTAAACTATTCGATACACACAATACTCAAATATCATTTCAAGCGTTGGTTCATTTATGAGACATGCGTGCAATGCATGATCACGCCAGCGCTAAGGCTATTGTCTGCTATGCTTCTTATTAAATAAGAAGCAAATATATTAAAAACATTGATTAAAATTAAGATACAATTTATACAAAACGAAATTCACTTTAAATAAAGGCTTTCTACAAAACAAAACTTAATGAAGTGGTCAAAATCATTTCTGACAAACTCCATGTCTCCATGTCTCCATCAGCATATATTAAATTAAAAAATACCATTAGGCTATAATATTTAAACATCAATATGAAACAAAATACGTTTTACTGGTACTATATTTATAGCATCTGAGCAGACATTTGCTAATAAAAGCTGTATTGATGTGACTAGGCTATTTTACAGTAAACACTTCATAATCTGTCCAAAACAGGCCAAAGAAATCTTGTCTAAACAGTCTTACGTCTATGACATTTTATGTTGCAGCAGTATTCATATTTAAACAGTCTTTTTGAGTTTAATATTCACAGAAAACTAACAGAATAAACTTACCTCACAATCAGCGCTGAATCCGTTGCTCTTAGAAATAAACAGCTTTTCATGAGGTAAATTATTCCAGGATTATTCCTCAACGCGTCTCAAAACGATGTAGCTAAAGTATAGCACTACACTTGATGCGTTTATTATGTGGGCGTTGACTGCGCTCTCGCGTGGATCGGTCAGTATTTGAATCTCAAAAGAACGCGCGCTCCGTGGGCATGGCGCATTAGCAGATAATGAGACGATAATGAGACACTCGCGAATGACTGACATCTATCTCTTTTCAAACAGATTACATAAACACAGAATATTTGTTTTCGATTTTATTTTCATTATTTAAAACCTGACATTGCAACGTTTCTTTAGACATATGTCTCATGTTTGTGTGACAAGTGTTCACTAAGTTAGAGTTCCTTTTCTGAAGATTTTCTGAATGAACGTCTTTGAGAGAGAGGCTGCAGATTGCGCATCATGTTTGTTTTCTTTATTTTGCAAAAAGCACAACAATCTGTTTTTATTGTGACTGTACACAAAAAAAATAGAAACTCAACATATTATAATGATGTATAACACTTGCCTGAATTATAAAAATCGACAGAGTTATTTGAGTCTCTTTGGCACTGATAAGAAAAAAAGCGAGTTGATCATGCCGGCGCGACGGCCGACTCCAGGGGGTTAAGTTTTGCCGCAAAGTTTCGATCAACGATTCTACAGCAAAGCCCGCTTCGAACTTCAAACCTCATCCACGAGACTTTCAATCCATCTGCCAACACGCCACATGATTGGCTTCCCAAGACGTGAAAAGTGTATCTTGCTTGGTATCTTTATTTATGTATCCCTATAATTCAAAAGATGGCTTGATTTGAATTTTGTGTAGAACGTATCATGTTCTTATAATAAGAAATCATGTCTAACTGAAGTTAGGAGACCAGAGATAACAGATAATTTATGGTGAGGGGTGGGGACACAATCACCTCTGAACCAAGATGATACCTAATTGGTCAGAACCCATCCAGAAGGACGGGCAAATATTTGAGTTTAAAATCTCAGAACACGAACAAAGAGTTAGTTTTATAGTTTATAATTCAGACAAGAGTTCAAGGAGACATAAGATGACGAGATAGACGATCAGACGATCGTGGCAGACCAAGATCTGAGAAAATGGGTTAACAATTTCATTCAAGCCATCTAAAACTCTCGTCTCACTTTCCTTTCTTTTACTTAGTTTCTTTTCTTTCCGTTGAGTCTCGTGTTCTGAGTTCTAAACCTCCAGATTCTAACTGAACTGGGGCATTGATATCAAATTTAATAACCCCGCCTAAGAAACGATAGGAGGGTTAAATTAATGATTGATGGTTTGTTCAGGTCATGTGTTATAAATGCATTTATTGCTAGAAACTTGGGATTGCACCATTTCACTCTTTTAAAACTCATTCTTTCCTCACTTTCCTCCTTTCTGCAACTCGTGTGAATGTGTGTGCCTGTTTGTGTTAGATATTAGTTTTATTTGTTAGAGTAATCAATAAAGTTTTGTTTGTATTTAAAGATAAGTGTTCTTGTGTTATGTGCTTATGAATTTAATGTCTTAAACTGCTGATCTATGTTACCTGGCTATTGTAGTGTTTTACTACTGTGTGGATATTAATATCCGCTGCAGAGTTGATAGTTACGGTCCGTTCAAATGAACGCTGGGCGAGTCATTTGCTCGGCTGTAAAATAATTGACTCTTTCAAAATTCTCTATGAGTTAATTCATTCATTCATTTGAGCTAAATAGACCTGTTTCCCTTATACAGAGGTCCTACAATAGTGTTTCACTATTGTTTGGATATTAATATCCGCTGCAGAGTTGATAGGTACGGCCTGTTCAAATGAACGCTGGAACGCAACGCAAGATGATCGCGGAAGATTTGGTTTCAAAGTGAAATGTAAAATCGCCTATTTAAGTGAGTTTGTCATTGTACTGTTGTGTTGTTGTGTTTTTCATTAGGAATAATAGGCTAATGAACCCACAATTCAAGCAACCCGGCCAAAAATTGGCGCTAATTCTAAATGTTTAATCCAGAACCCCACAAGTGACACAAAAACGCATGTGGAAGCAATTTTGTTTGAATTTTGTTATATTGAAGTGATATTTCTTATTAGGAACGGCTTATCTTGCTTGATTTTTTTTTATAAGGGCATAGAACCACTGGAAATGGTGGACCCCACAATTGGAGGAAATGGGAGGAAAACAAGTATGTGTGAGTGTGTGTGTGAGAGTGATTATGTAAATGTGATATTTCAGTTTTTTCTTTTGAATCATTTTATAGACATTTCTAAATTTCTGTTTTCACTTTGTCATTATGCGGTACTGAGTGTAGATTAATGAGGAAAAAAAGGAATTCAAAGGATTGTAGTATCACACTGCAGCAAAACAAAATTGAAAAAAGTGAAGGGGGTCTGAATACTTTCAGAATGCACTGTATGTTTACATTATGTAGTTATACGCTACTTAAATCATCTTTGAGAGCAAAGGAAATGCTAACTTGTTAAAAAAGGCTTAAGCTGGCCAAATCATGTTCCTCTTTAAATCTAGTGTTTTGCACAGGTTATGTGATGTTTGTTAAGGGCATACAAGATATCATTAACCTGATAGAAAAACAATGGAAGTCTATGAGATGAGCTCAGTGATATAGTCACACAACCATCAGTGCATGTGTGTGTGTTTGTGTTTGTAGACCTACACTTCCGTAGTCCTGCTGTCATCATGACCTCTCCTCCATGATCCACACTATAAACACACATTAATGTAGATCTGCATCATTCACACACACATTCAGTATGTCAGTATTAGTGTTCGACATACTTGAGTATCTGCAGTTTATAGTTTGGATCCTCCAGTTTGTGTTTGAGCAGCTGGACTCCTGATTGTCCTGGGTGATTGTAGCTCAGATCCAGCTCTCTCAGGTGTGAGGGGTTTGAACTCAGAGCTGAAGACACAAAACCACAGCCTTCCTCTGTCACCATACAGCCAGACAACCTACAGACACACAACAGTAAGATCATCTACAGACACACAACAGTCAGAACATCTACAGACACACACAGTCAGACCGTCTACAGACACACACAGTCAGACCTTCTACAGACACACAGTCGGACCATCTACAGACACAGTCAGATCATCTACAGACACACACAGTCAGATCATTTACAGACACACATCAACATTATGACCGGCTGACTATAAATGGCCCCTTTATAAATGATGTTCTTAATACCTCAGTATCTGCAGCTGACAGTTTGGACCCTTCAGTCCATCAGAAAGAAGCTTCACTCCTGAATCCTGCAGGTCATTGTTACTCAGGTCCAGCTCTCTCAGGACACAGTTTGAGCATTGAAGAACTGATGACAAACTCTCACGAAACTGAGCAGTGAGATTACATTGATAAAGTCTGTAAAAGAGCAGAACACACACATCAACATTTAGATCAACTACACACACATACACACAATCAGATCACCTACAGACACACATCAACATCATGACCAGTTGACTGAAAATGATCTCTTATATGTTCTTAAATACCTCAGTATCTCCAGCTGACAGTTTGCACTCTTCAGTCCAACAGACAGCTGCTTCACTCCTGAATCCCGCAGGTCATTGTTATTCAGATCCAGCTCTCTCAGGGCAGAGTTGGAAGACTGTAGAGCTGATGACAAACTCTCACAACACTGAGCAGTGAGATTACAGCCAGCAAGACTGAAAGAGAGCAGAAAACACACATAAACAGTCAGATCATCTACAGACACACATCAACATTGTGACTGGCTGACTGTAAATGATCTCTTATATGTTCTTAAATACCTCAGTATCTGCAGCTGACAGTTTGGACTCTTCAGTCCATCAGAGAGCAGCTTCACTCCTGAATCTTGCAGGTCATTGTTACTCAGGTCTAGCTCTCTCAGGACAGAGTTTGAGGATTTTAGAGCTGATGACACAACTTCACAATGCTGATATGAGAGATTACAGCCAGAAAATCTAGAAGAGATTAAATACAATTTAAGAAATAACGAAACAATAAAAATCATGTACAGAGGGTTGCCAGTTTTCTGCCCTCAGGAACATAGGATGACATGATTAGAACACTGAATCACAATAAGGTGAGCTCCTGAGAGTGCGATAATCTGATCGTTTTATCATTCAGATTAATATCTGAAATCAGATGAGCTCTTGACTGTTTCTTCAGCTAGTGAATATTTAACATTTTGCAAAATGTAGCAAAGTTTTCTGAGGGTAGAAAAATTAAAAGTTTTGAGAGACTTTCCAGACACCTATGCATTTATTGCAGTTTTACTTTTTTATATTATAATATTTACTGTATTAAATACTGGTAAATTGTTAATTTGATAAATATTTTTAGTTCCCTTTCAGTCGGTCACTTCGACGTTGTGTCAAAGTTCCGACACTAAGGGTTACACTTGGGAGCCTACACACCTCTGACATCATTGAGAAAAAGCCAATGAAATTGTTGAGCAAAATTTGCATAGCTGGCCACACCCCAGACAACAGGGTATAAATAGGCCAGCGTGGCATTTGCTCATTTGTTCTTGCTCATTTGTTCGAAGTCAATGCAGCATCTCTTACTGAGAAGCAGCACTTCATTCACCTCTCCAAAACCTTGTCGTTGGATTTATGACACAGGCAGCGGTCTCTCCCTTGCTCATACACAGATAAGTGGAGTGAGAGTGCCCCTGGGTGCTTCAACGGCAATCTTTGAGAGCAAAATTCCTCTAAAAGAGCAATTTCTCTAAATCATGTAAAGGCGTGTAAACCTACTCCCTGGTTACTGTTACTCTTAAGCAAGTCCCTGGTTGTGACAATGCCTCTGGACAAGCTGCATGCACCCTGCACACCATGGCTATCCTGCAGGTCTATCGAGCCAGGGTTTGCACAAGGGTGGTCCCAACCCGGTGATTATGCAGGAACTGCATATGAAGTAATGCTGCAGACTCTGAGGAGGGCAATGTCCACGTTAGTGGTCCAGAAGCACCATCGGTGGCTCAACCTTATGGGGATGTGGGATGCAGAGGAACACTGTCACTTGGGCAATACTGTCAAAGATTTTGCTCAGCAATTCTCTACAGTTAAGAAGCAGACGCGTGCTGCCTCAACAGGTCAGGTTGTATCCCTGGACCCCTGAGACAGCAACCTCCGTCTGCTCATCATGGGGGATGACCCCCTGTGAGGACTGCACCGGCCCCGCAGCAGCCTGGACTGGCAGTTAAGCCTGAATAACGGCATTCTGCTCGCAGAAAGGTGTCACAGCCAGCTTGTCATCAGGCTACTAAGAATCCTTGGAAGGCTTCAAAGTGGTCCTGAGACAAGCAACCCAGGAAGAAGGGACTTGCTGACCAGCCAAGCTCCACTTCCAATGGGGGGACGGGAAGTGGATGCTGTATCACTTCGGCTGTCTGTCACATGTTGGACAGTCAGCAAATGGTCAACAAAGAGCAGTTCCTTTTTTATACACTGGGTGCAGAATTATTAGGCATGTTAATTTTCTGATCATATTTTTTATTTGACCAATTCCAAGCCACATTAATCTTAATAACAACTATACATTTTGTATTTAATCATTTATAAGTGATATATAATTGTTCATGAAGGCTGGAAATGAAAAATGCCTTATATTCAGGTGTGCATAATTATTAGGCATGTTTCCTTTTACAGATAAAATGAGCCAAAAAAGAGATTTAACTTGGACTGAAAAGTCAAAAATTAGGTAAAGAATCCTAAAAAATGACCCCCACTTAATAAGAATCACAAGCTGAAGAAGTGAAGAAGTGTTGTGAATACAGAAGACTGCTTTTTTGTAGGCTTTATAGACAGATAGGTTGGACCAGCATCTCCTATCTTGAAATCTGTTTTGCAGAGATGGATATGGTTTTCGAGCACCTAGCCCAACTGGGACTTCAGGTCAACTGGGAAATGAGCAAGCTCCCCCCTGTACAGACCATTTCTTTTTTCAGTATAGAATTGGACTCGGTCACCATGACAGCACACCTTTCCAGGGATATAAAAACCTCAGATACCGTGCTTTATCCCCTCTTGGGATCTCTCAGTGGTCCTTCAGGAGAGATCCATTTGAGCCTCTCCATTCAGTTGAGCTTAATGCCCTCTCTATGAAGACCTTCCTGACTGTGCTCACTTCTATCAAGAGGGTGGGGGATCTGCAAGCCCTCTCTGTCAATGAAACGTGCCTAGAATTCGGGCCGGCAGACTCTCACGTTGTCCTGAGACCCGGGCCTGGATATGTGCCCAAGTTTTCCATTACTCCCTGGAGGAAGTCATTAATTTCCTTTTTAGCAATTTTATACTGCTCTCTGATGTCCATTTATAATGTTAACAAGATACTTTGACCCCCCCCCCCCCCCCCCCCTTTGTCGGAAAGCTCCATTTGAATAGGTGTGGCACATTCTAGACTCGGAAGTAAAAGCCCACTGCTGTGATTGGCTAAAATTAGCATATTAAAATAAGTTTCAATACCCCCGTCACTACATGTGTGGAATTGTTTCGAAAACTTCCAATGTTGAGAAATGGCAGCCTGTGAAATTCAGTCATGTACATGTTTGAGCTAGAGTCTGATCCCGAATCAGAAGACAGCAAACCTGTACCTCAAATACCAAGAATGCTACAGCCTGTGACAGCGTTATTAAAGGGGGCATAACACACAGCCAATCTCATGTTAATCTTGAGTACTTATAGAGTAGTATTGCATTCTTCATATCGCCGAAGAGAATTTAGTTGTATCATATTTATAAAAGACAAATATGCTGTACCGATTCCTTCCGAAAACAGCCGAACTCGTGGAGGAGTGCAGTGGGCGGAGCTAAAGAGAGCACACACACGCCCATCAACGAGCTTCGTTCAGGTTACGGGAGTCGTCGGCAGCACTGTCATTTTGTTTTTAGATCGCGAAATCAACAATGTCCCAAAAGAAGTGTGTGTCTGGTGTGAGCGAAAGATCACCTTGTTCAGCTTCCCAAATAACCCAGGAAACAGTGGATGCAGTTTGTGTTTTCCGGAGTTCTGCAAGTGTGTGTGTTTGTTCCCGGTCATGAGTGGAAACCGCAGGCGGTGAGTGAAACTGCATCAAATGTGTGTGTTTTGTTGGCAATCGGCGCGTAAGTGCATATAAACAACACAAATATGCACTTAATTGAATGTGTCAGGAATAATCTAGGAAAATATTTACACTGTAAAGAAATCATAAACAAACTGTCAACTAACTAGCAACAGCGGCTGCCAAACCAAAACCATAAAATTAAAGTAAAATATCTTAATCTGTAAAATAGTTTTTGCACTTTATTTGAATTAAGATATTTTTACGATTATGATCATAGTGTATGGTGAACGTCTGCTAAACCTCATAATGTTAACATCCACACAACATGAAATTCTAACATCATTAGATGCTGATATTAGTTGGTTTTAACACATTTGTCTCATGCAAAGCTGATTAAATTCAATAAATAATTTCAAGCTCAAGTTAATTTCAATAAATAATTTTCAATTGTGAAAGGCTAAAATTTGGGACAAACCTCGCTCATATTGATTTAATGTGGAATGCAATTCAGATGCCTTAAATACAGGATGATTCTATATGCCTGTTTGCAAATATGTGCTGATATTGCCAACTCCTTGCACAATTATTACAGACTGGTGATCTCACTGAATTCATAGTGTGAAATATCCTAAAACATTGCTTTTAGTACCATCTAATAGCCATATATTGCTCAGTCAGTTGTTGTTTGTTTGTTTGTTTGTTTGTTTGTTTTTCTTCTCTTTTTTGTGTACATATTTACAATAGACCCAAGTAAATTTTTAAAATAAATTTTTCTACGTTCACATCCTTACTGCCCTTTAGCATTAACGCCAGGAAGGTTTTAGATTTTGAAACTGCATGATATCAGTTGTGTTGCTAGAAGATAAAAACCTGACAGTTTGGGATGAAACTGCCAACTGCAGGCGGTCGATCCTTTTCCTATTTAGCACCTAAACTCTGGAACAGTCTTCCTAGCATTGTTAGGGAAGCAGACACACTCTGTCAGTTTAAATCTAGACTAAAAACACATCTCTTTACTATGGCATACACATAAAACATTTTTAATTTATATTTTTCAAATCAGTTAAATTATTGTTAGGCTGCATTAACTAGGTCAGCCGGAACCGGGAACACTTCCCATAACACCTGATGTACTCGTTACATCATAAAAAGAATGGCATCTACGCTAACGTTAGTCTCTCTGTTTATCCCGAGGTTTACTGCAGTCAGCCGGATCCAGATCAGATGGTGGACCTGCGCCCAGACATGACCAACGCATCCCTGAAGTGTCTGCAGAGACCGTGTCAATTAGACTGAAATTGCCTCATCGACACGGTATCCTCAATAAACCCATCCCCTCACTGACACGGCATGATGGCCAGAGGAGAACTGGCACCCCGACTGAGCCTGGTTTCTCCCAAGGTTTATTTTTCTCCATTATGCCACCTGATGGAGTTTTAGTTCCTTGCCACTGTCGCCTTTGGCTTGGCTTGCTCAGTTGGGGACACAAAAATTTTAAACTAAATATTCAAATACATTTTCAACTAATTTACTGATCTGCCCGCATGGTCACTATATGATAATTGAAATGAGCTGGATAACATCAACAGATAACATGGACATGGATAACATGACTGTAACCCTTGTTCCCTGAGAAAGGGAACGAGACACTGCTTCTAACGACACTTTGGGGGATGCTCCCTAAGCGTAGCGCATCTGAAGTATGAATGAAAACTATTCCAATCCTGATTGGTGTTGCGTCATGATGTAACGTGACGGCATACACGGAAGATACAAAGGGACACATAACCAAATGTATAACCAAATGGTGCTTCCCCAGAGGCCCATCACTTACAGGAGCATGGAAAGCCATAATGGCAGCCACGTATACATTAAGTGTGGACGGGGTAAGACCAGCAGAGAAGCGATCTTGGAGAAACTCCAGCACTGAAGCCACTGGGCAGTTAACTGGGTCCAACACATGCTCTCTACACCAAGTGGAAAACACATTCCACTTTAGGCTGTACAACCTCCTAGTGGAAGGAGCCCTGGAGCTAAGTATGGTCTTGACTACACCTGCCGATAGGCCAGCCTCTAGGTACCAGGCCCCCTCAGGGGCCAGATCCACAGCTTCCACAACTCTGGCCGGGGGTGAAATATTGTAATATTGAAATATTGAAATATTCATCACCTCTGGGTGAAGTCTCCATTTCCCAGGCCTCAGCCCCTGCCTCGACAGGATGTCTGCTCCCTGATTCTGGTCCCTGGGGACGTACATCGCTCTGAGAGACGACAGTTTCCCCTGGGACCACAGGAGGATCTGATGTGCCAGTCTGCATAGAGGGCGTGACCTCAGACCCCCCTGATGATTCAAATATGAGACTACTGACATATTGTCTGCCCGTATTAGGAAATGGTGGCCACGGAGGTCCGGGAAAAAGCTCCTCAGAGCCATGACCGCGCCCCAGCCAGTGAGGGAGGCGTCTGTTGAAATGGTTTTCCGGCAACATGACACTCCCAGCACTGGGCCTTGGGACAGAAACCAAGGTTTCTTCCATATGGAAAGGGAACGAAGGCATCTGTGCGTTACCCATATCATACGGAACGGATTGCCCTTTGTCTTTTGTCACTGTAGGGGCCTCATGTGCAGAAGGCCAAAAGGTATTATGTTGGACGCCGATGCCATGAGCCCCAGCAGTCTTTGAAACTGCTTCACAGTGATGCTGTGGCCTAGCTTCATTCTGGAGACCATCGCCCGTATGGACTCGAGTCTCAACCCCAAGCACTGAATGTGGCCAAGGACGACATCTCGATGCCAAACTGCCATTTCTCACGACTGGGCCAATATGAGCCAGTCGTCGATGTAATTCAGTACACGGATGCCCTGGAGTCTCAGCAGAGCCAGAGCAGCATCCATGCACTTGGTGAATGTGCGAGGGGAAAGAGCTAGGAATGCTATTGGTACGCTTCACCCCGAAAGTGAACCTCAGGAACTTCCTGTGACATGGAAGGATGGATATATGGAAGTATGCGTCCTTTAGATCTATCATGACAAACCAGTCCTTGGACCTGATATGACTCATGATGGTAGGAATTGTGAGCATCCTGAATCTGAATCTCCTCAGAGAAAGATTTAAGTGCCTTAGATCTAAAACTGGACGCAACCCCCCATCCTTCTTGGGAACTATGAATTATGAACACGCTCTATGGCCTCCTTTACCAACAGGGAGTGAACTTCCTGTTCCATTACCTGAGCCTGCTCTGGGACCACTGTAGTCCAGACCACCCCGGGGGAGGGTAACTGAACTGCAGTCTGTATCCCTTCTCTACAGTGCACAGGGCCCACGCAGATATATTCGGAAGGAATAACCATGCGCCGAGATAATCTGCTAAGGGAACCAACCTCTCGAGGCTGGCCTTGGGTGTTATCTGAGCCTCGTTCCCGACCCCCTGAAGTCGAGGACGATTATCGGTGTGCGGACGCGTTTGCTGCCCAGCTGCAAGTTCGTGAGGCGGATGGAGCAACGTGCGTTCGCTGGAAAACGATGTGCACTCGATCGAGAGAGAAGTCTGCAGCTTTCCCCAGCTCCGTGATATCATCCGGAGTGGGTCCCTCGCCCTCATCTAAATCCTTGAGAGGGTCGGCCTGCTACGCCTGCATGATGTGTGCAGGCAAGCACCAGCCCGACCAGCCACCATATAAGCCCTGCCCACCAACACTGAAGTATCACGGCAGGGTTTGGTGGGCAGCACCGGGGCTTTGAGGGACGATGCAACATCGGAAGAGAGGTAACTAGCCAAAGCTTCCTCCACCCGAGGCAATGCCCCATAACCATACATGGAAGGATGGATATATGGAAGTATGCGTCCCAGAGTGCGCACCCAAAACATTGCTGTAATCTAACACTGGGGGGTTATTTTACTCAATGTACAAGTCAGGAAAAAATGGTAAGCCCCGGCATGGAGGTTGAGACCTTTGCTTTAGAAAGCGTTCATCCAGCTTGCTTTTCGGCTGGACTTCCTGCCTTTCTTGTGGCCAACTGATGTTAAGCTTGGCCACAGCGCGGGTCAAAACCTCAACCAGCTCCTCTTGAATCCTTGGAATCGGACAGCTTGAGCATCGGGTTCTCCACCCCGGTCAGAACTGTCAGACGAGGACTGAGAAGATTCCTCTGCAGTCTCGAGTCTCTCTGACAGATCCATCTGCGAGCCCCATGATCTGCGTCGCCGTGCTCCCTTAGCAGACGAAGGATGCGAACCACGAGGCTCGCAAGCCTGGCCGGCCTCGTCAAAAACGGTCAAACTCGTTCAAAGCAGCTTCACAGTGTTAACAGGAAAATAATGCAACAGAATTTGATTCGGCTGTACAACCGCTCTGGAGAAAACGGTGACGTCATCCAGCTAATTTCAATTATCATATATTGTCAATGCGGGCAGATCAGTAATATAGTTGAAATTTTAGTGTCCCCAACTGAGCAAGCCAAAAGCCAAAGGCGACAGTGGCAAGGAACCAAAACTCCTTCAGGGGCCAGAATGTAGAAAAAAACCTTGGGAGAAACCAGGCTCAGTTGGGGTGCCAGTTCTCCTCTGGCCGAAGAACAAACAGTGTATGATTATGATTCTGGCAACATTACAGGTCAGAAGTCATATTAGATCGAAAGATATTCGTAAGATTATTCGAAAGATTGGAGTCATCACGCCAGAGGCGGGTTTAATGGGGATGTGTCGATGCGGCATTTACAGGGGGGAGTTTAATTGACACGGTCTCTGCAGACATTTCAGGGATGCGTTGGTCATGTCTAGGCGCAGGTCCACCATCTGATCTGGATACAGCCTGGATCTGGCTGACTGCAGTAAACCTCGGGATAAACAGAGAGATTACCTTTAGCGTAGATGCCATTCTTCTTATGATGTAACAAGTACATCAGGTGTTATGGGAAGTGTTCCCGGTTCTGGCTGACCTAGTTAATGCAGCCTAAAATAATCATTTAACTGATTTGAATAATATAAATTGATAATGTTCTATGTGTATGCCATAGTAAAGAGATGTGTTTTTAGTCTAGATTTAAAATGACAGAGTGTGTCTGCTTCCTGAAAAATGCTAGGAAGACTGTTCCAGAGTTTAGGTGCTAAATAGGAAAAGGATCGACCGCCTGCAGTTGATTTTGATATTCTAGGTATTATCAGCTGGCCAGAATTTTGAGACCGCAATAGACATGATGGAGTATAATGCGTTAAGAGCTCGCTCAAGTACTGGGGAGCTAAACCATTTAGTGCTTTATAAGTAATTAGCAAGATTTTAAAATGTATACAATGTTTAATAGGGAGCCAGTGCAGTGTTGACAGAACCGGGCTAATATGGTCATACTTCCTGGTTCGAGTAAGAACTTGAGCTGCTGTGTTTTGGACCAGCTACAGTTTATTTATTAAGTGAGCAGGGCAACCAACCAGTAGAGCATTACAATAATCTAACCTTGAGGTCATGAATGCATGAACTAACTGTTCAGCATTTTGCATTGAAAGCATGTGCCGTAGTTTAGATATATTTTAAGATGGTAGAATGCAGTTTTACAGATGCTAGAAACGTGGCTTTCAAATGAAAGATTGGTATCAAAGAGCACACCCAGGTTCCTAACTGACGACGAGGACTTGACAGAGCAGCCATCAAGTGTTAGACAGTATTCTAGGTTACTACTTGTGGGGTTTTTTGTCCAATAATTAAAAATTCTGTTTTTTTCTGAATTAAGTTATCCAATTTTTTATATCAGTTATGCGTTCCTTTAATCTTGTGAATTGGTAAATTTCATCAGGGCGTGAAGAAATATAGAGCTGAGTATCGTCAGCATAACAATGAAAACTAACGCCATGCTTCCTAATGATAGCTCCCAGTGGTAGCATGTACAGGGTGAAAAGCAATGGTCCTAGCACTGAGCCTTGCGGTACTCCATACTGAACTTGTGATCGGTGTGACATCTCTTCATTTACTGCTACAAACTGATAATGGTCAGATAAGTATGATTTAAACCATGCCAATGCAATTCCACTAATGCCAACATAATTTTCGAGTCTATTCAAAAGAATGTTGTGGTCAATAGTATCGAATGCAGCGCTAAGATCGAGTAACACTAATAGAGATATACAACCACAGTCGGATGATAAGAGTAAATCATTTGTAACTCTAATGAGAGCAGTCTCAGTACTATGATACAGTCTAAATCCTGACTGGAAATCCTCACAGATACCATTTCTTTCTAAAAAGGAGTGTAGTTGTGAAGACACTGCCTTTTCTAGTATTTTTGACAGAAAGGGTAGATTTAAGATTGGCCTGTAATTGACTAATTCTGTAGGATCAAGTTGCGTTTTTTTAATAAGTGGTTTAATAATAGCTAACTTAAAAGTTTTCGGTACATATCCTAATGACAAAGATGAATTAATGATATTAAGAAGAGGATCTATGACCTCTGGAAGCATCTCTTTTAGTAGCTTAGTCGGTATAGGGTAGAGCATACATGTTGTTGATTTAGATGATTTAACGAGTTTAGCAAATTCTTCTTCTCCTATAGCAGTGAATGAGTGAAATTTTTCCTCAGTGACACTACAATGCACTGTCTGATGCGATATTGTAGTAGGTGGTTGCATAGTTATAATTTTCTTCCTAATATTATCAATCTTGCACGTAAAGAAGTTCATAAAGTCATTACTACTGTGCTGTTTGCAAATGTCAGAAGTTGAAGCTTTATTTCTTGTTAATTTAGCCACTGTTTCAAATAAATACCTAGGGTTGTGTTTGTTTTCTTCTAAGAGAGTCGAGAAATAAGCAGATCTAGCAGTTTTAAGGCCTTTCTGTACGCAATCATGCTCTCTTTCCACGAAATTCGAAAAACTTCCAGTTTTGTTTTCCTCCAGCTGCGCTCCATTTTTCTGGCTGCTGTTTTAAGGGCCCGGGTGTGCTCGTTGTACCATGGCGTTGGACTATTTTCTTTAATCTTTTTTAAGCGCAGAGGAGCAACTGTGTCTAAAGTGCTGGAAAAGAGAGAGTCAATAGTTTCTGCTGCAACATTGAGTTCCTCTAGGCTATCTGGGATGCTGAGGAGATGGAACTGATGAGGAAGTTTATTTACAAAGCAATCTTTAGTGGCAACGGTGATAGTCCTGCCATATTTGAAACAACGGGACGGTTTTGCAGCCTTTGCTACATTAAGTATACATGATACTAGATAATGATCTGAGATGTCATCGCTCTGCTGCAGAATTTCAACGGCATCAACATTTATTCCATGTGACAGTATTAGGTCTAAAGTATGATTACGGCGATGAGTGGGTCCTGACACGTGTTGCCTAACTCCAATAGAGTTTAGAATGTCTCTAAATGCCAATCCCAATGCGTCTTTTTCATTATCTACATGGATATTAAAATCACCAACAATTAGTACTTTATCTGCAGCCAGTACTAACTCTGATAGAAAATCAGCAAATTCTCTGGTAAAGTCTGTATGGTGCCCTGGTGGCCTGTATACAGTAGCCAGCACAAATGTCAAACGGGATTTATCATTTACACTACATAATGTTACATAAAGCACCAAAACTTCAAAGGAATTATATTTGAAACTAGACTTCTGAGTAGTACTGAAGATATTATTATAAATTACAGCAACCCTTCCCCCTTTGCCTTTCAGACGCGGCTCGTGTTTATAACAATAATCTTGGGGGGTGGACTCCCCAGTAATGTAATCGTCAGGTTTTAGCCAGGTTTCTGTCAAACACAGCACATCTAGGTTATGATCTGTAATCATATCATTAACAATAAGCTCTTTTGAGGAAAGGGATCGAATATTCATCAACCCGAGCTTTATCATTTGATCATCTGTATTATATCTGTTTTTTTATTTGTTGAACATCAATTAAATGTTTTCCCTTAAATGGGTTCGAGAGTTTTTTGTATTTACTAATTTTGGTAACAGACACAGTCTCTATGTGATAATATCTAGGTGAAAGAGTCTCTATGTGCTGGGATTTATCTGACTTGAGACAGCTAGCAGGAGGTCGGTTAAGCCAGTCCGTCTGCTTCCTGACCTGGGCCCCAGTTAGTCAAGGTTTAGCTCTAAGACTATGTGCCAAATTACTAGAGAGAAGAGCGGCACCATCCCAGGAGGGATGGATACCATCCTTTTTTAGCAAGTCAGGTCTGCCCCAAAAGCTTTTCCAATTGTCTATGAACCCTATGTTATTCTGCGGACACCACTTAGACAACCAGCCATTGAGTGATGATAGTCTGCTAAGTATCTCATCACTCCTTTTAACGGGGAGGGGACCAGAGCAAAAAAACGTTAGCTGCCATCGTACTTGCGAGTTCACACACCTCTTTAATGTTAATTTTGGTGATCTCCAATTGGCGAAGTCGAACATCATTAGTGCCAACGTGAATAATAATCTTAGAGAATTTACAATTAGCATTAGCCAGCACTTTTAAATTTGCTTTCTTACTTTTTAAATTGTGCGCACATCCAACAAACTTTTTGCAGGTGCTTGATCAAATGAAGCATTTAACTCAAAGTAAACAAGAATCTGCACATTGCCAGTGCTGCTGTTTTTTTTTTCTTTTCGTATTATATTTTTTCATATTATATCATATTAAATTCTGTTCATATTATATTGGTTATTTGGGTCTGTAATTATTTATTTTTTTGACGCTGTTGCATTGGATGATTGAGTAATCAGTTCACTAATGAGGTCAGGTGTGATGGTTCACAATGATATAAATTGTACCTTTTTGTGCTTGTTGTTTGCCTGAAGAAGACCCTTTGGGTCGAAACGTTGTTTCCTTTTTAATAAATCCTTAGGAGCAGCAGTGGCAGTGTGCAGATTCTTGTTTACTTAGGATTTACTAGACACACAGTGAAAAATTAGCGCTGAAAAGGTGTGGACAGGGTTATTTTTGCGAGTTTCCCTTTCAGACGCAATATTTATGGGAGAAGGGTATTTGAATGAATCATGCAAGGTAATTTACTAAGGTTTGAGCTTGTCGGTTTACTGGCATTTGCTCCATTATTTACCACCCCCAAAAAAGCATGTCTTAAACTAGACTAATTTTGCTGCTCTTGGTAGATTGCATTGGTCATTATGGAAATGATCAGACTGCGTCTCTGTTCTTTACGCACAGAATTCACTTTCCACTTCCATCGCCACTTTTATGGGACTGCACTTTCACGCTAATTTGTCCTGTTTAATAACTCTGGCCCTAAATGTGTTTCGTTTTATTAATTGATAAATTATAATATAATTCTAATAAAGTGTGGCAATAAATTAAATGTAACAACAAAAACAATAATTATACGTAATAATGCTAATTATAAATATAGCTGCAAGCAGCCATTACCGGGGCCAAGCGCAAAGAAGGCGATAAGACATGCCAACATGGCTGGGAGTGTCAGACCAACTGCAACAATGAGCCATTAAAGACCTATTAAGATCAATTTAGGCAAAATAGCTGTAAAATTAAAATAGAGTCAATAATAATGATTTAATGGTTTATCACTTTCGACCAATAGGTGGTGCGATGGACAAATTGATGTGGTGTGGTCCGAATGAGGTGACAATGACACATGCGAAGTTTGGTGTCAATATGTCAAAACATTGCAGAGATACAGCATCAAGAGTAATTTTGGCATCATGCCTAAACTTTGTTGCTGCGGTATACGAAAAAGTTTTTTTCTATCAACACAAAATCCTTATCTTTTTGTCAGCACTGTCTAAAGATGATACGATTCGATTTTGGTGAAAATCGGACAGATGGTCTAGGAGGAGTTCGAAAAATAATGTTTTTAATGAGAAACAAGATGGTGGACAGGAAGTTTGGCCAAATATGGCACAATCTAGTTTCGTTACAATAGGCTAATTTAATCAAAAGTTATTAGCGTTTTTGTAAATTTCATTATAACATTTGACCACAAGGTGGTGCTGCCTCAACTTTTTGAGTACCATCAGGGCATGGTGCCGAAGACACTTACCAAGTTGCGTGATAATACGCCAAAGCGTTAGTAAAACAAAGGCCTAGCATTTTTTTTATCATAATACTGTATTGAAGTCAATGGGAATTTCATGTTTTTTTTTCTATTATAGCACCATCAAGTGGTACAATCCTTGTCCTCAGAGTGAGCCCATACATACAGTGGGGGAAATAATTATTTCATCCCCTGCTGATTTTGCAAGTTTGCCCACTTACAAAAAAGTGAAGGGTCTATACTTTTTATGGTAGGTTTATTTTAATGGATAGAGACAGAATATCAACTAAAAAATCCTGAAAAACATATTATATAAAGGTTATAAATTGATTTGCATTTCAGTAAGGGAAATAAGTATTTGATCCCCAAGCAAAATATGACTTAGTACTTGGTGGAGAAACCCTTGTTGGCAAGCACAGAGGTAAGATGTTCCTTGCAGTTGGTCACCAGGTTTCCACACATCTCAGGAGGGATTATGGTTATTTTGTATTTATATAATAATCACCGAATAATCACACCAAAAGGTGGATCTTTCTCACCAAGCTTCTTTCTGATGGTCTTAAAAAAAAGTTACTCCCGTGAAAATAAGTTGACCACACCCAAAGTTATAAGCGTTTGAAAAATTGATTTTAAAAATTGGTCCGAAACTTCTCAGGCTCCTTCAGGACATCGTGCTGATGACCCATACCAAGTTTCATAACAATCCATTCATGTGTTCTTAAAATAGCCATTATGGTAAAATTGGATATCATTCGACTCGGCATGTTGCCCTGAATCTAACAAGACCAATTTTATGATTTCTCGACAAACCGTTCATGAGTTAACTGCAAAAATAGCAATTTTTCAAATCTCCGGACCAGTAGGTGGCACAGCACCAAAACGCAGCATGCAACCTCAGGTCATGGTTGTGGTGACATGTACCAAATTTGGTCTGAATACAATAAAGTGTTGCGGAGATATAGCCTTAAGTGTATTTTCACAACCGCTACGTAAAATTTGTTTGCATTGTTTGTGAATGGTTGTACTGTGAAACTTTTTGTCGCCATTGTCTGAAGATGATCTGGTTCAATTTTGGTGGACATTAGACAGTCTAGGACGAGTTAGAAAAAGTATGTTTTTCGCATAATTCAAAATGGCGGGAAAATTTTTATGACGCAAAATTACGTCATAGGGTACATTCGAATCGTCATGAGCTCAGGAATCAGAGGAAAAAAGAATTTTGTTGCTAGTCCTTAGGTTCAAAAGTTATTAGCATAAATATGAGTGAAACTTTGGACAGGTGGTGACGCTAGAGGGAATGAGTTAGAGACACCAAAATTTGTGCATTTAATGTTGGGACTGTCCTCTAGGTTTCATTTTTCATTGATGTTTCTCTGAAAACAATTTGCGCTCAGGACTCGAGCATCTATCTACGCACATCAAAGCGCACAGTTACATGCATCAGAAAAGCATGTGCCTGTAAATTGTGACCTTTACTCATTTCTTAATTTTTTTTTGTTAAATAATGGGATCGAATAAATACATTATATTTTCATGGACATTATATTTTTCGGGCCTGTCATGAGCAGGGCTGTTTAGCATACCAGAATAGATGAGTCAAAAAGGGACAGATAACAAATAAGTATGTGCGTGACCTGCTGAAATGCATCAGCAAATTATTAAATGTAAGTTTCAAAACTTTTATTTGTGACATTAACTTGATCACGATGCTGAAAGACTAAATATCTGTTAGAAAACTAGACCAATATCCCTCATAATATTCCCATTCACAGTAATCCACCTTTTCTACTGTTATATATATTTGACATATATATTTTATGTCATAATGCACACCTCTTTAAATATGTATTAATCTAAAATACTGACTAGTACTGTACAGTAGTAAGCGCACTTCAAGCACAGCCATCACTGTAATAGTTCACTGTAACAGTAGTCAAATAGCTGTCATTCATGATGAATAATTAGCGAAGATTAAATGTTGTAATGATATATTATTATTGCTATTAATATTACCAGTAATTTATGTCATTATTTTATCTTCAATCACAAGTGAAAAAGCCACCTGCTCGTGATTTCACCAACAAATGTCACATGTGACTGGGTTGTGTTTACCCGCGGCGGTATCAGGCTTTTTGGTCGACTATCTACTGAATTAAAAGGGCGTGTCGTGACCCCTTTAGGATTCTGACCTGTTATTTAGGAGAAAATCTCTCATTTAGAAACATTTATTTTAAAAGTGCCAGATTCATTATTAAATTAAAATTAAAACTTTAGTTAATGATTAAACACTCACAGAGCTTTTGTGCAGTTGATCACAGCTGGTATCAGTCTTGTTCTCCCCTCAGATGATGTGTTGTATTTCTTGGTGTTCAGCTCATCCAGCGGCTCCTCTGAGATCTGAATCATGTAGGCGATTGTTGAGCAGTGAGACGGAGAGAGTTTCTTCTCTGAGTGTTTGTCTGATTTAACAAACTCCTGAATCTCTCTGGACAGAGTCTGATCTTTCACTTCCAGCAGACAGAGGAACAGATTGATGGATTTGTCAGCTGAGAGTCCATGGTCATCTTTGATCTTCTCTTGAATGTACTGTGTGGTTTCTCTGATTGTCTCTGAGCTGTTCTCTGTGTGTGTCAGTAGATCCTGTAAGAGTCTCTGATTGGACTCCAGAGAGACGCCCAGCAGGAACCGCAGGAACAGATCCAGATGTCCATTCTCACTCCTGAGGGCTTCATCTATTGCTGATCTTAGTAGATCATACAGAGAGTCTTTATCAGATCTGTAAAATCTGAATTCAAGCAGAAGTTCTTTGTTATCTGTTAAATAGCAGTAAAGCACATAGAAAGCAGCGAGAAATTCCTGGACGCTCAGATGAATGAAGCTGTAGACTTTCCTCTGATGAATCACAGATTCCTCCTTAAAGATCTCAGTGCAAATCCCAGAATACACTGAGGCGTCAGTGATGTCTATGCCGCTCTCTCTCAGCTCCTCCTCATAGAACATCACATTGCCCTTCATCAGCTGTTTGAAAGCCACTTCAGCAAGTTTCACAATCACTTCTCTGTTGGATGGCAGGAGTTTCTCTGGATCTCTCTCTTCATACTTCTGATTCCTCATATTTATCTGAATCAGCAGGAAGTAGATGTACATTTCAGTCAGAGTTTGAGGGATTTCTGCACTCAGATCTTCTTTCAGGAGCTTTTGAAGCACAGTGGATGAGATCCAGCAGAAGACGGGTATGTGGCACATGATGTGGAGGCTTCTTGCTCTTCTGATGTGTGAGATGATTCTGCTGGCTTGATGCTCGTCACTGATTCTCTTCCTGAAATATTCCTCCTTCTGAGGCTCATTGAATCCCTGAATCTCTGTCAGACGGTTGATGTATTTGGAGGGGATCTGATTGGCTGCTGCTGGTCTGGAGGTGATCCAGATGAGAGCCGAGGGAAGCAGCTCTCCTTTCATGAGCTTTGACATCAACACATCCACTGATGAAGTCTCAGTCACATCAGAAACTTCCTGAGCGTCTGAAAACATCAGTTTGATTCTGCTTTCATCCAGACCATCAAAGATGAACACAACTTTACACTCCTCATAAATCTTTGAGTTCAGATCTTGAAGTTCAGGATGAAAGTCCAGCAGAAGTCTGTGAAGACTGTACTGGTGACCTTTAATCAAGTTCAGCTCTCGAAATGGAAGCACAAACATGAAATCTACATCCTGATTGGCTCTTCCCTCGGCCCAGTCCAGAATGAACTTCTGCACAGAGACGGTTTTTCCTATTCCGGCGATGCCTTTAGTAAGAACAGTCTTGATCTGCTCTTTCTCCTCACGTCCTGGTACAGGTGAGGCTTTAAAGATGTCATTGCAGTAGATTGGAGTGTCTTGTGAGCGTTGTGTTCTGGCTGTTTTCTCCATCTGTAAAACCTCATGTTCTTCATTCACTCCTTCTCTCTCTCCCTCTATGATGTAGAGCTGTGTGTAGATCCTGTTCAGGAGGGCTTCATTCTCTTGGAGTTTCATTCCCTCAAATATTCTCTCATACTTGTTCTTCATGCTGGTTTTGAGCTGGTCTTTGACTCTCTGAAGGACATCTTCTACTGGTTTAGGATATTCCTGGTCTCCAGTCTGATCATCTCTGATTGGTAACAAAATACAAACATAAAAACATGTTCATGAATAAAACATGCAAGGAACAGCAACACATTTAAGAGAGAAGTATCTGTTTAACGGATTCCTGTTATATACCACATATTTAAATTAAACTATATAAACTAGGAGCAGTGTCCTGTCAGTGAATGAAGTGAGAGTGCGTAAGTGTTTTTTCTGAATACTTACTTGCTAGTAGGAGGACTCATTTCGATTTTCTACTTATTTGTAATTTATACTGTCATAGTAATTTGTATTTGAATTATTGCCGTGGCTATTTAGAAGAACAGCCGCGTTCTGCTGCACTCGTAGTAGCCTAATTGTTATTGCTGACTTTTGCACCTAAGCTGTGTCCTATTCAGCTGTAGTTTCGATTTGATTTGTGCCATTTACGGCATTTTGGCTCTTGTGTGCTAATTACAAGGGCACGCACGGCTGTTTTCACCCAAGTTGTGAAAGGCATTATATTTATTAAGCGTGTTTGCGCTGCCGTGGAAGCGTCAGCAGAAGCGCTCAGCCGTCATGTTCAGCCTTCTCATGTGAAGACCGACTTGGGTAAAGACCTGCGACTCTACCTGCGCAACTCCACCGAGCAAGGACACCGGTAAGTCACTTAAGTTTCTTCTTTTTCCTTTCCTGCTCCACCTTTCTTTCCAACTTCCTTTCCTCTCACTTACCATGTGCTTTCAGTACATTCCCGTTGTCTCTCAACCACGCTCTACTATCACACGCAGAAGGCAGTGCAATACTGCTAATTTACGTCCTATTTCCTCCTCCGCTAATGCTCCTCCCTCTTTTTCTGTTGGTCTATGGAATTGTCAGTCAGCAGTCAACAAAGCTGACTTCATTCCAGCCTTTGCCACTCAATCCACTCTCAATATCTTGGGCTTGACTGAGACCTGGATCCGTCCAGAAGACTCAGCAACCCCTGCTGCTCTCTCTAACAACTTCTCTTTCTCTCACACCCCTCGCAGACTGGGAGGGGTGGAGGCACAGGTCTTTTCATTTCTAACAACTGGAAATACACAACCCACTCCTCTCTATGCAATAACAACTCGTTTGAATACTGTTGTGTTTGTACACTTACAATACAGTAAGACAGACAGACAACAAATCTTTTACTGCACAATTGCAATTACTGCACTCTCCACTAGAGCGCATCAATACAGAGTAATTTTGGATTAATAACTCAATACACAACAAATACCATGCTATTACAGTTACAACTCCTGTTAAGATCCATATTGTAGTCATTTACCGACCCCCAGGTCAATTGGGCACCTTTGTAGAGGAGCTGGATGTGCTGCTGTCCTCATTCCCAGAGGATGGCAGCCCACTTGTAGTCTTTGGCGATTTCAACATTCACCTAGACAAACCTTATGCTACAGATTTCCACTCCCACCTAGCCTCATTTGATCTCAAATGGCTCATCACCACAGACACACACAAATCAGGCAACCAACTTGACCTCATCTACACACGCATTACAGATAACATTTTGGTGAAACCTCTACACATCTCAGATCATTCCTTCATCGCTTTTAATCTACAACTCACTACTTGTGCACCACCAGTCCCTCTACCAGTTACTTTCAGGCGAAACCTGCGCTCACTTTCTCCCTCTCATCTTTTCTCTATTGTGTTATCCTCTCTTCCCTCATCCACACAATTCTCATCTATGGATGTGAATACTGCAACAGACACTTTATGTTCCACTTTAACTTCTTGTCTAGACAGTATCTGTCCTTTATCTTCCAGGCCAGCACGTGCTACTCCCTCTAACCCTTGGTTACCTGATGTTCTTCGTGAACACCGGACCAAACTCAGGGCAGCAAAGAGAAAATGGCGCAAATCAAACGATCCGTCTGACCTGAGTAAGTATCAATCTCTGCTCTCATTCTTCTCAGATGAAGTCCATGCTGCTAAATCTTCATTTTTCCACAACAAAATCAGCAGTGCTTTAAACACACTTTTCAGAACATTCAACTCTCTCCTCAGTCCCCCTCCACCACCTCCCACCACCTCTCTATCTGCAGATGATTTTGCCCATTTCTTCACTGATAAAACAACTGCCATCAGCAGTCAGTTCTCACCTCCACACACACAGGATTCTAGATCAGCCACATCCACAGCCGGAAATCTTCTCTCCTCCTTCAATACACTTACTGAGGCAGAAGTATCTAAACTTCTCCTCTCCAACCATCCTACCACCTGCCCTCTAGATCCCATCCCGTCACACCTTCTACAAGCAATCTCTCCTACACTCCTACCAGCACTCACACACATCATCAACACATCTCTCTGTACTGGCATTATTCCTATCTCACAGGTAGGTCTTTCAGGGTTACCTGGAGAGGGCAGGTATCCAAAGCACATCAACTGATCACTGCAGTTCCCCAGGGCTCAGTGCTTGGACCCCTCCTCTTCTCCATATACACTACATCACTGGGACCCATCATACAGGCACATGGCTTCTCATACCATTGCTATGCATTTCAACCAGATGATACCACAGTAGCTGCACGAATCTGAAGCTGTCTGGCGGACATCTCGGCATGGATGAAAGAACATCACCTGCAGCTCAACCTGGCAAAGACTGAGCTTCTCGTCTTCCCTTCCCACCCAACTCTACAGCACGATTTCACCATCCAACTAGGTTAATCTTTGATTACCCCATTAAAGTTGGTCAGAAATCTTGGAGTAACCTTTGATGACCAGCTGTCCTTCAAAGACCACATTTCAAAGACAGCTCGGTCATGCAGGTTTGCGCTGCACAACATTAGGAAGATCAGACCCTTCCTAACAGAGCATGCAACACAGCTTCTTGTCCAGGCCCTGGTCATTTCTAGGCTTGACTACTACAATGCGCTTCTGGCTGGACTTCCATCGTGTGCAATCAAAACACTTCAAATGATTCAGAACGCAGCAGCACGTCTTGTCTTCAACGATGTTGAAGGCCCATGTCACACCTCTCTTCATCTCTCTGCACTGGCTTCCACTCACTGCTCGCATCAAGTTCAAGGCATTGACGCTTGCTTACAGATCCACCACAAGCTCAGCACCCGCATACTTCTACTCACTGCTACGAATCTACACTCCCACCAGAAGCCTTCGCTCAGCTAAGGAGCGACGGCTCGTGGTACCACCACAGAGAGGCATGAAATCACTCTCCAGAACATTTTCATTCACTGTTCCTTGCTGGTGGAATGATCTCCCCACCTCCATCCAAAATGCAGAATCGCTGACAACATTCAAAAGACAGCTGGAAACTCATCTCTTCTGTGAGCACTTAACCTCATCTTAAAAAAAAAAAAAAATCCTGCTTGCTTCCAACCTCCATTTTACTCTATTCCCTCCCTGTTCTAGCTTATGTTACTCTAAGCAATGTCCAAAACGTAGTACTTTTTGTGATTATTCGCCTCTTCATGATGGATTACTTCCTGTATTCCTCAGTTGCTTTGAATAAAGTCGCTTTGTATAAAAGCGTCTGCTAAATGAATAAATGTAAATAATGTATTTTCTGGAATATAAGTCACAGGCTGCGCTTACACTTAGCATTAACATGCGATCACCGTGATCCGATCAAGCGGATCAGATCACAGTCAATCAGGACACGGCGCATTAACACTTGTCAACATCAAGTGGCTTCTGTATCTGGATAATGATCGGATCTCTCTTTCCTGCGCAATAAAAACAAATATGCAGAAGATGGACCCGGTGCAAAGTCAACCTGAGGTGAAGGCGGGTTTTTTTAAAAAAAAACATTTTCAGTCACCGGAGATTTTACAAATCTCATAAAATGAGGAGAATGAGGAGGTTACAAATAGTAATAAGGTGGATAGCTGTAATGAAAACGGTACAAAAAAGGAACATATGGGTCTGAGATCGTTGCCAGCTGTGGTGGGGAAAATGCACGTTCTTTACAGAGAATGAATGGATCTGCAACTTTCGAGTGCGAAGAGAAACTTTTCACTATATTTGCGATCTACTCTGCCCTCGATTGTATCTCAAAACCACACAGCTATGTGTAGCGATTCCTGTGGAGAAAAGAGTTGCTCTGGCCCTGTATTGGTTTGCCACAGGTGACTGCTGGTCATCTTTTCTGTGTCAGCAAAGCTGTAGTTTGGCAAAGTGTGCATGAGGTGGCATCTGGGCTGAAATCACTCCCTTGTCAGCACATAAGCATACCCACCGGAGAGAGACTGCATTTTAGTCTTATGCATTTTAGTCAGTATTTTGGAATTAAATTATGTTCCATAGTCAGCAAAAGTTGCAGAGTTCTATTTTATTGTAACACTAGCCTGTGTTTTTATATTTTTTAGGTGACAAAAAACTGTAACTGTAACAGCCGTACCCTTACTGTTACTGGGTGATCCTGCTTACCGTTGTTGAGTTGGCTCATTAAACCACATCATGACTTTAATGGACTTTAATAACAGAGCAGCATTCACTGCCATTATAAAGCTTGGAAGAGCCAGGACATTTATGAATATAACTCTGATTGTGTTTGTCTGAAAAAAGAATGTCATATACACCTAGGATGGCTTGAGGGTGAGTAAATCATGGGCTAATTTTCATTTTTGGGTGAACTAACCCTTTAACTATCGTAAATGGAAAAATTTATTTTTATTTGAATGTTATAATATCTGCTTCACATGTATTTGACGAGATCAGACCCTTGTCATAGAATTTGATTACGGATGTCCGTGTATTGCGCGTAAACTCTGAAATGTCACAAGAGTCCCATGAAACATGACAGGATCCCTCGTGCCATATGTTCTCACATTTGGATTTATTACCATGTCAGATCGGCTAGACGCAAAGAATGTGTGGAAAACCATTAAAGACACCGGAATGACATTTTATTACACATCGCATCCACAAAGGTTAGTGACATTAACTCACACAGCTCGCTGTTTTACTGTGGTGTAGCTGGATGGCTCTTTTGGATTGCCAGCCTATTAAAACATGAATACAGTCTAACCTTTAAACCTAGCACTACATTTTACTTTTATCAGTCTTTTCGTAGTATATGCAGTTTTTTGATCTGTTAATGTGTGTCTACGAGAGACAGAGAGCGAGGGAGAGAGAGAGCAAGAGCGAGAGAGAAATATGTTAATCCATTTATTACTTAAAGCGCATATTTTAACGTATCGCAATCAACATTCGTACAGTTTTCTATTGACTTGAAACAACTGGAAACATTCCAAGTTTTGATATTTTTTGATAATGTCTGTCGTCAATAACAACGCTGTATAACAAACGTGACTGGCGCCATCTTGTGTCCATTCAGCAACTGTATTGAAAATTACTACGTTACTCGACTTGTTTCCAGGACAATTGTTTTGTATTTTGTATAATGGATTATAACGTAACAGGCTGGATTTATCCCTTACATCTTAGGACCTTTATTACAAACAAAACAGATGATTGCATATATTTTGTATAATTTCTAAAAAAAAAAAAAAAGTATTTTTGAATATGACGTCTTTTTTGTAAGACATGAAATGTCTTGAGACTCGACTAGGACTCGTGACAAAAGACTTCAGACTTGACTTGGACTCCAGATGAAGACTTGTGAACATCTCTGATAGTCGCTATTGGAAACATGCTGTTCTTATAGCTATAGTTGAGGAAAAATTCCACTCAGTCACTGCTATAGGAGAAGAAGAATTGGCTAAACTCGTTAAATCATCAAAATCAACAACATGTATGCTCGACCCTATTCCGACTAAACTACTAAAAGAGATGCTTCAAGAGGTCATAGATCCTCTTCTTAATATCATTAATTCATCCTTGTCATTAGGATAGGTACCAAAGTTGGCACCTTTTAAGTTGGCTATTATTAAACCACTTATTAAAAAACTGCAACTTTCTCCTACAGAATTAGTCAATTACAGGCCAATCTCAAATCTACCCTTCCTGTCAAAAATACTAGAAAAGGCAGTGTCCTCACAATTATGCTCCTTTCTAGAAAGAAATGGTATCTGTGAGGATTTCCAGTCAGGATTTAGACCGTATCATAGTACTGAGACTGCTCTCATTAGAGTTACAAATGATTTACTCTTATCATCCGATTGTGGTTGAATCTCTCTGTTAGTGTTACTCGATCTTAGCGCTGCATTCGATACTATCGACCACAACATTCTTTTGAATAGACTCGAAAATTATGTTGGCATTAGTGGAATTTCATTGGCATGGTTTAAATCATACTTATCTGACCGTTATCAGTTTGTAGCAGTAAATGAAGAGATGTCACACCGATCACAAGTTCAGTATGGAGTACCGCAGGGCTCAGTGCTAGGACCGTTGCTTTTCACCCTGTACATGCTACCACTGGGAGATATTATTAGGAAGCATGGTGTTAGTTTTCATTGTTATGCTGACGATTCTCAGCTCTATATTTCTTCACACCCTGACGAAACTTACCAATTCACAAGATTAACGGAATGCATAGCTGATATAAAAAATTGGATGACTAGTAATTTCCTGCAACTTAATTCAGAAAAAAATGAATTTTTAATCATTGGACAAAAAAACTCCACAAGTAGTAACCTAGAATACTGTCTAACACTCGATGGCTGCTCTGTCAAGTCCTCGTCGTCAGTTAGGAACCTGGGTGTGCTCTTTGAAACATGCAGTTCTTAAAGCTATAGTCGCTATTGGAAACTTGCTGTTCTTAAAGCTATAGTTGATATTGTTGATATAAAAAATTGGATGACTAGTAATTTCCTGCAACTGAATTTTTAATCATTGGACAAAAAAACTCCACAAGTAGTAACCTAGAATACTGTCTAACACTCGATGATATGGGTGTGCTATAGTTGATATTGTTGATATAAAAAATTGGATGACTAGTAATTTCCTGCAACTTAATTCAGAAAAAACAGAATTTTTAATCATTGGACAAAAAAACTCCACAAGTAGTAACCTAGAATACTGTCTAACACTCGATGGCTGCTCTGTCAAGTCCTCGTCGTCAGTTAGGAACCTGGGTGTGCTCTTTGATACCAATCTCTCATTTGAAAGCCACGTTTCTAGCATCTGTAAAACTGCATTCTACCATCTTAAAAATATATCTAAATTACGGCACATGCTTTCAATGCAAAATGCTGAACAGTTAGTTCATGCGTTCATGACCTCAAGGCTAGATTATTGTAATGCTCTACTGGGTGGTTGCCCTGCTCGCTTAATAAATAAACTGCAGCTTGTCCAAAACGCAGCAGCTCGAGTTCTTACTAGAACCAGGAAGTATGACCATATTAGCCCGGTTCTGGCAACACTGCATTGGCTCCCTATTAAACATTGTATACATTTTAAAATCTTGCTGATTACTTACAAAGCACTAAATGGTTTAGCGCCCCAGTACTTGAGCGAGCTCTTAACGCATTATACTCCATCACGTCTATTGCGGTCTCAAAATTCTGGCCAGTTGATAATACCTAGAATATCAAAATCAACTGCAGGCGGTCGATCCTTTTCCTATTTAGCACCTAAACTCTGGAACAGTCTTCCTAGCATTGTTCGGGAAGCAGACACACTCTGTCAGTTTAAATCTAGACTAAAAACACATCTCTTTACTATGGCATACACATAAAACATTTTTCATTTGTATTATTCAAATCAGTTAAATGATTGTTTTAGGCTGCATTAACTAGGTCAGCCGGAACCGGGAACACTTCCCATAACACCTGATGTACTCGTTACATCATAAGAAGAATGGCATCTACGCTAATGTTAGTCTCTCTGTTTATCCCGAGGTTTACTGCAGTCGGCCGGATCCGGGCCGTGTCCAGACCAGATGGTGGACCTTAGCCTGGACATGACGACCATATCCCTGAAGTGTCTGTAGAGACCGTGTCAATTAAACTCCCCTCTGTAAATGCCGCATCGACACGACATCCTCATTAAACCCGTCCCCGGCGTGACAACTCCAATCTTTCGAATAATCCTACGAATATCTATTGATCTAATATTACTTCTGACCTGTAATGTTGCCAGAATCATAATCATACACTATTTGTTCGTCGGCCAGAAGAGAACTGGCACCCCGACTGAGCCTGGTTTCTCCCAAGGTTTTTTTCTCCATTCTGGCCCTGAAGGAGTTTTGGTTCCTTGCCACCGTCGCCTTTGGCTTTTGGCTTGCTCAGTTGGGGACACCTAAATTTCAACTGTATGATATGATAATTAAAATGAGCTAGATAACATCACCGTTTTCACCAGAGCGGCTGTACAGCCGAATCAAATTCCGTTGCATTATTTTCCTGTTACCACTGTGAAGCTGCTTTGAAACAATTGCCATTGCCACATGCTGTTCTTAAAGCAATAGTTGATATTGGAAATATGCTGTTCATAAAGCAATAGTTGCTATTGGAAACATGCTGTTCATAAAGCAATAGTTGATATTGGAAACATGCTGTTCTTAAAGCTATAGTTGCTATTGGAAACTTGCTTGTTCTTAAAGCTATAGTTGCTATTGGAAACATCTTCATAAACAGCTTCATAGCTATATGCTTTTCATAAAGCTATAGTTGATATTGGAAACATGCTTGTTCTTAAAGCTATAGTCACATTGGAAACACGCTGTTCTTAAAGCTATAGTTGCTATTGGAAACATCTTCATAAACAGCTTCATAAAGCTATAGTTGCTATTGGAAACATGCTGTTCATAAAGCTATAGTTGATATTGGAAACATGCTTGTTCTTAAAGCTATAGTCACATTGGAAACACGCTGTTCTTAAAGCTATAGTTGCTATTGGAAACATGCTTTTCTTAAAGCTATAGTTGCTATTGGAAACACGCTATTCTTAAAGCTATAGTTGATATTGGAAACATGCTTGTTCTTAAAGCTATAGTTGCTATTGGGAACATGCTTGTTCTTAAAGCTATAGTTGATATTGGAAACATGCTTGTTCTTAAAGCTATAGTCGCAATGGAAACACGCTGTTCTTAAAGCTATAGTTGATATTGGAAACATGCTTGTTCTTAAAGCTATAGATGATATTAGAAACATGCTTGTTATTAAAGCTATAGTTGATATTGGAAACATGCTGTTCATAAAGCTATAGTTGATATTGGAAACATGCTTTTCATAAAGCTATAGTTGATATTGGAAACATGCTTGTTCTTAAAGCTATAGTTGATATTGGAAACATGCTTGTTCTTAAAGCTATAGTTGATATTGGAAATACTCTGTTCTAAAAGCTATAGTTGCTATTGGAAACATGCTGTTCTTAAAGCTATAGTTGATATTGGAAATATGCTGGTCATAAAGCTATAGTTGATATTGGAAACATGCTTGTTCTTTAAGCTATAGTTGCTATTGGAAACATGCTGTTCATAACGCTATAGTTGATATTGGAAACATGCTTGTTCTTAAAGCTATAGTCGCATTGGAAACTTGCTGTTCTTAAAGCTAGTTGCTATTGGAAACATGCTGTTCTTAAAGCTATAGTTGATATTGGAAACATGCTGTTCTTAAAGCTATATTTGCTATTGGGCCTTATCCTGATCTATTGCTAGAACACGCTTGGCTTGACTAGGAACAGGGGAGGAACAGTCATCTTTATCTCTGAATCTAACTCTGCCTTTTATCTGTCATCTATGTTGGCCTACTCGAGGAGCCATCCACAAGCTGGTCAGCAGGGCTCATTATTTGCCATGGACGAGGGAAAGCCCATGTCTAGAGCCTGGCTTGCATTCCATCTCCGCCTGCTCTGCCAATACTGCAAGCTTCCCTCAGAGCGTTAACCGGCTCATTCTCTGCGCATAGGGACTGCTACAACTGCAGCTTCCTCCACTCCTGTCTCTACATTGAAGGTCATGAGGTCATGATGGTCTTCAGCTGCTTATGAACGTTACTTCTGGCCCGATGCTCAAGCCATCCTTAAGAAAAGCTATGAGTACTGCTCCCTGATCTGTGGCTTGAAAATTAGATATTATAGCTGCAGTAGCTTTTGGGCTTATGTACTTAAAGAGGGGGGGTCTAATGCTATTTCATGCATTCTGACTTATTTACACTGTTAAAGAGTTGGATTCCCATGCTAAACATGGACAAAGTTTAAAAAAATAAGTTGGACGTATGACGGAGTATTTCTGTGCCAAAAATATTCCTTCCAGTTTCTCACAAGTTGTCCCTGTATGTCGTAATAGAGGGCGGAAAATCCTTGTATGGACACTTCTCCCGGAAAAGCGCACACACACACACACACACCAAACAGAGCAGGAGCGAGAGCATAGCCATCATTCAGGTAACGCAAGTCGAGAAGGATTTTTTAACAGTGTCACCAAAGAAGTATGTTTTTTGTTGTGAGGGAAAGATAAACTTGTTCAGCTTCCCAAAGAACCCAGCGTTAAGAGAACAGTGGATGCAGTTTGTTTTTCAGATGTTTTATAAGCAAGGCCCGTTGGATTTGCAGATCATTGCAGGCGGTGAGTAAAATGCATCAAATGTCTGTGTTTGTTGGCAATCGGCGTGTAAGTGCATACAATGTGAACAACACGAACGTATAGTGAATCAAAAGTTATCCAGGGATAATGCGATGCAGTGGTGTAACTTTGTTTTAAAAAGTGGGGGATGTCATGTTTAACGTGATAGTTTTACATCTCCTAACTATAACATAATACAATAATGTCAGTCCCAAAATTCTTTGCATAGATTCACAGTCCAATGGTATAGCTTTTGTCCGGAGAGTGTGTCTGAGGTTCGGTTCTGGGTTCGAATCCACCGTCGTATAGTTTTTTTTCTCATTAAAACCAAAGGTGGTCATTAGTGTATCAAGAGCAGGGACACGTTAGTGTATATTATTTTTGTGATTTAACCGGAACAAATAGAGAGTCTTTGATGCGATGACATGTTGTGTGTGTGCTTGTGTGTGTGTGTGTGTGTGTGTGCGCGCACGTGACTCTTTAGCTCCGCCCACTGCACGCCTTCACGAGTTCGTTTTTTTTCTGAAAGAGTTGGTACAGCTTAACTGTCTTTTATAAATCTAATCTAATCGTTTTTGAGATATGAAGGATACAATACTACTCTGTAGGTACTCAAGATTAACATGAGATTTTTCCACATTTTTTTATGTTATAGCCTTATTCTGTAACGGTTGGTGGTACCAGGAACAGGATGAAGACTCGGGAGATAATAATCAAACATAAACTTTAATCAAAACTTCTCAAAGAACTCAAAACAGGCAACAGGAATCCAACTTAACATAACAGTGACTAGACCAAGACTGAAGGTGAGGGTGTAACTTAAGTAGTGAACAGAAACAAGATGATTAACAAGACACAGCTGGGACAAATGAACTAATGAGGGTAACCATGGTAACAAACAAGTGGCAGGAAACTAAGACAAAGGAACACGTGACAGGATCAAAACAACTGAAAGATCAACTAAACAGACAGACATGTGACATATTCCAAAATGGATTAAATTCATTATTTTCTATTCCAACCTTTGAAGGATGCACCGAGGCAGTCTAGCCTTTGTAGGATTTCCTATTTCCTAGCAACGGTGCGAGAGGAGAGCTGCCATCCTGAGACATTATTTGTTAATGAAATTATGGAGCCTGAATTGGTAATTTTTGACTATTTTTTTTACCTTACTGGAAGAGATGGTGGGGATGTTTCACAACTGAGTGATGTACACTATATTGCCAAAATTATTGGGACACCCCTCCAAATCATTGAATTCAGATGTTCAATCACTTCCATGGCCACAGGTGTATAAAATCAAGCACTTGACATGCAGACGCTTCTACAAACATTCGTGAAAGAATGGGTCGCTCTCAGGAGCTCAGTGAATTCAAGCGTGGTACCGTGATAGGTTGCCACCTGTGCAATAAGACCATTCGTGAAATTTCCTCACTACTAAATATTCCACGCTCAACTGTTAGTGGCATTATAACAAAGTGGAAGCAGTTGGGAACAACAGCAACTCAGCCACGAAGTGGTAGGCCACGTAATATCACAGAGTGGGGTCAGCGCATGCTGAGGCGCACAGTGCGCAGAAGTCACCGACTTTCTGCAGAGTCAATAGCTACAGACCTCCAAACTTCATGTGGTCTTCAGATTAGCTCAAGAACAGTGTGTAGAGAGCTTCATGGAATGGGTTTCCATGGCTGAGCAGCTGCATCCAAGCCTTACATCACCAAGTGCAATGCAAAGTGTGGGATGCAGTGGGGTAAAGCACGCCGCCACTGGACTCTAGAGCAGTGGAGACGTGTTCTCTGGAGTGACCAATCACGCTTCTCTGTCTGGCAATCCCATGGACGAGTCTGGGATTGGTGGTTGCCAGGAGAACGGTACTTGCCTGACTGCATTGTGCTAAGTGTAAAGTTTGGTGGAGGGGGGATTATGGTATGGGGTTGTTTTTCAGGGGTTGGGCTTGGCCCCTTAGTTCCAGTGAAAGGAACTCTTAATGCTTCAGCATACCAAGACATTTTGGACAACTTCATGCTCCCAACTTTGTGGGAACAGTTTGGTGATGGCCCCTTCCTGTTCCAACATGACTGCGCACCAGTGCACAAAGCAAGGTCCATAAAGACTTGGATGAGCAAGTTTGGTGTGGAGGAACTTAACTGGCCTGCACAGAGTCCTGACTTCAACCCGACAGAACACCTTTGGGATGAATTAGAGTGGAGACTGCGAGCCAGGCCTTCTCGTCCAACATCAGTGCCTTACCTCACAAATGCGCTTCTAGAAGAATGGTCAAAAATTCACTCTAAGGACTTGATGTGACAGCTGTAGGTTGCCCAAGCTTCACAGCTATAGAGGAGGGTGCTGACACAGACCGCTTGGTATACGGCAACCTTTGTGGAGGGATGAAGGTTCTTGACTCTGTGCCGAAATCTCCCAAAGGCAGCTGATGCCTGTTTAATGCGGCTCTGGATTTTGTTGTCAGTGCCGCTATCCTCAGAGAGAATACTCCCCAGATATTTAAAAGATGGCACTACTGACAGCTGTTCATCCCCAACAGTGAAGGCAGGTAGTGTGGGTGGGACATTGGTATTCCATTGGCAGACCACTTCTGTCTTGGTGGTATTTACAGTCAGCCCTATCCTGCTGTACGCCCTCACCGCCACAGCAAGGACAGTTTGAAGATCCTCTGGAGTATGGGCCATAAAAGCACAGTCGTCTGCATACTGCAGCTCCAGGACCCGCTCTCTACAGAGTTTTGTGGTTGCGTGTAGCCTCCTAATGTTAAAGAGGTTGCCATCTAGTCTGAAGTCCACTGCCACACCGCTGCTGTTTTCAATCTCGTTGTGGAGAAGCTTGGTGACACACGGGAGGAAGATGTTAAAGAGCACTGGCGCTAGCACACACCCCTGCCTTACCCCTGTGCATACAAGGAAGGGCTTGGACTCTTGTCTGCCTATGATCACCTGAGCAGTCATCCCATCATGGAACTGGCGGAGGATGTTAACAAATTTTTAGGAAAGCCAAACCTGAGGAGGACATCCCATAAGAGCTCTCTTTGCACAGTGTCGAATGCTTTCGAGAGATCAACAAAGGCCATAAACATGTCCTGATGTTGCTCCCGGCACTTTTCCTGAAGCTGCCGGGCTGTGAAGATCATGTCGATCGTGCTCCTGTTCTTCCTAAATCCACACTGCGATTCAGGCAGCATTGACTCTGAAGCAGCACCTTGGCCAGGACCTTACCACCAACAGAAAGGAGTGATATGCCCCTACTATTGCCGAAGATGGCCTTGTCACCCTTGTTCTTATAGGTGACAACAATGTTTGCATCTCTCCATTGCTGTGGGATGTTCTCATCAGTCCAGGCCTTGGTGATGTACTGGTAGAGGGTGTGCATACATATGTACCCTCCCTTCTTGGAGATCCCTCAGCAGGGATATTATCAGCGCCAGGGGACTTGTTGTTCTTAAGGGAACGGACAGATGTAGAACCTCCTGAAAGGTTGGTGGTAGACTGAGGTCGTGGATGGGAGGAAGTTCAGGCAGTTTGTCCATGATGGTGGAGTCTCCATCAGAGTCCTGATTAAGCAGGGTGTCAAAATGGTCAGCCCACCTCAACAGGATACTATTCTGATCCTTCAGAAGTGTTAGACCATCTGCTGTTTTCAGGGAAGTGACGCAGCGATTTGTTGTACCATAGATGGTTTTGACAGCATTATAAAAATTATGCATGTCATTTTTATCGGCAAAGGACTGGATTTTATATGCCTTTTCAGTCCACCACTCATTCTGTATGGCCCGTATTTCCTTTTGCACTTTCCTCCAAGTTGCCTGCCAATGCTGTCTGGTCCTGGTGGATGAAGAGTTGTCTAAAGTTGCCCGGTGTGCTTTGCGCATATCCTTAAGCAAGTTGTGGATGGTGTCTGAGTTATCGTCAAACCAGTCTTGGTGGTTCCTGCTCTTATAGCCAATGGATTGGGCTGCTGCATCGTAGAGCACAGAGCTAATATAGGTCCACTGTTGTTCCATGGTGTTTTCTGAGCTCAGACAAGGTTCCGACTCCCTTAGTTTCTCAGCTAGGAGGTGTCGAAACTCACTTCTTGCTTCTATGTCTCCCAAGCGGTTACAATTTAGCCTCTTTTTGTTGGGCTTTTGCAGTTGCAAGGGGGAACGCACTTTCATACAGAGCTTGGCCACAATCATACGATGGTCGGTCCAGCACTCTGTCAAAACTTTTGGCAATATAGTATCTCAGGCTTACTCAAGACCATGGCCAGGTAAGTTAAACTGGTTTGCTGTTGTCCAAATTCAGAGGCTCATCCTTAATTACCGGATTACACTTTAAATGTAAATATTGGGATTCAACTTACTTGAATAATATAATGATACATATGAAAATAGAAAAATAAACATAAAGTGGTTCAAATGTTGACTTATACCTTACCAAGATGTGATTTTATACAGTTTATTCTCTTGACCGTGGTCAACATATTTAGACAGGTTTTCAACCCTGTTTTGTTTTCACGCAGTTGAATAAAAGTCCAGTACATATGTTACTGCCGCTCGTCATTGGCAGCTGTCACGGTTGCTAGGCAACAAGAACAGTCCTCCGTAGGCTAGACTGGTCCGAGTCCTTCGGATGTAGCAGTAGTTTGTTAATATTCTGACAATAAGTGTTGTTAGTTTCATTTGCAAAATAACCAGAGGTGGACTGTAAGGAAGTACATTCCTTAAGTATTCACGTAAAAATGTATAGTTACTGAGGGTTTTTTCTCACAGGACAGCAACACTACAAAAACATGGTCTTTTACAATATCATGCATTGTTGTACATTAAACTACCCAACAGTATATAGAGTACTACAGTAGTAATATTAATGCAAAACGTCTCCAGTTATTATCATAACATCGGTTCCCTGAGAGGCGGGAAAGAGACATTGCGTCAGCTGACGCTGTAGGAACTCCACCCCTTCTCTACTTTTCTGAAACCTTATTTATTTAATTGGGACGCAGCTATTGTCTCCAGTACAGGACAGTGTCTCACCTGGGGTCAGAAGTCACTGCTCCATTACTGAATTTAACAGGAGGATCCATGGATTGATTGCTCTTCAGAGATACACAGCTGGGATCTGGAGATGAAGATCTCTTCCTCTTCCTGAAGATACTGAGATATAATTATAATTCATATACATCTTTACACTGTAATTAATATAATATCATTTATTCAAATGATCTCTTGCTGTTGTATGAGTCTGTCTATTGTCTCCAGTACAGGACAGTGTCTCACCTGGGGTCAGAGGTCACTGCTCCATCACTGAATTTAACAGGAGGATCCATGGATTGATTGCTCTTCAGAGACACACAGCTGGGATCTGGAGATGAAGAGCTCTTCCTCTTCCTCATTTCAACATTTGACATCTTCGCTGTATATGGAAACATTACATCAATATTACATTTATGCATTTAGCAGATACTTAATTCCAAGTAGTTTACAGTATATTTCAGCACATACCCCAGCCAACAAAATGTGTACTAAGAATGTCTTGATAATTCCAATTAAGTTATGAAAACATTGTTTCTAAATATTCTTTGAATGTACAAAATGTTTCTTAGTTAGGTGTATGCTAAGGGAACATTCTATTTGATCATTTTGTTAACATTAAGGGAATGTTACTTTTGAATGTTCTCTGAATGTCCTGAAAAAGTAGAAGTTAAAAAAAGAGACGCATCTAACATTTTATGCTAACAGATAACTTGCATTATATTACGATTTAACAGATAACAAACGATTTATTAAAGTTACTGGAAAGACGTTTGTTCATAAATTTGAGAGAACATTGCCAGAACGTTGGCCTTGTTATTTGGGATGTTCTCTGCGAACATCAAAGAAATGAACACAACGAAGGCATCACTGAATCATAAAATGAATTAATCTAGGGCTGAGCGACATGGCCAAAAAATTATCACAATGACATTTTTCATATCAGTCGATATTGATAATTATCACGATAAATGTCAACTCTTTACTTCTTTCAAATAAAGGCAGATTTCTCATAACAAGTGTAATCTTAGTAATAGTCACAAAAGCTGCAACTTGCTAATAACAGGGATAGTCAGAAATCAGATTGCCCCTATGATGATCATCGGTATGATCTGTCCTGGCAGAGAGATTTGAGGAAATACCACTTACTCCTCGTTGGTCACTACTAAAATAATAATTTCAGAATGATAGAGAATAAATCAAGATTAACATTTATTTTGGCCAGACAGAACTTAAATAAAAATAATTAAACAAGAATCCATGGTACACAACTGATCAGCATAAAATATAAAATACAAATAACAAAGTAATATGAAAATAGTCCAGTACACATAGTGTGTGTGTGTCTTTAAGGTCCATTTTACCAATTGCACTTTAAAAAGATCTTTAAAGAGATCTTTAAAAAGATACCAAGATACCAAACATGAAAGGAACAAAACAATAGATTCACAAGATACATCATATGTGGTATATAGACATTCTTTGACTTGAATCAGGGAGAAGGGAAGGGAGGAGGGAGAGGGGGAGAAGTTTGAGCAGGTCGGTGTCCTACACTCTTTCTGTAAGATCTTCTCTCCAGATTAGTGAGTTTTATTGTTTTATTGCAGGGTGTTAGATTTCAGTTTTTGTCTTAGCAGTAAAACCAGTCCTTACGGATTCACAATTTTCAAATTCAACGCCACATTACACCAACACACAAATCTTACCATTACATCCTGGGCCGGACTAACAGAAACTGACAAATCAAACCTTTAATTTTGATAAGTGTGTGAAATGGGGAAACTACGAAACCACCTGCAACTGACCAACTGCATTTAATCATTGTTTTAACTAAATAAATAATGTTATAATAGTATAATTATTATAGCTTATTAAATTATTTCATACATATTTTTGGAAAATTACCAACTATTTATTGGGTGGGCCACAATTCAAAGTGAGTGGGCCCTTGCCCACCCGTAGCCTTGCCCACCCGTAACTGCTCTCACCATTTTTCAATGGAAGTCTTAATTGCTAGGCACTTTAATGGGTTGCTAGGGGGTGGCAAGGAAGTTAAAACAGCTTTGGTCTGCATGCTAGGCTGAGTAAAATGAGCTCACCCTCAAGTCTCTATGACGGAGATATGATCTCACAAATTTCTTCACACTAGCTGTTTCCATCCACCTATTTCTTATTTTACCATAGACTGTAAAAAAAATATGGACGTAGTGTCTGTGACGTCACCCATAGGTTTCTGAAGAGCATTTTTGAAGCCTAAAGTCGGCCGTAGCCATCTTGGCAGCACGTCACTCCTGGATAACTGAAAATAGGCAAAGAGGCGGGACGTGGGTGGAGCCGAGGTGACTGGTTGCTGAAACCACACCCATCTAGCTCGACCATAGTGGCAACTCAACTGTCACTCAAGTGGCCACGCCCTTAATTATGCAGAACTTTAAGGCTTAATATAATTTAAACAGATGGGTTATAAAAATATTTACCCCCTCACAGTTGTCATGAAGGGCAACATTAGCTATATAGACCAAAACCACTTTTTGTACCAGGCTGTAAACATGTGTTTTTTTGCTGTAAAATTGGGCATTTTAACATGGGGTGGTCTATGGGATTGACTCCCTTTTGGAGCCTGTCTCTAGCGGCCAGTCGATGAATTGCAGTTTAAGTCACTTCTGTGTTGGATTCAAGAGAGACTTGCTGCTTGGATATCATATAAAAAGTGCTGGATAGAAACGCAAAAATGTGCATAAATTCTAAGAATGCGCTCAATTGAGGCAGATCCTTTTTTATCTGATAAGAAGACATGCCATAAACTACGATGGTTTTACTGAATAAATCCCTCAATGTGCAACAAAAAACAGAGGCTGTGATTGGATAACTGGTTAGTCCAGTTATCCAATCACACCAAGGGATTTATTCAGTCTGCGTTATGATTTGGTGGTCATACCATGAAAAGTTCTGTTAGATAGTTATTTTTTTAAAATTTGGTCTCAGAAGAAAAAGAGGCTTAAATAGCAGATCAGCATGGTGGCTTTGTCAATGAACATAGCATTTTAAGTCTTTATTTGTTTTGGTTAATGTTGCAGATTGAGAGTGATCAATCTTTTGAGACTCACTTTTTTAAAAGGTGGTCAGATTCGATGTTGTGGACACACCTGGGGGCCGATTCCTTTTCTATTATATATATCACGGCTATCCCGTCAAGGCTATATGTATGGCGCGTGTACAAACCGTACGTCTATCCGAACGTCTTGTACTTTGAGCATCTTACTGAGCGGGTGACCCACGTGATGACCTGACGTGAATTTATGTTTATTTACCATGTAAGTATCCAAGCTGATGTGTAAAGACTATAAATTGACATTGCAGGCATTAAATATAGAGATATACCTAAAAGAATCCTGAACTATTTCATGCATCCCGCTGTACTTCCCTGAATAAGCCTTTGAAGAAAGGTGTTGTAGGCTATTCTAAGTCTTTCCGAGTGATGAACTGAAAACGCTACCACCTATCATGACTTTCTCTGTATTCTATGACAGAAGGAGCTAATGCTTCAAACTTTCAAATACCAGACTCACCTATTTTAACTCTACATGCATACAGTAGTAGGCTACTGTTAATTAATGTCTTTGTATTTTTCCATATTATTTTATTTATATTTAGGCTATATCATTTTTATGTAAACGTTTGCTTGTTTTTTTTTTTTTGTTATTTGTCAAACAGATTAAATATATATTGTCTGCAATATTGTTTTATAAGTTAGAGTTAAAAGTTACAAGATAAAGCCTTTCTTCAACTTGAACATAAAATGAACACTTCAGATGTTTCTGTTTCTCAACACTGTGAAACTAACTGATGTTACTGCAGCTCATACCATTATAAAATACAAACAGAATTAAACTAAACTCATGTGTTAGTGTTGTATCTCACATTCACGTCATATATCGATGTATATGTGAAATATATACCTGTTTGTTCCATTATGTTCAGTAGGCTCTCTCCGTGTCACAGGAAGGCATTTGTTGAAGGAGTCACAGTTAGTCTGAACAGGAAATGGGTGTGGATAAAGCTGCCCTAGCCGTTTCTCAATACCAAGTACGCGAACTTATGACTTGCGTCCTTAGTAGTTCAGACATGCCAAGTTCGACTCAAGAGAACGAACTCAAGGGAGGACACAAGTCTGGTGATTCTGCTAATGGAGCTCAGCGTTCTTGATAGCGTCACTCAGCTCTGGCTACTCTGGTTATCTGTGTATGTATATTATAGGCTACAATAAGACGAATATGTCATAAAACACCACCCTGCCTCTTTTCATTTTCATTTTAAAAAAATCTTAAACATATTAATAGCCACACAAATGTGGTTCAGGCAACGCGTATACCTTGATTATCTTCACTGCATATATTTATAACAAAACAAAATATAAAACACAACCCTGCTTCTTTTCATATACAATTTTTTTTTTAAATAAACATATTAATATGTGGTTCAGACAATAAGTTTGCATATGATTATCACTGTAATAAAATTAAATATAACATAAAACACAAACCAGTCTCTTTTTTTTGTTGTTAAATGTCAGTTTATGTATGATCAATAATAGCCATTATAAAAGTATAAGTAAAAGGTATAAGAAGCTATACAAGAAATAAAGCAAACAGTTCAGTCAAACATACAAAGTCAGCGCTCTAGGCTACAACGGTAAAGTTAAATAGCCTAAAAATATAAAGTTATGAAACTTCACTTTGCCCTCAGCCAAAACAATTTACCAGGGAACCAATTATAGATTCATGAGACCAAAGATCGCCGTTAGATCTACTCAATATGAATTATATCTCAATTATATCTACAGAGACATCAGAGCCAGCAGCAGACGTCAGAAGGACTAGCCGAGGAAAGGCTGCTCTCGGCGCGGTTAACGAGCGCTGAGCGCCCGCTGATCGACTGGATCTCACAACTCCAAAAACACCAGATAAAATGTTCAAATAGGCGCTATCTTTATCAATAAACCACAGATTTGAGCTTTAAAAAAAATTATTTGTCAACAAAATGAACACCGCACATACACTGAATGAAATAGCTTCTTTCCTACACAGAGTACGAACACATTTTCTATCATGTATGCCTATGAAAGACGATCGAGCCAATCGGAATAGGTATGGGGCGGGGCAACACGTGCAGCCCCGCCCCGATCTGCAGGCTACAGCCACTACTTCTCCTCAAGTCCGCACAAGTCACCTCTCGATGCATCCATGATATAAGGGGCGGATCAAGGACACATCCAGGGATTTGAACTGTACTTGGCTAGATGTGAACTTTGAATTGGAACAGGACTTGGGCAGCGACTGATGACGTTTCACAAGTCCACGAGAACACAAGTACAGACAAGAACTCATATTGAGAAATGGCGTAGCCAGAGCTTCAGACTGACGGCAGAAGGTCTGGACTCTATCACAGCTTTCATTGGTCAAGGACCGCCCAAGAGGATGTTTGACTGACATAACGCAACCAATCACAGTTTGTTTAGGGGCATGAACATGTAAAGTCGATGTTCCTGCAATAACAGACTGGTGTGCATCTAATAAATTATTCATTCATGAACATGTGGAGCAACAGTGGAGCCATAAACTTTACATACTTTTGAAAATCCAGTGTTTAGTTGATCATAGAAAGCGCTCATTGTCACAGTTTTAAACACAACGGCGTTCTTCTTCCACGAGGGAGGGAGTTTGGCCTCACTCCAGACGGACCATTAAAGAACACAACATACACGTCTCGTGGACATCCTATAGAGTTCAACCAATCAGAGGACGACTTCAAAACTCCTGAAGTGTTTCCAGATAAGTGTGCCATATGCACAAAGAACTTATATCGACAAGAAGTGAAAGCCAATAGGACGTCCCATTGCAACACCAGCGCCCAGCTGCGGCCCTACACTTCCGCCATTTTGGGGTTAAAGCGACTCGGCAGTCCACTCGCTTCTTGCTGTCGCGATGGCAATATCAGCTGCTTTGTTTAAAAAAACTTCACAAAACCATTGCTCTCTAGAAACCATGGGTTGAAATTCTTTGAAGTTCAAGTATTAGCATTAAAACACTGAATTAATACCAACATATGAAATTAAGGAAATGCATTAGAAAAATTTAAAATGTTGGACAATAAATATAATAACATGAATATAACAGCTTGACATTAAACTGTTTTTGCAGTATTTTCTTATATTAATGTCCTTAAAGCAAGACTATGTAAACAAATAAAACACAGCCACTGTGTCCAAAAGTGGTGATTATGGGATAACAGACACAGCAATGCATCATGTTCTATAAGATCATCATGTTTGTAGCCTGATCCAGGGGATTAAAACGTACAATATATATTTCAGACCTAGTGGAGTAATAGTAACTGTGTAAAGTTACATACAATGGGAATACTCAAAGTAGGCTAAAGCTACCTCAAATGTGTGCTTAATGATTGGATTCCACAACTGACAACATAAGACAATACAACATTTACTGCAGGTATCATAACATTTACTGATGACTTAATTTGAGAAATTTTCTATTGCGCTTCTGGTTTGGGTGTGAGATTTCTACACTTTTGTGAATAAAAACCTGTCAGGGTCTTTGGGAAAATGATGAAAAATTCACAAGATTTGTACCGTCACACTGATAGTTTTTGCAGTAGATTGCCGAACATTGTGTTTTTTATTCCAGTTTTAACTTCTCTTTCGTTGTCATTCTGTCTGTTTCTGTGTTTCTGGGCTGTTGTCCATTTGGCATTTTCACCCCAAAATGGTGGCCATGCTACCGAAGTGCCACCTAGTGGCTGTTACCAAAAAGCATCAGAGTTTCACCTCTTGTCTTCTATACTCTTTGATATGCATTAGACGTTCAGCCAACGGCCCGTGGGCATGACATCCGAGGCTGAGACTAAAGCTGCCCTTCCTCTGTAAAAGAGTCACAAGAGCAGCAAAGAAAACCACAGCTGACCATAAAGACCCCCTGACTAACAGAGAAACCTGTCTGCTCATTTCTGTAGGAGAACTTTCAGGGGCATTCTGTTAAATTATTAGGGGCAGGATGGGGGAAGATGACCCCCTTAAGAACAACATGGATTTATTTAGATATGAGTTCAGCATGTGCAGGATGATGATGATGATGATGATGATGATGATGATGATCCATCAGCCAATGTGTTATTATAGGAAATCAACAGAAACATTTGCTAATTCAGTTGTTATAGCACAAAATATTAAAAGAGGGGTAAGATGGCCCCTACTGGGGTAACAATACATCACTTTTTGATATCTTCCTTATTAATATGTATATATATTTAAAGAGTCATTAATATAAAATACTAAATCAACTGTTCTATTTAAATGTTTTAGTTGATAATAATTGAATATAGACAACAGACAAAGCAGAATCCCAGTAAAAGAGATTCATCTGAAAGGCAAAGTTATTCTATGACTTAATATTTAATTGAAGATGTCATAATAGAAACTATGAGTGAAATAGAAATAATGATTTCACTCAACTAACCTACAGGTTTTAATGAAAGTAAAGATGTCTGAAATGTACATCTAATTCATGAAATATTAACTAATAACCCCATTAATTACAATAATTATTACATTTAAAAAATAATAACACTATAACAACATGCCACTTGGTGCCTTCTGTGTGGCTCATCTTACCCCAAGTGTCTAATTTTATCTTTTTACTTCAACATAAAAACTATAACTTTTACTCCACAAATCTCTCATTAAAAAATAGACACAAAAACCTCTTATATTCAACATAATACAATGTCATAATCACTATAGTCCAGAGACACAAAATTAGACCGGTTTCGACTGACTAAATCTCACAAATGTTGATATTCAGATGATGGTCACGTAAATCATTTCACTTTCAGTGTACACACAGTGGAATACTTTATGTGCCTTTTTATTATTCTTTCTGTAAGTGCAAACAGAAGCTGTTACTATGTGTCTGAACTGGTTTCTGCATATCTTCATTTCTGTAAAATACCCTTTTTTCTGTCTCTGACCAATCCCAAACTTTTTCTTTTTTTATTGGACTTCCAAAATTACAGAATTCAGCAAGTCATCGAGACATTTCACAATTTTCACATTTTACACGTACATTTCGAAACACGGCAGTAACTTCAAATAAAATAAGACTGAAATTGAAGGGCATCACAAACACGTTAAATTCATTTAACAGAGACACTTCTTTAGTTTATTTTATTTAAAACTTTATAGATTTCAAATAAATTTCAAAGGCTGTTTGAAAATTAGTCACTCCTGTAGGACTCTGTATTAGGGAAACAGGTCTATTTAGCTCAAATTAATTTATTAATTAATTCATAGAGAATTTTGAAAGAGTCAATTATTTTACAGCCAAGCAAATGACTCTAACTATCGTAACTATCAACTCTGCAGCGGATATAAAATCTAACACAAACACACGCACACACACATTCACACGAGTTGCAGAAAGAAGGAAAGTGAGGAAAGAATGAGTTTTAAGAGAGTGAAATGATGAAATCCCAAGTTTCTAGCAATATATGCATTTATAACACATGACCTGAACGAACCATCAATCATTAATTTAACCCTCCTATCATTTCTTAGGGGGGGTTATTAAATTTGATATCAATGCACCAGTTCAGTTAGAATCTGGAGGTTACTTGTGTTTGTGTCTCATATCTTCTTTGAATGGGAATTCCCTCGATCCTTCTTGGTCCTGGCTGCAGAGATTCCCCAGGTTCTTTGATTCGCTGACGGCCTTGTCGTGTCTTTGATCAACGTCTTGGGAAGCCAATCACGTGGCGTGTTGGCGGATGGATGGAAAGTCTTTAACTAAGTTAAAGAAAGGAAAGTGAGACAAGAGTATTTAGATGGCTTGAAATGAAATTGTTAACCCATTTTCTCTGATCTTGGTCTGCCTTGATCGTCTTCATCCGATCATCTATTCGTCATGTTGTCTCTGTTTTCTTTGTCTTGTCTAAACTCTGTCTAATTCCTTGTTCGTGTTCTGAGATTTTAAACTCAAATGTCTGCCCATCCTCCAGGATGGGTTCTGACCAATTAGGTATCATATTTAGTTCAGGGGTGACTGTGTCCCCACCCCTCACCATAAATTACCTGTTATCTGTGGTCTCTTAACTTCCCTCTCTAAGCAGAGTACAGTTAGACATGATTTCTTATTATAAGAACACGATACATTCTACACAGATTTCAATCAAGCCATCTTCTGAATTATGAGCATACAATCATACTGATACCAAGCAAGGCACACTTTCAGTCAATCATTCAATAGTTTTGAATAGTACACAATTACATGAATTGTGATTGATATATATGCATAATGGTCACGTGTATTGGTTATAGACATAATATAGAATTATGCAGAAGGCTGTTTGAACGTAAGCCCGACTATCCTTTTTGAATGATTTGATGCAGTTTATATGTAACAACAGTCTCTGTGGATTTTAACCGTGTCACAGAGTTCATTTAAAGGTCGTTGAGAAAAAGGGGATCTGCTTTGGCTCTTTGTCTTGGGATCAAACAACCTCTGCCATTATCTTGGTGTGGCTCAACGTTTGTCAGGCCAGAAAGTAATTATCTGGGGGCTTTGTCAGTTTGGCTCAGACAGAATGGCACCCACTTCTTTTATGGCCAAAGATGGTTGATTCTGGGCCTGGATTGTTGAGTTGGGTTTTGTGTGGAATTATGTTTAAACGAATCATCTGGAAGATTCATTTGTGTCTGGTGCGCCCTCAAATCCTACACTCCATTTAGTCTGATGAATGTAAACCTAATTTCCTAGTAACAAAAAAAAATAAAAAATTCATATTCATATATTAATATTTTTTATTCATATTTATTTGAATGGAGTAAAAATGATATATTTAAGACTAGGTTGCATTTCATTTTAACACATTTTAACATTTTAATTGTGATCTCATACCAAAAGAAAGATGAATGGGAACATTAAAACAATAAATTCACAAGAGACTTGTCAGGACACAGACGGAGGCAGAGGATGAGGTAAGGTTATAAATGTTTATTTAAACAGAGACACGAACACAGGTTGTAGTTAATGCAGGAAATGATGAGAACTAGCACTTCAGACAGTCACTTAGCTGAGTAACCAGAGGTTGTAGAATGCAGGGAACTGGAGAACACGAGGAACTGGAGACATGGAAGGCGTTGGAGGAAGACAATGGGATCTCAGGTGAGTAGCAGGTAAGGAGTCCAGGTACGTGTAACGAGACCAGACACAGAAGTGCAGGGAGAGTGTGCTTATAAAGTGTCTGTGATGATGGGGTGCAGGTGCAGGTGATCAGTATTCCGGGGAATTGGGTGAGGAGCGAGGGGTCGAGGATGTCGCTATGGTGGATCCAGGAGCGTTCTTCTGGGCCGTAGTCCTCCCAGTCCACGAGGTATTCGATACGGGGACCCCGTCGTCGCGAGTCAAGGATTGCCCGCACTAGGTAGATGGCTTCCTCTTCGATGACGTCGGGAGGAGGAGGTTACCGCATCGTCACCAGGATCTGTGGAGGGAGAAGACAAGGGTTCAGTGTGAGGTTTCAACAGTGATACATGGAATGACGGTGAGATACGGTACTGTGCTGGGAGGTTGAGACGGTAGGTGACCTCGTTGAGCTGCCTCTGTATTGTGAATGGACCTATCTACCAGGGACTCAGCTTGCGGCAGGGCAGCCGGAGACGGATGTCCCAAGTAGATAGCCACACCTTCTGGCCCAGCTGGTACTGAGGAGTGGGGCCCCTTCTGGCGGAGATGGACATGAGCTGAGTCCCACACCCTCTCACTCTGTTGGAACCAGTGGTTGACAGCTGGAACCTCAGAGGGCTCACCCGACCAGAAGAAGAGTGGAGGTTGATAGCCCAGGATGCACTGGAACGGGGTGAGCCCAGTGGTGGTCTGCCGGAGGGAATTTTGTGCATACTCAGCCCAGGGGAGGTACAGGCTCCAGCTGTCCTGGTTCCGGTGGCAATAGGACCTCAGGTATCTCCCAATCTCTTGGATCTTCCACTCATTCTGGCTTTTGGTCTGAGGGTGGTATCCAGACGATAGGCTGACCGACAGGAGCTTAAAGAAGTCTTGCCATACCCGAGAGATGAATTGTGGTCCCCGGTCGGAGACGATATCCTCAGGAATCCCGAAGTGACGGAACACATTCTGGAATAGGGCTTCGGTGGCTTCGAATGCAATAGGTAGGCCTATTAGGGGTATAAGCTTACAAGCCTTGGAGAATCTATCCACGATGACAAGTACACAGGTGAAGTTGTTGGAGGGCGGTAAGTCGGTCATGAAGTCGATGCCAAGATGTGTCCACAGACGGCGAGGGACCAGTTTGCCTTCGGGGAGCTTCCTAGGAGTGTTGGCAACGGCACAAACTGAGCATCCCTTGATGCAACGGGAGACATCCTGAGGCATGGAGGGCCACCAATATTGTTGTCGCAGGAGCGAGAGGGTACGTACGCTGCCTGGGTGTCCAGAGCCCGGAAATGTGTGAGCTAAGTCCATGAGGGGCTGATGGTGGGCCAGTGGAACATAGAGAAGCCCCTCAGGACCTCCTGGCGGAGCAGGTTTGGAGCGGTTGGCTTGGAGGAGGCGTTGGTTGATGGACCATTGGATGGGACTAACGATCATGGCTGGAGGGAGGACAGGTTCATGGTCGGAGCTTTCTGGATCTGGTTGATATAGCCAGGATAAGGCGTCTGCCTTGCAATTCTTGGTTCCGGGCCGGTAGGAAACAGTGAAGTTGAATCGAGTGAAGAAGAGGGTCCAGCGAGCTTGACGGGGGTTCAGTCTCTTGGCGTCGCGCAGGTACTCGAGGTTGCGATGGTCCGTTATGACCTCAAACTGGTGACTGGCTCCCTCCAGCCAGTGTCTCCACTCCTCCAAGGCGAGCTTGATGGCAAGCAGTTCTCGGTTCCCGATGTCATAGTTCTGCTCCGCCAGGGACAGCTTCTTGGAGAAGAAGGCACATGGATGGAGTCGTGAAGGGTCCCCCTGCCGCTGGGATAACACCACCCCGACCCCTGTAGACTAGGTGTCAACTTCGACCACGACGGGAAGATCCGGGTTAGGATGCACGAGGATCAGGGCGGTCTGGAAGGGCTCTTGGAGCTGATGGAAGGCTTCTCGGGCAGATGGAGTCCAGGACAGAGACTTGGGCCGGCCCTTGAGGAGCGAGGTGAGCGGTGCACTGAGCAGACTGTAGTTGTGGATGAAGCAACGATAGAAGTTCGCAAACCCCAGGAAACGCTGGAGCTCTTTCACTGTAGTGGATAAGGGCCAACTTCGGATGGTTTCCACCTTCCTCTGCTCCATTTGGATGCCGTGTTGGTCAGTGACATACCCAAGGAACTGCACAGATGGGATATGGAACTCGCACTTCTCCAGCTTGAGGTACAGGTGGTGTTGACGAAGCTTCTCTAGGACCTGGGAGACGTGTTGGCGGTGTTCGGCCAGGTTCCGGGAGAAGATGAGGATATCATCGATGTAGACTATTACGAAGCGATGGAGGTACTCCCGGAACACCTCATTCATATAATTCTGGAACACCGAAGGAGAGTTGGACAGGCCATACGGCATGACCCGGTATTTGTAGTGGCCTGACGGTGTAATGAAGGCAGTCTTCCACTCATCCCCTCGGCGAATACAAATGAGGTTGTACGCCCTCCACAGGTCCAGCTTGGAGAAGATACGAGCTTCACGCAGCTGTTCCAGATCTGCCGGGACCAGAGGAAGGGGATAACTAAACTTTACCGTCTGGGAGTTCAGATGCCAATAATCAATGCACGGCCTCAAGCCTCTGTCCTTCTTGGCCACGTACATGACTGTCCCGTACATGACTGTCCCGTTTATTGACTGCTACGCTGATGTAACCACTGACTAACGTCTTCACGTTGCGTCTTTTGCGCGCTCAAGTTCGTTATTTTAAATGTAGACGCGTGACAAGCGCGCTCAAATAGAGAGACTAATTAGTTTTCGTTTATGTCTCTTTTGCACTGTATTTTTTTTTTTACCACTGCTCAGTGTGTTGTTTTCATGTGTTTTCAAGTAGCTATACACTAGCGTTCAAAAGTTTTAGATTTTCTAATGTTTTAAAAAAAAATTCTTCTGCTTAACAAGGCTGCATTTATTTGATCCAAAATACAGCAAAAGCAGTAATATTGCGATTAAATTATATTTTTATAATTTAAAATAATTGTTTTCTATTTAGATATATTTTTAAAATGCAATTTATTCCGGTCTTCGGTTTCACATGATCCTTCAGAAATCATTGTAATATGCTGATTTGCTGCTCAAGAAACATTTCTTATTATTATGAATGTTGAAAACATTTGTGTACAATTTATTTCAGGATTTACAACAGCATTTATCTGAAATAGAAATCTATTGTAACATTATACACTACCATTCAAAAGTTTGGGCTAAGTAAGAGTTTAGTTTTTTGTTTTTTGAAAGAAATTAATACCTTTATTCACAAAGATGCCTTATATTGATCAAAATACACAGTAAAGACATTTATAATATTACAAAATCTTTTTATTTCAGATAAATGTTATTCTTTTGAACTTTCCGTTCCCTCTGGGTTAAATCTTTGATTTATCAAAGAATCCTGAAAAAAATTACACAACTGTTTTCAACATTCATAATAATAAGAAATGTTTGTTGAGCATATTGTTACAATCTACGCCTGTCCCGGACTCCATTTCCCAGGATCCTCCCTGTCTCACACCTGAACTCACTTTCTCATCGTCTCTCCCACTCTCCCCGGATTCCCTGCACCTGGTCTTTGTCATTAGCACTCCCTTTATATTGAACTCACTCTCAGCATTCCTTGTCCGTTCTTGATGTTGTTATGTTCCAGTTGGTTTGTGTTGTGTGGTCTGATCCTGTTTAATCTCCTCTTTTAAATAAACCCGTCTAATTTTGGAAGTTCTATTCAGTCTCTTCCCTGCCGCACCACACTTGTAACAAAAGAACGGACCTAAGCTGCCAGGACTTCCACGAAAATGGGTATTTTCCTTATCCCGATCTCTCCCAAGCTCCCTCATGAAGACACGTCAGCGGTGGATCGTCTATGGGGGCTTCGACAGGACGGTCGTCCGCTGGAGAGGTACGTGGAGGAATTTGCTGAGCTATCTAGTTCGGTGAGCTGGCCAGATGCTCCTTTAAATGCGTGTTTTCTGATGGGGCTGGACGAGGACACCATTCGCTATATTGAACCTGCCTGTTCGTTTTCCCTAGTCGAGTCAATGAATCTGATTCTGTTTTTAAATTGTTCTGATTTCGAAGTTGAAGAGGTTCATGAGAATGTGTCTTTCTCGTCCGGTCCCCTCAGAACAACACACGGTCTGGTCAGTTAACCCACAGCCGGTTTCCTCCACATATCCCTCCAGTGGGCCTTCCTGTATTGTCCTGCCTGTCCCTAAGCCCAAACCGCCGAGAAGGAGGGCCACCACAAAGCCTAAATCCCCAAAGAGGATGGCCGCCGCCACACCGGCGCTCTTGTCTCCGGCCAAGATGGCCGCCGCCACACCGGAGCCCTCGTCTCCGGGCCAAGATGGCCGCCGCCATGCCGGAGTCCTAGCTAAAGGAGGAGCGGTGGCTAATAGACTTTTGGAGCGCTCCAGCTCTCCTCGGGCCTGCTCCAGCTCTCCTTGGGCCCGCTCCAGCTCTCCTCGGGCCCGCTCCAGCTCTCCTCAGGCCCTCCATACCACCCCTGAATTCCCCAAAGATAATACACGGCTATACACCCGTGGGTGGGGATCCGCCACGGCATCCCACGGCTCCAGATCCGCCACGGCCGCCTGAGGCTCCTGACCCGCCACAGCCGCCCGATGTCCTAGTCCCGCCCTGGAGACCTCTGTACCTGTCTGCACCTCCCCCGCACCTGCATGTAGGCCACCTCCCCCCTCCCCAGTGTTACATCTAAGGCGTGAGGACGTGCCTACCAGGAGGAATAATGAAGACTGGAGTAATGATGATAAATTCAGCTTTGACATCACAGGAATAAATTACACTTTACCAGGTATTCACATAGAAAACATTTATTTTAAATTGTAAAAATATTTCACAATATTACTGTTTTTACTATTTTTGGATCAAATAAATCCAGCCTTGGTGAGCAGAAGAGACTTATTTTAAAAACAAACATACAGATCTAGAACTTTTGAACGGTACTGTAGATCTAAAGTCTTTATGTAAAGAAAATGATTACTTTTAAATTAAACGTGATTTTGTGAATAAGCTACAAACAATACATTCAATCATGAAGTCTCCTCACATGCATTCTCTATAGATCCCTCTGTCACATTCCTCATTGATATTCAGGGAAGGAGTCATTGTGAATCACGTTGTGAATCACGCCTCAAGTGTGAATCACAGCATTATTTATGATGGTCCACACCCTCCCCGCATACAGCCATTCTGACAATAAGTGTCTTACAAAAGTCAAATTACTATATTGTTTTGTATGAATGAGTGATCAAAATGGTTTTCACTGTTTTGAAGAAAAAACTCTAGGCAACAACATCTAGTTCTGAAAAGCCTTGTGAACAAATGTTTACTGTGTGTTATATGGCCTGATTTCAGTGATTTAACATTTTAGTTTTTTTAAAAACCATGCATAAACATTATTTTCTCAAAACTACAAACTTTTATGTACATGTTGCTCACATATTACTGTAGCCCTGTTTGTGCTGAATACAGTGTAATCAGACTTTAGCCATTAATATGCTTTAAAGCAACTGAAAAAAACAAATGTCAGAGCATGTCAAACTTCTTCAGGGCCACAAAATATCCTTAGGGTCCAGAGGGTTAATGATATCACTGTTTCTGCCTAAAATTAATACATGTTAGCTAATGGCATGATCTTAAAACTGGACATTTTTGACATATGGACATAACTTGGACAGAGTCTCCTTTGATAACAGATCACTGTAAACTGTAATGCAGACGCATGCTTTTCTGTAAAGCTGTTTTGAAACGATATGTATTGTGAAAAGCGCTATACAAATGTGAATTGATCTATATCTTGATAAAAATGCTCTAGTGTGTCTTTCACAGGATATGCTCTGTGTGCAATTTTAAATGATTTTTTTAATTTTATTTGTTATACAGTAATGATTAAGAACTCGCCAAAATGTTTCCACACAAATGAGGGAAACTTATTTACCCAAAATAAAGTGTTGGTCTTCAGATCGTTGTATTTGTTAATCATCATGTATGTAAAGACCGGCGTGGACTGGCATAATCTTACAGGGAGCAGTTATAGAGAATCTGTAAAAAGAAATCTGTGGCAAGTGTAAAAGTCTAAAATAAGAATGTTTTTGAACCAGTTATCAAAGAAAGGTGATTTATTTCTGTAGATATATTTATTACTTCATAAGTAATATGTCCAGAGAAAAGTTATGTTTGTATATTAGAGATCAAGCCAAAAGCACCTGCTTATGAAAATATCTTCTTCCATCACACTTGTTGAAAAGTTGGAAGAAAAAGAAAAAGAGACTAACTCAGATGAACTTACACAAATGAATGCAGAGCCCCAGTCTGAGGATGTTACTCAGTCACCGTTCTGGCTCCCCCTGCAAAACTGTGTGTGATTTCTCTTATAAAACAGCTTTTTTTTCTGATGTAAACTCCAAAATAAGCCTCTGCTCCATTGACGTCCATTACACAACAGCCTCTCATCTCCTTGCCACCTGCAGCGTTACACTTTTGTCTGCTAGTCTTCAAGGCTCCCCTGGGTTAGGACTCCGATAAGGCCAAAGATTCATTTGAATCGCTGTCAGAGTTGTACATCAAACAGCGTCTACAGATAAGCTCCCATAGGCCCTTGAGGTAGTTCTCCAGGTCCACACTTTCTGCTGTTGTGTTGAAGTCTGCTGCGGAGCAAACAGAGTTATATTCCACAACTTATTCCACACGAATGGTCAGATACACATAACATTAATCCAGAACGCCTTGTGTATTCATTTAACAATGACCATAACTTCTATAATGGTTATCAGAGGTGGTCACTGATTAGAATTACAAACTTAATAGTTGTGAAATCTCACTTACACAAGGCGTGTTTGCTGTTTGATTGTTCTTATATGTAACAGAAATGCCCATGCATATTTTAACAGAGTAAGAATCATCTCTAACAGAGCTGACCAACTTTGAAGTGTCACCAGTTTCAATATAACGCTGTCACACAGGCAGGAGAAATACAGCCACTTATTCGCAGTGTGAACTAGTGATGGGCGCTTTCCATCTCGAAAACCTTTACCAAACTTCTGTTTCGAGTCAGTCGTTTCGCCACTGATCTCTGATCAGTTTTATACATTTGTAGACGTTTTAAGGAGTGTTACAACCCTGGCTCTAGGGATGCAACATAAAGGACACAAAGACAGAAATCTGCCAATCAAAAGTAAATTTATTAAATATAAAGAGAAAAAGGGACTGTAGAGACAGAAACACTGCCACTGCTACTGCAGTGCTGGCTGCAAGACGAGAGAGAGCGAGAGTATGTGTCCTAGATTGAAAAAGGCTCCCTTCAGGTGACACCAATTAACCGGTTGATTGCAGGTGAGCTACCAGGGAAACTGCAATGAAACACAGATTAGAACACTCCCACATAACACTCCCACCCTTAAAATGTTGCTATAGGATAACCTATGACAAAATCAACAAGTGCATGAAATATAAACAAACACAAGCACTTACGACCTTGACCAAAACATTATCCTTCCCACGAATGTGGCGGACTGTAAGGTCATATCTCTGCAAAAACAGGCTCCATCGCACTGGTTAGAAGCACTGGTTAGAGTTTCTCATGCTGTGGAGGAACACTAGAGGATTATGATCAGTGTACACAACAGTGAAACACTGGATAAAACATACACCTCAAAATGATTCAGAGCAAGAAAAAGGGCCAAAGCTTCCTTTTCGATTGTAGAATAGTGCTTTTGATGGATATCGAATTTCTTTGAAAAATAGCAAACAGGATGCTCAACTCCCACTGAATCATCTTGGATAAGAACAGCACCCACAACTGAAATCACTAGCATCCACAGCTAGCTTGAAAGGTCTGTTAAAATTAGGGGCAGCAAGAATAAGAGAACTGCTCAACAATGTCTTCAGATTGTCAAAGGCCACTTGACATGACTCAGTCCAAACAAACGGAACCTTGGGACTAAGCAGGTTAGTTAAATGTGTAGCAACAGTGGCAAAATTCCTGCAAAAACTCCTATAGTATCCTGTCATACCCAGGAAATCTTTTAGTTCCCGTCGAGATGATGGTACAGCAAAATTCACAATGGCTTCCACTTTTGCTCCTACTTGAGACACATGACCATGGCCAACAGTCCCAAAGTATCAAAAAAAAAACGAATGCTTTTTACCAACCAAATTGGACGAGCCCCCATTATGTTACAACCCTGGCTCTAGGGATGCAACATAAAGGACACAAAGACAGAAATCTGCCAGTCAAAAGTAAATTTATTAAATATAAAAAGAAAAAGGGACTGTAGAGACAAAAACACTGCCACTGCAGTGCTGGCTGCAAGGAGAGAGAGAGAGAGAGAGAGAGAGAGAGAGAGAGAGAGAGAGAGAGAGACAGAGAGAGAGAGACAGAGAGAGAGAGAGAGAGAGACAAAGAGAGAGAGAGAGAGAGAGAGAGAGAGAGAGAGAGAGAGAGAGAGAGAGAGAGAGAGAGAGAGAGCATGGTTGCGTTCGAAACCGCATACTTCCCTACTATATAGTATGTAAAAAGCAGTAGGCGAGCGAATAGTATGTCCGAATCCTTAGTATTCATAAAAGAGTAGGCGAGAATTACCGGGGTTTTGGACTATTTCTCGCGCGATTTGGACGTGCGTATACTAATGTTGCCTTCAAATATGCCTACTTACCTACTATATAGTAGGAGAAAACATTACGTGAAAAGAGTAGTATGTTCGAAACCTCAGTAATCATAAAAGAGTAGGCGAGAAATCCCCGGATGGCCTACTGATTCTGCCCAGATTGTGAAGCACTCATCGTCGGATACTTTTCTATCCCTGCCTTCCCATGAGGCCACTGGAAAGGATACGTCAGGCGGAGAAAAGCAATGTGGGTTTTCAAATGTGAGTATTACAAACCAAAATCACGGTTCCCTTGTGTTAAAATCACATTTGTTGAGCTACTGTAGAGTAAACTGTTGAGTAAACTGTTGAATTGTTGAAGGTGTAAAGACGACAGACAGTATAGTATAGTTGTGATTGTGCTGTAAAAACACGTTTTATTATATATAGCTAACAGGGGAGCTCCAGTAACACACGTACGTCTCCAAAGTGGATTTGCATAAACCATATACAGTGGGGAGAACAAGTATTTGATACACTGCCGATTTTGCAGGTTTTCCTACTTACAAAGCATGTAGAGGTCTGTAATTTTTATCATAGGTACTCTTCAACTGTGAGAGACGGAATCTAAAACAAAAATCCAGAAAATCACATTGTATGATTTTTAAATAATTAATTTGCATTTTATTGCATGACATAAGTATTTGATCACCTACCAACCAGTAAGAATTCCAGCTCTCACAGACCTGTTAGTTTTTCTTTAAGAAGCCCTCCTGTTCTCCACTCATTACCTGTATTAACTGCACCTGTTTGAACTCGTTACCTGTATAAAAGACACCTATCCACACACTCAATCAGACTCCAACCTCTCCACAATGGCCAAGACCAGAGAGCTGTTTAAGGACATCAGGGATAAAATTGTAGACCTGCACAAGGCTGGGATGGGCTTCAGGACAATAGGCAAGCAGCTTGATGAGAAGGCAACAACTGTTGGCGCAATTATTAGAAAATGGAAGAAGTTCAAGATGACAGTCAGTCTCCCTCGGTCTGGGGCACCATGCAAGATCTCACCTCATGGGGCATCAATGATCATGAGGAAGGTGAGGGATCAGCCCAGAACTACACGGCAGGACCTGGTCAATGACCTGAAGAGAGCTGGGACCACAGTCTCAAAGAAAACCATTAGTAACACACTACGCCGTCATGGATTAAAATCCTGCAGCGCACGCAAGGTCCCCCTGCTCAAGCCAGCGCATGTCCAGGCCCGTCTGAAGTTTGCCAATGACCATCTGGATGATCCAGAGGAGGAATGGAAGAAGGTCATGTGGTCTGATGAGACAAAAATGGAGCTTTTTGGTCTAAACTCCACTCGCCGTGTTTGGAGGAAGAAGAAGGATGAGTAAAACCCCAAGAACACCATCCCAACCGTGACACAAGGAGGTGGAAACATCATTCTTTGGGGATGCTTTTCTGCAAAGGGGACAGGACGACTGCACCGTATTGAGGGGAGGATGGATGGGGCCATGTATAGCGAGATCTTGGCCAACAACCTCCTTCCTTCAGTAAGAGCATTGAAAATGGGTCGTGGCTGGGTCTTCCAGCATGACAACGACCCGAAACACACAGCCAGGGCAACTAAGGAGTGGCTCCGTAAGAAGCGTCTCAAGGTCCTGGAGTGGCCTAGCCAGTCTCCAGACCTGAACCCAATAGAAAATCTTTGGAGGGAGCTGAAAGTCCGTATTGCCCAGCGACAGCCCCGAAACCTGAAGGATCTGGAGAAGGTCTGTATGGAGGAGTGGGCCAAAATCCCTGCTGCAGTGTGTGCAAACCTGGTCAAGAACTACAGGAAACATATGATCTCTATAATTGCAAACAAAGGTTTCTGTACCAAATAGTTCTGCTTTTCTGATGTATCAAATACTTATGTCATGCAATAAAATGCAAATTAATTACTTAAAAATCATACAATGTGATTTTCTGGATTTTTGTTTTAGATTCCGTCACTCACAGTTGAAGAGTACCTATGATAAAAATTACAGACCTCTACATGCTTTGTAAGTGGGCAAACCTGCAAAATCGGCAGTGTATCAAATACTTGTTCTCCCCACTGTACATCTTAAAGATAAAGATGCTTACTAAATGTTTATTTAACATCTGACAGGAACATTTTCGATAAGTATTGCAGATGAGCACATCACAAAATAGACATCTGATCAGAATGATGTATGTGTGCTATAATGTAGAGTTCACTGTTGTCAACACTGTTTACATTATATGAACGTCAGTAATGTAAATAAGCAAATCTACATAAAGTAACTAAACATAAGTTATCTTTTTTATTTGTCCATTAGTACTGTTGATAAATTGAGGAACATTAACACATCAGCAAGTACCTCAACATTTAAATGTAGTATTGAGCACATAAATCACAGAGGTAACGTGAATCTTGCCTGATGTTACAGGGACAGATGACACACGTGTGTTTATCCGGTGGAGAGCGGCTGATGAAGGAATACTGCCACCGAAGGCTTTGAGTGAGTATTCTACAGAAATTAATAAAACATCTATTTAAATCTTAAATTGTAGTTTATTTTAATTATTGTAATTTCAAACAGAGTTATTACAGTACTTTTCTGATTCTTGATGTCTGTGCATTTGCTGCCGAGCTTTTGTGGTGGAGCAGGGCCTGCAAGACACGGTGACGGTGGCATGTGTGGGGAAAAATGGGAAAACCTGAAACAAAAATATAAAGTAAGATCATTTTGTTACTTCTAATACAGAAATAAAATGACATTGTGCTGTTAAAATGACTACTTTTGTATTATGTTTGTGCATTTTTGTAGGATCTGAAATGTCGGCAGACGGGTGTGAGCACTGAGAATCCTGGACATGGTTTAGTGCCATGATGAGACCCTCCATCACTCCACCTGCCCTTATTGCCTCATCTAGCCCGGATGTTGCTGTGGTCTCTTCATCCTCAGTGAGCCCAGAGTCAGCGAGAGCTTCTTTTTGGGTTTTCGCATAAAAAATAATATCTTAAGGATAAAACTGTGGGTCAGATTAGTAGGGTTAAAAATGTATTGCTTATACTACAATCAAAAATTAAATGGGCAGCTGTTTCTTCAACAAGACCACAAAATGAGCAAATTTAATCAATATTAAGATATTTATAGATACATGAATTAAACCTGTCACTCATATCTTTAAAGTGGTTGCACTTGTGATAACGTCGTAGGTCACATGATAACGTCAACATGGCGCATGATGTGCGGATTGCATTCATACTTAACGCGATCAGGCTATATAGTACCTACTCTTTTAGCGCTCGTTAAGTAAGTGCTTATTGAAATTAAGTACCTACTCAATGAGTATGCGGTTTCGAACGCAGCCCACGTGTCCTAGATTGAAAAAGGCTCCCTTCAGGTGACACCAATTAACCGGCTGATTGCAGGTGAGCTACCAGGGAAACTGCAATGAAACACAGATTAGAACACTCCCACATAACATGAGACATTAGTATAATTTAAAGGAATAGTAGTTAATAGTCTCTGTTTAGCTGAGCCATCCATGAACAAACAAAACAAGCCCTGAAAATTGATTATTAGTTTAGTATTATTAATTTCATTAGATAGATTTTCCTTTCTATAAAACATTAGCAATGTGTTTGTAAAAGGTGTTTTTATGCATGTTTGGCCTGAGTTTTCCTGTATTTCCACTGTTCTGATCAGCGTGTGCCGTCCAACGCTTCCAAACACTGAATCATTTTGTGAAGCAACTGGTTCAGTTGATTTGAAGCTTTGAAAAGAAAACAAGCCCTGAAAAAAGCCCAAATCAGATCAACAGAGGATGAATAAATGCCTGAGAGATGCACGATTTAAGCTGCAGATCTTATATGAAGTTCATATAACTTTAATACATGTAAAGGATTGTTACAGGCCGGTGCGCACACGCCTCCAGACGTATATTAGAGTTGATCCAGCGAGTACACAGACGGGCAGGAAGTCTGGTCCGTCACCAGCAGACTGGGCTTGCCCTCCAGCACAGCCGGACACAGCCAGTTCACCTTCTCTCCGTGCTGGAAACACTGTGTGGGCCTGATCTTGTAATAACCCATATGGAAAAGTTTTGTTAAAAACACGTGTGATTCTTATATGTTCCAACAGAATACTGTAAGGATTATATATGCTGCAAAAACCACATATACAAATTGCACAATATAAATGTATTTTTAATAGTATATGTCCTACACTGTAAAAAAAAAATATATATATATATATATATGCTGGAGGGTGTTAAATACAACTCCTGCAAATCAGTTAGATTTTACTTTAGTATATTAGTTAGCAAATAAAATATATAAAAATGGATACACCCTTAGCAAAGAAAATATATTTCCTTTTTTATATATATATATATATATATATATATATATATGAATGAATGATAAATATATTAAATTATTTAGCAGTATATTGAAAATATACAGAATAAATATATTATAATATATTGAATAATACATGAGGAATTGCCAGTTTTCATATATTGAAAAATATGTGAGAATATATTTACTTGTATATCATAATGTATGTAATTTTATATTCAGTAATATACTTAATAACATATAGATGTACATGTGATAAGATATGGTACTGCAAAATATATTGAACATATATTTACAGTATATACACATACATATATAGAAATATATAATATTTTCTATATTTTGTAATTATTTACATAAATAATATATATAATTACATATTATTCAGATGTAACCCCCTTTGTAATCAAATGTATTTTACAGTGTGTATTAATTTTTCTGATGATTGATGTTTCCTGCTAATAAAAGCCTAATAAAGCTGCGCACGTGCAAAATTAAAACAATTACAATTATTTAACGTTGTTCACAACAAGTTAAAAACTATTATATTTTTATTAAAGTTATTACACTATACTATTGCTCTCCTCATTTGTAAGTCCCTTTGGATAAAAGCTAAATTATTAAATGTAAATGTAAAAACAAGACTATTCTTGTTATTTAACTATGTAATTTGGTATTAAGTAAGCCCTCGAGCACATGGTTAGCATGAATGTACAGCGATTTGCTGTGGTGACTGACAAAAAGCGAAAGATAGAATATATGTAATGTGATATATGTTTATGTTCCTTTTGTGATCATTAATAGTCTATTTTGTGCCAATTCACTTTAAATGAGCTATGTTTTAGTGAACTTGGGTTTGCAGATTGCACAAGTGTAGTTATTTCCCAAATATATGTTGAACTTTAAGGAAATTATAACTTCTATAATCTGCATTCATGTAAATGCAATATATATGAATATAAATTATGTACAATATTAAATATAGTACATATTTCCTCATAGTCTAATGCTCTTTTCACACAATGTTCTCTAATCCAACTTGTTACATTTGTGAATTAGGGTAATGAAATTAACATTTGACTTCTACTCAGCCAGCAGCAAAGAAGGCAGAGGCTCGCAAAACACCAGCACCACTGACAGATGAAGAGGAGATGGAGGAAGAATATTAAAATCCAATGGGAAAAAGAACTGTTGCTTTTGTATTTAGCAAATAAATTGTGAATTTGTGTTTATTTAACACCTGTGGTGTACGGCATATATCTCGGACTACCCTTCCATCTGGTATTCTTCCATTCCATATAGTAAGCTTTCATTTTCGGAAGGTGTGATGGTGGGAATATGCATATCAGTGCATCCAACCACATTGGAAATTCTAATTATTAGGTTACTTCCAGAGGTTGCAACAAGATATCACGTGAACATCATTTAACCTGATTTCTACACCACTGACCTGCAATCCTGTGAAACTCCTCTTTGATGCTCTCATGGGTTTGCGCCCAGGAAACAACACAAACATATTCAGAAAGAGCTCACGTGAGAGTGAGGCAAACTTTCCTTACCTCTCTGCATACAGTGGCCTTACTAATATGCTCTTACTAATATTTTTCTTATTTTGCAAATTATCTGCCAATAGGGTAAGAAAAAATACTCCGTATGAAAAGCATCTGTGCAGCGTGAATGAATTAAGTATTTAAACCCTGCTGGCGCTTTAAAAAGGGGGAGGAGACCGAAAGAAACTCTGGGTTTACCGAAGAAAACCTGCTCCCGACCAGGTTAGGTTCACAGAGTAAGTTACCCTGGTAAATGACTCTAAGTTACCTCTCTTTCAGAAACGGGCTTGACTTACCCTGCTTTCTCGGGTTTAACATACCTCCCATTTTGAAACGGAAAACCCAGAGTTTCCCTCATTTCAAGGTTAACATACTCAGAGTTTTCACTTAACCTTCTTTCTGAAACTGGCCCCAGACCTCCTGTGTGTTTCATCGAGTCCCACCGAGGTGTGTGCTTTGGACTGATTCCTCACCATCCATGCTCTCCCGTATCTGTAAGATTCCGAAGATTGGACTGTATATCCATTCCTCACATCAACTGTTTGCAAGATCTGCTTACTTACCTGAATTCATCCGCATTAACTTGAGTGTTGTCAATAAATCACCTTTTCACTGCATTCTCTCTGTCTCCAAGTGTGCTTCCGTAACAGTTATACTGGAATACATTATATTGAAAAGTGTTTCTAATATTCATGTATGTAAATGTAGTGGTCAATATATTAGAAACACCTCTTCATATAATGCAGTCCAGTTCTGCACCACTGCAAACTACAACCTCAATAATAAACATGTAGTTAAATTAATACCTCCCTGATGAAAGTGTACATACATAAAAGGGGAAAATAAACCAAAAATTCATTTATTTCACCTTGCTTTAACTGTTGCTCTCCTCTTTTAAGTTTTAGATTTTGCATCATCATGCAGATGTAATTATGCATCATGCAATAGCAGTGCGTTTTTTTTTTTTTTTATCAAGATACAGCTTACATTGATTTAAGCCAAAATTCAGTATAAGAACTTTATATGATTTGTATTTGAATATCAGGTATTTTCTACTAATACCATACACCATTGCATACTGTTGACATGTAAAACTCATATAAGATTTTTACAGTATTCATATATAACCCAAAAATCCCCTACATGTTTTATGTGTGCTTTTTAGTATGAAAGTGGCCATAAACGGTCTGATTTTGTGTAGGACATGTATTGGACTTACATGAAACACATAAGATAATTCTGGATGATTTAAGTAAGGAAGATCGTCTCGGTTACATATGTAACCCTCGTTCCCTGAAGGAGGGAACGGAGACGTACGTCGGAACTGACCGACGAATTGGGATCTATTTTCAGAGACCAATCTACTTTGAGTGTTATAAACGAGCCAATGAAGATTGGCATGCGGTTGACGCATTACACGACCCGCCCCGCATCGCGGGTATAAATACGGAAGTGGAAGCACCGCATATCGCTTTTCATCTGAGGAGCCGAGACGAGTGACTCGGGCCTTCAGCGGAAGCACAGCACCTGGCGAAGGGACGTACGTCTCCGTTCCCTCCTTCAGGGAACGAGGGTTACATACGTAACCGAGACGTTCCCTTTCAGTCGGTCACGTTCAAAGTATGTCGGAACTGACCGACGAATTGGGATCCCGACCGACGAATTGGGATCCCTACCAACACACCAGGGATGCTGGCCCTTCCAGCGCCATGCCTGAGTTCACTGGACCACACCTATGTTGGAGTTGGAGTCAGGGCTCCCGGCAGGGAAGGTCAGTCACTGCTGTTCCTGCAAGACCCACTCAGTGTGGCTATTGGATAACGCTGGGAAAGCGCACCCGTCTCGTGGAGATGGTACGCTGCGGAGCCACATCCTTCAGTGGAAGGAGAGGTGGCGGAATACACATAAGGACTAACCTATCAGGGTAGTACTACATATGACAGTCTCTGGGGTGGATCCAACCTGATCCCAGGGGGGAAAGAACACCACCAGAGACGACAGAGCGGGCTCTGTCAAGGGAAAGACACGGGGCTAGCCAAGTAGGGTAGCTGGTACCGCGGAGAATACGCATATGGGGTTGCCGTTAGGGAACCGCTACATATGGACCCCAGCCTACACACACGTTCCACTAGCATACGGGTGCAGGCCTGGCACCCTGCTTCCCAGGTGGAGGCTGCTGCTTGGGCTTAGCAGGGGCGGAGGCGGATGCAGGGGGACGCCCTCGGCGACGAGCAGACGGAGGTGCTGCAGCCGGCGACTGGGTGGAGGCAGCAGCAGGTCGCCGGGGCAGAATGTTCTTGATCGCCGCTGTCTGCTTCTGGGCCACCGAGAACTGCTGGGCGAAGCTCTCGATGGCGTCGCCAGAGAGGCCGGCCTGGCAGACAGGAGCATTGAGGAACTGTACCTTGTCGGTCTCACGCATATCCGCCAGGTCCAGCCCCAGGTGGCGCTCCTGGACCACCAATGTGGACATCGCCCAACCCAGGGAGCGTGCGGTGACTTTCGTCGCCCGGAAGGCGAGGTCCGTCGTGGTACGCAGTTCCTGCATAACCCCTGGGTTGGAACTACCCTCGTGCAGTTCCTTGAGCGCTTTGGCCTGGTAGACCTGCAGGAGTGCCATGGCATGCAAAGATGACGCAGCTTCTCCACAGGCTGTGTAAGCCTTGCCCGTTAGTGCGGACGAGAACTTACACGCCCCGGGAGGGGAGACGCGGATTTCCGCGCCAGTCAGTAGCGGTCTTCGGACACAGATGCATCGCTACTGACCGCTCGACTGGGGGGATCTCCACGTAACCCTTAGCTGCGCCACCATCGAGGGTAGTGAGGACGGAGGAGTCAGTCGATCGATTTCTAGCGTTGTAAGGTGCTATCCACGACTTTGTGAGCTCCTGATGCACTTCCGGAAAGAAAGGTACTGGGGCGGGGCGCTGAGAAAGGACCAGGCTGCTCTTCCGGAAGCTCCACCGGCGCAGCGGAGGGGCCCGAGGAGCCTGTTGACCCGGCGGGAGTGCCCTCTGTAATACTGCGATGGTCATGTTCCCGCAATGGGAACATGAGTCATCCACGAAAGCCGCCTCAGCGTGCTGAACGCCCAAACACGAGAGACAGCGATCGTGTCCGTCAACTGGGGACAGATAACGACGGCATCCAGAAACACACGGTTTGAATGACATCTTGAAAAAGACGCAGGGTCAAACCGTGTTGCTGTTTTAGAAAAGGAAAAAACCGCTCCGATCAGTGCCGAGGCAAACAGGGGAAATGACCGCGGCTCACAGCGGTTCAAGGGTGCAAGCCCGCTGAGAGCACTGTGAGAACAGCTGTTTGTTTTTCTCCTCGCTACCACCACTGTAGGGCACCGTCACACCGACACCGGAACTGGAGCGATCCTCTTCACGAGTGTTTTATAAACACTCTTCGTAGGAACACACCAGAAGGTACTGTTCGGCTCCGAAATTGAAAGCGATATGCGGTGCTTCCACTTCTGTATTTATACCAGCGATGCGGGCGGGTCGTGGAATGCGTCAACCGCATGCCAATCTTCATTGGCTCGTTTATAACACTCGAAGTAGATTGGTCTCTGAAAATAGATCCCAATTCGTCGGTCAGTTCCGACGTACGTCGAACGTGACCGACTGAAAGGGAAATATGGTTGCTGTATATGAACCATACAGTTTTTTTCATATGGGTGTAAAGTTATTTAATGAGCTTTATCAGTTCACCTGTGTTTCCTTCATGTCAGCAGCAAGGGTGGAGCTTCAGATGCTAACAGAAATTTTCAGACACTAAACCATTTCTATAAAGTAAATATTCAACAGAAGCGTGTCAATTACACGTAAGAAAAGTGTCAGGAACAGGTGTGTGTATTATTTGTGTGATTTTATGGACTAAACACCTGAAAGCAGTGAAAACAACAGCGAGAGATGGAGTTTTGCTGCTGGTCAGTTGCTGTGTTGATGCACCGTTTCCATGGTAACTCCCTCCGCTCCAGTGTTTGAATGCGACTCGAAAGTTCAACACGCACACCCATTAAACACGTCAAAGTCATGCATTTACATAAACGAATACATCTAGCGTTAAAACTTTACATAAATTAAAATCTCATTAATGTTTTTTATTGTGCAGTACTGATGGAGTGAATTATCAGAAAATCAGATAAAATGTCCTGAAACTTGATAATGTAGTGTTTGAGTGGATTGTAATGTATGTACAAGTTGTAAATGGAATGAGAATATGAAAGCAGTATTGAGAGAAATGGTAAACAATGTAGAAATAAAAGTACATATTGCAAAAACACTTGATTAAAAACTATACATAACATGAGGCATGAATATATTTTCACATATATGTGTTCTATGCATAAGTTCAAAATACGTTTCAATATATTTAACAGTGTTTCACATACACTCACCTAAAGGATTATTAGGAACACCATACTAATACTGTGTTTGACCCCCTTTCGCCTTCAGAACTGCCTTAATTCTACGTGGCATTGATTCAACAAGGTGCTGAAAGCATTCTTTAGAAATGTTGGCCCATATTGATAGGATAGCATCTTGCAGTTGATGGAGATTTGTGGGATGCACATCCAGGGCACGAAGCTCCCGTTCCACCACATCCCAAAGATGCTCTATTGGGTTGAGATCTGGTGACTGTGGGGGCCATTTTAGTACAGTGAACTCATTGTCATGTTCAAGAAACCAATTTGAAATGATTCGAGCTTTGTGACATGGTGCATTATCCTGCTGGAAGTAGCCATCAGAGGATGGGTACATGGTGGTCATAAAGGGATGGACATGGTCAGAAACAATGCTCAGGTAGGTTGTGGCATTTAAACGATGCCCAATTGGCACTAAGGGGCCTAAAGTGTGCCAAGAAAACATCCCCCACACCATTACACCACCACCACCAGCCTGCACAGTGGTAACAAGGCATGATGGATCCATGTTCTCATTCTGTTTACGCCAAATTCTGACTCTACCATCTGAATGTCTCAACAGAAATCGACAAAAAACATTTTTCCAGTCTTCAACTGTCCAATTTTGGTGAGCTCGTGCAAATTGTAGCCTCTTTTTCCTATTTGTAGTGGAGATGAGTGGTACCCGGTGGGGTCTTCTGCTGTTGTAGCCCATCCGCCTCAAGGTTGTGCGTGTTGTGGCTTCACAAATGCTTTGCTGCATACCTCGGTTGTAACGAGTGGTTATTTCAGTCAAAGTTGCTCTTCTATCGGCTTGAATCAGTCGGCTCATTCTCCTCTGACCTCTAGCATCAACAAGGCATTTTCGCCCACAGGACTGCCGCATACTGGATGTTTTTCCCTTTTCACACCATTCTTTGTAAACTCTAGAAATGGTTGTGTGTGAAAATCCCAGTAATTGAGCATATTGTGAAATACTCAGACCGGCCCGTCTGGCACCAACAACCATGCCACGCTCAAAATTGCTTAAATCACCTTTCTTTCCCATTCTGACATTCAGTTTGGAGTTCAGGAGATTGTCTTGACCAGGACCACACCCCTAAATGCATTGAAGCAACTGCCATGTGATTGGTTGATTAGATAATTGCATTAATGAGAAATTGAACAGGTGTTCCTAATAATCCTTTAGGTGAGTGTATATGTGAATATATTCCATTTCTGTATTGGATAATTTCTATTACATTACTACTAGTACTGTTACTACTAATAAAACCGATCTCTGGGGGCCCCAAAAGTGCGTGGGCCCTTAGAATCGTTCTAACTTCTCCCCCCTTAGCGGCGCCCCTAAATACAAACACTGATCTCTCTCTATTGAAACCTGCAATAATTAATACGTTTAACTGTCCCAGGACTTTATGTATGCCAAGTGTTGAAAAAATTTAGGCCAGTTTACGGAGAAAAAAAAAATAATTTTTAATAATTTTAACGTTTTAATAATTCACTGTAACAGTAGTCCAATAGCTGCAACATTAAGCACTTGTAAGATAAAATTATTATTATAATCGTGGTGGTATTACACGCTGCGGTAACAGGCATTTTGGTTGACTACCTACTGTATATGATCTGGCCAACAAGGATTATGTTAATACATAATTTTTAATTTTTTTAATTAAAACATTTTAATTTTTTCTGTGATTAATCATGTGTTACAGAGTCACAGCCAACACCCACCAACGTCCATGCATCGTCACCAGATCTCCACGCTCCGCCCACTCGTTCACAATCCCCTGAATACTGATCATCGGCACCTGCACCCCATCATCACAGACACTATATAGACTCACACTCCCTTCACTACAGTGTCTGGTCTTGTCATATGTACCTGGACTCCTTACCTGCTACTCACCTGAGTATCCACCGTCTTCTTCCAAGTCTTCCTTGTCTTCAGTTCCTCGGTCCTTGAGTTCTCCAAATATCACTTAAGTTCACCTCATCCTCTGCCTCTGTCTGTGTCGTGACATCATGATTAATCGCCATTAAAACACTTAATATTGTTTCCAATATTTTATTGTATCTCCAAATTAATGTAGAAACAACATAAAGAAAGAATATTTTAAATACTTAAAATATTTAATATTTAATGGCATCTTTTTATGAATGAAGGCCAGTATCACTGATACTGATGTCTCTATGAAATAACATTTCATTGACACTTCAATGAAATAACATTAACATTCATTAGGCTTCAAAAAATATAACAACTTTTAATTTAAGTGAATTTAAAAACAATCCTCACATAAAGCCATAGTAAATTTCATACGTAGGCTACCTGTGTCCTTCCTACCTCTATTATTGTGGAAGCATATGGGTAGCAATATTCAATTTGCAATGCAATATGCAAAATGGCAATGCATTTCAGTATTTAAATTTACATTTTCCATACCCATGTGTGCAACATTTGGAGCAAAATAATTCAAATTGAATAATATAATTTACATTTGCTATTTCCTACACTAGTTTTAACATACAATTTAAACATATATTTTAACGCTTTATAAGTTGCCAAATGAAAATGTATTCCAGAAATAATTAGACATGTTTAACATGTTCAAGGAAAAATTGTAGCAAAATGATCATTTAAATGTTATTTTTCTTAATTGCATTTACACTCACAGTTAAGATACTTGCGATTGCGTTTTCATTAAATGTCCCGCAATGAATGTAGCAAAATTCAATATGGAATTTAAAATGCAATCCGAGCTGATCAAGTCTCCGCCCCGCCCCGCCCCGCCCTGTCAATCATTGCATCAAGGCGGGGCCAGGTGTTGGAAACATGGCGGCAGCAGAGCTATTAGAGTGAGGCATTCGCTGGCAGATGAAGTGGAGCAAGAACAGAGAAATGATTACGCACGTCTGTCAGTGACAGAACCAGTACGTTATTAGAACCATAGATATCATGGCGTCTCGCAGAGAACGCGCCTAGCGCTCGTGAACCTTAACATGAGCGCGGTCGCATATCTGCTGAAGTGCTGAAACAGTGAGCTGTCCAAGATTATTGTTAGATTGCAAGATAATTTCTGTTCCCATTCAGTCGGTCACTTCCGACGCCACGTCGGAGACCGACGAATAGGAATCTCGCTCGCGAGAGCCAATCTACTTCGAGTGTAACTAAACGAGCCAATGCACATTGGCATGCAATGATTGCACCAGGTGCTCATGCCGCGCAGCGCGGGTATAAATGAGACACAGGTGCTTGCATCAAATTAGCTTGGCCAAGTGGTAAATGGTTCGTCCAGATATCACTCTCTTCTACGCAGTGGAACTGACTGAAGCCTGCCTTTTTGAAGTAATCTCTTCAGTCGGTGTTGGTGTGACAGCGCTGCAGCGGGTCGTGTGGTTCTTTGATCATCTCTCTTTTTTGTTTGATAGAGCAAACACAAAGGCTGTTCTCACAGCTGGTTCGGTGCGCTAGGTGGAGAGCGCTGAAAAGCCGTTCTTACGGCCTTCGTGAGAGAGAGCGCGCACGTCAGGCTGCACTATTTCCTGACTGTGTTGCCGCGACCCTTCCCCCTGCGTGCTTCAGCACCAAGGAGAGCGTCCTTCTAAAAGAGCTTACACAGATAGAGCTTGCGTCTTTTTCAAGATGACATTCTATCTGTGTGTTTCTGGATGCGGTGGTTACCTGTCACCGAGGAATGGTCACCAGCTCTGTATCTCGTGTTTGGGCTTCAGCACGCTGGTGGATGACTCATGTTCTCACTGCGGGAACATGACCATCTCAGAGTTGCGGTCGAGACTCCATCTCGCAAGGGGTGGAGTCCCCGTGCCTCTGCCTCGATCTAACCCTCCACAGAGGGTTACTTCAGGCAGTAGCACGGGTGATTTGAGGGTTACGGTGAGCGCGCTTCCCCCAGGGACCCAACCCCCGGGGAACCCTCACCCCTCCCGCACTTCGCAGCCAGTAGAGCTGCCATCGGAACGCGGTGGGCCACCCATGAGGTGGGATCAGTTGTGTGAACACAGGGACCTGGTGCTCAGACACCTCAGCCAGCTGGGTCTTCGGGTCAACTGGGAAAAGAGCAAACTCGCCCCCGTACAGAGGATCTCTTTTCTCGGTATGGAGTTGGATTCGGTCAAACGGACGGCGCGCCTCACAGAGGAGCGCGTCCAGTTGATGCTGAACTGCCTGAACACGTTTCAAGGCAGGATGGCGGTCCCACTGAAACAATTTCAGAGGCTCCTGGGGCATATGGCGGCCGTGGCGGCAGTAACACCGCTCGGCCTGCTTCATATGAGACCGGTTCAGCATTGGCTTCACAGCCGATTCCCCGAGATGGGCGTGGCAATGCGGCACTCACCGGGTGAGTATCACACCGGCCTGCCACCAAACCTTCAGCCCGTGGTCAGACCCCTTGTTCCTTCGGGCCGGGGTGCCCTTGGAACAGGTGTCCAGGCATTCTGTGGTTTTCACGGATGCCTCTGCCATGGGCTGGGGGGCCATGTACAACAGGCATGCAGTGTCAGGGGTTTGGACGGGCCCGCACCTGCATTGGCACATCAACTGCCTCGAAGTGGAACCTGTTCGTCGAGTGGTGTTCTTCTCGCCGAGAAGGCCCCCGAAGATCTTCGATCGCGTCTGTGCTTTCCTTCCTGCAACAGGGGTTGGAGCATAGGCTGTCGCCCTCCACACTCAAAGTCCTGCAATATCTGCTTATCACGATCACATAGAAGGTAAGTCGGTTGGGAAGCACGAGCTGGTCGCCAGGTTCCTCAGAGGGGCGAGATGGTTAAATCCTCCTCGACCTCCCTCCATACCCTCTTGGGATCTTGCACTTCAGAATGCCCCATTTGAGCCTTTGCAGTTGGCAGAGCTAAAGATTCTGTCTATGAAGACTTTGCTGTTGGCTGCACTGGCCTCCATCAAGAGGGTAGGGGACCTGCAGGCATTTTCGGTCGACGAATCGTGCCTAGAGTTCGGGCCGGGTGACACCCACGTGGTACTGAGACCCCGGCCTGGCTATGTGCCCAAGGTTCCTACCACTCCCTTCAGGGACCAGGTGGTGAACCTGCAAGTGCTGCCCTTGGAGGAGGCAGACCCAGCCCTAGCTTTGCTCTGTCCCGTCCACGCTCTGCGGATCTACGTGGATAGAACGCAAAGCTTCAGGACCTCAAATAAAGCTATTTGTCTGTCACGGAGGCCAGCAGAAGGGAAAGGCTGTCTCCAAGCAGAGGATGGCCCACTGGATAATGGATGCCATCACCTTGGCTTACCAAGCACAAGGTGTGCCCTGTCCGCTCAGGGTGCGAGCACACTCTACTAGAAGTGTTGCATCCTCCTGGGTGCTGGCACGTGGTGCCTCGCTGTCAGACATCTGTAGAGCTACGGGCTGGGCGACACCCAACACGTTCACTAGATTCTATAGCCTACGTGTAGAGCCGGTTTCCTCCTGTGTTCTCACCTCAAACGGGTAGAAGCACTAAGAGACCCTGGCTCTTGCCGGCTTGCTGCGCTACGGCGCTTATATCCTCCAGAAGCAAACTCTGTCGAGTCCTCCATCACCCTCAGTGCTGGACGTGGCGGAGCGTGTGGCATCAGGCCCTTTGCCGCTGAATCCTGGAGAACCGGTACTGGGCTGGGGTTATATGAGTGACCCTGCGGAGATCCCATATATTTTTCCATGATTACTCCTAACGGAAGCCTGTGTCTTTCCCTTGGGAGAGCCCCCCCTTCAATGGGGCTGGAGCCCCCTCTCGGTTGCGAGCTACGGCTCAGCATTGTACTCCACATAACTCCTTCGGGGGACAATGTGGGTTCCGCAGCGTTCCCTTCCACTAGGGCCCGTCGCCATGTCCGCTGTACCTTGCTGGGGTGCCAGTTACCTACTCGGCTCCTCAGCAAAAGAAGCTAAATGAGTATAAATTTTCTTTGCACACTTTGAGCCTCTTACCATTATTTAAACACCACAGCCTAGTATTGTTGCTGGCCATGTCCATCCCTTTATGACCTCTGAGACTTTATGACCTCGGATTTTTCAGTCTCGCTCCCGCAAAAATATAGGCTGTCAACTTCTCCCGCCCGCAACATTCACGTTTTGTCCCGCTCCCGCCCACATAAACGTCCATATGTCCATAAAATTTCATGAATATATTTGAATAAAATATGTCATGAAATGGTTTCAAGTTACTAGCCTACACATTCCTGCATAAACGCTCCTGATAAATTACTTGTTATTAAAGTATCAATATTCACAAACCACTTTTAACAGAAAAGCAATAGACTGCTGCGTGCATGGTTTGGCATCATAGAATGTGTGCAAAGTGCACTCCCTTAATAACTCCTGGACAGCTTGTCTAAGATTATTTTAGAGTAAAATAACCTGTTGTAAAGCACCGCTCACTGTTTCAGCACTTCAGCAGACATGCGACCGCGCTCATGTTAAGGTTCACGAGCGTCAGGCGCGTTCTCTGCGAGACGTTCTAACCATAAATATCTATGGTTCTAATAACGTACTGGTTCTGTCACTGACAGACGTGAGTAATCATTTCTCTGTTCTTACTGCACTTCATCTGCCAGTAAATGCCTCACTCTAATAGCTCTGCTGCCGCCATGTTTCCAACACCTGGCCCCGCCTTGATGCAGTGATTGACAGGGGGGGGCGGAGACTTGATCGGCTTGGATTGCATTTTCAATTCCATATTGAATTTTGCTACATTCATTGCAGGACATTTAATGAAAATGCAATCGCAAGTATTGAGTGTAAATGCAATTAGGAAAAATAACATTTAAATGATCACAATTTTAGCTTGAACATGTTGTAATACATTTTCATTTTAATTTTGCAACTTATAAAGCGTTAAAATATGTTTAAATGATATGTTAAAACTAGTGTAGGAAATAGCAAATGTAAATCATATTATTCAATTTGAACTATCATTTTGCTCTAAATGTTGCACACATGGGTATGGAAAATGTAAATTTAAGTACTGAAATGCATTGCTGTTTTACATATTGCATTGCCATTTTGCATATTGCATTGCAAATTGCAAATTGCTACCCATATTAAACAAGTAGGAAATATACAGAAATTGTTATCAAACAGTTTCCACTGCATAAATTATGAATTATATATAGATTAATCCTTATTAAAGCTACAAAAGTTCTTTAGTCAAGAGCAGTGAGTAATTACTTTTGTTCTTAATGCCATCATAAATAGTTACTGTCACTTTAAGATCTTCCGCTGTCACACATGAAGTGGATCTCTCATTTCCTCACAACTCTTTATGTTCATTTAAGACGTTATTTAACTAATTTAAGACTGCTCTTATGAGGATACTCATCAAAACTGGCGTTTTGGCATAATTGTGTGTGTTATTGTTAGTTAAAGCGTGAAAGAGAACTCGATTCTGGCTGCGCTGCCTGTGCGCATGATACTGGCGCGCGTCTTTCTGTGTGTGTTTCACAGACTGCGCATTCTCTTTGCCTTGTCGCTTTTAAATGGTTTAAAACCATTTGCATGAATAAGAGCATGATCATATAATGTACGTAACACTAGCCAAAGGAAGATTAAATATTTACCACCTGAGTCGTCTTCTCCCATTTCTACCAGTGATGGTTGATTCAACTTCCCGCGTCTACTACCTGCGCAGAGATCAACAGCACAACTGGGTTGTAGGTTGCCAGGTCAAGGTCACAAATGGTTTGAAATCAGTCTATGGATGTGTCGATTGTATGAGTAGGCGTTTCATACAAGATCTGGCAACTGAACAACCTTGGAATAATATATTGATGTGATTATTCATATAACGAGTTTTGGGCCATACAAATTACGGGAGATTCCCAGTTGAAATAACAAAACAGGAGGGGGGCGGGAGATGGGTGTGAAATACGGGAGACTCCCGGCAAAAACGGGAGTGTTGACAGGTATGCAACTGTCTGCAACAGTATGAATCTTCGGCGTGTAAAAAATGTTTTAAAGGTTCAACTCTGCACTTATTTTAATTGCAGACTCGCCACACTTTAACCACCTCACAGTTCATGACCAAGCTAAATTTTCTAGTTTAATTGTCTTATAGTTTATTCTCACAATATTTGACTAAATGGTCTTTTTTCTAAAAAAAGATCCACTTCTACCCGAGCATGGTTCAAATATTTTTAGAGGTGCCCTGATCAGAGCTACTTAAATAAGCCACATTAAAATACGTAAATTACTGTTACTATATCAGACACATATATTCAATGGCAACACAACTGATATTTTTTAATACAGTTCTTTTCAGCAGTTCAGTCAATGTCTCATCACTATTTATTATCAGACAGAGTGCTATTTTTACAAACAAAGGTCTTACCTGAGATGATTGAGACACTGCCTGAAGATGCGATCCTGTTTGTGATCCTGGTTGTAGACTTGGAAATTAAGCCTTTTCCCCGTTGTGTTTGAATCACAGAGCCACACCAGTTAATTAGCCAAGAGATCTCTTTTTTTTATTAATATATGTCAATACATAGGGAGAAAAACGTTTTATTGGAGAGATGTTATCATGCCCAGCTTTCTCTGTTCCTCTGGACACAAAGGTTGGCTTTTATATGCTGACCAAATGACACTATCAATTTCCCTACACGGTAGAAAAACATGTTGTTTATGTTTAAAATAGAAAGTATACACAAACCTCATTCCTACAGAGAATATTTGAGTCAACTTATGCATTAGTGGAAAATTATAGTTTATACATATTCCTATGTTTTCATTCTCTTGTTGAAATAACTCTATCTCCTCACACACATGTATTCACAAAATACAATGATTATAAAGGATTATGAATACTAAAAGAATAATAATACAGAAAAACAACTGTAAACAATAACATCAGTCTACACACACGTCACACACACTGATCTGACTGTCTATATGAGGATTTATTACACACATTTATTCTGACATGTTATTTCAGTGACAGAAGTTCAGCTGTATTATTAATGTAATGAAGAGACTCTATAACATCTGACTGTTACTGATTTATCATGAGCTCAAAGAATTATGGGTAGAATCTCTCTACAGTCTATTCTGATTCATCAACACAGTTTCACTGATGTTCCAGTCCAAACCCAAAACCCAGAATAGAGCGGCTGAGTGAATGTGGTCTGGACTGTGTGGATGCGTCTCATTGTGTCTCCAGAGACGCTGTAGAAGGACAGAGTACCTGCACTGGGATCCACATACACTCCTATTCTACGGCTTGTAATTAAAGGCAGATGAGTCTCTATGTTACTGTGAATGAATGAGTTACTGGAGGAACCGCAGAACAAAGTCCAGGACTGATCATTAGCTCCAAACAAACACTCATAACCCCGTCCCTTCCTGCTGATGCTCTTATAGGACACTGATATAAACACTTGACCCTTATGCCCACTCCACTCAATCTCCCAGTAACAGCGTCCACACACACTCTCGCTACACAACACCTGAGGATAACACTCAAATCTGTCAGGATGATCAGGATAGGGCTGTAGCTCTGGATCAGTGTTAGTAATCACTGTGTTCCCCTCAGACAGACAGAGGCGTTCACTCACTGTGTTCAGATCCAGAGTGAGCCGATGGGAATCTGATGGAGATAAAAACACATCTGATTTTTGCTGCTTGTTAAATGTACTTGATTAAAATAAGTAAAAAACACACAATTACTGAACATTTTGTCCTATTTTTACTGTGTAAAATCCACTTAAATGCATGGCTGCAGGAACTAGGGGTGCTGATAGTGCTGCATCACCCCCTGCTGAGAGATGACACGACTTAAAATACATTTTTGATTTTCAAAATGTTTTTAATTCCCCACCTTTATTCATAAAATTACTCTAAAGAATATTTTGTTCCTATATGTTGTCAAATATGGTTTTATGACTTTGAGAAATGAATATCAAAAGCAGATCTCACATGGAGTGAGTGAGGTGACTACTATGATGTAGTCAAATGTACAGCCAAAACAATCTCTCTTCCATCTTTCCATGGTTGAGGACCAGAATGTCTCAACTCATTTGACACTGCATGAAAAACTAAATATAGAGGTCTTGATTAAAGCATTCGTCATCATTAGGGGCAGTTAACACAGAACGTGTTTTTTCCATTAGATTGTGCTACTTTTCCATTTTTTGTGAACGTGCTAGAGTTAACTGATGCACTCGTGCCTTCCGTCATTTGTAGCCTTAGTGTGCAGTTTAATATTAGGATTTTGTTTAAATCCAGTACCACAGCACCTCCTCACAACATCAAGCCCCGCCCCCCAGCACCCCCCTGATAAAATATGTTCCCGTGGCTATGCTTAAATATGTAAAACTGAAGTTTACTCAATCCATTTGTGTTGAATGAAATGAAACTGGCAGTGGATTTTTAGTTCCCAGCATGCTTTGCAAACATCTGAATCAGAAAGATCCTAACTTTATAATCCTATCGGATCTGTTTGGTAACCATGGCAATATTAGCCATGACCTCATTTAGAACAAAAGCTTTTACAGAATGACATTTCTTAAGTGCATAATCTAATCTTAACTACAGATAGGAAAAGGCTATTACAGAATCATCCTAACTCAACAAAACCCCTAAAACTGTCTTAACTTCAGGACGACCCCACTGGTGTACTCACGTCAACATTATTTCTCTAGCGCTTAAGCCCAATTTATACTTCTGCGTCGAGTGTATGCCGTAGCTTCGTCGTAGGCTGTTATTGTCATTTTAATCACATTTTTTTATTATTTATATTAATCTAATTGTTTATTTATTTTAATCTAATTTAACCTATTTAATATATTAATAACTAATGAATACATTTATTTTAATCACATTTTTTATATTTACTACTTTTATTTATAACGTCACCCAGTTTCATTACGTCTCTTCGTGTTGGTTGCTGCCGCGTGGTTTGAATTTGGAGCTCCGCCTAGTTGACTCTAAATCCTCTGTTTTTCTTCTTATATCAGCTTTATAAACTAATATTTTCTCTTTCTATAATGGGTGAACATATCCCCGATAGTATTCTATATCGAAAACAATCGGATTGCTTTGATATCACTACTTATATCCACATTTCCGACCATCCGCTACTAGCCTTAGCCCACTAGCACCACTAGCGTGGTCTCTCGCCTATTGCTCGCCTATTGCTTGAAATTACTGTTTATCTGTTCTAATGGCGAATGTATGGGATGTGTGTCTACCATTGAGTGCAGGTGAGGACAGGTTCGAGCTGCATGCGGTGCAGAGGCTGTGGAGAAGCAGATCAGTGACCCCCTAGAGAAGCAGGCCAAGCTACGGGACCAGCGATCAGCGCTAGAAACATCGTGGGCTGACGCTCACAAGTCTGTGGTAAGTAATGTTATCACTCCAATCTCCTCTACTACGTGTGCTTCTCTGCTTAGGGCTCGAGCACCCAGAACGCGATCATCCCAGCCCTCCTTCACTCCGGCGCTGACACACCGCAGACCCTGGGTGATCCAGCAGCGGAAGGCGCGAGCCAGGCCTCAGGTGAGGACCTCTCCTCCTCAGCACGGCCCCAGTCTTCGAGATCTCCACCCGGAACCGCTTCTCCCCTCTTTGCCAGACGGAATGCGACGCTGCGCTCATCGGCGACTCCATTGTCAGGCACGAACATGCTACCTTAGCTAAAGGTAAGTAAATGTGCTCAATGTGGTAAAGGTTCTCATGTTCTCGATGTCACTATGCAGGTACCCGCGATCCTAAATGATGACGAGAGCATCGGAGCTGTCGTGCTGCACGTGGGGTGAACGACATCCGGTTACGGCAGACGGAGCTTCTGAAGACAGACTTCAGGAGCCTGATCGAGATGGTACGCAAATGAATGGTTAATGTCATGGTGTAATGAACAGAAACTGCTCTTTGTAAATAATTGGGATCTTTTCTCAGGAACGGCCTAGACTCTTCTGCGTTGATGGCCTAGCAGGATCGGAGCGGATCTTCTGTCGGACAACATCTCCAAGACACTACGCACCGTATGACTTGTAAGTCAAATTACACATGACAGTCTTTGGATGTTAGTATAGAGACAGTAATCATATGTATGTGCGTCAGCTCTCGTGTGGGCTGACATTGTTCATTCATAAATTTCCAAAATGTGTAAGAAGAGCACGTAGATTACGGTCTGCAATAAAGAATCTATGGATCGGATCTCGTGTTTGCCAAGGATTGCCAAGTAGATTATGTATCCGCAGTTTATTTATAAGCAGAGTGAACTGAGCTGACAGGTTTTTCCCTTTCTCTCTGTTCCTATGTTCGTGTCATGATTCTTTTTGTATTTAGATTCTAATATGAATTGAATATTCAGCCTGTCTGATTGTTTTTGAATGTATTTAATTTTGAGAAATTAAATCAAATATCTTTCTGGCTTTGAGAAAAGTTAGATGCCTGTGTGAAATACTATTTCTAAAATCCATGTTTATGGTAAGAGTACGCGCAGAGTGCTTTGTGCCCTTTCTAAAAATCCATGTTTATAGTAAGAGTACGCGCAGAGTGCTTTGTGCCCTTTCTAAAAATCCATATTTATGGTAAGGGCACGCGCAGAGTGCTTTGTGCCCTTTCTAAAATCCATATTTATGGTAAGGGCACACGCAGAGTGTTTTGTGCCCTTTCTACAATCCATATTTATGGTAATGGCACGCACAGAGTGCTTTGTGTCCTTTCTAAAATCCAAAATGTGGAAGCAGGCGAAGTCCTCTAAGGGCAAGGCAGATCTGAGGACCATTATTGTCACGAAGAGTGCTTCATCAAAGGAAAAGTCCTGATGCCATTAATATCAGGCTTCTGAGGATAGTCCCCTCCGTAGGAAGGCGGTGTCCATCTCATTATATGGTGCCCGTCTCCCTTCGGTGCCCTCAGGGGACCATTCTGCCAACCCCGCCACGATGCCGGGGCGTAGAGGGTCCTCACTAGTCACCCAAGGGTAGCTCGCCTCCTCCGAGGGTTTTAGAACAGTCAAGCCAGTCGTTCCCTGCTGGTTCGTCGCTTCAGGGCACTGCCCTTCCTGTTCGTGAGAGACTGGTGGAAACTGTGGGCTTGGCCTCTGAGGGGGCCCAGCTCATAAGTTCAGGTCTCTCAACTCAGGTTGTTGAGATCCTCCACTCCAGAGCTCCCTCCACGAGGGAAATTTATGCCTTGAAGTGGAGATTTGTCATTCATGGTGCGGGAATTACCCGTGGGACCCAGTTAACTGCCCGGTGGGTGCAGTGCTGGATTTCCTGCAGGAAAGGTTCTCCGCAGGGTTAGCCCCCTCCACAATAAAGGTGTATGTGGCGTCCTTAGCTGCTTACCACACTCCTTTGAAAGGTTTCATTGGGGAGACACCCTCTGGTTACTCGTTTCCTTTGTGGCACTTTGAGGTTGAGACCTGTACCACACAGTGTATGTCATGTCAGTGTCTGCAGTTAAGTGTGTGTATAAAAGGTTCTTGGATATAAACACATTTGTTTTGCTTAACCTATCAATGCACAATTTAATCCTAAAAATAAACGTCATAGAAATAAATGTCAGTTGTTTCACACAAACCATCTAAAGCTTTTGTAGCATTATACACTACCGTTCAAATGTTTGGGGTCAGTAAGAAATTGTTTTAAAGAAATTAATATTTTTATTTAGCAAGAATGCATTAAATGTGTCAAAAGTGACAGTAAAGACATTTAATGTTACAAAAGCTTTCTATTTCAGATTAATGCTGTTTTTTTTACTTTCTATCAACATGGATGTCCCATTACAGTATCTCCCGTGAATATCATATAATCATTTGTTTGCAATATAATCTACAAATGCATACACAAACAGATGTTCCTGCCATGTTTAAAGGCATTTTACTCGCACACACCTAGTTTGCAAAACAAACTAAACCGACAAACTAAACGCTCCCGTGGTGTCTGCCGTTGCTAAGCTTTTTCATCTTGCTGTGGCATGGATGCGCCTGGAAAAAAACGAGTGCAACAGCGTTGCTCTCCATTTGAGCACGCTTGTCGCGCATCTACATTTAAAATAACGACATTGAGCGCACAAAAGATGCAACATATATATGAACGGCCCCTTAGTCAGTGGTTAGATCAGCGTGTTCAACATGTTTCCGTTGATTTCACACATTTTAGTCTGACAATAGTTCAACTAGTAGCCTACAATGTGACGTTTATGCAACAATAACGGTAATATAAGTGAGAATATATGTTTTACCTTAAAAATTCTCATCTTAAAATTGCATTCTTCTTCTGAGGTAAATCCACAATTTTTGTTTACCTACGTTTACAGGTTCGCATTCCTTCATGTGGACGATTAGCATGTGAATCGCTTTGTGTGCGCGTGGGTGAGTGTGGTCACATTATCCATAATGAGCAGCCGCTTGAGAAACTGGACCTCTCGTTGCTTTCATACAGATTACATAAACAGAGAATATCTGTTTTTGATATAAATTGCTTCATTTAAAAGCAGCTTTATAAAGACATATCTGGCATTTATGTGTGGTAAGTATTCGCTAAATTACAGTTCATTTCAGACGCATTTCAGAGTGGACTTCACTGAAAGGCAGACGGGAGAACGCGCATCCTGTTTTCTTTATTTAGCACAACATTTAGTTTTTATTGTGAGTGTACACAAATAAAAGTACACAAGCTCTGTAAAGACATATCTTTCATGTCTGTGAGGACAAAAAAAAGTATTTTAGAAAAAAGAGTAGTAGTTGTTTTACGCTGTCATGAGGAAAAATCCAGCAGAACGCGCTGCCGCGTTTGCCGTGCTCAGAGGGTTAAAGAGCGTGATGGACTGTAGGGCGATGGAAGATCAGTTAAATACAGGTTTGGAACTTCCCTAGCAAAGCGAGTAAACATAATAAGTATTCTGTCAAATTGGCTAGTGATTTGACACCGTTCCCTGTGTTTATGGCCCAGTTAGTGCTGGGCCTGTGTTTTTTCTTCTGTGTGTTCTTTTGTGTGGTTTTGTTTGCAGGTGTGCTGTTTAATGGGGGGTGCAGCGCTAATGATTGCGAGAGGGAGGCTACGATGTGACTGCACTTGACTGAGCAGCTGACATTCTGTTGTTTTTTCGTTTGTTATATTCATTTGTTTGCATCCATTCAGATCTTGAGCTTACAGTCCACTTCCATGCATGCTCTCACTACTGACTTTCACTAATACTGATTACTGATTGTTTGAATACATTTGTTGATTGTTATTACGTTAAATAAACTATTTCTTTCACTACTTGCCGGTCCATGTTTTCTCTCGTTCATGTTACAATTGTGAGCCAGTTGTAACACCTGCCACTGTTGATTTTTACCCACATTTTGCGGGTGTTAATTTCAAACCCTGAACGCAAGTAAGAAACAGGTTAACACATGTACACAAGTAATGTAACAATTGACGCAAACAAGAAATGTATTGACACAAATTGCTATTATAAAAACCCTCTGTCTGACTGTATTAAACTGAGAATCAATTGAGTGGCTCTGTGTCTCTTATTTGGTTCTCCCAGTGCACTGTAGGGCTTTACAAGATCTGAATAGCATTGCAGGAGACTGTAGATAATTGAATAAAAAATTATCTAACACTTCTGTAATAAGAATTTTTTGAAAATCCTAAAATAACTTGTCATATCTTAAATGAACTCTCTGAAGTCGGCTGTGGCGCCAGCGCCTCAACCTCGTTTTTTTTCTTATCAGTGCGAAAGAGACTCAAAATACTCAGTCGATTTTGGTCATTCAGGCAAGTGTTAGTGAGTGAATTTTATAACCATAACTAAAAAAACAAATCCAGCATTTTGGAAACAAACACGATCTGCTTTGCAAAGGAAAACTCTACTCGCAAACAAACAGAAAGCGATGTGCAAATACAAAGGTCAGTTTGAGCGAAAACACAGAGGAGTAACAAATATATGTATTGGGTTTTGCAAATAAATGAGTGAGCATTTATTTGTGTATTTATTTGTGAAATATGATGTATGCTCACTCGTTTATTTGCAAAACACAATACATATATTTGTTTTGCTCCTCTGCGTTTTCGCTGACCTTTGTATTTGCACATCACTTTCTGTTTGTTTGCGAGTCGAGTTTTCCTTTGCAAAGCAGATCGTGTTTGTTTGCAAAATGCTGGATTTGTTTGTTTAATTATGGCACAAAATTCACTCCATAATAATCCTGGAATCATTTACCTCAGAAGAAAAGCTGTTTATTTCTAAGAGCAACGGATTCAGCTGAGGATTGTGAGGTAAGTTTATTCTGTTAGTGTCTGTGAATATTACAGTAAACCGCAAAAGAACGCACTTCGTTAAGTTTTGTTTTGTAAATCCTTTCTTTAAAATGAATTTCGTTTTGTATAAATTGTATCTTAAATTTAATCAATGTTTCATCAGCCAATTGCCTGGATTGAATAAATAAGAAGCAAATATTGCAGACAATAGCCTATAATAAGCGCCGGCGATCATGCATTGCACGTGAACTGGAGCGTGTCTCATAAATGAACACATTACTATTCGAATTAATGTTTTTGAAAACTCTCTTGTGCTCATGCATTTATTTGACCAAAAATACAGAATAACTCAATTTAAAATAATGGTTTTCTATTTTAATATACAGTAAAATATAATTTATTTCTGTGAATTTTCATCAGCCATTATTTCATTTATTCATCCAAGAATCCTGAAAAAAAGTATCACAGGTTATAAAAAATATTTAGAAGCACAGCAGTTTCCAACCTTGATAATAAATCAGCATATAAGAATGATTTCTGAAGGATCATGTGACACTGAAGACTGGAGTAATGGCTGATGAAAATTCAGTTTTATCACCAGAATAAATTAGATTTTAAAGTATATTAAAATAGAAAACGTCTCGGTTACGTATGTAACCCTCGTTCCCTGAAGGAGGGAACGGAGACGTACGTCGAAACTGACCGACAAATTGGGGATCATTTTCAGAGACCAATCTACTTCGAGTGTATAAAAACGAGCCAATAACGTTGGCATGCGGTCCACGCACCACCCCGCAGTGCGGGTATAAATACGGAAGTGGAATACCGCATCTCACCGAGAGTTGGCCGGCCAGAACTCTAGGCACGATTCGTTGAGCGAAAGTGCGTGCAGGTCCCCTACCCTCTTGATGGAGGCCAGTGCAGTCAGGAGTACCGTCTTTATGGACAGAATTTTTAACTCTACAGACTGCAAAGGCTCAAAGGGAGGGCTCTGAAGTGCTCTTAACACCAGAATTAAGTCCCAAGAGGGTATCGAGTGTGGACGAGGAGGATTTAGCCTCCTCGCACCTCTGAGGAACCTGACAATTAGGTCGTGCTTCCCTAAGGACTTACCTTCAACTGCGTCGTGATACGCCGCTATTGCTGCGACGTACACTTTGAGGGTGGAGGAAGACAGCCTTCGCTCCAGCCCATCTTGCAGGAAAGAAAGCACGACACTAACTGAACACCTTCGGGGGTCTTCCCGGCGGGAAGAGCACCACTCAACAAACAGGTTCCACTTCAGGGCATAGAGGCGCCTCGTAGAAGGGGCTCTAGCAGAAGCGATGGTGTCTGCCACCGCTTGTGGCAGGCCACCTAGAACCTCCGCGTCCCATCCAGGGACCAGACATGGAGTTTCCAGAGGTCTGGACACGGGTGCCATAGAGTGCCCCGTCCCTGAGAAAGCAGGTCCTTCCTCAGGGGAATCAGATGCTTCTGACTCCACAGGAGGAGATGGCGGGCGAGTTGCATCATGCGACGGGAGCGTAGACCACCCTGGCGGTTGATGTACGCAACGGCCGCAGTGCTGTCCGTATGGACCAGTACGTGCTTGCTCTGAAGCGGCTTTTTGAGGCGGCTTAGGGCAAGACGTACTGCAAGCAACTCCAGGCAATTGATATGCCAATGCAGCTGGGGCCCCGTCCACGAGGCATCCGTGAAAACCACAGCATGCCTGGACACTTGTTCTAAGGGCACTCCCGCCCGTAGAAACGAAGGGTCTGACCACGGGCTGAAGGTTTGGCGACAGTACGGAGTAACTGGGACCCGGTACTTGCCGCTCTGCCACGCCCATCTCGGGACCCGGCCATGAAGCCAGTGCTGAAGCGGTCTCATATGAAGCAATCCGAGCGGCGTTACCGCGGCTGCAGATGCCATATGCCCCAGGAGCCTCTGAAAATATTTCAGTGGGACCGCTGTCCTGCCTTTGAACGTATTCAAGCAGTTCAACACTGACCGGACTCGCTCCTCTGTGAGGCGCGCAGTCTGGTTGACCGAGTCCAGCTCCATGCCGAGATAAGAGATCCTCTGTGTGGGACAGAGTTTGCTCTTCTCTCGGTTGACCTGAAGGCCCAACAGGCTGAGGTGACGGAGCACCAGGTCCCTGTGTTCGCACAGCTGCTCCCGAGGCTGGGCTAGTATGAGCCAGTCGTCGAGATAGTTGAGGATGCGAACGCCGCGTTTTCTGAGCGGAACAATGGCTGCCTCTGCGACTTTCGTGAAGACGCGAGGCGACAGGGACAGCCCGAAGGGCAAGACTTTGTACTGATATGCCCTCCCCTCGAACGCAAAGTGTAGGAACGGTCTGTGTCGAGGAAGGATAGAGACACGGAAGTACGCGTCCTTCAGGTCGATCGCTGCAAACCAATCTCGGGGACGGATGCATTCGAAAATGCGTTTCTGCGTTAACATCCTGAACGGAAGCTTGTGCAGGGCCCGATTCAGGACACGCAGGTCCAAGATTGGCCGTAACCCACCCCCTTTCTTGGGTACAATGAAGTAGGGGCTGTAGAAGCCCGACCTCATATCGGCTGGAGGAACCGGCTCGACCGCGTCCTTCGCCAGTAGGACATCGATCTCTGACCACAAGACGTGAGCATCGCTGCTCCACACGGAAGTGAAGAGGATGCCCCTGTACTTGGGGGGCCGGTATGCGAACTGAATCGCGTAGCCGAGTCTGACAGTACGGATGAGCCAGCGAGACGGCCTGGGGAGCGCTAGCCAGGCCCCCAGAGACCGTGCAAGCGGGACCAACGGCACCACAGACGTACCCGGGGTGGGGCAGCGAGATGGAACGCTCAGACCCGACCCGGACGGCCCGGAGGCGACCCGGAGTGTTGTCTGATCGTTCTAGGGTGGGGTAGTGTGTGGAAGAGAAGGCCCGGGGGTGTCCTCTAGCCTCACACCGCCCCCTGGTGAAAAGAGGGGGAGCCAGGAGTGGCAAGGCCCGGGGGTGTCGCACACAGCCGGCTTGGCCCTCTTGGAGCCCAGGGACAACGGAAACTGCTCAACGGAAACTGCCGGCAACAGGGTGGAGGCAGCAGCTGGTCGCCGGGGCAGAATATTTTTAATCGCCTCCATCTGCTTCTGGGCCACCGAGAACTGCTGGGCGAAGCTCTCGATGGCGTCGCCGAAAAGGCCGGCCTGGGAGACAGGGGCGTCGAAGAACCGAACCTTGTCGGACTCGCGCATGTCTGCCAGGTTCAGCCACAGGTGGCGTTCCTGGACCACCAGAGTGGACATCGCCCGACCCAGGGAGCGCGCAGTGACTTTCGTCGCCCGGAGGGCGAGGTCCGTTGCTGTGCGCAGTTCCTGCATCACGCCTGGGTCGGAACTACCCTCGTACAGCTCCTTTAGCGCTTTGGCCTGGTAGACCTGCAGGAGCGCCATGGCATGCAGAGATGACGCGGCTTCCCCGCAGGCTGTGTAGGCCTTGCCCGTTAGGTTGGACGAGAACTTACACGCCCGGGAGGGGAGACGTGGGTTAGCCCGCCAGTCCGCAGCGGCCCTGGGACACAGTTGCATCGCCACGGACCGCTCGACTGGGGGAATCTTTTAGAAGTGCTGAGGCACTCAGGGAGATGGCCGCGGCTCACGTAGTGAGCCGGTAGTCCGGTAGTGCAAGCCCGAGAGTGAGCACTCAGTGAAACGGAACGCCCAGCCAGCCAACACGCACAGTGTACGTAGCAGCGGCCACTCGCTGAATCGCACCGTCACGCCAGCACCAGCAAGAGAGCGATCTCTCCCACAGACTCGTATAAACACTCTTGAAAACAGCAACAGACTGACTGTAAACCGTTCGGCTCCGAAGTTGAAAGCGAGGATGCAGTATTCCACTTCCGTATTTATACCTGCACTGCGGGGCGGTGCGTGGACCGCATGCCAACGTTATTGGCTCATTTTTATACACTCGAAGTAGATTGGTCTCTGAAAATGATCCCCAATTCATCGGTCAGTTCCGATGTACGTTGAACGTGACCGACTGAAAGGGAACCAGGCTGTGTAGGCCTTGCCCGTTAGGTTGGACGAGAACTTACACGCCCGGGAGGGGAGACGTGGGTTAGCCCGCCAGTCCGCAGCGGCCCTGGGACACAGTTGCATCGCCACGGACCGCTCAACTGGGGGAATCCCCACGTACCCCTTAGCCGCGCCACCATCAAGGGTAGTGAGGACGGAGGAGTCACTAGATCGATTTCTGGCGCTATAGGGCACCGTCCACGACTTCGTGAGCTCCTGATGCACTTCCGGAAAGAATGGTACTGGGGCAGGGCGCTGAGAACCAGCACGGGCCGTCCCAAGGAACCAATTGTCCAGCCGCGAGGGTTCGGGACACGGTGGAGGGTTCCACTCGAGCCCAACACTCGCGGCGGCCCGGGAAAGCATAGCCGTAAGCTCTGGATCTGACTCGGGCAACGCTACCACACCCGAAGGGGGTAACGCAGCCAAATCCTCATCTCCAGAGCCCATTAGCTCGTCCCCCGATGCAGCCATCGAGATCATATCCTCAGCCGGAGCCCCGAAAGAGACGGTCGGCCCCGCATGAGAAGGACCAGGCCGCTCTTCCGGAAACTCCACCGGCGCAGCAGAGGGGGGAGGGGCCCAAGGGGCTTGTTGGCCTGTCGGGGAAGCCCTCACAGTCACCCTCAGGTCTCCACCAAAGGCATCAGCCAAAGTAGCAGCCCTCTGCTTTGCAGCGGGAGGACCACTAGATCGGGGGATGCGCAATGGGACTCCACCTCTTCTGAGGTACTCGAGCCTAGACCGTAAAACTCAATGAGAACATGAGAACATGCAATGAGAACATGAGTCATTCACGAACGCCGCCTCAGCGTGCTGAACGCCCAAACACGTGAGACAGCGATCATGACCGTCAACTGGGGACAGAAAACGATGGCATCCAGAAACACACGGTTTGAATGACATCTTGAAAAAGACGCAGGGTCAAACCGTGTTGCTCTTTTAGGACAGAAAAATGCTCTTTTAGAAGTGCTGAGGCACTCAGGGAGATGGCCGCGGCTCACGTAGTGAGCCGGTAGTCCGGTAGTGCAAGCCCGCGAGTGAGCACTCAGTGAAACGGAATGCCCAGCCAACCAACACACACAGTGTACGTAGCAGCGGCCACTCGCTGAATCGCACCGTCACGCCAGCACCAGCAAAAGAGCGATCTCTCCCACAGACTCGTATAAACACTCTTGAAAACAGCAACAGACTGTAAACCGTTCGGCTCCGAAGTTGAAAGCGAGGATGCAGTATTCCACTTCCGTATTTATACCTGCACTGCGGGGCGGTGCGTGGACCGCATGCCAACGTTATTGGCTCGTTTTTATACACTCGAAGTAGATTGGTCTCTGAAAATGATCCCCAATTCATCGGTCAGTTCCGATGTACGTTGAACGTGACCGACTGAAAGGGAACCATTATTTTAAATTGTAATAATATTTCACAATATTAATGTTTTTTTCTGTATTTTTGATCAAATAAATGCAGGCTTGATGACCATGAGACTTCTTTCAAAAACATTAAAAATAAAATGTGTCCAATCTTTTGACAGGTACTGTATATAATTTAAATATAATAGGCCTATACAAAATTTTGTTCACATGCTGTGCAATATCAGCAATCATGTTGATTGAGGTCCGTCATGAGGTCCGTCAACAGCCTACATCAAATCCTCTCCAGCTCTGGAATCCATTTCTCCCGCAGATCATCAAAAGCTCAACTATATGATCTCTTCATCAGTTCTAACAACAGTTCCAGCATCCCAACAAACACATCAACATCTCATAAAAGCAAGACTCAGCCCTCATCCACTTCTGTTTCTCTTCCGGCCCGTCGTTCTGAATGTAAACATTTAACATTACAGCGCGCTAATCCAGAGGCTGCCGCACGCACTTCCTCGTCTGCCAGTTCTTTCCACCCGGCCAACAACAGCGGCCGCGAAAGAACAGATTCGCTGCTTCCCCAGCTCTCATGAGTTCCCATATGCAGTTAACTCCACTCCTCAGGCTAGAACCAACTATTCCAACTTTCTCCACTGTACTTCCTTCCAGCCGCAGCTCATCTGTATGAGCCCCACCAAAATATTCATCCAAACATAGACCTATATATACTCTGAATTAATATTAAATTATAAATGTGTTCAGTGTTCTGCAACAAATATTTTTTTCTGATTTTCTAGAGCAGGATACATTAACACGTAGTGCATGGATTCAGCAGGCATGTTTTTATGATATTAGTGGGGCGGGCAGCCCTCCCTAGCTCTGCAAGCACCTCACAAATTTCCAATGTAAATTTGGGGTGAAAAATGGAACTGCAGCGCACTCTCACAGAGAGCCATTGGGGTTATTTTCACAAACCTTATTTTCACAAGCCTCACTCCAAACCAAGACAATATCAGTCCACTTCAGCCATGTGTCTGCATCAGGTCAGTAACCAGTTGGCATGTCTGTTCTTCCTATGTGGAGTAGCGTATCAAATTAATGAGATTATAAACCCCTTAGCAGGTAAAATTTACAGCAGCCTGAGAGTGCAGCTCTGTTGTTTTATCCATTTAAGCACAAATAAAATACGGACAACGCTAAATATTTAGTTTCTGATAATATAATTCACATACTAAAATGTGGCAATAAATAAAATTTAACAATTATAATAATAATAATTATTATTATATCAACAGAGTTGTTTGATGCAAGTAAACGCTCCAATTATTTTATGGTTTATACTGTTTATATGGCAGAATATATGATCAGGTGCTATAGACGTGTATATATAAAATGTTAGTAAATGGACTTGAACTTCCATAAACCTGTAGAGTAGTGGTCCGAAATGCATAGTGAAGCATTCAAATGACTGGAAAGAAAGTGAGGCTTCATTTTTCTTTGATCATGCGTTTCTCTGAAAACGTCTCGGTTACGTATGTAACACTCGTTCCCTGAAGGAGGGAACAGAGACGTACGTCGGAACTGACCGACGAATTGGGGATCGTTTTCAGAGACCAATCTACTTCGAGTGTTTAAAAACGAGCCAATGAACATTGGCATGCAGTTCACGCATTCCACACTCCGCCCGCAGCGCGGGTATAAATACGGAAGTGGAATATCGCATCTTTGCTTTTCTGCTGAGGAGCCGAACTAGTGACTCGGTCATTCAGCGGAAGCACAGCACCTGTGGCGACGGGACGTACGTCTCCGTTCACTCCTTCAGGGAACGAAGGTTACATACGTAACCGAGACGTTCCCTTTCAGTCGGTCACATTCGACGTACGTCGGAACTGACCGATGAATTGGGGATCCTACCAACACGCCACAAGTGCTGGCCCTTCCAGCGCTCTGCGTGAGCTCCCTGGGCCGCCCCTATGTTGGAGCGGCAAGTCAGGGCTCTAGCAGAGAAGGTCAGTCACTGCTGTTCTGCAAGACCCACTCAGTGTGACTATTGGATAACGCTGGGAAAGCATGCCCATCTCGGGAGATGGAACGCTACGGAGCCACATCCTTCAATGGAAGGAGGGGTGGCAGAATACACATAAGGACTAACCTAGCAGGGTAGTGCAACATATGGCAGTCTCTGAGGTGGTTCCAGCCTGGTCCCAGGGGGGAAAGAACACCACCAGAGACGACAGAGCAGGCTCTGTCAAGGGAAAGACACGGGGCTAGCCGAGTAGGGTAGCTGGTACCGTGGAGGAATACACATATGGGGTTATCGTAGGAACCGCTACATATGGATACCCAGCTTACACACACGTTCCACATGCATACGGGTGTAAGCCTGGCGTCAGACGGCCGCAACGTCTGTCGCCGAAGGGGTGACGGAGGAGCTCGACAGGGTTAGCTATTTCTGGGGAACACAACTGGAGACAATAGACGCACGTATCCGGCCCAGAGAGCGGGAATAGCGTTGCAAGCCCACACTAGAACGGGCACTTAGCGCTACTGGCCACTGGGGACGAGTACACGGGAAGATACCGGCTCTACACGGAGCCTTTAGAATCTAGCGAACGTGTTAGGTGTCGCCCAGCCTGCAGCTCTACATATATCTGTCAGCGAGGCGCCTTGAGCCAGCGCCCAGGAGCAAGCCACTCTCCTAGTTGAGTGTGCTCGCAACCCGAACGGACAAGGCACGTCTTGGGACTGGTAGGCCAAGACAATAACATCCACTATCCAGTGGGCTAACGTCTGCTTGGAGACAGCCTTTCCCTTCTGCTGGCCTCCATAACAGATGAAGAGCTGCTCTGAGGTCCTGAAGCTTTGAGTTCGGTCCACGTAGGCGCGAAGAGCGCGGACGGGACAGAGCAAAGCTAGGGCTGGGTCTGCCTCCTCCGAAGGCAGCGCTTGCAGGTTCACCACCTGGTCCCAGAAGGGAGTGGTTGGAACCTTGGGCACGTATTCAGGCCGGGGTCTCAGGACGACGTGAGATTTACGTGTTGCACTACGCTTCAGCCACCCGGGAAAGCATGGCTGTCAACTCTGAATCTGATTCGGCATGAGCACACACTATTATAGTGAGAAACTCAGCCTCATCTTCATTTCCAGCGCATAACAACCCTCTCTCCGATGCAGCAATTGACGTCTGTCCTCTGCCAGAGCCCCAAAATGAAATGCTAGGTCCCCTTTTTAAAAGGACCAGCAATCCCACCCGTAAGCTACCAGCAGGCATGTGAGACAGTGAGCGTGGCCGTCAGGCTCGACGGCACACGGCACGCTGAACGCTGAACACTCAAGCCCTTATGAAAAAGGCAAGATGAACAACGTGCCGATGTGGTCATGTTCTCATGAGAGAACATGAACCACCCACAAACACGGTCTCAGCATGCTTGCAATGTGATAGAGGAGTGGGGGCCCACGGAGACGTACCCAGCGGGGAAGCCCCACTGTAATCCTCAGGTCACCAAGGCTTATTAGCCGAAGTAGCCCTTTTCTGGTGCACCAGAAAAGGAACTAGATCGGGGAATAGGCGAAGGGACTCAACCCCGTTTGAGGTTTCATAGTCTCGACCGTGCATCTAGAGCACCGAGTGACGCTCTGGGTTGCTGTGACAACCCGCGCTGTCAGCCGGCCGCTCGACGGCACATGGCACGCTGAACGCTTAAGCCCTTACGAGAAAGGTGAGACGAACAGCGCATTGACGTGATCATATTCTCCTGAGAGAACATGGATCACCCACGAACGCAATCTCACGTTTATATGTGAGAGAGATCGTGGCCGTCAAATGAGGACAGGAAACAACCGCATCCAGAAACACACGGTTTGAATGACATCTTGAAAAAGATGCTCTTTTAGAGGAAACGCTCTGACAGTGCTGAAGCACACAGGGGAATGGCCGCGGCTCACAGCAGTTCGAAAGTGCAAGCCTGCTGTGAGCACTCAATCTCATTGAAGACGCCCAGCTCTGAGCTGTGAAAACAGCTGTTTGTTCGTCAAACGTGACGCGACCCCGCTGAACGTGCTATATCACCAGCACCAGATCCAGAGACGTCAACTCCAAAGGCAGACTCATAGTAACACTCTTGGTAGGAAACAATACTGAAAACCACAGCAATTGTTCCGACGTACGTCGAAAGTGACCGACTGAAAGGGAACAATGCGCTCTTCAGCATGGAGCTTCATGAGAAATTGTGCTGCATACTCAATACGTGCTTCGAAGCTTCAGTGTCATTTGTAACATCATTACTTCCTTCTGCTTCTCCAGTTCTCTTCATGATAACCCATGCACCAGAATGCCTTCGAAGACGGTTACTTTTCTCTCACCCCAAACCAACCTACTCAGAAAGCGGATCCTAGCGTGAGGTGGCCTTCGCTAGTGCCCCCCCAGTTCACCTCATTCCTCTCTTCTCCATTCTGTTCCCCAGTTTCTTCTAACATTCTTCTCAGCACAGATCCTAGCGTGAGGCTGCCTCCGAAAATGATCTCAACACTCCTTTTTGCCCACCAACCTTCCACTTCCTCTCGCTTCAGCCCATTCCAGCTATCTTGGACACTAGTCAGTAATGGGGCCTTCTGCCCAGTATCCATCTTCTTTTCCCTACACTAACACTTCTTCAGGTCCAATCCGCTTGCCAGTGCATTCTCACGCCACAGCAGTCCCTCTTCCAGCTCCTCCCAACGTAATCGTCACGGAACCAACCTACCTGCACGACTCCACAGAGCAAGGACACCGGCCAGCACGCACTACTCCCTCTAACCCTTGGTTATCTGATGTTCTTCGTCAACACCGGACCAAACTCAGGGAAGCAGAGAGAAAATGGCGCAAATCAAACAACCTGTCTGACCTGATATAACCACCTGGACGTCAACCAATCAGGTTTCAAAAGGGGCCACTCAACAGAGACTGCATTACTGTCGGTCACTGAAGCCCTGCAGATTGTGAAAGCTGCTGATTCCAAATCATCAGTCCTTGTCCTCCTCAATCTATCTGCTGCCTTTGACACTGTGAATCATCAGATTTTTCTTTGCACCCTCTCATCACTGGGCATCACAGGGATTCCACTCCACTGGTTTGAGTCCTATCTCACAGGTAGGTCTTTCAAAGTTGCCTGGAGAGGGCAGGTGTCCAAAGCACATCAACTGACCACTGAGGTTCCTCAGGGCTCAGTGCTTGGACCTCTCCTCTTTTCCATTTACACTACATCACTGGGACCCATCATACAGGCACATGGCTTCTCATACCATTGCTATGCTGATGACACACAGCTCTACCTTTCATTTCAACCAGATGATCCCACAGTAGCTGCACGAATCTCAAATTGTCTGGCGGACATCTTGGCATGGATGAAAGAAAATCACCTGCAGCTCAACCTGGCAAAGACTGAGCATCTCGTCTTTTACTGCCAGTCCGACTCTACAGCAAGATTTCACCATCCAACTAGGTTCATCTTTGATTACCCCTTCAAGGTCGGAAATCTTGGAGTAACCTTTGATGACCAGCTGTCCTTCAAAGACCACATTTCAAAGACAGCTCAGTCATGCAGGTTTGCGCTGCACAACATCAGGAAGATCAGACCATTCCTAACAGAGCATGCAACACAGCTTCTCGTCCAGGCCCTGGTCATTTCTAGGCTTGACTACTGCAATGCACTTCTCTGGAACTCTGATTCTAGGCTGGACTCTGGCAAGATGCTTCAAATGATTCAGAACGCAGCGGCACGTCTTGTCTTCAACGAGCCCAAAAGGGCCCATGTCACACCTCTCTTCATCTCTCTGCACTGGCTACCACTCGCTGCTCGCATCAAGTACAAGGCGTTGACGCTTGCTGACAGATCCACCACAAGCTCAGCACCCGCATACTTCGACTCGCTCCTACGAGTCCACACCCCCACCAGAAGCCTTCACTCAGCTAAGGAGCGACGGCTCGTGGTACCACCACAGAGAGGCACGAAATTACTCTCCAGAACATTTTCATTCACTGTTCTTTGCTGGTGAAACAATCTCCCCACCTCCATCCGGAATGCTGAATCACTGACAACATTCAAAAGACAGCTGGAAACTCAATCTCTTCCGTGAGTGCTTAACCTCATCTTAAAAAAAAAAAAAAAAAACTCTATTTTCCTCTATTCCCTCCCTACTCTAGCTTATGCTACTCTAGGCAATGTCCAAAACTTAGTATTTCTTTTTGTGATTACTTGCCTCTTCGTGACGGATCGCTTCCTGTATTCCTCAGTTGTAAGTCGCTTTGGATAAAAGCGTCTGCTAAATGAATAAATGGAAATGGAAATGGAAATGGATCTCTGAGGATGTAGAGCTACAGTCAAGCTATTTTAAGGCATGAATAATTTTTTCACAGGGGAATAATTTTGGTGATCGAAGATGAGTTTAAGGGATAAAATTATTGACTACAGGGGGACTTTAATGTTCAGTTATGTTTGAAATGTAAAAGAGCAAGAGAGAGAGAGTGTGTGTGTGAGTGAGTGAGTGTGTGAGTAAGAGTGTGTGTTTGTGTTTGTCTGAGTGAGTGAGTGAGTGAGTGAGTGTGTGTGTGTGAGTGAGTGAGTATGTGTGTGTGTGTGTGTGTGTGTGTGTGTGTGTGTGTGTGTGTGTGTGTGTGTGAGTGAGTGAGTGAGTGTGTGTGAGTGAGTGAGTGAGGTGAGTGAGTGTGTGTGTGAGTGAGTGTGTGTGTGTGTGTGTGTCTGTGAGTGAGTGAGTGAGTGTATGTGTGTGAGTGAGTGAGTGAGTGAGTGTATGAGTGAGAGAGTGAGTGAGTGAGTGAGTGTATGAGTGAGTATGTGAGTGTGTCTGTGTGTGTGTGTGTGTGTGAGAGTGAGTGTGTGAGTGAGTGAGTGAGTGAGTGAGGTGAGTGAGTGAGTTAGTGAGTGTGTGAGTATGTGAGTGTGTGTGTGTGTGTGTGTGTGTGAGAGAGTGAGTGAGTGAGTGTATGAGTGAGTATGTGAGTGTGTGTGTGTGTGTGTGTGTGAGTGAGTGTGTGTGTGTGAGTGAGTGAGCGAGTGAGTGTGTGTGAGTGAGTGAGTGTGTGTGTGTGTCTGTGTGAGTGAGTGTGTGTGAGTGAGTGTGTGTGTGTGATTGTGTGTGTGAGTGTGTGTGTGTGAGTGAGTGAGTGTGTGAGAGTGAGTAAGTGAGTGTGTGTGTGTGTGTGTGTGTGTGAGTGAGTGTGTGTGTGTGTGTGTGTTTGTTTTTGTGATTTATGAGGACACAAATTTGTATAATGACATGGGTATTACACTGGTATTACGACGTAAACATGAAATACGAGGACATTTCATATGTCCTGAATAATAGTGAGTGAGTGTGTGAGTGAGTGACTGAGTGAGTGTGTGAATGAGTGAGTGAGTGAGTGAGTGTGTACGTGTGTGAGTGAGTGAGTGACTGAATGAGTGTGTGTGTGAGAGTTGTGTGTGTGTTTAGGGGTAGGGTTAGTGTAAGGGCAGAGCCATATAGACTGAGAGTTGCGACAACTCCGTTGACTCCAATGGAACGTTTTTTTACAGCAATGGCGGCTCGTGGAGCCTCGCCATAGTTCCCGGAATTAGCAGCTGGTCATCAGACCGTTTTAAAAGAAATTAAAGAATAAAATAAAGCAAAAGTTTTATTTAAAGAAAATAGACAACATGCCTTGCTTTTGTGCCAAACAAATGTATAAATGTTTAAAATTGTGTATGTCTTATTTTTGAAGTCAAAAGTGTATTTGTTCTTTTGCAACACACACACACACACACACATGCCCAGACATGTTATTTTAATGGTAATGGTGTAATGGTGTGCACTGAGGTGTCAACATAAAGTTAAAAACTTGCTTGTGTGACTTTCACCCCCAACAATCAAAGGAAACACATCACAATCACAACACAATCACAAACAACAGTCTGGAAGGAGCCAGAGAGCTAGAATTCAACAAATGTTATAAAAACGCCAATCTGGGGTGATTCATACCCCCTATAAATATACCCATATATCTAACTATAAATCCATCTGTCCCTATATCTCATTGACATCCATGACCTGCCAATCAGGGTGACAGCAGTGGTGAAGCTACAGTGTGCATGTGTGTGTGTCTGCGTGTGTGTATGTGTGTGTGATTATGTAAATGTAATATTTCAGTTTTTTTCTTTTTAATCATTTTATAGACATTTCTAAATGTCTGTTTTCACTTTGTCATTATGCGGTACTGAGTGTAGATTAATGAGAAAAAAAAGGAATTCAAAGGATTGTAGTACAAGACTGCAACAAAACAAAATTTAAAAAAAGTGAGGGGGGTCTGAATACTTTCTGAATGCACTGTATGTTTACATTATGTAGTTATACGCTACTTAAATCATCTTTGAAAGCAAAGAAACTGCTAACTTGTTAAAAAAGGCTTAAGCTGGCTAAATCATGTTCCTCTTTAAATCTAGTGTTTTGCACAGGTTCTGTGATGTTTGTTAAGGGCATATAAGATATCATTAACCTGATAGAAAAACAATGGTAGTCTATGAGATGAGCTCAGTGATATAGTCACACAACCATCAGTGCATGTGTGTGTGTTTGTGTTTGTAGACCTACACTTCCGTAGTCCTGCTGTCATCATGACCTCTCCTCCATGATCCACACTATAAACACACATTAATGTAGATCTGCATCATTCACACACACATTCAGTATGTCAGTATTAGTGTTTGACATACTTGAGTATCTGCAGTTTATAGTTTGGATCCTCCAGTTTGTGTTTGAGCAGCTGGACTCCTGATTGTCCTGGGTGATTGTAGCTCAGATCCAGCTCTCTCAGGTGTGAGGGGTTTGAACTCAGAGCTGAAGACACAAAACCACAGCCTTCCTCTGTCACCATACAGCCAGACAACCTACAGACACACAACAGTGAGATCATCTACAGACACACACAGTCAGACCATCTACAGACACACACAGAGTCAGACCATCTACAGACACACAGTCAGATCACCTACAGACACACAGTCAGACCATCTACAGACACACAGTCAGATCATCTACAGACACACACAGTCAGATCATCTACAGACACACATCAGCATTATGACCGGCTGACTATAAATGACCCCTTATATGTTCTTAATGCCTCAGTATCTGCAGGTGACAGTTTGGACCCTTCAGTCCATCAGAAAGAAGCTTCACTCCAGTATCCTGCAGGTCATTGTTACTCAGGTCCAGCTCTCTCAGGGCACAGTTTGAGCATTGAAAAACTGACGACAAACTCTCACAACACTGAGCAGTGAGATTACATTGATAAAGGCTGAAAAAAGAGCAGAACACACACATCAACAGTTAGATCAACTACACACACACAATCAGATCATCTACAGACACACATCAACATCACGACCAGCTGACTGAAAATTATCTCTTATATGTTCTTAAATACCTCATAATCTCCAGTTTACAGTTTGGACTCTTCAGTTCAACAGAGAGCAGCTTCACTCCTGAATCATGCAGGTCATTGTTACTCAGGTCCAGCTCTCTCAGGACAGAGTTTGAAGATTGTAGAGCTGATGATAAACTCTCACAACACTGAGCAGTGAGATTACAGCCAGCAAGACTGAAAGAGAGCAGAAAACACACATAAACAGTCAGATCATCTACAGACACACATCAACATTATGACCGGCTGACTGTAAATTATCTCTTATATGTTTTTAAATACCTCACTATTTGCAGCTGGCAGTTTGGACTCTTCAGTCCATCAGAGAGCAGCTTCACTCCTGAATCTTGCAGGTCATTGTTACTCAGGTCCAGCTCTCTCAGGACAGAGTTTGAGGATTGTAGAGCTGATGATACAACTTCACAATGCCGATCTGAGTGATTACAGCCATACAATCTAGAAGAGATTAAATACAATTTAATAAAATAAAACAATAAAATATTGTACAGAGGGTTGCCAGTTTTCTGCCTTCAGGCACGTAGGATGACATGATTAGAACATTGAATCACAATAAGGTAAGCTCCTGAGAGTGCGATAATCTGATAATTTTATCATTCAGATTAATATCTGAAATCAGATGAGCCCTTGCTGTTTCTTCAGCTAGTGAATATTTAACATTTTATAAAATGTAGCAATGTTTCTGAGGGTATAAAAATTAAAGGTTTTGAGAAACTTTCCAGACAGCCATGCATTAATTGCAGGTTTACCATTTTTATATTATAATATTTACTGGATTAAATTCTTACTGCTAAATTGTTAATTTGCTAAATATTTTTAGTTCCCTTTCAGTCGGTCACTTCGACGTTGTGTCGAAGTTCCGACACTGGGGTTGACACTTGGGAGCCTAGACACCTCTGACATCATTGAGAAAAAGCCAATGAAATTGGTGAGCAAAATTTGCATATCTGGCCACACCCCAGACAACTGGGTATAAATAGGCCAGCGTGGCATTTGCTCATTTGAATTCCCACGGACCTCTTGTTTCTCCAACCACATGTGTTCTCCAGTAGATTTCCTGGGTGAGTTTGAAAATTTGTCTCAGTGCAGGCTCAATCTCTCATTCTGGGCTCGCAATGAGGAAGAGTTGTCTAACGCAGCATCGGAGAGGCGGGTCTGACTGATTGGAAGCAGATGACTCAAATAAGCCAGCAGTTCTGGGTGCTGTGTGTCAGTCTGAGGCTGACGCTGAGATGGCAGCTGTGCTTACCCGGGCAGCAGAGAGCATCAGGCTCGAGTGGATTCCTCCACCCTGTCCTGAGCACTTTTGGTTGAATGATTGGCTCTTGGATGATTGGTTCGCACCACCCCAGTTCCTTTTTTCCTGGAAGTGCACAAGGAGCTGATGAAATCATGGTAGCCATCTTTTTCTGCCAGACACGATACACCAGCTCCTCCATTCTCACCACCCTTGATGGGGGTCCCGCGAGGGGGTTCATGGAGGTCCATCAGGTGGAGAGAGAATTGCGGTGCAAAATGCCGCCACATGGAGGGGCCACCCAGAACATCCGTTCAAGGCGTGTAAACCTACTCCCTGGTTACTCTTACTCTTAAGCTAACTCCCTGGGACTACTCCCTTGTCCCTGGTTGTGAGAGCTTATAATGCCTCTGGAAAAGCTGTGTGTGCCCTGCACACCATGGCTATCCTGCAGGTCTATCAAGCTAGGGTTTGCACAAGGGTGGTCCCAACCTGGAGATTATGCAGGAACTGCATACGAAGTCATGGCGCAGACTCTGAGGAGGGCAGTGTCCCCGTTAGTGGTCCAGAAGCACCACCGGTGGCTCAACCTGATGGGGATGCGGGATGCAGAGGAACACTGTCACTTGAGAAACACTGTCAAAGATTTTGCTCAGCAATTCTATACAGATAAGAAGCAGACACGTGCTGCCTCAACCGGTCAGGTTGTATCCCTGGACCCCTGAGACAGCAACCTCCGTCTGCTCATCATGGGGGATGTGAGTTAAGCCTGAATAACAGCATTCTGCTCGCAGAAAGGTAGCACAGCCAGCTCGTCATCAGGCTACTAAGAATATTTGGAAGGCTTCAAAGTGGTCCTGAGACAAGCAACCCAGGAAGAAGGGACTTGCTGACTTACTGTTTTATTTCTTCCGATGGGGGAACAGGAAGTGGATGCTGTATCACTTCGGCTGTCTGTCACATGTTGGATAGTCACCAAATGGTCAACAAAAGAGCAGTTTATTTTTTCCTGGGTTATATATGCACACAGCGTTCATGGCCCTCGTTGTCACAATGGCCAGGTGCCGAATTTAAGCATCAGAGCCTGTTTGGATGCAGATACGCTGCCTCCTCACGTTTTGATGTGGCAGGTCTGTTGCCAAGTCAGAAGGACGAACCACAGCGGTCTCCGGTTCCCGTGTACGTCAGTGGCTTCTTCAACAGACCTGAGGATCACCATGCGTCATGAGGGACACAGTGTTTTCTGACATGGTGAGCCTTGCTCCACAATGCCGCAGAAACCCTGCCTCAGGTACATTGAATGTAGTCACTGTAGGATCTGAGAGGGGATCGGACAGAGATTTAAACAGAATTCCATAGGGTCCGAATCAACAATCTAGCACCATAAAGAAAGTAGGCGCCATCCAGTCTGAGTTAACTAACGAACTCCACAGCTGTAAACAATAAACCTTGTAAAGAGATGTCCTTGTCCCAACCAGAGAAAAAACACTTAAGATGTCAACATTAGGCAGTTTGTAAAAGACAGATTGTTTTGGAGATGGCACAGCTTGAGACACACGAGGAAAACACCAAAGAGGGTTTTTGTTTCCACGGCAGATATACAAAACTTCTTAAAGCTCTCTGAGTGACCTCAGGGCTGAAATCTCTTAAAACCACAGAGACTGAGACTTTACATATCAAACTGCATCAGATTATTCCAAAACAATGCTAGACGAATTTATAATCAAAACATCGTTCAACTGCATAATTCTGTATGTCTATAACCTATACAGTATATTTGTGACTATTTTGCATAGATCACATATAAGTCAATATGCAATCGTTATAACTATTGAATGGTTGATTGAAAGTCTGCCTTGCTTGGTACCAGTATATGTATCTATTCATAATTCAGAAAATGGCTTGATTGAAGCTGTTGTAAGATGTATTGTATTCTTATTATAAGAAATCATGTCTAAATTGTACTCTCTTGAACTCATTCTTTCCTCACTTTCCTTTCTTTCTGCAACTTGTGTGAATGTGTGTGCGTGTGTTAGATCTTAGCGTCATGTATTAGAATAATCAATAAAGTATTGTTTATATTGTTAACGAGGAGTGTCTTGTGTTATGTGCTTACAAATTTAATGTGTTAAACTACTGACCCTGTTACCGTTCTAGATAATAGTGTTTTCACTATAGTTTGGATATTCATATCTGCTTTTTGTTCCATTTGTTCAGCCATAAAATAAGTGACTCTTTCAAATTCCCTGTAAATTTATTAATAATTCCCTTTGCGCTAAATTGACCCGTTTCCCTTACATCCCACTGAGGCCATTTGGTGAAGTGTCTGGACGCTTGGATAGCGCTCCCAGCCTGCCCCGTTCGCTTTTTAGTAAAGGACGCGATAGAGCCTGTCCACCTAGCTGAATGATAAGGTTTTACAGCCTCTACTTCATTGTACCCAAGAAGGGTGGGGGGCTCAGACCGATCCTGGATTTTAGGGTACTGAATCGGGCCCTTCACAGGCCCCCGTTCAAGATACTCACGCTGAAACATGTTAACACGTGTCAGGTACCGGGATTAGATTGCAGCTATAGACCTGAAGGACGCTTTCATGTCTCGAAAGCCACATAGGCTGCCCTTGCCCCCTCAAGGGAAGTGGGCATTCACATCTACAAACAGCCGAACTCGTGGAGGAGTGCAGTGGGTGGAGCTAAAGAGAGCACACACACACACACACACAATACATTCATGGCATCATCCCTCCCTGGATAACTTTCTATTCAATATACATTCGTGCTGTTTACATTATATGCACTTTCGCGCTGATTGCCAACAAAACACACACATCTGATGCAGTTTCACTCACCGCCTGCGGTTTCGACTCATGACCGGGGAACAAACACACACACTTGCAGAACTCCGGAAACACAAACTGCATCCACTGTTTCCTTAACGCTGGGTTATTTGGGAAGCTGAACAAGGTTATCTTTCCTTCACAACCAAAAACCCATTTCTTTAGTGACATTGTTAATTTCGTAGTCTAAAAACAAAATGACAGTGCTGCCGATGGCTTGCGTAACCCGAATGAAGCTCGTTGATGTGTGCGCAACCTGCTTTTGCTCATCCGGGAGAGTTATCTAGCTTCCACCAGATCGCCTTCTGTATTCAACTTACGGAAAAAGTATAGTGCCTCTCGCAGTTCAAAATGCTTACGCTACGTCCGATGACATTGCACACCAGTTACGTTTTTTTTCCAAAATGGCGGATGCTAGATATTTTACTTTATAATGTGTTAATTATGGATATTTTTCTTACACAAACGCATCGCTTCGCTTCAGAAGGCCTTTATTAACCCCCCGGAGCCGCTTGGAGCAGTTATATGATGGATAGATGCACTTTTATGTCAAAAACGACACAACAATTCACTGCCATTATAAAGCTTGGAAGAGCCAGGACATTTTTAATATAACTCTGATTGTGTTCGTCTGAAAGAAGAATGTCATATACACCTAGGATGATTTGAGGGTCAGTAAATCATGGTCTAATTTTCATTTTTGGGTGAACTAACCCTTTAAAATTGTCACTTTTTCAGGGTGAGCAAAAACATGTTGTTTTTGTATGTCCCTTTAAATGCAAATTAGCTGCTGCTCATGGGGTGGAGCTTCAAGAGCTTGTGTTAGCAGCTCTGATTACCTCATGCAGGCAATTAAACTATTCAGCCTTTTATGTTCAAACTGGAGTCGGACAATGATGGAGAGACTCAAGAAGAAGTGACAACATGTAGAATGCAACAAGATGTTCCTGAATGGTTAGTTGATGAATTTATGTAGCTGATGTGGAGTTAACTATCTTCAAGTCATTGATTAGCATATTCTGTCATGATCATCTATAAATTCTCAACATGGCCTCACTCCCTTTGTTGCATGTTCCCAGGGGCGGGGTTTATGTAAATTTCAAGGTTAGTGATGTCACTAACCTGGGAGGAAGCTTGTGTAGTCCCTACCAGCCGTTTGTTGTAGTCCTTAAAAAGTGATTTCTTTAAAAGAAAATATCTCCCTTTGCTTTGAACTTTGAGCGTCATAACTTTGCAGATGTTGTTTATGCTCAAATAGCAACATTACACGCTAACTAAAGTTAAAAAAGTGAAATCATAATCAACCACCCCTTTTAAATTAAAAATTTTGACATACCAAGTTTTTTAATTGATTTTAATTGACATTTTTTTATTTAAAAAGTCAAAATTATGACTTGCTGCTCATTGATCTGACACTACCCGACACAGGATGAATTGTGAACACATTAAGGAGTATTTTAAATGTGGTTTCAGCTACTAATGATGAAATTCTTGCCTTTATAAGTGGAATGGCATTGAATCTGAGCAAACACACTCTTGAGAGGATTTTAATTAAGAACAAGCTTCGGCGCAGTAAGAACAGAATGGATGTGAGCTGGAAGCTTTCATTGAACAGCAAGTTCAGTTCAAACCTCTGGCCAATGTCATGATTGATGTACCAAACATGTTGGTTGAATGGTGTTGTAACTGATAGGAAAACAGTGCGAGTTCTGCTGCAGAACAGTTGCAACAGACATATGAGGTTGTGATCGGGCAGCAGTTTTCATTAAACAGTAATACTCCTGTAAAAAATTTAAACATCTTATATGTTTCAATAAATGGTGCACGTGACAAATTCAACCAGAGTAACTCTTTGTATTTAATCTCCATGCCTTACTTTATTAATTTCAATGAAATCCTGCATTATAGCATATTCTGATGCATTATTAATGAAATATGATCCCAGAACAGCGCCACCCTCAGGTAACTGTATATGGCGACAGAGCACTGGACGTGTCATTATTTTAGGTTGTGATCGGGCAGCAGTTTCATTAAACAGTAAATATAGCTTATAGCCTACTCCTGTAAAAATTATATTGTATGATTCAATAAATGGTGCACGTGACAAATTTAACCAGAGTAGCCTACCTCTTTTGTATTTAATCAGAATCAGAAAGAATCAAAAGGAGCTTTATTGCCATGTTTGCACACACAAGGAATTTGTTTTGGTAACAGTAGAAGCTTTCAGTACACATATAGTAAAATAAAAAAGAATAAAGATAAATGATTGAGATACAAATATGTAGCCTATTTATAATATATAAATAAACAAAAAATAGACAAATTTGTATGCACACGTGTGCTATACAACAGAATAGAATAGAATAGAATAGAATAGAATAGAATAGGGAATGGAGTAAGAGTTTGCAGCTGAGATTTAATGATATGCAATTATATTACTTTATTATAATTTGTTTTAAGATATATAGGCTATACATTAATTAATTTATTATTTCAAATTTTATCAAAACCGAGCACATGGAGGGCAATAAAATTAATTCTCAAACGATATCTTGCATTTCACCATATTGTGTTGTTATAAATGAAATATGATCTCAGAACAGTGCCACCCTCAGGTAACTGTATGTACCGACAGAGCATACTGGACGTGTCATTAATAGATACATTCGTTCTCTAATGAAATCGTGCATTACAACATATTCTGAGGGTGGTGTGGGATTACAAATTTATAAATTGTTATATCTAGGTTCCAATGTAATAGTATATAAACTGAAAACATTATGTACATTGTGTTTTACATTTTGAGGTAAAAACTGATGACATTCTAGCAGCCCAGGTGTCTGATACATTAGTCTTTTGTCTTTATGCACTTCCTGACCATTTGGCATGACAAGCTCAAGGCACAGCTGTGCTTTTGCCTCTATGATAATGTGAAGGAATGGGCAATACTGTCAGACCGATTGGATTAGCACCTATGCATTTGAATGACACTGTTATGCTGATTGGATTAGGACTGGTGACACTAGAGTCTGGGGCAGGTCTCTTTACCTGGATACTTCATTTGCATGCTTTGTTTAAGGTCGTAACCCATTTGCTTTTTCTCCCCTGCACCCTAAAATCTATATAAACTACAAAGTATACTGCCTTAGACTTGATGGACTGCAGCTACCAACAGCACGTGTTCTTAATAAAGAATCCTGCTGAAGATACATCCAAGACTCCTGGTCTTCGCTTCTGAGTTTCCAACAGTTTTGGTGCCATGACCCGGAAAGAGCTCCTCACCTGAATCCAGATTGAAACTTCAAGCTCAACAAAGATCTGACTTCGTTCCAGATTTAATTTTTCTGTATAACCAAGGGGTGGTGAGTGCCACTCTATCCAAAAGAACCTTTAAGACCAGTACAAATTTGTTATCCTCTGCGCCGAGTTAAAAGACAGCTGTAGGGTTTGGTTAACTAAGTTATCCTCTAAAAAATTTTCTTTTAGAGATGAAAGTTATCCTCTGTTTAGGCAGGGAAGATTAGCATTACGTGCTAATATTTGTAATCCTCTGTTTCGGCAGGGAAGAATTGGTTAGCCTCTGTTTCAGGCAGGGAACATTAGCATCACGTGCTAATATTGGTTAGCCTCTGTTTCAGGCAGGGAAGAATTGGTTATCCTCTGTTTCAGACAGGGAAGATTAGCATCACGTGCTAATATTGGTTATCCTCTGTTCAACAGGGAAGAATTAGCGTAAAGTGCTAATAATTTGTGTTGTCCTCTGTTTTGCCAAGGAAGGTTAACAATAGTTGATCTGTGTTAATAAGTCTGTTGATCAGTGTTTTGATTGTGTGGTAACAAAGAAACTCACAAAAATGTTTCGAAAGAATTCTAGACTGATCCCCACAACTGAAAAAAGTGGTCTCGCGACTCCTTTGTGGTCAGTTAGCGAATTCAAATCACAGTTTGGAGTGCAAATTAACCTAATAGTCACTGAGAAAGTTAGACAAGAACAAACTCAGAAATATGAGATCCATCCAGACAAGACTTGGTCGGTAGATGAGTGTAAAAAGGTATTAGGAGCATGTATTCACAAGAACAATGTGAAAGGCATTATCTGCTGCCACAGAGAATTTGGTTTAGCGCTAGCTAGACAACAGTCTCAGCGTAACTCAGAGCTAGAGGAACAGAACAAAGAGCTCTGTGCTAGAGTATCCTCTTTGACTAAGAAATTGAACCGCAACAAAGCTGCAGAAAAAACTGATGTGGATGAAGTTAGTCAGCCTGATAACACTTATCCTGACTTACAAGCTTTCTTTGAAACAGATGTAGCCATCTAATCAGTAACTGATGTGCCTGTAGATTCAGTGAAGGTATGTGGCGCTAGGAGAAGATCTCAGGGAATTAAAAGTGTTCCTCCTAACTCTTCTGTTGTCCAAATACAAACTGTTGCCAAAGCACTAGGACCTAAAGATATAGAGAGACTATCTCAGAGCTTACCCTCAGCACGCACAAATTTTTCTGAATTTAGAAGAGCATTGATAAGCAAAATGCGTCTCTACGACATGTCGTTAACAGAAGTCACACAGCTGATGTCACAAATTCTAACTGAATCTGAATTCAACAGTTTTGAGTCTGCTGTTACTTCTGAACTACAACATGTCAGTAAAGGCGATTTGAGAGAAGGTGTTTTGAAAATTCTAAAGAATATCATGAGACCCAAAATAGACTGGTCCAGAATCACTAACTGTGTGCAAAGGAAAGAAACTGTGAGTGAATAAACTGAAAGGTTTTGTCATGACAAGGGACCCTTAGTCCGCATCTGGTCAGATGGCCTTTTAGCCGAGTACAGAAAAGCATTGCCATTCCTTGATCTAACTTGGTCTAACAAAACCCTCAGAAGTAACCTAGAAAGGTTAGCTACATGGGAAAGAGATGCTGATGTTAAGGCAAAAGTGAGAGTAGCAGCAGCTACGTTTAGCACAAGGAATCAAGACAACAGATGGCCTAAGAGAGAAGGCAAATGCAAATACTGTGAAAAATCAGGTCGCTGGGAGAAAGAGTGTAGGAAGAAGTTGCAAGATATTAAAATAAATACTATGCATAACGTTTCGGTTACGTATGTAACCCTCGTTCCCTGAGGAGGGAACGGCGATGTAACATCAGTGACTGACGAATGGGGGTTTCGCCTAGAAGCCTATCATCTTCGAAATCTAGAAAACGCCCAATGGCAGTGCCAATGCCATGGGCATGTGGAATTTGCATAGCGTAACTCCGCCCCACAGTGTGAGTATATAAGGAAGTACGCTGGCAACATCGCATTATGTTTATCTGCTGAGGAGCCAAGACTGAACTCCCGGCCGTTCCAGCGGTACAGCGGAAGTGGCAGAGGGACGTTACGTCTCTGTTCCCTCCTCAGGGAACGAGGGTTACATACGTAACCGAGACGTTCCCTTTCGTTCAGTCACTCCGAGTAACGTCAGTGACTGACGAATGGGGGTCCCAATGTAATCACGCCACTCGGCTGTCATCCAGTGCCCTGCGTAAGCGTGAGCTCCCTGTCGTAAGCTAGTACGGACGAAGGACTCCAACCTAACACAGGAATACCAAGGTACACTGGGAAGCATATTCCAGGTGGAAGTATGTGCCAAGCGCCTACCCGTAGGGAGGACTTAAGGATACACATATGACCCGCGAGGGGCTGCATATGGAAGAACTCTGGAAGGTGGAAGAATTTTACCCCCAGGTGAGGCAAGCTTGCCGAGGGAAATACACATGCTCTTAGAGGCTTACAGTGGAAATACACACGTGGGGGTCGCCCAAGGAGGGAACCATGCACACGGTGGCACCTAGCCTAACACGAGGGCCTGGCCGAGTGGGCAGACGCACTGGTGTCGGCATCGACAGTGCTGGAGGAACTCAGGGCTTCAGGGAAACTACCTGAGGAAAATATCACACGTATCCAGTCCATGGAGTGGAATGGCGAGCAAGCGAAGACACCTGAGCCTAGTCCATTACCGGCCACTAGTAGAGGCGAGTAAGAGAGGACACTGGCTCCACTCGGAGATTATAGAATATGTTGAATGTGTTGGGTGTCGCCCAGCCTGTAGCTCTGCAGATGTCTGTTAGCGAGGCGCCATGCCCCTGCGTCTGGTAAGCCAAGACAATGGCGTCCACTATCCAGTGAGACAACCTTTGCTTGGAGGGAGCCTTTCCCTTCAGCTTCCCACCATAACAGACAAAGAGCTGGTCTGAGGTCCTGAACACTGCGTTCTGTCTGCGTAAGCACGGAGGGCGCGTACTGGACAGAGCAGTGCCAAGGCTGGGTCTGCCTCCTCCAAAGGCAGCGCTTGCAGGTTCACCACCTGGTCCCTGAACGGAGTGGTGGGAACCTTGGGCACATATCCAGGCCGGGATCTCAGGATCACGTGAGAGTTGGCCGGCCCGAATTCCAGGCACGTTTCGTCAACCGAAAATGCCTGCAGGTCCCCTACCCTCTTGATGGAGGCCAAAGCGATCAGGAGCGCTATCTTCATAGACAGGAACTTAAGCTCGACTGACCTCAATGGCTCGAAGGAAGCCCCTAAAGACTACTGAAAGGTCCCAAGAGGGTACGAGGGGAGCGCGAGGAGGATTCAGTCTCCTCGCTCCCCTCAGGAACCTGATGACCAGGTCGTGCTGACTCACCCTTTTCGTCTCCACAAGATCGTGGTAGGCTGATATAGTGGCCACATTAACCTTGAGGGTGGAAGGAGACAGCCTTCGTTCCAACCCTTCTTGGAGGAATGAGAGCACGGACCTGATCGGGCATTTCCAGGGGTATTCTTGGCGAGAAGAGCACCATGTGATGAAGAGGTTCCACTTCAACGCATAGGCGTGTCGGGTAGACAAGGCCCTAGCGGAAGTGATGGTAGCCACCACCTGAGGTGGTAGGGTACTCAAACCTGCCGCTTCCCATCCAGGAGCCACACGTGGAGGTTCCAAAAATCGGGACGCGGGTGCCAAAGGGTGCCCCGTCTCTGAGAAAGGATGTCCTTCCTCAGAGGAATCGACCAGGGAGGGGCTGTCGCAAGGAGTATGAGTTCGGAGAACCAGGTCCGGCCGGGCCAATACGGGGCGACCAAAGGACCTGCTCCTTGTCCTCCCTGATCTCGCACAGAACCTCGGATGCCAGAGCATCCGTGCCGAGGGAGCCTTCGGTCAGGGAATAAAACAGGCGGCAGTGGGAAGAGTCGTGGGAGGCAAACAGATCTACCTGTGCGTCGCCGAACTGTTCCCAAATCGGCTGAACCATCTGGGGATGGAGTCTCCATTCTCCAGGAAGTGGCTGAAGCCATGAGCTCGTCGGCTGCACGGTTCAGGACTCCCGGGACATGGATGGCCCGAAGCGACCTCAGAAGCTTCTGACTCCATTAAATGAGATGGCGGGCGAGTTGAGACATACGACGGGAACGTAGACCACCCTGGTGGTTGATATACGCTACTGAGGCCGTGTTGTCTGACCGGACTAGCACGTGTTGACCCTTGAGCAACGCCTGGAAGCGGTGCAGGGCGAATCGTACTGCCAGCAACTCGAGGCAATTGACATGCAGGAGGCGCTGGGGTCCTGTCCAGGAGCCAGCGGCAGCATGTCCATTGCACATGGCACCCCAGCCCGTGGTGAAGGCGTCTGTTGACACAACAATATGTCTGGAAACTCGTTCTAAGGGAACACCGGCCCGTAGAAAGCTGAGGTTTCGACCACGGGGTGAAGGTCTGCAGGCACTGGAGCGTGGACCCGGAGCGTGCCCGACTGCCATGCCCATCTCGGGACTCGATCGCGAAGCCAGTGGTCTCATATGAAGCAATCTGAGCGGCATTACCGTGGCTGCAGATGTCATATGCCCCAGGAGCCTCTGAAATAACTTCAGTGGAACCGCACTCTTGCTCTCGATTTGACAGAGGCAAGTCAGCAGTGACTGCGCACGCTCGCGAGCTGCGCGCACATGGCGACCGAGTCGATACCGAGAAAAGAGATCCTCTGCACTAACAGAGTTTGCTCTTTTCCCAGTTGACCCGAAGGCCCAGACGGGCTAAGTACTGGAGCACCAGGTCTCTGTGTTCGCACACCTGCTCTCGAGAGTGACTCAGGAACAGCTAGTCGTCGAGGTAATTCAGGATGCGAACCCCGTGTTGCCTGAGTGTCACAAGGGCTGCCTTGACAATCTTTGTAAAGACGCGAGGGGACAGAGCTAGCCCGAATGGGAGGACCACGTACTGATATGGAAGTAGGCGTCCTTCAGGTCGATCGCTGCAAACCAATCTACTGGACGAACGCATTCGAAAAGGCGCTTCGCTGTCAACATCCGTCCCGGTGTGGGGGCACGGTCATCAGCCGCGTCCTGACAGAGGAGACTAGGGAAGGACGTGCGTTCCACTGGGGTCTGCTCTGAGAGGAGACTGGCGTCAGAGAGGGACAAGAGTGGCGTGGCCCGGGGGCAGCGCACACTGCCGTGCACAGTCTCTGGGTGCTCAGGGATGGGTGAGTTAGTTCTTTCCTTAACAGAAGATTCTCCCCCGGGGGAAGGAGTGGCCCTGCTACCACCTCCTTGAAAGAACTGCCCATCCCTGAGCTGTCCGTGTCAGGAGCGCCGCTTAGCCTGGCGTTTGGCGGGCTGCGGGGCTGGGGAGCAGACGGGGGCGTCTTCCTGCGACCACCTCCACGGCGCGGCCTGGAGAAGGCGGCTGCTGCTGGGGCCGGGCGGGAAGGGTGGAAGCTGCAGGAGGGCGCCCTCGGCGGCAAGCAGACTGAGGCGACTGAGCCGGCGGCTGAGTAAGGCAGCAGCTGGCCGCCGGGGCAGCACATGTTTAATGGCCTCAGTCTGCTTCTGGGTGGCCGAGAACTGTTGGGCGAAGTTCTCGGCCGTGCCGCTGAAGAGGCCAGCCTGGGATATGTGAGTGTTGAGGAACCGGGTTCGCTCAGCCTCTCTCATATCGATCAGGCTGAGCCACATCTCTCCTGGACCACAGCTGTGGACATCACCTGACCCAGGGAGCGCACGGTCACCTTCGTCGCCCGGAGGGCGAGGTCGGTGGTGGCACGCGGCTCATTCAAAGCCCTGGGACAGCTCTACCCTCGTGCATGCCGCGAGCATCCTGGCCTGGTCGACCTGAAGGATGGCCATGGCGTGCTGAGAGGCGGCGGCCTGCCCCACAGCTCTGTAGTCCCTCGCCACTGAAGTAGACGAGAACCTACAGGCCTTGGAGGGGTGCTTAGGATCACCGTGCCCCATTAAAGCACTCTGTGCAAGAGGGGGGTGTGGCCCGAGGAATGATCGTCGGGGTTTATGCCACACCGCAGCCCTCAGGTCACCCTGGCCACCAGCCAAGTATCCCATCACGTGGAGGGGAAAATTGGGGTGTGGCAGAGGGAACTCTACCTCCATACGGGGGTCATTGAGTCTCGACCGTGATTGCAACTGAGCGTCAACAGGGGGGACCCCAGTGTACCCTTGGCCGCGGCCCCATTGAGGGCAGAGAAGGCGGAGAAGGCCTGCGAACGGTCACGGGAAGACAACGGGGACTTCCAGGACCGCGTGACCTCCTCATGTACCTCGGGAGAGAAGGTAATTGGTAACCCAAAGACCAATCATCCCCCGAGATGACATGGCTGTCAACTCCAGTTCGGACTCGGGCAATGCTGGGCAATGCTGGCACGCTTGAAGGCGGCAGCATAGCCGAATCTTCATCGCAGAGGACTCCAGCCCACCTTGAGATGCGGTGATCGACGTCTCGTCGTCATCTGGAGCGGCGAACGAAACACGCAGGGCGTCCGCAGACAGTCCCGCTGTTTCAGTCCGACCACTCGCGGGTAGCGGTGTGCGAGAGGGGGGTGTGGCCCGAGAAATGATCGTCGGGATTTATTCCACACCGTAACCCTCAGGTCACCCTGACCACCAGCCAAAGTACCATCTCCGAGATTGGGGTGTGGCAGAGGGGACTCTCTTTCCTCTACGGGGGTCATTGAGTCTCGACCGCAACATCGCGATGGTCATGTTCCTGCAGTGAGAACTCATCCACAAATGCTGCTTGAGCGTGCTGAAGCCCAAACACGTCAAGCAGTGATTGTGCCCATCAGATGGCAACAGAGATCGACCGCAGAAGTGCACGGGCGAACCGTCTTTAAAAAGACGTGCCACGCACAAGCTCTTTTTGTGAGAGAAAGCTCTGCAGAGTGCTGAAGCGCCCAGGGAACACACACACAGCTGTTGCACATCACTGCACAGATCAGCAGGCAGGCAGTATGCGATCGCTGGAACGTGCCGTCACACCAACACCGATTGGAGAGCTGCTCGTCTCGAAGAAGCTTGACTCTTGAAGCTTGATATACTCAAAAGGCTTAAGGAGTGAAGAGATAGATGCTCTTGGCTCCGAAGCAGAAACATAATGCGATGTTGCCAGCGTACTTCCTTATATACCCACACTGTGGGGCGGAGTTACGCTATGCAAATTCCGCATGCCCATGGCATTGGCACTGCCATTGGCCGTTTTCTAGATCTCGAAGATGATAGGCTTCTAGGCGAAACCCCCATTCGTCAGTCACTGACATTACTCGGAGTGACTGAACAAAAAGGAACTCTGTTATTTCTCAGCCCGCCTACAGCCCTAAAGTAGTTCCGCCAAGGTACACTGAAACTTCAGGCTCTAATAAAATCACAAAAAGAACAGGAAAAAAACTAATTGTTGGGGCTGTGAGTAGCTACCTTTCCCCTGTAATCCATCACAATGACAAAATAATTTTTGTGAAAGGTAGCATACAAGAGAAAGAGATTGACTTTTTGCTTGATACAGGTGCAGAAATTACAGTAATTCCTACAAAATTGTCTGAAGGTTTAAACATCCTGTACAAGAAAACTAAACTTTGTTTAACTGGTGTAATAGGTGAAGATTCTGTTTTGTATGAAACCCCGTCCATAGAGGTACAGTTAGGCCCGAAGACTCTGACTACAAAATTGCTATGTGCTCCATTAAATACAGGTGCAATTCTAGGCATGGATCTACTCAGACAAGTACATCTAACTTTAGACATGTCCTCAGAATCTGCTAGCATAAAAATTTCCTCAGCATAAGATTCTACCAATAATGCAACCATTCCTGAGTATGCTTTCTTACAGAATCATCCAATTTGGGCTAAAGACAAGGATGATTGTGGGTTTTTGACAGGCTTAGAACCAGTCAAATTGACAGGAACTCCACCTCTTGTTACCAAACAATATCCGATCAATAAAGAAGCTATACAGGGAATCAAACCTATTGTAGAAAAATTGCTGAAGCAAGGAGTGCTAGTTAAAACAACAGTCCCTGTAACTCACCCATATGGCCCATCAAGAAATCCAATGGGACATGGAGACTCACCATAGACTACAGAGTAGCCAATAAACATATTGATAAAATCACCCCCCTAGTAGCAGATCCATCTACAATTTGTAATGGCTTACCATTAGATTGTAAGGATTTTTCAGTAATCGATATGTCTAATGGATTCTTTTCTGTACCCTTGCACTCTGACAGCCAGACAAGGTTAGCTTTCACAGTTGACTATGAGCAGTATCAGTGGACACGGTTGCCACAGGGATTTCAGAATTCCCCAACCATATACCATCAGGCTGTCAGACATGATTTGTGTGACCCAGAATGTCCAGTCAAACAGTCCACTATGATTCAATATGTTGATGATATTTTGATCACCTCTACAGATCACGAGGTACATCAAACTGAATTAGAAGCAGTGTTGGACTATTTGCAGAAAAGAGGACACAGATGCAGCTTTCACAAAGCTCAAATTGCTAAAAACCAAGTCACATTTCTGGGTCAAACAATTGGTGCAGGAAATAGATCTATTACACAGGATCGAGCCGCTTCAGTCAAAGCCATACCTCCGCCTAATAACAATTAAAACACTCCAATCATTTTTAGGAACAGCAGGTTACTGTAGACCTTGGATTGAAGAATATGCCTCGATTGCTCAGCCTTTCTATGACTTACAGGTCAGAATTCATATTAGATCGGAATATTAGAAAGATATATTAGAATATTAGAAAGAAGTCATCACGCCAGAGACGAGTTTATTGAGGATGTCGTATCGATGAGGTATTTACAGGGGGGAGTCTAATTGACACAGTCTCTGCAGACATTTCAGGGATGCGTTGGTCATGTCTAGGCGCAGGTCCGCCATCTGATCTGGATACAGCCCGGATCCAGCTGACTGCAGAAAACCTCGGGATAAACAGAGAGACTAACATTAGCGTAGATGCCATTCTTTTTATGATGTAACGAGTACATCTGGTGTTGTGGGAAGTGTTCCTGGTTCCGGCTGACCTAGTTAATGCAGCCTAAAACAATCATTTAACTGATTTGAATAATAGAAATTGATAATGTTCTATGTATATGCCATAGTAAAGAGATGTGTTTTTAGTCTAGATTTAAACTGACAGAGTGCGTCTGCTTTCCGAACAATGTTAGGAAGACTGTTCCAGAGTTTAGGTGCTAAATAGAAAAAGGATCGACCGCCTGCAGTTGATTTTGATATTCTAGGTATTATCAACTGGCCAGAGTTTTGAGACCGCAATAGACGTGATGGAGTATAATGCGTTAAGAGCTCCCTCAAGTACTGGGGATCTAAACCATTTAGTGCTTTGTAAGTAATTAGCAAGATTTTAAAATTTATACAATGTTTAATAGGGAGCCAGTGCAGTGTTGACAGAACTGGGTAATATGGTCATACTTCCTGGTTCTAGTAAGAACTCGAGCTGCTGCGTTTTGGACCAGCTGCAATTTATTTATTAAGCGGGGCAGGGCAACCACCCAGTAGAGCGTTACAATAATCTAGCCTTGAGGTCATGAACGCATGAAGTAACTGTTCAGCATTTTGCATTGAAAGCATGTGCCGTAATTTAGATATATTTTTAAGATGGTAGAATGCAGTTTTACAGATGCTAGAAACGTGGCTTTCAAATTAATGATTGGTATCAAAGAGCACACCCAGGTTCCTAACTGACGACGAGGACTTGACAGAGCAGCCATCGAGTGTTAGACAGTATTCTAGGTCAGTGGTTCCCAACCTTTTTTACTCGAAGGCCCCCCTCCTCTCCGAATCAATACTGCAAGGCCCACCGACACCCACCGACACGCTGCCGTTCAGTCTGTATTTCACACAGCGCGATTAGAAATGCCTTGGGGGCTGCTCCGAATCCAAAACAATCACAGAATACGTACGAGAGAGGTGGTTCTTTGTTGCAATTTATATTTTTTAATTTATATAATTTATCTTTTATTATTTAAGGTATCAGTAATAAAATTAATGAATTATATTAACATTCAAATTAATTTTGTTATCTCACGGCCCACCCGGAGGATCACTGAGGCCCCCTAGTGGGCCGTGGCCCACAGGTTGGGAACCACTGTTCTAGGTTACTACTTGTGGAGTTTTTTTGACCAATAATTAAAAATTCATTTTTTTCTGAATTAAGTTCCATACTGAACTTGTGATCAGTGTGACATCTCTTCGTTTACTGCTACAAACTGATAACGGTCAGATAAGTATGATTTAATGATGCAGTTCCACTAATGCCAACATAATTTTCGAGTCTATTCAAAAGAATGTTGTGGTCGATAGTATCGAATGCAGCGCTAAGATTGAGTAACACTAATAGAAAGATACAACCACGATCGGATGATAAGAGTAAATCATTTGTAACTCTAATGAGAGCAGTCTCAGTACTATGATACGGTCTAAATCCTGACTGGAAATCCTCACAGATACCATTTCTTTCTAAAAAAAAGGAGCATAGTTGTGAGGACACTGTTTTTTCTAGTATTTTTGACAGAAAGCGTAGATTTGAGATTGGCCTGTAATTGACTAATTCTGTAGGATCAAGTTGCGTTTTTTTAATAAGTGGTTTAATAATAGCCAACTTAAAAGTTTTCGGTACATATCCTAATGACAAGGATGAATTAATGATATTAAGAAGAGGATCTATGACATCTGGAAGCATCTCTTTTAGTAGCTTAGTCGGTATAGGGTCGAGCATACATGTTGTTGATCATAGGTACACTTCAACTGTGAGACGGAATCTAAAATCAAGAAAAAAACATTGTATGATTTTTAAATAATTAATTTGCATTTTATTGCATGACATAAGTATTTGATCGCCTACCAACCAGTAAGAATTCCGGCTCTCACAGACCTGTTAGTTTTTCTTTAAGAAGCCCTCCTGTTCTCCACTCATTACCTGTATTAACTGCACCTGTTTGAACTCGTTACCTGTATAAAAGACACCTGTCCACACACTCAATCAAACAGACTCCAACCTCTCCACAATGGCCAAGACCAGAGAGATGTGTAAGGACATCAGGGATAAAATTGTAGACCTGCACAAGGCTGGGATGGGCTACAGGACAATAGGCAAGCAGCTTGGTGAGAAGGCAACAACTGTTGGCGCAATTATTAGAAAATGGAAGAAGTTCAAGATGACGGTCAATCTCCCTCGGTCTGGGGCACCATGCAAGATCTCACCTCGTGGGGCATCAATGATCATGAGGAAGGTGAGGGATCAGCCCAGAACTACACGGCAGGACCTGGTCAATGACCTGAAGAGAGCTGGGACCACAGTCTCAAAGAAAACCATTAGTAACACACTACGCCGTCATGGATTAAAATCCTGCAGCGCACACAAGGTCCCCCTGCTCAAGCCAGCGCATGTCCAGGCCCATCTGAAGTTTGCCAATGACCATCTGGATGATCCAGAGGAGGAATGGGAGAAGGTCATGTGGTCTGAAGAGACAAAAATCGAGCTTTTTGGTCTAAACTCCACTCGCCGTGTTTGGAGGAAGAAGAAGGATGAGTACAACCCCAAGAACACCATCCCAACTATGAAGCATGGAGGTGGAAACATCATTCTTTGGGGATGCTTTTCTGCAATGGGGACAGGATGACTGCACCGTATTGAGGGGAGGATGGATGGGGCCATGTATCGCGAGATCTCGGCCAACAACCTCCTTCCCTCAGTAAGAGCATTGAAAATGGGTCGTGGCTGGGTCTTCCAGCATGACAACGACCCGAAACACACAGCCAGGGCAACTAAGGAGTCGCTCCGTAAGAAGCATCTCAAGGTCCTGGAGTGGCATAGCCAGTCTCCAGACCTGAACCCAACAGAAAATCTTTGAAGGGAGCTGAAAGTCCGTATTGCCCAGCGACAGCCCCGAAACCTGAAGGATCTGGAGAAGGTCTGTATGGAGGAGTGGGCCAAAATCCCTGCTGCAGTGTGTGCAAACCTGGTCAAGAACTACAGGAAACGTATGATCCCTGTAATTGCAAACAAAGGTTTCTGTACCAAATATTAAGTTCTGCTTTTCTGATGTATCAAATACTTATGTCATGCAATAAAATGAAATTAATTACTTAAAAATCATACAATGTGATTTTCTGAATTTTTGTTTTAGATTCTGTCACTCACAGTTGAAGAGTACCTATGATAAAAATTACAGACTTCTACATGCTTTGTAAGTTGGCAAACCTGCAAAATTGGCAGTGTATCAAATACTTGTTCTCCCCACTGTACCTGTAGCTGAGGTTTTCCAGGTTGTATATCAAAAAGAATAAAGCCACCAAGACCATGCGATCAGAAGTCATATACAGCATTGTCAATCTAGTCCACACCCACAAAAGTCAAAATTTAATCTTAAATCCTCAAAAGGAAAAGAAGAAGAAAGATAGAGAGAGCACAAATGCTATAGCTTAATCACTAAAATACTGTAATTATATTCCATTACTCCTTTAATACATTTAATACATGTCTACATTAAAAATATAATACAATTATAGATGAATATCCCACATTTCTGCCATAGTACCATGGTTTAGTTGGTGTTACTACAGTAAATCCATGGTAAATGATCGTGGTTTGCAGATTGAAAAGCTGTATTATTGCGCTCAGTGTTTCTCCTGTTTGTCAGCGCTGTTTCATCTGACTTCTAACTAGTTTAATCACTGAGACATTTGTGTTATTCGCTGAATTCAAGCACTTCTCTCTGGATCTCACAGCGCTGTTTAGTGGTCGCGTAACCGCCCATACGGAAATGTAATATATGTGTGTATATATGAAATATCAATATATGCAATATATGCTCATATAAAGTAAAAACATATATGAAACCTATTAGAAATTGGAACAATTCCATATATTGACATAAATGTATCCCATATATTATATATTTTTATGTATGTATAATACATATTTTGACATATATGTCTCATATATGAAATATCCTAATATGCTCATATAGAGTAAAAACAAATGCACAAATGCATCAGAAATTAGAACAGTTCCATATATTGACATATAACTCTATTCCATATATTATATATGTTCAAATTATGTGACAAATTACTGTCACTGACATGTCACTGATACAGTAAATGTTGTAGAGTCTTAGTATAGATTTTATGTATAAAACAAATGAAATTTAAAATATAAAATATTTATAATGTTACTTATTGTCAGGTGAGGCAAGGGATGAAGAAGGACCCAAGGATGCAGAGGTTAATGGGCTTTTTATTAGACTTCAAAAATAAACAAACAAAACACAAACAAACCCCTTCATGCTATGCAGAACTTAGACGACATAAAAGCATTCAGCTGCTGATAGCAGCCCGCTTGAAATAAAGAAATTGGCTCTTGCACTAATGTTTGTGTTGTCCCTTTTTCCATTTATTATCCTTGTTTAACTCCACAATACACCTTATCTGACTCACAACACCATAAGAGCTACAACAAACAAACAAAACAATATCAGTATTTGCAAGGAATTCACCGAAATGAAAAGAAACAATTGACTATAACAACATTACAAAAATTAAGACTATAACATCAATGATAAACAACTTAAAGTTAATTATGCAACCACATATAAGCATTAAAAATAAGCATAAAAACAAAATATGCCATATATAAATGCATAAATATACGTAACTGACCTTGTGCTCCTTTTCAACCAGGTACTAAAACAACAAACTAAATATCCTAAATTTTCATTTTTTTACCTGGGGACCTCTGGTTGAATTGACACAGAATGACCCTAATACCATAAAAAATACTCAATTAATTGAGGGTAATTTACAATGAACACTATCCGCATGCTACACAGAACAAAACATGAAAGTATGCGGCTGATGATGAGCACGAGCCGCGTGCTAAACAAACACACAACACACGGACAAAAGAGTGTATACTGCCCAAGCAAATCTACATGCTCACACGAGACCAAGCGAATGCTCATACTGTACGCTCACAACGGGGGGAGAAAACACATGGAGCATTAATGTCCGAAGCCTGAACCAAAACCAAACTAGAATGAGATGCCAGGATCCAAACACCACACAAAGCAATTCACTCACACAGAAGAGCGCATTATCTGAGCGAACTCAAACCCGCAAGACAATAGGAGTGTCAGAGCTGTCACCAAACCAAGAATAAACCCTTATCCAAGTAACAGAGCCCTGACAAAATGTTCATAATGTCTGTCTCATATTCTTTTGTATTATGTATATGAATTGCATAATACATGAATTAAACATGGCTTCATATATTTGATAGTCTACATACCTTTTCGGCGGCCCGGGAAAGCATAGCCGTCAGCTTGGGGTCCGTCTCGGGCAACGCTACTCTCCCAGGGGGAGGCAACGCAGACGAGTCTTCATCCCCCGAGGACTGAAACTGCCCCTCCGATGCAGCGATCGACATCCTATCATCTGCTGGTGCTCCAAAGGTCACCGCTGAACCCCCCGGGAGGGGCCAGCGATTTCCTCCGGAAGCTCAACCGGCTGCGGTGCTTCAGAGGGATTAGGGGCCCGCGGAGGCTGGCTCGGCGGGTGTGCCCTAAATGTGATCCTCAGGTCACCCTGGCTATTCGCCGAAGTAGGTCTATTCTGCTGGGCAGGAATAGCACTAGATCGGGGCATAGGTAAGGGGACTCCACCTTCCTGGAGGTAGGCGAGTCTCGACCTAAGCGCCGAGATAGTCATGTTCCCACAGTGGGAACATGAAGTATCCACAAATGCTGCCTCAGCGTGCTGAATGCCCAGGCACATAAGACAACGATTGTGACCGTCAGCTGGCGACAGGGAACGACCGCATCCAGAAACACACGGATGGAATGACATCTTGAAAAAGACGCAGTGTCACACCCGTGTTGCTCTTTTAGAGGAAACGCTCTTTCAGTGCTGAAGCACTCAGGGACAACCGCGGCAGGCACAGGAATGTAGTGTAGCCTGTGTCTGCTCTCACTGTGGAACGCCCTCACCGAACCAACAAACAGTGCTATGAAAACAGCAGTTTTGCTCTTGAAGACAGTGAGCATGCGGTCGCGCTGAATGTGCCTTCTCTCCCAGCACAAGGTGTTTCTCTCGTTCTCTCTCTCTCTCTCTCTGCTTTGACAGGAACAGTGCTTCATCATGCCTTTCGGCTCCGAAGTGAATGACAAATGTCTTCCTGTTCATACCTGCGGTGCGGGGCGGAGCGCGAGATGCAAATCTCGCAAGCCAATGGCCATTGGCCCGTTCTCTATACACTCGAAGCTGATAGGGGCTCCCAGAAGTGATCCCAATTCGTCGGTGACGTCCGACGTACGTCGAACGTGACCGACTGAAAGGGAACTTGAGTTTTCCCTGAAGGGCATGTCCGTGGCGGCCTGACAAAGTTCAATGTTTTGCCATGAAACAGGAAGTTGTTGTAACTCAGGCATACAATGTCCGATCTGCCCCAAACTTCACGTTTTATTAGAGTCCTGGACTGAAGACATCTACATGCCAATATTCAGTTATAGTCAAAGCGCCACCTGCTGGCAGGAAGTGTGGCACATTGAAGTGACTTTGCCATATTTCTCCTATATTTACCCGCTTAAATGCATGTCGCCCACTATTCGCTGTTTTCCTGAGGCCACCGGGCGGCGGTGCTCCCGGGTGCGAGGGCCCTTTCATCGCTGCTTGCAGCTTTAATTTGAATAAATGTTTTATTCATATCAGATACACATTGTGCATGAAACAATAAAGTTTGTTCTTCTCCCATTTTACTGGCCACTTCTATGTATTTCGGGAAAATGTATGAATTTACCTGAAGTAAACAGATCCTTGGAATTGCAAACTCATTGCGCGTTATATCAACTAACATGATCATTATAAAATTGTTTAAACGACAAAACACATTCACTTCCACATATTTGACAATCGGAATATATCATAATTCATGATATAGTTAACAAGTTTGTAAATATTTTGAATAAAGAAGGAAAAACAAAATAAATATGATACTTATCGGTATTGTGACTGCATGATGCGTCGGCATGGAAATAATACGTTCTGAAATAACGGTCGCTTTAAAACAAAACCTCATGCTGAGGGCTCAGCTAGAGCTGCCGACTTCAGGCGTTTCTTTGGTGGAAATAAAGCTTGGCTGTTTGGTCCCTTTGCCACAGTTAATCCAGTGTGTACAGAAGTAGCCTTCATGTCTCTGATAAACACGGCACTTTAAGCTGGTGCACTGCTGGTGTAACTTTGTTTTCATTTTGTGCAAATTGCAACAGTTCTGTTCCGTGCAAAAGAAACACTTTGTGTAGCAGAGCCTTTACGGTTAATTAATTGTGACGTTGTTAAGCGCGGTTAATCGTGAAATCGGTTAATCGCTGCATCCCTAATGGACATTACATTTTCATGGACATTATATTTTTCGGGCCTGTCATGAGCAGGGCTGTTTAGTATACCAGAATAGATGTGTCAAAAAGGGACAGATAACAAATAAGTATGTGCGTGACCTGCTGAAATGCATCAGCAAATGATTAAATGTAAGTTTCAAACCTTTTATTGCTTTTATAACTTGATCACGATGCTGAAAGAGTAAATATGTGTTAGAAAACTAGACCAATATCCCTCATAATATTCCCATTCACAGTAATTCATCTTTTCTATCGTTTTATTTATTTTATGGCATAATGCACACCTCTTTAAATATGTATTAATCTAAAATACTGGCTGGTACAGTTCAGTAAAAAGTAAGCGCACTTCAAGCACAGCCGTCACTGTAATAGTTCACTGTAACAGTAGTCAAATAGCTGGAACATTAATCATTTATGATGAATAATTAGTGAAGATAAAATGTTATAATGATATATTATTATTGCTATTAATATTACCAGTAATTTATGTCATTATTTTATCTTCAATCACAAGTGAAAAAGCCACCTGCTGGTGATTTCACCAACAAATGTCACATGTGACTGGATTGTGTTTACCCGCGGCGGTATCAGGCTTTTTGGTCGACTATCTACTGAATTAAAAAGGCGTGTCGTGACCCCTTTAGGATTCTGGCCTGTTATTTAGGAGAAAATCTCTCATTTAGAAACATTTATTCTAAAGGTGCCAGATTCATTATTAAATTAAAATTAAAAACTTTAGTTAATGATTAAAGACTCACAGGAATTTTCTGCAGTTGATCACAGCTGGTATCAGTCTTGTTCTCCCCTCAGATGATGTGTTGTATTTCTTGGTGTTCAGCTCATCCAGCACCTCCTCTGACATCTGAAGCATGTAGGCGATTGTTGAGCAGTGAGACGGAGTGAGTTTCTTCTCTGAGTGTTTGTCTGATTTCACAAACTCCTGAATCTCTCTGGACAGAGTCTGATCTTTCACTTCCAGCAGACAGAGGAACAGATTGATGGATTTGTCAGCTGAGAGTCCATGTTCATCTTTGATCTTCTCTTGAATGTACTGTGTGGTTTCTCTGATGCTCTCTGAGCTTTTCTCTGTGTGTGTCAATAGATCCTGTAAGAGTCTCTGATTGGACTCCAGAGAGACGCCCAGCAGGAACCGCAGGAACAGATCCAGCTGTCCATTCTTACTCCTGAGGGCTTCATCTATTGCTGATCTTAGTAGATCATACAGAGAGTCTTTATCAGATCTGTAAAATCTGATTTCAAGCAGTAGTTCCTTGTTATCTGTTAAACAGCAGTAAAGCACATAGAAAGCAGCGAGAAACTCCTGGACGCTCAGATGAATGAAGCTGTAGACTTTCCTCTGATGAATCACAGATTCCTCCTTAAAGATCTCAGTGCAAATCCCAGAATACACTGAGGTGTCAGTGATGTCTATGCCGCTCTCTCTCAGGTCCTCCTCATAGAACATCACATTGCCCTTCATCAGCTGTTTGAAAGCCACTTCAGCAAGTTTCACAATCACTTCTCTGTTGGATGGCAGGAGTTTCTCTGGCTCTCTCTCTTCATACTTCTGATTCCTCATGTTTATCTGAATCAGCAGGAAGTGGATGTACATTTCAGTCAGAGTTTGAGGGATTTCTGCACTCAGATCTTCATTCAGGAGCTTTTGAAGCACAGTGGATGAGATCCAGCAGAAGACGGGTATGTGGCACATGATGTGGAGGCTTCTTGCTCTTCTGATGTGTGAGATGATTCTGCTGGCTTGATGCTCGTCACTGATTCTCTTCCTGAAATATTCCTCCTTCTGAGGCTCATTAAATCCCTGAATCTCTGTCAGACGGTTGATGTATTTGGAGGGGATCTGATTGGCTGCTGCTGGTCTGGAGGTGATCCAGATGAGAGCCGAGGGAAGCAGCTCTCCTTTCATGAGCTTTGACATCAACACAGCCACTGATGAAGTCGCAGTCACATCAGAAACTTCCTGAGCATCTGAAAACATCAGTGTGATTCTGCTTTCATCCAGACCATCAAAGATGAACACAACTTTACACTCCTCATACATCTTTGAGTCCAGATCTTGAAGTTCAGGATGAAAGTCCAGCAAAAGTCTGTGAAGACTGTACTGATGATCTCGGATCAAGTTCAGCTCTCGAAATGGAAGCACAAACATGAAATCTACATCCTGATTGGCTCTTCCCTCGGCCCAGTCCAGAATGAACTTCTGCACAGAGACTGTTTTTCCGATTCCAGCGATGCCTTTAGTAAGAACAATCTTGATCTGCTCTTTCTCCTCACGTCCTGGTTCAGGTGAGGCTTTAAAGATGTCATTGCAGTAGATTGGAGTGTCTTGTGAGTGTTGTGTTTTGGCTGTTTTCTCCATCTGTAAAACCTCATGTTCTTCATTCACTCCTCCTCTCTCTCCCTCTATGATGTAGAGCTGTGTGTAGATCCTGTTCAGGAGGGTTTCATTCTCCTGGAGTTTCAGTCCCTCAAATAATCTCTCATACTTGTTCTTCATGCTGGTTTTGAACTGGTCTTTGACTCTCTGAAGGACATCATCTACTGGTTCAGGATATTCCTGGTCTCCAGTCTGATCATCTCTGATTATCTGGTTATCTCTGGTAACAAAATACAAACATAAAAACATGTTCATGAATAAAACATGCAAGGAACAGCAACACATTTAAGAGAGAAGTGTCAGTTTAACAGACTCCTGTTATATACCACATATTTAAATTAAACTATAATGTATTACCTGGAATATAAGTCACGGGCTGCATTTACACTTGGCATTAACATGCGATCACCGTGATCCGATAAAGCAGATCGGATCATCAGTCAATCAGGACACATTTGTGCATTTACATTTGTCAACATCAAGTGACTTCTGTATCTGGATAACTGATCGGATCTCTCTTTCCCGCGCAATAAAAAAATCTGCAGAAGATGGACCCGGTGCAAAGTCGACCTGAAGTGGAGGTGGGTTTCTTTTAAAAACCATTTCAGTCAGAGAATGAGGAGGTTACAAATAGTAATAAGGTAGATAGATTCCGTAATGGAAACGGTACAAAGGAACATACGGGTCCGAGATCGTTGCCAGCTGTGGTGGGGAAAATGCGCATTCTTTACAGAGAATGAATGGTTCTGCAACTTTCAGGTGCGAAGAGAAACTTTTCACTATATTTGCGATCTACTCCGCCCTCGATTGTATCGCAAAACCACACAGTTACGTGTAGCGATTCCTGTGGAGAAAAGAGTTGCTCTGGCCCTGTATTGGTTTGCCAGGTGACTGCTGGTCGTCTTTTCTGTGTCAGCAAAGCTGTAGTTTGGCAAAGTGTGCATGAGGTGGCATCTGGGCTGAAATCACTCACTTGTCACATAAGCATACCCACTGGAGAGAGACTGAATGAGGTGACGTGCGGGTTTGAAGAGAGAAGTGGCTTTCCTCAGTGTGCTGGGGCGATAGATGGAACTCATATCCCAATGTTATCCCCCAGAGGCAACGCATCAGACTACTACAATAGGAAAGGCTGGCATTCCATCCTACTACAAGCAGTTGTTGATCATTGAGGCAGGTAAGATAGGAACCATTCATCAATAAGACATAAAAGGTTACTCTAGAAATTATGTTCTCAGCTGCATGTTGTCAAGTATGAACAGCATTATTTTATGCACTTTGCTGTACTGTATGTTGTCTAATGAACAGTGGTTATCACTACTGGATGAGAACATAACTGACATCACTGTTTTCTCCAGAGCTGCTTTATAGCTGAATTGAGCTTATTCCATAATTGACGCACTTTACAGTTATTGAACTGAATCAACACTGAACTGAATTCAGCTGAATGACACTGTAGAGAATTAGCTCAAAGGGGAAATATTAATAATTATTCATAACTCATTCTGATTATTCATTATGATTAATTATGAATATTTGAATCAGTTAATGAGATTAACTTGCTGTAGCTACATTAACATTACAATCAATCAATCAGTTCATCCTGTGAACCCTTAGGATTGATTATTAATTAATTCTAAAAAAAAAAGAGTATTTTTCATGGCCACAGAAAAAATAATTCTCCCTTTGCATTAACAGCGCTTAGAGCGTGTAACAAGATCGATCATTTAAGTCGATTTGTTTGCAGACAGGGAGTCAGAACCAAATATGTATTGTGCACAAATTTTATTGACCAAATCACGAACATGACTAAATTAACATAAATGCATACATACAAATCATACATAGATGGGTAAGATGGGAAGTGACAGAATGAAGAACAGGATCAGAAACAGAGGGATGAATCTATGAAAATACCTGGGAGAACCATCAGTGACTACAAGCTCCTTTGTCTGAACAAAGGGATTTATAGCTTTTACTAACTACACAGCGATTTTTGTATATCGTACGTTACTTGCATTTAGCCTGAGCTGTTGAAGAGCGTCTGATGTACAATCACAAGAGAAAGCCGATTTTTTCTCTATTGACTGAAGATATGATGAACTTGCAGTTATTTTGACTCTGTCAAAGTCGAAGAAGTTGCACGCGACTTGAGGTGTTGGGCCTGCTGGCCCGCGACTGTGTGGTCGGGGTTTCCTGTCCCACACACACACATGGCTTGATGTGACAGCCGAGGTGACACGTCGGTTGTCTGTCCAGAAAGAGAGAGAAGAGGGAGGCGGCTCTCCATGGGGGCCTTTTAACCTCTCCTTCGAGTGGTCAGTGAGCCAATCGCACTTAGGCTTTCGGAGGGAAAGTTTTATGATCCTTTGTCTCAACCAGATCGTTTGTATATGTAACTGGATTAGTTGCTAATGAAGGAACTATTAAAGATTCTTGTAATACTAATATGTTGCACAGGTATCGACATATCATATACACAATCATTCAGATCTTTAAATTACAACTTCGTAGACACCAAACAAGGTATACAAAGTGAAGTTACATTAACTAGTGGTTTGTTCATAAGATATGCATAAAACGAAATACTATACAAGATACACTTTTACAAGATAGTTATAATCATACGCACAATGTCTTGGGATGCATGTTCATTTATAGAACAGTTTTTTCTATAAATCAATGCAGGAAAGTCTGTTTAAGGGCATTGGGTCTCCCTTTTCACATTCTTTCAAGTCATAAACAAAGTCTTATCTGATGGTAGCCCTGGTAACGGAGACCTTTCCTGCTCTTTTGGGGGAAGGTCTGTTACTAAGCATAAAGCATTTAAAGCATATTTGTTAATATTTGTATTAAATGTAACACGTAATTATTTGTCTGATTTGTCTAAGTCGTTACATAATTCCCCCCTTTCGGTCATTGTTGCCCCTCCTATGGACAACAGCGAGCATATAAGGCTGGAAGGCAGTGGCCTGTCCCCTGGAGTGATGGTCGTTCCATGGCGGATAATGCAGACAGTAGCCAAGTTCCAGGTTTCTGAGCTTGTGCAGCAGGTGTCAAGGCAGCAGGTGCCCTGGCAGTGTGTCACCTGTCATCCCAAAGTCAGTTTGTGTGGGAGGAAGCTTATGGTTGCAGGAAGTGGTTAGGGTTCTGTGTGGCCTGAAGAGGGTTTTTAGGCTGACCTAGTGCTGGTGGCAGGAGGGCAGCAGGTGGTTTTTGCCTCTCAGTCATGAGAAGTCTGAAGGATTGGGGTTTTGCTCTGCTCTTGTGGCGGTGCTGACGTGAGTTTGCCTGAGCTGTGTTGGGCAAGGAGTCGGAGGCTTGTCCTTCGCAGTACTCCTCGGGTGAGTCCTGTTTAGGGAGCTATTTTGCTTGTGTCAGCAGCTCCTGTAACTCTGCTCCTTGTGCAGCCTCCGATTGACACCTGTGTGAAGGGTTTGGAGGAGGATGTTGTCGTCGACGGCTTTGGAACGTCCTGTGGTGTCTGCAGGTTGAGGGTGCTGTCTTCCATGGCTTCTCCCAGTGGCTTGTCTGGTACCTGGGCGGTTGCCATAGTGACAGCTCTGCAATGGTCCTGTGCTTGCTCTGTCCAGCTGCTCTCATTGTTCAGCAGCTATCTGAGCAGTTTAAAGTCTTTTGATTCTGGTTTGAGCCTCAGTCTCTAGCTGGTCTGTGAGGCTTTGAGCATGTGTCCACTCCTTGCTGGTCTCTGTGATCTGCTGTGTGAGGTTGTTTAAGCTAAGGAGGTGATACCCTTGGTCACCTGTGTGGCTGCAACTCTGGCTTGGGTCATGTATCGTTAGTCCTCCTCTCTCATTGTCCAGTTGCATTGGCTCTGGTGCTGTAGGCTTTCCGCAACCCTGGGTGGAACTGTGTTCCTCGCAATGGCCAGTCAGTCCCGTCTGGGAGGATGGGCTGAGCATCTGCAACATTTTGGCACACTTGTTGTTGAGAGTAGGGTGAGACCAGTGCATGACCCTAAAGAGTTCGTAGCTAAAGGTTCAATGGGTCAGCTAGTGATATAGCATACAGCTTGATGTTTCTGGCATAGCTTGGTATGGAAATGCTATGATTACTATCTTAGCTGGGGGTGCTAGGATGCTAAGATTTGAGTGGTTCTGAGGATGTTTCTGAAAGGTGTAAGCCGAGATTTAATAAATGACTTAAGATGGTTCTTGTGGTCAAGTTATTTCTCAGAATCTCCTAATGGCTCACACAGGCTAGATCTCTTAAGAGGTGAAAAAGGAAAAAGAACAGCTTTCCCATTCAGATTATGTTCATTACCGGTGCTCAGAACTATAGTTATGCCCTTGTAGTCATTGAGATTACTTGTGTGGCAGGGTCATATAACTCATATCACTCGTTGAGAGTAAACGAAAAAAAAGTGTCTCTGGTTCCTTTTGGGCTCTATGGGGAAACGAAACCACACTATATAGAGTTAAAAGGTGGTGCCTATAATTTCAGATATTCAAGAACTTGATGTTATATTCAGTAAAACGCAAATATTGTTTGGCATTTGCAAATTGTACTCATGTAGACCCTTTCTGTAAGTGCTTCTCTCTGCTTTGGACAATAGGCTTCTTGCACTTGTCTAAAGAGTAAATAAACAGTTTTGCTACAAGTTAAAACTCGTTTAAGAGCACAGAATTACATCCGTCTTGTGAATGAATACTGATGTTTCTTTCAGCGAATGAAACATAGTATTGATCACCAGGTAGCTATGCTTGTAGATGCAGCTAAAGTTTAGATGAATGACATCAATCTGACTATAATTTCTAAGGCCTTTACACTGTCAAAAGGGGAGCATCACCCAAACCTATATAACACTGTACTGAGATTCCTTCATAAGAAACAGGTTAAGCAATACTGCAAGTGGTATTTTTTTTTTTTCAACCAAAGCAGACTAGTCGATTCTGGTACAGTTTATATTCTGCTGAGCTGAGATTCTTTTGTCAAAACAGACTTAAGCTTTAATACTGAAATTAGATTTAAAAAAAAATCCAATTTCACTAATGCAGACTTTTGCTTTTCTGTGAACACATTTTCATCTGCTTTAAAATTTTTATGTCCTATGCTGACTAGGAACTTCTTGTAGAGTGGTCTTGCATTGTGGCCATGCTGGGTGCCTTCTGGTGCCCACTTTGGCTTCTGTGTTTTTTGCAGTTCAAAGTCATTGGGGTTTTGAGAACCCCTTCGGAGGGGGCCTCATGTTCGTTAAAGGCCTTCTTTGTCAAGTCACATGCATGGCATTGTGTGGGGGCAGGCAGTGTTGCCTAAAAGGTGACTAACTGGTGTCGGAGGAGAAGGTTCTTGAAGCTGGTGTCCTCCTTCCGTTCCAGGTTCATCTGAGTCTGTAGTAGAAAACATAGGAAGTTTCATGTCTGCCCTGTTTGGTGTCTAGGGCAGCGCTCAGTCCACTTTCAGGGTCTGAAAATTCCTTTATGATGGCCTGTTTCAGCTGCTGGTAGTCCGAGTGGATGTTTCCTGGCTGCTGAGCCAGAAAGCGTCGCAACTCTAGGATGGATGTGATCCAGAGCAGATAGAGTCTATCTTGGTGGTTCACACTCGCCAAAGACTGCAGGTTAAGGTCAATGTCTCATAGGTAGGCATGGACGTCGTGGTCTCCTGCAAGCTTTGGTGTGAATGCAGGGATGTGTCTGGCCATTCGCTTGAGGTCTTTGAGTGTCACTTCATGTGCCATTTCAGGGTTTGTCTGAATTAATCCTTTCAGGAAACTGGCTGGTGAAATGTTAAGCGGATGGCTTTGGCTCCTCCCCCCTTTTGCGTCTGTGCGCAGGGCTGGGGGAGCTTGCACTGCTCATGTGAAGTTCAGCAGGGTACATCTTTCTTGTGGGGTTCATTGGCAGTTGGTCGGGCCGTTTGAGTTCTTTTCAGACCACATCGAGCTCGTCTCTAATGCTGCAGAATTGCTGAGTCAGTGTTTGGACTTCAGCTTCTGGCTGCACGCAGATGGTCTCCAAGGGCCTTAGCTTTAGCATCTTCTCTCTTTAAGTGCCACATTGGCTGTTTTTAACAGAGTCTTTGTGTGAAACAATTCTCTTTCCAGGTCTTGTACGGTGGTGTTAAGCTGCTCTTGGTGCCCAGCAGCTCTCAGAGCCTCCTGAAGACCAGTGATCTCCTCCGGTAGCACCCTTCTGTCAGCATCCTTGCATCTGTGCTGTGCCTTCCCATGCTGAGTGGGGGTTGGTTCTCTGTGGAACTCTGTGACTTACAGCGTCAGTCCGTTTACCTCCCTTTTGAGGCCTGTGGGAGTGTGGCCAAGGAGACAATGATGCTGGTCAAGTCTTCGTAGCTCAGTCTGGGTGTCTGGTGTCCACTTGTGTTGCAGTTTCGCTGATCCTTTCTCTGCCGTTGCAGGTTGTTGGCTGCTTTAGGCTGAAGGATGTCCATCACATGCTCTGCCGGGTCTCCAGGGGTTCCTGGTGGTGGCAGGGCTGGATGTTTGAGGCATACTGGCACACTTGTGGAAACATGAGAGAGAGAAGGCAAATGCAAGTTTGTACAGAGGTGGTAAGCTAACTGTGTGGGAGAACGGCTATGTGGGCTGGGTGAATGGCTATGTGGGCCGCTTAAGGTGTGAATAGCTGATGTGGGGCAGCTGGTAAGGCAGGGTGTTAAGATTTTGTGTTGGTAAACACAAATGACGAATTTGAGTATCTTTGTTGACGGGCTGTAAGCAGTCAGCTAATGACTGGGCTGTACGTGTGGTCAAACTATTACTCAAAATACTGATGGTTCTCACAGGTTGTCACTACGAGAATAACAAATAAAACAAGACTGAAATAAAACAATAAGATGAGATCAGAAAGGGAAAGGAAGAAAGGAGTGTTTTATCTATTTCGTTTTAACTAGGAGATACAGCTAAGCAGGTGTCACTTGTGGGTGATGCTGCCCTAGATCATAATCCTAGGGCTAGACTGTTAGCTTAAGTCAAGTCAAGTCACCTTTATTTATATAGCGTTTTTTACAATGCCGATTGTATCGCTCTGGAGAAAACGGTGATGTCATCCAGCTCATTTCAATTATCATATAGTGTCAATGCGGGCAGATCAGTAATATAATTGAAAAAACTGAGCAAGCCAAAAGACAAAGGCGACGGTGGCAAGGAACCAAAACTCCTTCAGGGGCCAGAATGGAGAAAAAACCTTGGGAGAAACCAGGCTCATTCGGGGTGCCAGTTCTCCTCTGGCCGACGAACAAATAGTGTATGATTATGATTCTGGCAACATTACAGGTCTGAAGTCATATTAGATCGAAAGATATTCGCAAGATTATTCGAAAGATTGGAGTCATCACGCCGGAGATGGGTTTAATGAGGATGTCGTGTCGATGCGGCAATTACAAGGTAGAGTTTAATTGAGACGGTCTCTGCAGACATTTCAAGGATGCGTTGGTCATGTCTAGGAGCAGGTCCACCATCTGATCTGGATACGGCCCGGATCCGGCTGACTGCAGTAAACCTCGGGATAAACAGAAAGATTAACATTAGCGTAGATGCCATTCTTCTTATGATGTAACGAGTACATCAGGTGTTATGGGAAGCGTTACCGGTTCCGGCTGACCTAGTTAATGCAGCCTAAAACAATCATTTAACTAGATTAGTCTAGATTTAAACTGGCAGAGTGTGTCTGCTTCCCGAAAAATGCTAGGAAGACTGTTCCAGAGTTTAGGTGCTAAATAGGAAAAGGATCGACCGCCTGCAGTTGATTTTGATATTCTAGGTATTATCAACTGGCCAGAATTTTGAGACCGCAATAGACGTGATGGAGTATAATGCGTTAAGAGCTCACTCAAGTACTGGGGAGCTAAACCATTTAGTGCTTTGTAAGTAATTAGCAAGATTTTAAAATGTATACTATTTTTAATAGGGAGCCAGTGCAGTGTTGACAGAACCGGGCTAATATGGTCATACTTCCTGGTTCTAGTAAGAACTCGAGCTGCTGCGTTTTGGACCAGCTGCAGTTTATTTATTAAGCGAGCAGGGGAACCACCTGTTACATTCCTTAAGAACGCTCCAGCTCTCCTCGAGCCCGCTCCAGCCCTCCTTGAGCCCACTTCAGCTCTCCTCGAGCCCGATCCAGCCCGCTAGGCCGCTCCAGCCCATGAGCCCGTCCCATTCCACGAGGCCTCCATACCACCCCTGAATTCCCCCAAGAAAATTTTTTTTGGGGGGGGGGGGCTATACACCCGTGGGTGAGGAACATGTGGGTGGAGCACATGTGGGTGGGACTCCTGACCCGCCATGGCCGCCTGAGACTCCTGACCAGCCATGGCCGCCCGAGGCTCCTGACCCGCCATGGCATCCCGAGGCTCCTTATCCGCCATGGCCGCCTGAGACTCCTGACCCGCCATGGCCGCCCGATGTCCTAGTCCTGCCCTGGAGACCTCTGAACTTGTCTGCACCTCCCCCTCGCCTGCGTGTAGGTCTCCATGGTGCCCAGGGAGGTAATGTTACATTCCACGCCTGTCCCGGACTCCATTTCCCAGAATCCTCCCTGCCTCACACCTGAACACACTCCCACATCATCTTTCCCGCTCTCCCTGGATTCCCTGCACCTGGCGTTCATCGTTTGCACCCTTTATGTTGGACTCACTTCCCTGCACTCCTGGGGCCTCATGTATCAACCTTGCGTATGCACAAAACTTATGCCAGCTTTCACGCTCACGGTCGGATGTACTAACAGTGAAATTAACGCGAGAATGTGCATTCCTCCACGCCAATTTCATGTCTGGCGTACGTACATTTCTCATTGTTTTTGTCCGTTGACGACTATTACAGGCAAATGAAGTGAAGTTGCAAACATTACACAACTAATTGTTCTACAAGTCTATCGCACCACCACCTGTGGGAAGCATTGCTATTAATTTGCAATTTATAAAATAATTGACATATATTGTCACACGAGCCTTATGGGAATATTCTATCAATTATGCAGTTAAGAACATATAAAAGCATATGCAAACTGATACGACCCTTAGTCTATGGCAATGGCAGCTTTGGCCTTATTAGAGGACATTGCTAATGGCAGAATCCGAAGAGAACGAGTTTTTAGGGACCACAATGATTTTCTGGCCCAGGATGATGACTGGCTTATCAGCCGTTTCAGATTTCCAAGGGCTATCCTCTTGGAGCTTTGTGCTGAGTTGGGTCCGAATCTAGAGAGAGAGACAGCGAGGAGCCACGCAATACCCGTTCCCTTGCAGGTGCTGACAACACTTGGTTTACTGGCAACTGGTTCTTTCCAAAGGGAACTGGCAGACCGCTCAGGAATAAGCCAGTCGTCTTTGAGCCGCGCAATGCCAGTAGTATGGGACGGGATCATCCGCATGCCTACCAGGTATATAAGGTTCCCATATGATGCAGTTGACCAGCCAAACATTAAAATGCAATTTGCAGCGATAGCCGGTTTTCCTAATGTAATCGGAGCGATCGACTGCACAAACATTGCTATAAAGGCGCCATCTGAAGAAGAATTTGCATATGTGAATCGGAAACATTTCCATTTAATAAATGTGCAGATAATATGTGATGCACAAATGCGCCTAACAAATATTGTGGCAAGGTGGCCTGGGTCAACCCATGATTCATACATCCTTACAAACAGCATGGTTGGGATGAGGCTCCAAGCTGGCAGGGTGCGCGATGGGTGGCTTCGTGGGGAGTGATGCATTTAAAGTTATGGTTCTATCTAATTGTTTTTTTTAAAATTATTTTTATTTGCATTTAATTATTCAACAACCCTTCAGGAGACTGCAGTTATCCACTAAAGACGTGGCTGTTAACCCCCCTCACCAACCCACAAACTGACCGAGAGCGCTGATAAAATGATGTCCATTCTCGCACTCCGTCAGTTGTAGAGCGGGCGATTGGGCAGCTGAAATGTCGGTGGCGCTGCCTTGACAGGACTGGGGAGATGCTGTTATACTGCCCTGACAAGGTGGGCCGCATTGTGCTGGCCTGTGGTGTGCTGCACAATGTCGCACACAGGCATGGCATACCACTTGGTGAGGTGGCAGCACCGCCAGATGACCCTGACCCAGGACCAATGTACAAAAATGATTCCAAAAAAGTTGGGACACTGTACAAATTGTGAATAAAAACAGAATGCAATGATGTGGAAGTTTCAAATTTCAATATTTTATTCAGAATACAACATAGATGACATATCAAATGTTTAAACTGAGAAAATGTATCATTTTAGGGGAAAAATAAGTTGATTTTAAATTTCATTGCATCAACACATCTCAAAAAGTTGGGACAAGGCCATGTTTACCACTGTGTGGCATCCCCTCTTCTTTTTATAACAGTCTGCAAGCGTCTGGGGACTGAGGAGACAAGTTGCTCAAGTTTAGGAATAGGAATGTTGTCCCATTCTTGTCTAATACAGGCTTCTAGTTGCTCAACTGTCAACTGCATCTTCCTCTTTATGATGCGCCAAATGTTTTCTATGGGTGAAAGATCTGGACTGCAGGCTGGCCATTTCAGTACCCGGATCCTTCTTCTACGCAGCCATGATGTTGTAATTGATGCAGTATGTGGTCTGGCATGGAAAATGCAAGGTCTTCCCTGAAAGAGACGACATCTGGATGGGAGCATATGTTGTTCTAGAACTTGGATATACCTTTCAGCATTGATGGTGCTTTGCAGATGTGTAAGCTGCCCATGCCACACGCACTCATGCAACCCCATACCATCAGAGATTCTGAACTGAGCGCTGATAACAACTTGGGTTGTCCTTGTCCTCTTTAGTCCGGATGACATGGCGTCCCAGTTTTCCAAAAAGAACTTCAAATTTTGATTCGTCTGACCACAGAACAGTTTTCCACTGAGCCTTGGCCCAGAGAAAACGTCTGCGCTTCTGGATCATGTTTAGATATGGCTTCTTTTTTGACCTATAGAGTTTTAGCCGGCAACGGCGAATGGCACGGTGGATTGTGTTCACCGACAATGTTTTCTGGAAGTATTCCTGAGCCCATGTTGTGATTTCCATTACAGTAGCATTCCTGTATGTGATGCAGTGCCGTCTAAGGGCCCGAAGATCACGGGCATCCAGTATGGTTTTCCGGCCTTGAACCTTACGCACAGAGATTGTTCCAGATTCTCTGAATCTTTGGATGATATTATGCACTGTAGATGATGATAACTTCAAACTCTTTGCAATTTTTCTCTGAGAAACTCCTTTCTGATATTGCTCCACTATTTTTGGCCGCAGCATTGGGGGAATTGGTGATCCTCTGCCCATCTTGACTTCTGAGAAACACTGCCACTCTGAGAGGCTCTTTTTATACCCAATCATGTTGCCAATTGACCTAATAAGTTGCAAATTGGTCCTCCAGCTGTTCCTTATATGTACATTTAACTTTTCCGGCCTCTTATTGCTACCTGTCCCAACTTTTTTGGAATGTGTAGCTCTCATGAAATCCAAAATGAGCCAATATTTGGCATGACATTTCAAAATGTCTCACTTTCAACATTTGATATGTTATCTATATTCTATTGTGAATAAAATATAAGTTTATGAGATTTGTAAATTATTGCATTCCTTTTTTATTCACAATTTGTACAGTGTCCCAACTTTTTTGTAATCGGGTTTGTATGTGCAGCCCAACCAACAAGCCATTCAGGCCCGTCAACATGTGATTGCGACAATATAAAATGGTAATCGGAGACAAAACTAAATTTTCTGACCAATTCCTTCAATGAGTGGCTTATGTCTGTGAGTGTGTCAGAAATATTTTTCAGGTGACTGTTAATTTCTCCAATGGCCATAACAATTTGCTGTTGTGACTCCAGAACAGCATGTGTCAAGACGCGGCCAGACGGACGGGCCTCAGCACTGGGGGGAGCAATGGAAACGCTGGGCACAGTGGGCGCTGGCTTCTCAAGAGGGGCGGATTCCGAGTGCGTGCCAATGGATGTTCCGGCTGTTGCACCATATGAGTCTAAATAAACACAGGCACATGTTAACTGTGATTTGAGTCTGTTCCTTATTAATGGGTACATGCATTTGCCATAAATGCAATGGATACGTAAAATCTCTGGTGTACTTTTGGTCAGCTACATTGCATGCATTTGAAAATTAAATAGGTAAGCTATGTGTACCAAAGTAAAAACAAATGAGAAATGGGTTACCTTCGTGGCATTCCTGTAGTAAATCCGAGTCTCCTACGGCAGGAAATACTACTCCAGAGAGTAAAGTGTCACCCATAATTGAGGCAACTCTCTGCTCAAAGGGTGTAAGTTCATCGACCTCTTTACCACTGCCTGTTCTGCCCACACTTTGTCGGTACGCAGCAGTTCTCCGTTTAACGTCCACCTTTATATCAAACCATTTCTTTTTAAGGTCATTTACAGTGTGACTTTCAGATCCCACCGCATTGACGGCATCAGCCAAACTCTCCCACTCATATTTTTTCCTTTTGTTATTAATTCCGGAGGACAAAGTTCCAAATAAAATATTTTTTCTCGTTTCTACCTCCGATAGTAGCACCTCCAATTCACTTTCTGTAAATTTCCTTTTTCTTGCCGCTTGCTTTAACCATTTTCTTACTGCTTTCTTTTGCCAAAGTGGACTCATTACCATATTTAAATTGATTTAAGTAAGGGAGGAGACTGGGTGGGGCGTTGTGCTCGTGCATGTGCGCTTAATTTTACGTTAATTGGGATGTACAAAGAGAATATGCGTGGGATCCTTCGTACGCAGAGATTCATACATCTGTTTTTTTTTTTGTGCGTACGCACATTTACAGCTTTGTCCGTACGCAATGTTTTAGTATGAATATGTATGTTATGATTTTATGCTTACGTGTGTGTCGTGTTCTGCCTTAGTTTATGAATAAAAACCCGTCTTTTGTGGAAGCTCAGAATCTCTTCTTCCCTGCTGCACTACACGACTGTAACACCACCCAGTAGAGCATTACAATAATCTAGCCTTGAGGTCATGAACGCATGAACTAACTGTTCAGCATTTTGCATTGAAAGCACGTGCCGTAATTTAGATATATTTTTAACAGGGTGAAAAGCAACGGTCCTAGCACTGAGCCATGCGGTACTCCATACTGAACTTGTGATCGATGTGACATCTCTTCATTTACTGCTACAAACTGATAACGGTCAGATAAGTGTGATTTAAACCATGCCAATGCAATTCCACTAATGCCAACATAATTTTCAAGTCTATTCAGAAGAATGTTGTGGTCGATAGTATCGAATGCAGTGCTAAGATCGAGTAACACTAATAGAGAGATACAACCACGATCGGATGATAAGAGTAAATCATTTGTAACTCTGATGAGAGCAGTCTCAGTACTATGATACGGTCTAAATCCTGACTGGAAATCCTCACAGATAGCATTTCTTTCTAAAAAGGAGCATAATTGTGAGGACACTGCCTTTTCTAGTATTTTTGACAGAAAGGGTAGATTTGAGATTGGCCTGTAATTGACTAATTCTGTAGGATCAAGTTGCGTTTTTTTAATAAGTGGTTTAATAATAGCCAACTTAAAAGTTTTCGGTACATATCCTAATGACAAGGATGAATTACTGATATTAAGAAGAGGATCTATGACCTCTGGAAGCATCTCTTTTAATAGCCTAGTCGGTATAGGGTCGAGCATACATGTTGTTGATTTTGATGATTTAACGAGTTTAGCAAATTCTTCTTCTCCTATAGCAGTGAATGAGTGTAATTTTTCCTCAGTGACACTACAATGCACTGTGTGATGTGATACTGTAGTAGATGGCTGCATGGTTATAATTTTTTTCCTAATATTATCAATCTTACACGTAAAGAAGTTCATAAAGTCATTACTGCTGTGCTTTTTACAAACGTCAGAAGTTGAAGCTTTATTTTTGGTAAATTTAGCCACTGTATCGAATAAATACCTAGGGTTGTGTTTGTTTTCTTCTAAGAGAGTTGAGAAATAAGCAGATCTAGCAGTTTTTACGGCCTTTCTGTATGCAATCATGCTCTCTTTCCACGAAATGCGAAAAACTTCCAGTTTTGTTTTCTTCCAGCTGCGTTCCATTTTTCTGGCTGCTGTTTTAAGGGCCTGAGTGTGCTCGTTGTACCACGGCGTTGGACTATTTTCTTTAATCTTCTTTAAGCGCAGAGGAGCAACTGTGTCTAAAGTACTGGAAAAGAGAGATTCAATAGTTTCTGTTGCAACATCGAGTTCCTCTAGACTATCTGGGATGCTGAGGAGATGAAACTGATGAGGAAGATTATTTACAAAGCAATCTTTAGTGGCAGCAGTGATAGTCCTGCCATATTTGAAGCGAGGGGACGGCTTTGCAGCCTTAGCTAAATTAAGTATACAGGATACTAGATAATGATCTGAGATGTCATCGCTCTGCTGCAGAATTTCAACGGTATCAACATTTATTCCATGTGACAATATTAGGTCTAAAGTATGATTACGGCGATGAGTGGGTCCTGACACGTGTTGCCTAACTCCAATAGAGTTTAAAATGTCTCTAAATGCCAATCCCAATGCGTCTTTTTCATTGTCTACATGGATATTAAAATCACCAACAATTAGGACTTTATCTGCAGCCAGTACTAACTCTGATAGAAAATCAGCAAATTCTTTGGTAAAGTCTGTATTGTGCCCTGGTGGCCTGTATACAGTAGCCAGCACAAATGTCAAACGGGATTTATCAATTACACTACGCAACGTTACATAAAGCACCAAAACTTCAAAGGAATTATATTTGAAACTAGACTTCTGAGTAGTACTGAAGATATTATTATAAATTACAGCAACACCTCCCCCTTCACCTTTCAGACACGGCTCGTGTTTATAACAATAATCTTGGGGGATGGACTCATTTAAAGTAATGTAGTCGTCAGGTTTTAGCCAGGTTTCTGTCAAACACAGCACATCTAGGTTATGATCTGTAATCATATCATTAACAATAGGCGCTTTTGGGGAAAAGGATTGAATATTCAGCAGCCCGAGCTTTATTGTTTGTTCATCTGTATTATATCTGTTATTTATTTTTTTGATTTTTTTTGATTTTTTATTTTTTATTTTTTAAAATTTTTATCAATTAAATGATGTTTGATGGTTTTTTGTATTTACTAAATCGGGGAACAGACACAGTCTCTATGTGTCTGTGTGTCTCTTGGTGTGTCCCTGCTTAAGCTAGCAGGGACACACCAAACACCTCAAGGTCAAAAGAAAAGAAACAATGGGAAGTGTTTCTAGTTCTGTCTAGGGCCTACAGTGTGTTTGGATGGTAACCGTACTTCATGGACTAGGCCTGGCACTGAGGAGTGAGAAGGAGTTACTAATAACCTGTGTAAATCATTAAAGAAACAACAGTTCCCTTTCAGTCGGTCAAGTTCGACGTACGTCGGTACGTCGTGATCACGTCGGCGCGTTGTTCGTCTTACCTTTCTCATAAAAGCTTGAGCGTTCAGCGCGCCGTGTGCCGTCGAGCGCCTGCTGACAGCGGGGGTTGTCACGGCAACCCAGCGCGTCACTCGGCGCTCTAGATGCGCGGTCAAGACTATGAAACCTCAAACGGGGTTGAGTCCCTTCGCCTATTCCCCGATCTAGTTTTTTTTCTGGTGCACCAGAAAAGAGCTACTTCGGCTAATAAGCCTTGGTGACCTGAGGATTACAGTGGGGCTTCCCCGCCGGGTACATCTCCTCGGGCCCCCACTCCTCTATCGCATCACGAGCGTGCTGAGACTTTGTTCGTGGGTGGTTCATGTTCTCTCATAAGAACATGCCACGTCGGCGCGTTGTTCATCTTGCCCCTTTCATAGGGGCTTGAGTGTTCAGCACGCCGTGTGCCGTCGAGTCTGACGGCCACGCTCACTGTCTCACATGCCTGCTGGAAGCTTACAGATGGGATTGCTGGTCCTAAAAAAAAAAAAAGGGCCAGCGTTTCATTTGGGGCTCTGGCAGAGGACAGATGTCAATTGCAGCATCGGAGAGAGGGCTGTTATGCCCTGGAAATGATAATGCTGAGTTTCACACTATAATAGTGTATGCTCATGCTGAATCAGATTCAGAGCTGACAGCCATGCTTTCCTGGGTGGCTGAGGTATAGTGCAACGCGTAAATCGCCTTGCCTGCCCCTGTGTCTTTCCCGGATGTGCATCGGAAAAATTTAGCAGTGTGGAACTATTTGGTGTCAAAATACGGAACGCCAAAAGGGCCATAATCTGTATAAAGTTTTCCCTCTCTCACTGCTCTCTGTCCTGCATGCACGAGGGCAGTCCCGACCCAGGGGTTATGCAGGAACTGCGTGTGGTGATGGACCTCGCTCTCTGGGTGACGGAAGTCACTGCACGCTCCCTGGGTCAGGCGATGTCCACACTAGTGGTCCAGGAATGTCACCTGGGGCTAAACCTGGCAGATATGCGTGAGCCCGACAAAAGTGCGGTTCCTCAACGCCCCTGTCTGTCAGGCTGGCCTCTTCGGCGACGCCATCAAGAACTTCGCCCAGCAGTTCTTGGTGGCCCAGAAGCAGACAGAGGCGGTTTAAAAAAACATCCTGCCCCGACGACCAGCTGCTGCCTCCACCCAGTCGTCGGCCGCAGCGCCTCCGCCTGCTTGTCGCTGAGGGTATCCCCCTGCGTCTGCCTCCGCCCCTGCTAAGCCAAGTAGCAGCCTCCACCCAGGCAGCAGGTGGCCGGGGCGCAAGAGAGGTGCCCAACTCGTCCAGGGTCCCGTGAGTCCCCTGCAAGGGCAAGCGGCCCTGAAACGGGCAGCCCAGTGAAAAGGAATCTGCTCTCTGGGAGACGGTGTCCGCACCTCTCCCTCCCCCGGAGGAGGACTGGGGGGAGAATATTTTTCAGTTTCGGTCCTGCCGCTGGCTCTCCGGAGTCCAGCGGTACCCACATTCTCAGAGCAGTTTCTTCCCTCCCTGGGCCCTAAGAGGGCCAGGTTGGCAGTGTGTGACGCCCCCGGGCCTTGCCACTCCTTTCCTCCCTTCTCCCCTTCGCCAGGGGGCAGCAGTGTGGGCACCGAGGACGCTCCCCGGGCCTCCTCACCCACACTCTGCCCCACCTTGGAGTACTCAGACAACACTCCGGGCCGCCTCCGGGCCTCCCGAGTCGGGTCTGCGTACTCCACTTCGCTGCCCCACCCCGGGTACGTCTGTGGTGCCGTTGGTCCCGCTTGTTCGGTCTCTGGGGGCCTGGCTAGGTTTCCCCAGGCCGTCTCGCTGGCTCATCCGTACCATCAGACTCGGCTACGCGATTCAGTTCGCACGCCGGATGCCCAAGTACAGGGGCATCCTCTTCACCACCGTGCGGAGCAGCGATGCCCATGTCTTTTGGCGGAGATCGATGTCCTGCTGGCGAAGGACACGATCGAGCCGGTTCCTCCTGCCGATATGAGGTCGGGGTTCTACAGCCCCTACTTCATTGTACCCAAGAAAGGTGGTGGGTTAAGACCAATCTTTCATGTCTCCATTCTCCCTCGACACAGACCGTTCCTACGCTTTGCGTTCGAGGGGAGGGCATATCAGTACAAAATCTTGCCCTTCGGGCTGTCCCTGTCGCCTCGCGTCTTCACCAAAGTCACGGAGGCAGCCATGGTTCCGCTCAGAGAAAGCGGCGTTCGGATTCTCAACTATCTCGACGACTGGCTCATATTGGCCCAGTCCAGGGATCAGTTGTGCGAACACAGGGACCTGGTGCTCCGTCACCTCAGCCTGTTGGGCCTTCGGGTCAACCGAGAGAAGAGCAAACTCTGTCCCACACAGAGGATCTCTTATCTCGGTATGGAGCTGGATTCGGTCAACCGGACAGCGCGCCTCACAGAGGAGCGAGTCCGGTCAGTGTTGAACTGCTTGAATACGTTCAAAGGCAGGACAGCGGTCCCACTGAAATATTTTCAGAGGCTCCTGGGGCATATGGCATCTGCAGCCGCGGTAACGCCGCTCGGATTGCTTCATATGAGACCGCTTCAACGCTGGCTTCACGACCGAGTCCCGAGATGGGCGTGGCAGAGCGGCAAGTACCGGGTCTCAGTTACTCCTTACTGTCGCCAAACCTTCAACCCCTGGGCGGACCCTTCGTTTCTACGGGCGGGAGTGCCCTTAGAACAGGTGTCCAGGCATGCTGTGGTCTTCACGGATGCCTCATCCACGGGCTGGGGGGCCACGTACAACGGGCACACAGTTTCGGGTCTGTGGACGGGGCCCCAACTGTGTTGGCACATCAATTGCCTAGAGTTATTGGCAGTATGTCTCGCCCCGGGGTCGCCTCAAAAAGCCGCTACAGGGCAAGCACGTACTGGTCCGTACGGACAGCACTGCGGCCGTTGCGTACATCAACCGTCAGGGTGCTCTATGCTTCCGTTGCATGCTCCAACTCGCCCGCCATCTCCTCCTGTGGAGTCAGAAGCGTCTGAGGTCGCTTCGGGCCATTCACATCCCAGGTGCGCTGAACCAGACAGCCGACGAGCTCTCTCGTCAGTCGACACCTCCGGGAGAGTGGCGACTCCACCCCCGGAGTGTCCAGCTGATATGGGACATCTTCGGAGCCGCGCAGGTAGACCTGTTTGCCTCTCCGGACTCGACCCATTGCCAGTTGTACTATTCCCTGACCGGGGGCACCCTCGGCACGGATGCACTGGCGCACAGCTGGCCCCGGGACCTACGCAAATATGCGTTTCCCCCAGTGAGCCTTCTTGCACAGACACTGTGCAAGGTCAGGGAGGACAAGGAGCAGGTCTTGTTAGTTGCGCCCTACTGGCCCAACCGGACCTGGTTCTCCGAACTCACACTCCTCGCGACAGCCCCTCCCTGGCCGATCCCCCTGAGGAAGGACCTGCTTTCTCAGGGGCGGGGCACTCTATGGCACCCGCGTCCAGACCTCTGGAAACTCCATGTCTGGTCCCTGGACGGGACGCGGAGGTTCTAGGTGGCCTACCACAAGCTGTGGTAGACACCATCACTTCTGCTAGAGCCCCCTCTACTAGGCGCCTCTACACGTTGAAATGGAACCTGTTCGTTGAGTGGTGTTCTTCCTGCCGGGAAGACCCCCGAAGGTGTTCGGTTAATGTCGTGCTTTCTTTCCTGCAGGATGGGCTGGAGCGAAGGCTGTCTCCCTCCACCCTCAAAGTGTGCGTCGCCGCAATAGCGGCGTATCACGATGCAGTGGAAGGTAAGTCCTTAGGGAAGCACGACTTAATCGTCAGGTTCCTCAGAGGTGCGAGGAGACTGAATCCTCCTCGTCCAACCTCGATACCCTCTTGGGACCTAGCCCTGGTGCTCAGAGCACTTCAGGGTCCTCCCTTTGAGCCTTTGCAGTCTGCAGAGTTAAACATCCTGTCCATGAAGACAGTGCTCCTGACTGCATTGGCCTCAATCAAGAGGGTAGGGGACCTGCATGCACTTTCGGTCAATGAATCGTGCCTAGAATTCAGGCCGGCCAACTCTCACGTTGTCCTGAGACCCCGGCCTGGATATGTGCCCAAGGTTCCAACCACTCCCTTCCGGGATCAGGTGGTGAACCTGCAAGCGCTGCCCTCGGAGGAGGCAGACCCAGCCCTAGCTTTGCTCTGTCCCATCCGCGCCCTCCGCGCCTACGTGGACCGAACTCAAAGCTTAGAACCTCAGAGCAGCTCTTCATCTGTTACGGAGGCCAGCAGAAGGGAAAGGCTGTCTCCAAGCAGAGGTTAGCCCACTGGATAGTGGATGCTATCGTCTTGGCTTACCAGTCCCAAGACGTGCCTTGCCCGTTCGGGGTGCGAGCGCACTCCACAAGGAGTGTAGCTTCCTCCTGGGCGCTGGCCCAAGGCGCCTCGCTGACAGATATATGTAGAGCTGCGGGCTGGGCGACACCCAACACGTTCGCTAGATTCTATAGCCTCCGTGTAGAGCCGGTATCTTCCCGCATCCTCGCCCCCAGTGGCCAGTAGCGCTAAGTGCCCGTTCTAGTGTCGGCTTGCAACGCCACTCCCGCCCTCTGGGCCGGATACGTGCGTCTATTATCTCCAGTTGTGTTCCCCGGAAACGGCTAACCCTGTCGAGCTCCTCCGTCACCCCTTCGGTGTCAGACGTTGCGGCCGTCTGACGCCAGGCCTGCACCGGTATGCTTGTGGAACGTGTGTGTAGGCTGGGTGCCATATGTAGCGGTTCCCTAACGGCAACCCCATATGTGTATTCTCCACGGTACCAGCTACCCTATTTGGCAAGCCCCGTGTCTTTCCCTTGACAGAGCCCGCTCTGTCGTCTCTGGTGGTGTTCTTTCCCCCCTGGGACCAGGTTGGATCCACCCCAGAGACTGCCATATGTAGTACTACCCTGATAGGTTAGTCCTTATGTGTATTTCACCACCTCTCCTTCCTCTGAAGGACGTGGCTCCGCAGCGTGCCATCTCCACGAGACGCGCACGCTTTCCCAGCGTTATCCAATAGTCACACTGAGTGGGTCTTGCAGGAACAGCAGTGACTGACCTTCCCTGCCGGGAGCCCTGACTCCCACTCCAACATAGGTGTGGTCCAGTGAGCTCAGGCAGGGCGCTGGAAGGGCCAGCATCCCTGGCGTGTTGGTAGGGATCCCAATTCGTCGGTCAGTTCCGACGTACGTCGAACGTGACCGACTGAAAGGGAACGTCTCGGTTACGTATGTAACCCTCGTTCCCTGAAGGAGGGAACGGAGACGTACGTCCCGTCGCCAGGTGCTGTGCTTCAGCTGAAGGCCGAGTCACTTGTCTCGGCTCCTCAGTTGAAAAGCAATGATGCGGTATTCTACTTCCGTATTTATACCCGCGCTGCGGGGCGGTGCGTGGAATGCATGAACCGCATGCCAATGCCCATTGGCTCGTTTTTAATCACTCGAAGTAGATTGGTCTCTGAAAACAGATCCCGATTCGTCGGTCAGTTCCGACGTACGTCTCCGTTCCCTCCTTCAGGGAACGAGGGTTACATACGTAACCGAAACGTTTCTAGAACTATTGTAATCTTATGCAGAGACAAACAAAAGTAAATGAAATAAAATAAAACAGAGGAGGAATAAAGTCAGAATAAAACAAACACACACAAAACAAAAACACAATGGCTTAAACCAGTGATGGGTGTCTTTGAGGCACGCCTTGTAAAGCTTCGGGACTCGCGTGAATAATTTGTATTGAATCAGTGATTCGAAGCGCGCATCAAACTGCTAAAGTCACGTGATTTCAGTAAACAAGATCGTTAAGCATCATAGCAGTTTCAAAATTATTTCAAATTTCCCTTAGTCTAAAGGGGGTCCCAAAGTCTGTAGTCTTTGGTTCGAGTGTTACGCTCTACGTTCACATGTGTCTAGGTGTTAGCAGGGTGCTAACAGCTATCAGTCGAGGTACAGGGCTTTAGCTTGTATATGTGTAGGGTTGCTAAAGAGCTAGCTTTTGCTACACACAGTTGTTTACACAAAGGTCTGTGAAGTTGGTGCTGTGATCAGTGTTATCAGATTCAACGGAAGTGCCTTCTCGCACATTCCGGTGTCATGCGTTGCTAAGAGACCAATGCCAGCTCACAACACAACCCAAACAGAGCAGCGTCTGAGCTGCGCTGAGAGCACGCATTGAGAACTCTAGCGGCCAGTCATGACTCACAAATCAAAACAACACATCACTTCATTGGGCCTTATCCTGATCTATTGCTAGAATACTCACGGCTCACGGCTCACGGCTTTCTACATTTTCTCAAAGGTGGCAAGTTTTCCACAGATTCTTTTAATCTGTCACAAGACCTCACATTTCTGATCAGTTTATTCGTACCACTTCACCATATTTCTAAGCACTCTAAACTGATAGGAACAGGGGATTAACAGTCGTCTTTATCTCTGAATCTAACTCTGCTTTTTATCTGTCATCTATGCTGGCCTACCTGAGGAGCTGTGCACAAGCTGGTCAGCAGGGCCCATTATTTGCCATGGACGACGGAAAGCCCTGGTCCAGAGCCTGGCTTGCATCCCGTCTCCGCCAGCTCTGCCAATACTGCAAGCTTACCCCAGAGTGTTATACGGCTCATTCTCTGCATATAGGGGCTGCTACAACTGCAGCTTCCTCCACTCCTGTCTCTACATTGAAGGCCATGAGGCGATGGTCTTCAGCCACTTATGAATGTTACCTCTGGCCCGATGCTCGAGCCATCCTTAAGAAAAGCTATGAGTGCTGCTCCCTGATCTGAGGCTTGAAAATTAGATATTATAGCTGCAGTAGCTGTTGTGCTTATGTACTTAAAGAGGGGGGGTCTAATGCTATATTATGCATTCTGACTTATTTACACTGTTAAAGAGTTGGATTCCCATGCTAAACATGGCCAAATTAAAAAAAAATTAGTTGGGCGTATGACGGAGTATTTCTCTGCAAAAAATACTCCTTCCGGTTTCTCACAAGTTTCGGAAAGTTTTTTTCGAGTATGTCTCTGTATGTCATAATAGAGGGCGGAAAATCCTTGTATGGACACTTCTCCCGGAAAAGTGCGCGTACACACACACACACACCAACCAGAGCAGGAGCGAGAGCACGGCCATCATTCGGGTAACGCAAGTAGAGAAGGATTTTTCAACAATATCACCGAAGAAGTGTGTTTTTGGTTGTGAGGGAAAGATAACCTTGTTCAGCTTCCCAAATAACCCAGCATTAAGAGAACAGTGGATGCAGTTTGTTTTTCAAATGTTTTATAAGCAAGGCCTGTTGGATTTGCAGATCGTTGCAGGCGGTGAGTAAAATGCATCAAATGTCTGTGTGTTTGTTGGCAATTGGCGTGTAAGTGCATACAATGTGAAAAACACGAACGTATAGTGAATCAAAAGTTATCCAGGGATAATGCTATGCAGTGGTGTAACTTTGTTTTAAAAAGTGGGGGAAGTCATGAGAAGTCATGTTTAACGTGATAGTTTCATCCTTAACGTTACATCTCTTAACTATAGCATAATACAATATTGTCAGACCCAAAATTCTTCACATAGATTCCAGTGGTAGAGCTTTTGTCTGGAGAGCATGTCTGAGATTTGGTTCTGGGTTCGAATCCACCATCGTACAGTTTTTTTTCTCATTAAAACCAAAGGTGTTCATCAGTGTATCAAGAGCAGGGACACGTTTGTGTACATTATTTTTTGTGATTTAACCGGAACAAATAGAGTCTATGATGCAATGACGTGTTGTGTGTGTGCTTGTGTCTGTGTGTGTGTGTGTGTGTGTGTGTGCACATGTAACCCTTTAGCTCCGCCCACTGCACGCCTTTGGCTTTTTTCTGAAAGAGTCGGTACAGCTTAACTGTCTTTTATAAATCTAATAAAACTAAAGACTTTTTTGAGATATGAAGGATACAATACTACTCTGTAGGTACTCAAGATTAGCATGAGATTGGCTGAAACTGTGTCCCCCAATATATATATTATATATTGTAATAATAATATATTGTAATAATTATTATTATTACAATATAATAATTTATATTATTTTTAAATATAAATTACTTCTATCATTAGCTCTATTTACATTCATGTACAGTGCATCTGGAAAGTATTCACAGCACTTCACTTTTTCCACATTTTGTTATGTTACAGCCTTATTCCAAAATGGATTAAATTCATTATTTTCCTTTCCAACCTTTGAAGGATGCACCGAGGCAGTCTAGCCTTCATATGATTTCCTATTTCCTAGCAACGGTGCGAGAGGAGAGCTGCCATCCTGAGACATTATTTGTTAATGAAATTATGGAGCCTGAATTGTTAATTTTTGACTATTTTTTTACCTTACTGGAAGAGATGGTGGGGATGTTTCACAACTGAGTGATGTACACTATATTGCCAAAAGTATTGGGACGCCCCTCCAAATCATTGAGTTCAGGTGTTCAATCACTTCCATGACCATAGGTGTATAAATCAAGCACTAGGCATGCAGACGCTTCTACAAACATTTGTGAAAGAATGGGTCGCTCTCAGGAGCTCAGTGAACTCAAGCGTGGTACCGTGATAGGTTGCCACCTGTGCAATAAGTCCGTGAAATTATTCGTGAAATTTCCTCACTACTAAATATTCCACGCTCAACTGTTAGTGGTATTATAACAAAGTGGAAGCAGTTGGGAACAACAGCAACTCAGCCACGAAGTGGTAGGCCACGTAAAATCACAGAGCGCGGTCAGCGCATGCTGAGGCGCACAGTGCGCAGAAGTCACCGACTTTCTGCAGAGTCAATAGCTACAGACCTCCAAACTTCTGTGGCCTTCAGATGAGCTCAAGAACAGTGTGTAGAGAGCTTCATGGAATGGGTTTCCATGGCTGAGCAGCTGCATCCAAGCCTTACATCACCAAGTGCAATGCAAAGCGTGGGATGCAGTGGGGTAAAGCACGCCGCCACTGTACTCTAGAGCAGTGGAGACGTGTTCTCTGGAGTGACCAATCACGCTTCTCTGTCTGCCAATCCCATGGACGAGTCTGGGTTTGGCGGTTGCCAGGAGAACGGTACTTGCCTGACTGCATTGTGCTAAGTGTAAAGTTTGGTGGAGGGGGGATTATGGTGTGGGGTTGTTTTTCAGGGGTTGGGGTTGGCCCCTTAGTTCCAGTGAAAGAAACTTTTAATGCTTCAGCATACCAAGACATTTTGGACAACTTCATGCTCCCAACTTTGTGGGAACAGTTTGGGGCTGGCCCTTTCCTGTCCCAACATGACTGCGCACCAGTGCACAAAGCGTCGGTCCATAAAGACATGGATGAGTGAGTTTGGTGTGGAGGAACTTGACTGGCCTGCACAGAGTCCTGACCTCAACCCGACTAAACACCTTTGGGATGAATTAGAGCGGAGACTGCGAGCCAGGCCTTCTCGTCCAACATCAGTGCCTGACCTCACAAATGCGCTTCTAGAAGAATGGTCAAAAATTCCCATAAACACACTCCTAAACCTTGTGGAAAGCCTTCCCAGAAGAGTTGAAGCTGTTATAGCTGCAAAGGGTGGGCCAACTCCATATTAACCCCCTGGAGTCGGCAGTGCCAAAGAGACTCAAATAACTCTGTCGATTTTTATCATTCAGGCAAGTGTTATACATCATTATAATCTGTTGCGTTTCTACTTTTATTTGTGTACAGTCACAATAAAAACAAAATGCTGTGCTTTTTGCAAAATAAAGAAAACAAACATGATGCGTGATCTGCAGCCTCTCTGTCAACGACGTCTAATCTGATTCTCTTCAGAAAATGACCTGTAACTTAGTGAATACTTATCACACAAACATGAGACATATGTCTAAAGAAACGTTAAAATGTCAGGTTTTAAAAAATGCAAATCGAAAACAAATGTTCTGTGTTTATGTAATCTGTTTGAAAAGAGATGTCAGTCGTTCGCGAGCCTCTTCATTATCCGCTAATGCGCCACGCCCACGGAGCGCGCGTTCTTTTGAGATTCAAATCTGACGTGATCCATGAGAGTAGAGATAACACCCACATCAACTCGAATGAACACATCAAGAGAGTACATGTGCTTTACATCGTTTTGAGATGCGTTGAGGAATAATCCTGGATTAATTTACCTCAGAAAAAGCTGTTTATTTCTAAGACTAACTGCCAGCCGATTGTGAGGTAAGTTTATTCTGTTAGTTTATGTGAATATTAAACCGTAAAAGGCTGTTTAAATATGAATCCTGCTGCAACATAAAAGGTCATAGACGTAAGACTGTTTAGACAGGATTTCTTTGGCCTGTTTTGGACAGATTATGAAGTGTTTATTGTAAAATAGCCTAGTTTTTACATCAATAAAGCTTTTGTTCGCAAAATTCTGCTCGGATGCTATAAGTTTACAATGTGTACAATATGCTACTTGTAGCCATTAAAACGTATTTTGTTTCATATTGATGTTTAAATATTATAGCCTAATGTTATTTTTTAATCTAATCTATGTTGATTGTGAAAAGTGAACAGCACGAGTAATAAAGGACACATTTGATGTGCAATATATCAGAAGACATGGAGTTTGTCAAAAATTTTGACCACTTCATTAAGTTTTGTTTTGTAGAAATCCTTTCTTTACAGTGAATTTAATTTTGTATAAATTGTATCTTAATTTTAATCAATGTTTTTAATATATTTGCTTCTTATGTAATAAATAAGAAGCAAATATAGCAGACAATAGCCTTAGCGCTGGCGTGATCATGCATTGCACACGTCTCACAAATGAACCGAAACTCGAAATGATATTTGAGTATTGTGTGTATCGGATAGTTTACAAAATCAAATGATTCAGAATTTTTTTGCCATTGAAATGACTGGGAAAAAAGTGTCCCAATCAACCTGAATTCACCCTATACTCTTTGAAATCATAATTGCATTACATTATGTTGTTTTAAATCCCAAATATTTTACTTATAACATTCATCATTACCAATTATTCAGTTATTTGTATTTACTGAATACTGAATTGTGTTTAGTGTCACAATATTACTGTTTTTTTAGTATGAGACTTCTTTCAAAAACATTAAAAATAGAAGTCAAATCTTTTGATAATTTAAAATGTAATAGGCCTTTGTAATATGCCTTTGTTGACTAAATTTTAAATAAACTACAACAAAATATATTTCTTTTGTCCTGTTGCTTAGCTCCCTCTCAGTCACATACCTGAGGCTCATTCATTATGCAGCTCATTATGCGGCTCATTATGGGTTCTTTTGTTCTCTCAGGTGTGATTCACAGCATTATTCATGATCGTTCACGCCTCCTCGCATACAGCCTTTGTAAAGAAAAAGTGTCTTACAAAATTTAAATCAATATATTGTTTTATGTGAATTAATAGGCACAATGATTCTCACATCAGTTTGAAGCAAAAACTCTAGGCAACATCACCCATTAGTCAAAAGTCTTGTGGACACATATCTGTTGTAGTTTTGAGGCCTTAATTCAGTGACTTACATTTTTAGTTTTCTCAAAAACCACGCATAAACGTTATTCTCTCAAAAATACAAGCATGTACATACATGTTGCTCTCATATTATGGTAGCCCAGTTTGTGCTGAATAATATGTTTATAAGCAACCGAAAAAAGCACAAATGTCAGAGCATGTCAAAACTTCTAAAGGGCCCCAAAACAGCTCAGACTTCAGAGAGTTAAACCCTACGGATTAAGAATGGGATGTCATTAAAGTTCATCTTCTTCTTCGGTTGTCCATCGAAATCCGATGACAACGTCCACGCCTTTAATGGTGAGATCTTTGATGGCTGAACAGTCCTATCCTGGACCCACAAGCTCTATTGCAGGTGGGGCATATATATGTGATGGTGGTGGTAGCGGTGGCAGCCATGGCTGTATTTCTCCTGGCTCGCTTCTGCTGTCTTCTGGTTGTCCTCTCCATCTCCAGCGTACAAGCCCCATCTCTACACAGCTGTCGCTAGATAGTACAGTCAGCAGCGACATTCTCTAGGTCCTCAGGTCTGATCTTACACTTTCTCACAGCGTTTTTCATCTGATCCTTATAATGCTTCTTCAGCCCTCCAGCTGACTTTTTAAGTATTTCAGTGTGAGGCAAACGATTACGCTAGGTAATTCCCAGGATGCGCTGGAGGCAACTTATGTGGAAGCGCTCTAAGGACTTGATGTGACGGCTGTAGGCTACCCAAGCTTCACAGCTATAGAGGAGGGTGGTGACGCAGACCGATTGGTATACGGCGACCTTTGTGGAGGGATGAAGGTTCTTGACTCTGAGCCGAAGTTTCCCAAAGGCAGCTGATGCCTGTTTAATGCGGCTCTGGATTTCGTTGTCAATGCCTCTATCCTCAGAGAGAATACTCCCCAGATATTTGAAAGATGGCACTTCTGACAGCTGTTCATCCTCAACAGTGAAGGCAAGTAGTGTGGGTGGGACATTGGTACTCCATTTGCATACCACTTCTGTCTTGGTGGTATATACAGCCAGCCCCATCCTGCTGTACGCCCTCACCACCACAGCAAGGACAGATTGAAGATCCTCTGGAGTATGGGCCACAAAAGCACAGTCGTCTGCATACTGCAGCTCCAGGACCCGCTCTCTACAGAGTTTTGTGGTTGCGTGAAGCCTCCTAATGTTAAAGAGGTTGCCATCTAGTCTGAGGTCCACTGCCACACCGCTGCTGTTTTCAATCTCGTTGTGGAGAAGCTTGGTGACACATGGAAGGAAGATGTTAAAGAGCACTGGTGCTAGTACACGACCCTGCCTCACCCCTGTGCGTACAAGGAAGGGCTTGGACTCTTGTCCGCCTATGGTCACCCGAGCAGTAATCCCATCATGGAACTGGCGGAGGATGCTAACAAATTTTTTGGGACAGCCAAACCTGAGGAGGACATCCCATAAGAGCTCTCTTTGCACAGTGTCGAATGCTTTCAAGAGATCAACAAAGGCCAAAAACATGTCCTGATGTTGCTCCCGGCACTTTTCCTGAAGCTACCGGGCTGTGAAGATCATGTTGATCGTGCTCCCATTATTCCTAAATCCACACTGCGATTCAGGCAGCATTGACTCTGAAGCAGCACCTTGGCCAGGACCTTACCACCAACAGAAAGGAGTGATATGCCCCTACTATTGCCGAAGATGGCCTTGTCACCCTTGTTCTTATAGATGACAACAATGTTTGCATCTCTCCATTGCTGTGGGATGTTCTCATCAGTCCAGGCCTTGGTGATGTACTGGTAGAGGGTGTGCATACATATGTACCCTCCCTTCTTCAGTAGCTCAGCAAGGATATTATCAACGCCAGGGGACTGTTGTTCGTAAGGGAACGGACAGATGATAGACCCTCCTGAAAGGTTGGTGGTAGACTGAGGTCGTGGATGGGAGGAAGTTTAGGCAGTTTGTCCATGATGGTGGAGTCTGCATCAGAGTCCTGATTAAGCAGGGTGTCAAAATTGTCAGCCCACCTCAGCAGGATACTATTCTGATCCTTCAGAAGTGTTAGACCATCTGCTGTTTTCAGGGAAGTGATGCAGCGATTTGTTGGACTGTAGATGGTTTTGACAGCATTATAAAATTTATGCATGTCATTTTCATCGGCAAAGGACTGGATTGCATATGCCTTTTCAGTCCACCACTCATTCTGTATGGCCCGTATTTCCTTTTGCACTTTCCTCCGAGTTGCCTGCCAATGCTGTCTGGTCTTGGTGGATAAAGGGTTGTCTAAAGTTGTGTGTCTGTGTGCTTTGCGCATTTCCTTAAGCAAGTTGTGGATGGTATCTAAGTTATCGTCAAACCTTGGTGGTTGGTGGTCTTGGTGGTTCCTGCTCTTATAGCCGATGGATTGGGCTGCTGCATCATAGAGCACAGAGCTAATATAGGTCCACTGTTGTTCCATGGTGTTTTCTGAGCTAAGACAAGGTTCCGACTCCCTTAGTTTCTCAGCTAGGAGGCATCGAAACTCACTTCTTGTTTCTACGTCTCCCAAGCGGTTACAATTTAGCCTTTTTTTGTTGGGCTTTTGCAGCCGCAAGGGGGAACGGACTTTCATACAGAACTTGGCCACAATCATACAATGGTCAGTCCAGCACTCTGTCAAAACTTTTGGCAATATAGTATCTCAGGCTTAGTCAAGACCATGGCCAGGTAAGTTAAACTGGTTTGCTGTGTCCAAATTCAGAGGCTTGTCCTTAATTATCAGATTACACTTTAAGTGTAAGTATTGGGTTTCAACTTACTTGAATAATATAATGATACATATGAAAATAAAAAATACACAAAGTGGTTCAAATGTTGACTTATACCTTACCAAGATGTGATTTTGTACAGTTTATTTTCTTGACTATGGTGAACATACTTAGACAGTTTTTTTCCACACAGTTGAATATAAAAAAGTCCAGTACAAATGTTACTGCTGCTCGTCATCGGCAGCTGTTACAGTTGCTAGGCAACAAGAACAGTCCTTGGGATGCAGCAGTAGTTAGCAACAATTTGTTAATATTCTGACAATAAATGTTGTTAGTTTCATTTGCAAAATAACCAGTGGTGGACTGTAAGGAAGTACATTCCTTAAGTATTCACATACAAATGTGAAGTACTGAGGGTTTTTTCTCACAGGACAGCAACACTACAAAAACATGGTCTTTTACAATATCATGCACTGTTGTACATTAAACTACCCAACAGTATATAGAGTACTACAGTAGTAATATCAATGCAAAATGTCTCCAGTTACTATCATAACCTCGGTTCCCTGAGAGACGCTGTAGGAACTCCTCCTCTTCTCTACTTTTCTTGAACCTTATTTATTTAACTGGGCTATTATCTCCAGTACAGGACAGTGTCTCACCTGGGGTCAGAGGTCACTGCTCCATCACTGAATTTAACAGGAGGATCCATGGATTGATTGCTCTTCAGAGACACACAGCTGGGATCTGGAGATGAAGATCTCTTCCTCCTCTTGAAGATACTGAGATATAATAATAATAATTCATATACATCTTTACACTGTAATTAATATAATATCATTTATTCAAATGATCTCTTGCTGTTGTATGAGTCTGTCTATTGTCTCCAGTACAGGACAGTGTCTCACCTGGGGTCAGAGGTCACTGCTCCATCACTGAATTTAACAGGAGGATCCATGGATTGATTGCTCTTCAGAGACACACAGCTGGGATCTGGAGATAAAGAGCTCTTCCTCTTCCTCATTTCAACGTTTGACATCTTCGCTGTATATGGAAACATTACATTAATATTACATTTATGCATTTTGCAGATACTTTAATTCCAAGTAATTTACAGTATATTTCAGCACATATCCCAGCCAACAAAATGTGTACTAAGAATGTCTTGCTAATGTTTCAATTAAGTTATGAAAACATTGTTCCCTTTTGTTCAGTCACTCCGAGTTACGTCAGTGACTGACGAATGGGGGTTTTGCTTAGAAGCCTTCGAGTTCTTACAAAACGAGCCAATGGCAATGAATTGCCATGGGTCTGCGGAATTTGCATAGTGTAGCTCCGCCTCACCTGGTGGGTATATAAGGAAGGACGCTGGCAATATCGCATTATGTTTCTGCTTTGGAGCCAAGAGCATCTCTTCACTCCTGCAAGCCTGAATTCTGAGTTCTCTCTTCAGTTCTTCGAGACAAGCTACTCTCCAGTGTGTTGGTGTGATGGCGCGTTCCAGCGATCTCACATTGCCTGCCTGCTGATCTGTGCAGTGATCTGCAACAGCTGTGTGTATGTGTTTCCCTGGGCATTTCAACACTTCTGCAGAGCTTTCCTCTCACAAAAAGAGCTTGCGCGTGGCACGTCTTTTTAAAGATGTTTTTTTTAAAGATCTTTTTAAAGATTCTGGGTGCGGTCAATCTCTGTTGCCGTCTGATGGGCACAATCACTGCTTGACGTGTTTGGGCTTACAGCATGCTCAGGCAGCATTTGTGAATGAGTCATGTTCTCCAGCGAGTGGTCGGACTGAAGCAGCGGGACCGTCTGTTGACACCTCGTGTGTTTTGTTCGGCACTCCAGATGGTGACGAGATGTCGATCGCCGCATCTCAAGGTGGGCTAGAGTCCTCTGGAGATTCGGCTGTGCTGCCGCCTTCGGGTGTGCCAGCATTGGCCGAGTCCGACCCAGAGCTGACAGCCATGTTATCTCGGGCAGCAACGAGCATCGGGCTGGTGTGGAACCCTCCGCCCTGTCACGAGCGCTCGCGGTTGGCCGATTGGTTTTTGGGGGCAGTGCGCCCTGACAGCCGTCAGGCCCCGCCCCCAATACCTTTCTTTCCCGAGGTGCATGAGGAGGTCACGCGGTCCTGGAAGTCCCCGTTGTCTTCCCGTGACCGTTCGGCAGGCTCCTCCGCCTTCTCTGCCCTCGATGGGGCCACGGCCAAAGGGTACACTGGGGTCCCCCCGTTGAATGCTCTGTTGCGATGCAACTGTGTCCGCAGAGTGCTTCGACGTGGCGTGGCGATCCTAAGCACCCCTCCAAAGCCTGTAGGCTCTCGTCTACTTCAGTGGCGAAGTCCTAAAGAGCTGCAGGAGGGGCCGCCGCCTCTTTGCACATGCACGAGGGTAGAGCCGACCCAGGGCTCATGGATGAGCTGGGCGACGAAGGTGACCGCACGCTCCCTGGGTCAGGTGATGTCCACAGCTGTGGTCCAGGAGAGACACCTGTGGCTTAACCTGGTCGATGTGAGAGAGGCTGAGCGAACCCGGTTCCTCAACTCTCCCATATCCCAGGCTGGCTTCTTCGGCGGCATGGTCGAGGACTTTGCCCAACAGTTCTTGGCCGCCCAGAAGCAGACTGAGGCCATTAAACATGTACTGCCCCGGCAGCCAGCTGCTGCAACCCAGCCGCCAGCTCAGTCGCCTCAGCCTGCTCGCTGCCGAGGGCAGCCCCCTGCGGCTCCTGCCCCTCCCGCCCGGCCCCAGCAGCAGCCTTCACCCGGGCCGCGCCGTGGAGGTGGTCACAGGAAGGCGCCCCAGTCCACTCCAGCCCTGCAGCCTGCCAAACGCCAGGCAAAGCGGTGCTCCTGATGTGGACAACTCAGAGATGGGTTCCAGTTCTTTCCAGGAGATGGTAGCAGGGCCACTCCTTCTCCCGGTGGAGGGCCGGGGGAGAATCCTTTGTTCCGCTACTGGCCCCCGGGCCAGCAGTGCCCAGAAAGAACTCATGTCCCCATCTCTGAGCCCCCTGAGTCCGTGGATGGCAGTGTGCGCCGCCCAAGGGCCTCGCCACTCTCGTCCCCCTCTGGTGCCAGACTCCTGTCAGAGCAGACCCCAGTGGAACGCACGTCCTTCCCTGGTCTCCTCTGTCAGGACACAGCAGATGACTGTGCCCCCACACCGGGTCACTCCGCCTCGCTGCCCCACCCGGGGTACGTCTGTGGTTCGCATGACCCCGCTGGTTCAGTTCTTGGGAACCTGGCTAGAGCTTCCCAACCTGTCCCGCTGGCTCGCGAGAACCATCAGGCTCAGCTATGCAATTCAGTTTGCACGGTCTCCTCCCCGCTTTCAGGGAGTCCGCTATATTGTGGTAGGTGGCAATGCCTCTGTCATGCATGCGGAGGTCGCTACCTGAAACTACTGAAACTATTTCAGAGGCTCCTGGGCCATATGGCATCCGCAGCCGCGGTCACGCCGCTCGGACTGCTTCATATGAGACCGCTTCAGCACTGGCTTCGCGATCGAGTCCTGAGATGGGCATGGCAACCAGGTACGCTCTGGGTACCAGTGACTTGGGCCTGCCATCGGACCTTCACCCCGTGGTTGAACCTCTCCTTTCTACGGGCCGAGTGCCCTTAGAACGAGTTTCCAGGCATAGTCCGGACAGACAACATGGCCACAGTAGCGTACATCAACCGACAAGGTGGTCTATGCTCCTGCCGTATATCGCAACTCGCCCGCCATCTCCTCTTATGGAGTCAGAAGCATCTGCGGTCGCTTCATGCCATTCACATTCCGGGAGACCTGAACCATGCAGCCGACGAGCTCTCACGGGTTCAGCCACTTCCTGGAGAATGGAGACTTCATCCCCAGATGGTTCAGCTGATTTGGGAACAGTTCGGCAACGCACAGGTAGATCTGTTTGCCTCCCACGAATGCCCGGTCGGGTCCGTGCTCTCCGTCCTCAAAGAGGGGTTGGAACGAAGGCTGTCTCCTTCCACCCTGAAGGTTTACGTGGCCGCTATCTCTGTGCACCACGACCTTGTGGAGTCAAAAACGGTGGGTCAGCACGACCTGGTCATCAGGTTCCTGAGGGGGGCTAGGAGACTAAATCCTCCTCGCTCTCCTCTCATACCCTCTTGGGACCTCGCAGTGGTCTTATCTGCCCTGCAGAGAGCTTCCTTTGAGTCAGTTGAGCTTAAGTTCCTGTCTATGAAGTGAAGTCAAGTCAAGTCACCTTTATTTATATAGCGCTTTTTACAATGCCGATTGTATCAAAGCAGCTTCACAGTGTTAACAGGAAAATAGTAACAGAATGCAACAGAATTTGATTCGGCTGTACAGCCGAATCTGGAGAAAACGGTGATGTCATCCAGCTAATTTCAATTATCATATAGTGTCAATGTGGGCAGATCAGTAATATAACTGAAATTTTAGTGTCCCCAACTGAGCAAGCCAAAAGACAAAGGCGACGGTGGCAAGGAACCAAAACTCCTTCAGTGGCCAGAATGGAGAAAAAAACCTTGGGAGAAACCAGACTCAGTCGGGGGGCCAGTTCTCCTCTGGCTGACGAACAAATAGTGTATGATTATGATTCTGGCAATATTACAGGTCAGAAGTCATATTAGATCGAAAGATATTCGCAGGATTATTCGAAATATTGGAGATTGGTCTTCACGCCGGAGACGAGTTTAATGAGGATGTCGTGTCGATGCGGCATTTACAGGGGGGAGTTTAATTGACACGGTCTCTACAGACACTTCAGGGATGCGTTGGTCATGTCTAGGAGCAGGTCCACCATCTGGTCTGGATACGGCCCGGATCCGGCCGACTGCAGTAAACCTCGGGATAAACAGAGAGACTAACATTAGCGTAGATGCCATTCTTCTTATGATGTAACGAGTACATCAGGTGTTATGGGAAGTGTTCCCGGTTCCGGCTGACCTAGTTAATGCAGCCTAAAACAATCATTTAACTGATTTGAATAATATAAATTAAAAATGTTTTATGTGTATATCATAGTAAAGAGATGTGTTTTTAGTCTAGATTTAAACTGACATAGTGTGTCTGCTTCCCAAACAATGCTAGGAAGACTGTTCCAGAGTTTAGGTGCTAAATAGGAAAAGGATCGACCACCTGCAGTTGATTTTGATATTCTAGGTATTATCAACTGGCCAGAATTTTGAGACCGTAATAGACGTGATGGAGTATAATGCGTTAAGAGCTCGCTCAAATACTGGGGAGCTAAACCATTTAGTGCTTTGTAAGTAATCAGCAAGATTTTAAAATGTATACAATGTTTAATAGGGAGCCAGTGCAGTGTTGACAGAACCGGGCTAATATGGTCATACTTCCTGGTTCTAGTAAGAACTCGAGCTGCTGCGTTTTGGACCAGCTGCAGTTTGTTTATTAAGCATGCAGGGCAACCACCCAGTAGAGCATTGAGGTCTAGCCTTGAGGTCATGAACGTGTGAGCTATCTGTTCAGCATTTTGCATTGAAAGCATGTGCCGTAATTTAGATATATTTTTAAGATGGTAGAATGCAGTTTTACAGATGCTAGAAACGTGGCTTTCAAATGAGAGATTGGTATCAAAGAGCACACCCAGGTTCCTAACTGATGACAAGGACTTGACAGAGCAGCCACCAACCAGTATTCTAGGTTATTACTTGTGGAGTTTTTTTGTCCAATAATTAAAAATTCTGTTTTTTCTGAATTAAGTTGCAGGAAATTACAAGTCATCCAATTTTTTATATCAGCTATGCATTCCGTTAATCTTGTGAATTGAAAAAGAGACATGCATCTAACATTTTATGCTAACAGATAACTTGCATTATATTATGATTTAACAAATAACAAACGATCTATTAAAGTTACTGGAAAGACGTTTGTTCATAAGTTTGAGAGAACATTGCCAGAACGTTAGCCTTGTTATTTGGGATGTTCTCTGTGAACATCAAAGATATGAACTAGAGATGCACCGATGTATCGGCCGCCGATATTTATAGGCTGATTTTTGATCAATTTACAACCATCGGCATATCGGCTATAGCATGAAAAAGGCCGATATAACAAACCAATGGTTTATTAATTAGCTGCGTGAAGGCACTGAACTGTATAATGTCTGTTGCATAATCCAAGATTATAATGTAATATTCCTGCTGCCCTGCTGTCTCCGTTTTCATGTTAATCAAACAAAAAAATGACCAAAAGAAAAAATTGCTCACTATTGACTAAATAACTTTCATAAGGATTCATTTCCACGACACGGAAAATGCAGACGGAATCCAGTCATAAAAACAGAATTTACTGCATAACACGGAATTTGTCAAAGTTTTGATGAATAAATAAAACGTAGGTCAGTACACTTAAATCACATTGCGATATATACTAGTGTCTGTGAATGTTAAGCCGCAAAAAGACTGTTTAAATATGAATCCTGCATGTTTCTGTGTGTCTCTGTGTGAATGAATGGCGCAGACGCGCAGTTTCATTTACCTCACACACACACACACACACACACACACACTGAAACTCGCGGCGTTTTTCATCCTCTGCCGCCTCAGTAAATGAGGACATGAATGCATCTCCAGTCACTTCAAGAATATTTTACCGTTTCATTCGGCAAAATCTATCGTCATATCATAAACACACAGAAACTCAAAGGTCTTACCGGCAACCCGTCAAAATAAAAGTTCAGTTTAACAAATAATTGTGAGAGAAATATATTAATGTTGTACACTAGAATTTTGCTACATCTCAATGTAATAATAATATATGTATTTATTTTATACAGTGAAGAATATGCAGTGTTATTTAACATTTGTTTACTTTATTTCTGTACCTGGAAACTGTTAAACCTACCTAAAAAGCACTGTTTATTTCATATGTACAGTGGGGAGAACAAGTATTTGATACACTGCCGATTTTAAGGTTTCCCCACTTACAAAGCATGTAGAGGTCTGTAATTTTTATCATAGGTACTCTTCAACTGTGAGTGACGGAATCTAAAACAAAAATAATTTTTAAGTAATTATTTTGCATTTTATTGCATGACATAAGTATTTGATACATCAGAAAAGCAGAACTTAATATTTGGTACAGAAACCTTTGTTTGCAATTACAGAGATCATACGTTTCCTGTAGTTCTTGAACAGGTTTGCACACACTGCAGCAGGGATTTTGGCCCACTCCTCCATACAGACCTTCTCCAGATCCTTCAGGTTTCGGGGCTGTTGCTGGGCAATACGGACTTTCAGCTCCCTCCAAAGATTTTCTATTGGGTTCAGGTCTGGAGACTGGCTAGGCCACTCCAGGACCTTGAGATGCTTCTTACGGAGCTTAGTTGCCCTGGCTGTGTGTTTCGGGTCGTTGTCATGCTGGAAGACCCAGCCACGACCCATCTTCAATGCTCTTACTGAGGGAAGGAGGTTGTTGGCCAAGATCTCACGATACATGGCCCCATCCATCCTCCCCTCAATACGGTGCAGTCGTCCTGTCCCCTTTGCAGAAAAGCATCCCCAAAGAATGATGTTTCCACCTCCATGCTTCACGGTTGGGATGGTGTTCTTGGGGTTGTACTCATCCTTCTTCTTCCTCCAAACACGGCGAGTGGAGTTTAGACGAAAAAGCTCTATTTTTGTCTCATCAGACCACATGACCTTCTCCCATTCCTCCTCTGGATCATCCAGATGGTCATTGGCAAACTTCAGACGGGCCTGGACATGCGCTGGCTTGAGCAGGGGGACCTTGCGTGTGCTGCAGGATTTTAATCCATGACGGCGTAGTGTGTTACTGGTTTTCTTTGAGACTGTGGTCCCAGCTCTCTTCAGGTCATTGACCAGGTCCTGCCGTGTAGTTCTGGGCTGATCCCTCACCTTCCTCATGATCATTGATGCCCCACGAGGTGAGATCTTGCATGGTGCCCCAGACCGAGGGAGATTGACCGTCATCTTGAACTTCTTCCATTTTCTAATAATTGCGCCAACAGTTGTTGCCTTCTCACCAAGCTGCTTGCCTATTGTCCTGTAGCCCATCCCAGCCTTGTGCAGGTCTACAATTTTATCACTGATGTCCTTACACAGCTCTCTGGTCCTGGCCATTGTGGAGAGGTTGGAGTCTGTTTGATTGAGTGTGTGGACAGGTGTCTTTTATACAGGTAACGAGTTCAAACAGGTGCAGTTAATACAGGTAATGAGTGGAGAACAGGAGGGCTTCTTAAAGAAAAACTAAGGTTTTGTGAGAGCCGGAATTCTTACTGGTTGGTAGGTGATCAAATACTTATGTCATGCAATAAAATTTAGATTCCGTCTCACAGTTGAAGTGTACCTATGATAAAAATTACAAACTTCTACATGCTTTGTAAGTGGGCAAACCTGGAAAAATGGCAGTGTATCAAATACTTGTTCTCCCCACTGTATCTTTGTTCTGTTGTATTTGTGTTGGCCTGCTGAATGTTAAATGGATTCAGTCTATGTTCATTAGAAATTATTTGATAATGCAGCAATAAACTAGCTAGTAGGTTATACGTTAATGTATGTTTTTTTTTTTTTTACTTTGCTGATTTAAAACATTATAAAAACACTATCTAGACTGGGTAAACCCAGCCTGATCTGCCAGCGATTTGATTTCGCCCTGCAGCTCAGTCTGGAAACCTATACATTCATTTCTACTGCTTCTGTTACATTTTTGTGGGAATCAATCACAGACTGGCTTATCCACCTGGCTCGCTATTGGCGGGTTTAACACGATGACGGATAGAGAAGTAATGGGTTGTTGCCCATTGATCATGCCTCTTGTGGTCTGATTGGTTGAAGGACTATCCAATTGCGTACAGAGTCATTTGAATTATGCTGGTTGATCAGGCCTCTTGTGCAGTAGAAAATACATAGCAGACTCCCCAGACCAATGTTCAATCTTGAATTGGTCTGGTGATAGCCAGACAAAACACTATCTATTTTAATGACAAAATTTCAAATAAGAGGGCAAGTGACAAATATCGGTATCGGTATTGAAATCGGCCAATAACTGTTTGTTAAAATCAGTATCGGCCCCAAAAATCCTATCGGTGCATCCCTAATATGAACACAACGAAGGCATCACTGAATCATAAAATGAATGAATCTAGGGCTGAGCGACATGGCCAAAAAATTATCACAATGACATTTTTAATATTAGTTGATATTGATAATTATCACGATAAATGTCAAATCTTTACTTCTTTCAAATAAAAGGCAGATTTCTCCTCCTGAGTGAAAGTTGTAAAAACCAGACAGTTAACTGTGGTTATCATCCAAAGATGACGATATTGAAATGGTCAATAAAAAGGTAGCACAATTCTGTTACATATTCGAGCTTACTAGAGCAGATTAGTTTAATCGCTGATCTGTCTCGCCCATACGTAAATGTAATATATGTACATATATGTCCCTATATCCGAGTAGTGATGTCATATATGTTTCATATAAGGCAATACATTATTAGCACATATATACATCCTCACGATATATTAAGATATAGGTTTATACTATGTATGAAATATCCATAGAAGAATTATTATATATACATATATTAAAATGATTTATATGATGACTTTTTATATGGTACTGTATGTTAATGCCATATATGTAAACAATATATGTCTAATTTATATATGCAAGTTTTTTAAACAAAATATATGCAAACATTCAGTATGCTTATATAGGATTTATATAGGATTTTATATGGATTTATATAGTTGTATACCACATATAAAATACCTATAGTAAAATTAGTATATATGCATATATTACAGATATTTATATAATGAATTTCTATATGGCACTGTGCAGTATGTTAAGATCATATATGTAAACAATATAAATTTGTAATAAGTTTATTTAAACATATATGCAAACATTTTGTATGCTCATAGAATTCTCTTATTAATTTTGGGCAGTCTACACTGTCAAATTGTTTTTAATTTTGTTTGAAATTGGATCACATGAGTAACTGCAAAATATAGTTGACAGCAAATGTTCATAACTTGTATTAAAATATATGTAGACTATCAAATATATGAAGCCATGTTTAATAAAGTATATTTGTTTAATTATGCAATTCATATACATAATACAAAAGAATATGAGACAGACATTATGAACATTTTGTCAGGGCTCTGTTACTTGGATAAGGGTTTATTCTTGGTTTGGTGACAGCTCTGACACTCCTATTGTCTTGCGGGTTTGAGTTCGCTCAGATAATGCGCTCTTCTGTGTGAGTGAATTGCTTTGTGTGGTGTTTGGATCCTGGCATCTCATTCTAGTTTGGTTTTGGTTCAGGCTTCGGACATTAATGCTCCATGTGTTTTCTCCCCCCGTTGTGAGCGTAAAGTATGAGCATTCGCTTGGTCTCGTGTGAGCATGTAGATTTGCTTGGGCAGTATACACTCTTTTGTCCGTGTGTTGTGTGTTTGTTTAGCACGCGGCTCGTGCTCATCATCAGCCGCATACTTTCATGTTTTGTTCTGTGTAGCATGCGGATAGTGTTCATTGTAAATTACCCTCAATTACTTGAGTATTTTTTATGGTATCAACCAGAGGTCCCCAGGTAAAAAAATGAAAATTTAGGATATTTAGTTTGTTGTTTTAGTACCTGGTTGAAAAGGAGCAAAAGGTCAGTTACGTATATTTATGCATTTATATATGGCATATTTTGTTTTTATGCTTATTTTTAATGCTTATATGTGGTTGCATAATTAACTTTGTTGTTTATCATTGATGTTATAGTCTTAATTTTTGCAATGTTGTTATAGTCAATTGTTTCTTTTCATTTCAGTGAATTCCTTGCAAATACTGATATTGTTTTGTTTGTTTGTTGTAGCTCTTATGGTGTTGTGAGTCAGATAAGGTGTATTGTGGAGTTAAACAAGGATAATAAATGGAAAAAGGTGTAAGAATCGGTTTTACTGCTAAGACAAAAGCTGAAGATCCAACCCCCTGCAATAGAACAATAAAACTCACTAATCTGGAGAGAAGATCTCACAGAAAGAGTGTAGGACATCGGCCTGCCCAAACCCTTCCTCTGATTCAAGTCACAGAATGCAAATATACCACAGATGATGTATCTTGTTAATCTATTGTTTTTCCCCTTTCATGTATGGTATCTTTTTAAAGATCTCAGTGTGATTGGTAAAATGGTCTCAACTTCACTGCTGTCACTGGTAGGAAGAGAAAGATTGAAACTTATGAGAATTCTGTTCTCCTTTTGAGTAGTCTCAGAAGATATCTGATCCTCTCCCCCGAAACCAGGTGTTTGTGTTGCAGATATTTACAACCCTTTTGTTCTGGTCTGGGTATTTAAGGAAGGGTAGCAGAGCTGCCATTTGGGAACATTCTGTAGCCAGAGCCCCCATGCAGTGCTGTGTCAGTGTCCGAGAGGCACTCACACACACTGTATGTACAGTGCCAGATATAATGACTCTTTGAAACTATTTTCATGTTACTTTGTAATTGTATTTTATATTTTTATGCTGAAAGTTGTGTACCATGGATTCGTGTTTCATTATCTTTATGTAAGTTCTGTCTGGCCAAAATAAATGTTAATCTTGATTTATCTTGTATTATTCTGAAATCATTATTCTAGTATGGATCAATGTGGAGTCCTTTATTTCCGCAAATCTTTGGCCAGAATAGATCAAACCGAGGACCCCATGACTGAAGCATGGAGCGCAGCATGCGGGGTAATCCGATTTCTGACTATTACTGTATTAGCAAGTTGCAGCTCTCGTGTCTATTAATCAAATTACACTTTTTGTTGAGTAAGCAGGTGCGACCACTTCAAGGTAAAATATTCACTCTGCAATCCTCTGACTAATATCAGAACTGGCCAGTTTGTGTTCGTGAACGCGCGACTCGCGACGCGTCAGTTTCTGTGCGATATCGGGTCCCTTGATGAACGAATATTTGAAAATAAGAGATACTAAGAAAAATCAACGATCCAAATTAAATCACAACGAATCATCAGCTGTTAAATTACGAACGTAACAAATTGAACAAAGTCACATAAAATTGGAGTCAGATCACTTTATTCATGGAGTCAGATTTAAAATTAGATGTTAATAAATTAAGTGAATTTAACAGAAATGCTGAAAAGGCTTACACGCAGAATCCTTCAACCAAGCCATTAGATTCCATTTTTGGGCTAACGGATGGACCTTACATATTCAATAACTCTTTTGGGCATCATGCAGTGTGGCAGATAATAACATGCGTCTTGACACGACTATGGATGCAAACCTAAATGATCCTTCTAGAAAAGAATAAAAGTGCCAAGAACAAAAAAAGTATGTATTTTTGTGATATTTTAATTTCTTATTTAATCTTGACAAAGCAATAAATTCATAAGCAAGTGGTAAACCCATAACTCCAGTCCAGGTCTCCACCGTGTTTCATTAGAAATGCTTCATGATGAAATGTAACTTTCGGTTTGTGTTGGTACACATCAATAATCAAAACATTCTTATGCGGTTTAATATAAGAGATAATCATTCCTGTTCAGTATTACAAGCTGTCATGTGACTCACAATGCCCATTAAATGCCCACAAAAACAATGTCCATTAGTCTAAAATGAGCTCCTTTAGAGAATTATTGATGTATTTTCATGTTTACCAGAGACTTCTTCACTCTAAAAAATGATGGGTTGTTTCAACCCAGATTTGGGTCAAAATGGACAAACCCGACCGCTGGGTTAAAAAAAATCATTTAAAACATGTAACCCAATGGTTGAGTTAGTCCATAGTTGACCCACATTTGGGTTGAAACCATGCCTTTTTTTATTTGCCATGCTGTATTTCGCACATTTAGAAAGCCTATTTGGCTGTGTGTTATAGTGTTTCTGACAGCTAGATGGCGTCAGAGCATTACTATTATTACTATTATCATTACTATAAAAAAAAAAAAAAAAGCGCTATATAAATAAATGTGACTTGACTACTATTGAAAAAGCATTTATTTAGCTGTCAACGAAAATTTGGTTTTGATTTTACTTAATTGTTCTTGCTGCCAATTAAACGTGTTTTAATGGGTTTGCCTTTACATATTTATATATGTTTTTCATAACTTGCAGTTTGGTTCCGTGATGTTTTAATTGGTGAATTCAGGACACCTTTTGCCATTGGGATGACTGGGAAAAAGTGTCCCATTCAACCTGATTTCACCCCTATATAAAACTGGCAGTGCACCGTGCATATTGAAAACCATTGTAATTATTACTGAAGTTCATGGAAATTTGGGGGTTTTTAAGAATGCAACAGTTTTGCTTAGGGCCCCCAGGACCCAAGTGTAGGATCGGCACTGAACGTGAGAATCCTGATAATGGCGCAACACGTGACTCGACCTCTAGTTACACCACTGATTGTACTCCAGCATCTCCTGTTACATGTTACATGAACAGTTAGAGAACTTGAACATAAAATGAACACTTCAAATGTTTCTGTTTCTCAACACTGAACAGTTACACGGAGATTCGTCTTTTCGATATGGAACAAAAACGAAAGTAAAACTGATGTTACTGCAGCTCATACCATTATAAAATACAAACAGAATTAAACTAAACTCATGTGTTAGTGTTGTATCTCACATTCGCATGTCATATATCAATGTATATGTGAAATATATACCTGTTTGTTCCATTATATTCAGAAGGTTCTCTCCATGTTGCAGGAAGGTGTTTGTTGGGGAAAGGACGCAAGGAAAAGAGACAAGGACGGAGGAATTGAATCAAGTGAAACAGGTTTGGGATGCGCCTCGACTCGCCTGAAATTCAGCCGAGAGTAGGCGTCTGCAGTGAGGGGAGGAGTGAAAAAAGCAAGTAGTGCTCGCTGCAGAGCATCTGGAGCTCAAGGGTGGAGGTTAACCTGTTTAATGGGTTGAGAGATAGGGTTATGGGTAGGGTTAGGGTGTGGTTAGGGGATGCAGCTCCACCCATCATGCCCACAGTAGGAGCTCCAGAGAGCAGAGAGGAGAGAGGAGAGAGGAGGGAGGAGGGAGGAGGGAGGAGGGAGGAGGGAGGAAGGAGGAGGGAGGGAGGAGGGAGGAAGGAGGAGGGAGGGAGGAGGGAGGAGGGAGGGAGGAGGGAGGGAGGAGGGAGGAGGGAGGAGGGAGGGGGCTGGAGGTAATGGCTCTGCAGTGAGGCGAGGAGTGAAAGACTGACAGTTCTCTCTTCTTGTAGTGGATCAGACACCTGCGAGACCAGAGGCGGATATCGCGGGATTCACACTCGTGTGCTTTGTTGCTGATAAACTAGATGTAATTTAACTTCTGTTGCTTTTATATGAAAATAAATATGATGAACAAGACACCCAAAGTTTTTGTTATTTATTTCCATTCGAAAGACGTGTTTATCAATAATTTTTACTTTAATTACATACATGTTTTTATATATTTTTTATAAATATTACAACAATCACATAACCCACAGAGAGATCGCACTGTCAGAGAGATTGGGAATATTCACACATAATTTATACACACATAAAAACATGATATCATGAAACATTTTAAAAGAGATCCATACATCAAATCAAATCACCTTTATTTATATAGCACTTTTTACAATGCCAATTGTTTCAAAGCAGCTTCACAGTGGTAACAGGAAAATAATGCAACGGAATTTGATTCGGCTGTACAGCCACTCTGGAGAAAACGGTGATGTCATCAGCTCATTTCAATTATCATATAGTGTCAATGCGGGCAGATCAGTAATATAGTTGAAATGTAAGTGTCCCCAACTGAGCAAGCCAAAAGCCAAAGGCGACGGTGGCAAGGAACCAAAACTCCTTCAGGGCCAGAATGGAGAAAAAAACCTTGGGAGAAACCAGGCTCAGTCGGGGTGCCAGTTCTCCTCTGGCCGACGAACAAATAGTGTATGATTATGATTCTGGCAGCATTACAGGTCAGAAGTCATATTAGATCAATAGATATTCGTAAGATTATTCGAAAGATTGGAGTCGTCACGCCAGGGACGGGTTTAATGAGGATGTCGTGTCGATGCTGCATTTACAGGGGGGAGTTTAATTGACACAGTCTCTACAGACACTTCAGGGATGCATTAGTCATGTCCAGGCTAAGGTCCACCATCTGGTCCGGATACGGCCTGGATCCGGCCGACTGCAGTAAACCTCGGGATAAACAGAGAGACTAACATTAGCGTAGATGCCATTCTTCTTATGATGTAACGAGTACATCAGGTGTTATGGGAAGTGTTCCCGGTTCCGGCTGACCTAGTTAACGCAGCCTAAAACAATCATTTAACTGATTTGAATAATAGAAAAAATGTTTTATGTGTATATCATAGTAAAGAGATGTGTTTTTAGTCTAGATTTAAACTGACAGAGTGTGTCTGCTTCCCGAACAATGCTAGGAAGACTGTTCCAGAGTTTAGGTGCTAAATAGGAAAAGGATCGACCGCCTGCAGTTGATTTTGATATTCTAGGTATTATCAACTGGCCAGAATTTTGAGACCGCAATAGACGTGATGGAGTATAATGCGTTAAGAGCTCGCTCAAGTACTGGGGAGCTAAACCATTTAGTGCTTTGTAAGTAATCAGCAAGATTTTAAAATGTATACGATGTTTAATAGGGAGCCAATGCAGTGTTGCCAGAACCGGGCTAATATGGTCATACTTCCTGGTTCTAGTAAGAACTCGAGCTGCTGCGTTTTGGACAAGCTGCAGTTTATTTATTAAGCGAGCAGGGCAACCACCCAGTAGAGCATTACAATAATCTAGCCTTGAGGTCATGAACGCATGAACTAACTGTTCAGCATTTTGCATTGAAAGCATGTGCCGTAATTTAGATATATTTTTAAGATGGTAGAATGCAGTTTTACAGATGCTAGAAACGTGGCTTTCAAATGAGAGATTGGTATCAAAGAACACACCCAGGTTCCTAACTGACGACGAGGACTTGACAGAGCAACCATCGAGTGTTAGACAGTATTCTAGGTTACTACTTGTGGAGTTTTTTTGTCCAATGATTAAAAATTCAGTTTTTTCTGAATTAAGTTCTAGGAAATTAATAGTCATCCAATTTTTTATATCAGCTATGCATTCCGTTAATCTTGTGAATTGGTAAGTTTCGTCAGGGCATGAAGAAATATAGAGCTGAGTATCGTCAGCATAACAGTGAAAACTAACGCCATGCTTCCTAATGATATCTCCCAGTGGTAGCATGTACAGGGTGAAAAGCAACGGTCCTAGCACTGAGCCCTGCGGTACTCCATACTGAACTTGTGATCGGTGTGACATCTCTTCATTTACTGCTACAAACTGATAATGGTCAGATAAGTATGATTTAAACCATGCCAATGCAATTCCACTAATGCCAACATAATTTTCGAGTCTATTCAAAAGAATGTTGTGGTCGATAGTATCGAATGCAGCGCTAAGATCAAGTAACACTAACAGAGAGATACAACCACGATCGGATGATAAGAGTAAATCATTTGTAACTCTAATGAGAGCAGTCTCAGTACTATGATACGGTCTAAATCCTGACTGGAAATCCTCACAGATACCATTTCTTTCTAAAAAGGAGCATAATTGTGAGGACACTGCCTTTTCTAGTATTTTTGACAGAAAGGGTAGATTTGAGATTGGCCTGTAAATTACTAATTCTGTAGGATCAAGTTATAATAAGTGGTAAGTTTAATAAGTAAGTATAATAAGTTTTAATAAGTGGTTTAATAATAGCCAACTTTTCGGTACATATCCTAATGACAAGGATGAATTAATGATATTAAGAAGAGGATCTATGACCTCTGGAAGCATCTCTTTTAGTAGTTTAGTCGGTATGGGGTCGAGCATACATGTTGTTGATTTTGATGATTTAACGAGTTTAGCCAATTCTTCTTCTCCTATAGCAGTGAATGAATGTAATTTTTCCTCAGTGACACTACAATGCACTGTCTGATGTGATACTGTAGTAGACGGCTGCATGGTTATAATTTTTTTCCTAATATTATCAATCTTACACGTAAAGAAGTTCAGTAAAGTCATTACTGCTGTGCTGTTTACAAACATCAGAAGTTGAAGTTTTATCTTTGGTTAATTTAGCCACTGTATCGAATAAATACCTAGGGTTGTGTTTGTTCTTCTAAGAGAGTTGAGAAATAAGCAGATCTAGCAGTTTTTAAGGCCTTTCTGTATGCAATCATGCTCTCTTTCCACGAAATGCGAAAAACTTCCAGTTTTGTTTTCTTCCAGCTGCGCTCCATTTTTCTGGCTGCTGTTTTAAGGGCCCGGGTGTGCTCGTTGTACCACGCCGTTGGACTATTTTCTTTAATCTTCTTTAAGCGCCGGGGAGCAACTATGTCTAAAGTGCTGGAAAAGAGAGAGTCAATAGTTTCTGTTGCAACATCGAGTTCCTCTAGGCTATCTGGGATGCTAAGGAGATGAAACTGATGAGGAAGATTATTTACAAAGCAATCTTTAGCTGCAGCAGTGATAGTCCTGCCATATTTGAAGCGAGGGACGGCTTTGCAGCCTTTGCTAAATTAAGTGTACATGATACTAGATCTGAGACGTCATCGCTCAGCTGCAGAATTTCAACGGTATCAACATTTATTCCATGTGACAGTATTAGGCCTAAAGTATGATTACGGTGATGAGTGGGTCCTGACACGTGTTGCCTTACTCCAATAGAGTTTAGAATGTCTCTAAATGCCAATCCCAATGTGTCTTTTTCATTGTCTACATGGATATTAAAATCACCAACAATTAGGACTTTATCTGCAGCCAGTACTAACTCTGATAGAAAATCAGCAAATTCTCTGGTAAAGTCTGTATGGTGCCCTGGTGGCCTGTATACAGTAGCCAGCACAAATGTAAAACGGGATTTATCAATTTCACTACATAACGTTACATAAAGTACCAAAACTTCAAAGGAATTATATTTGAAATTAGACTTCTGAGTAATACCAAAGATATTATTATAAATTACAGCAACACCTCCCCCTTTACCTTTCAGACGCGGCTCGTGTTTATAACAATAATCTTGGGGGGTAGACTCATTTAAAGTAATGTAATCGTCAGGTTTTAGCCAGGTTTCTGTCAAACACAGCACATCTAGGTTATGATCTGTAATCATATCATTAACAATAAGCGCTTTTGAGGAAAGGGATCGAATATTCAGCAGCCCGAGCTTTATCATTTGATCATCTGTATTATATCTGTTGTTTATTTGTTGGACATCAATTAAATTTTTACCGTTTAATGGTTTTGATGTTTTTTTGTATTTACTAATTCATGGAACAGACAAAGTCTCTATGTGATAATATCTAGGTGAAAGAGTCTCTATGTGCTGGGATTTATCTGACTTCTGTGACGTGAGACAGCTAGCAGGCGGTCGGGTAAGCCAGTCCGTCTGCTTCCTGACCTGGGCCCCAGTTAGTCAAGGTTCAACTCTAAGACTATGTGCCAAATTACTAGAGAGAAGAGCGACACCATCCCAGGAAGGATGGATGCCATCTTTTTTCAACAGGTCAGGTCTGCCCCAAAAGATTTTCCAATTGTCTATGAACCCTATGTTATTTTGCGGACACCACTTAGACAACCAGCCATTGAGTGATGATAGTCTGCTAAGTATCTCATCACTCCTTTTAACGGGGAGGGGACCAGAACAAAAAACTTTACGTGCCATCGTACTTGCGAGTTTACAAACCTCTTTAATGTTAATTTTGGTAATCTCCGACTGGCGAAGTCGAACATCATTAGTGCTGACGTGAATAATAATCTTAGAGAATTTACGATTAGCATTAGCCAGCACTTTTAAATTTGCTTTGATGTCAGGCGCTCTGGCTCCCGGTAAACATGTGACTATGGTGGCTGGTGTCTCTATTCTCAGTGGGTGCATCACTGAGTGGGGAGAACCTGTTTGATGTTCTAATCGGAACAGAAGAGTGGTTTTTCGATCCGCGACTATGCCGTCTCACCGTCACCCAGTTGCCCTGCTGCACGGGCTCTACAGCCGGAACCGAACAATGTACAGATTTCACTAAGCTATTCGCATCCAAAGCAGTGTCTAAAGCGGTTACATTCTCACTACTCTCAAATAAAGTCTGGATGCGTGTCTCTAATTCTGAAATCTTCTCCATCAGCCTGACTATCTCCTTACATTTATCACATGTGAAGCCCTGTTCGACAACGGAGAAAGATATACTAAACATGAAACATGCAGTGCAAGTGACAATGACAGGAGAAGAAGACATGGCTTACCGTATTTGTTGATTAATCCAACTTACCACAGTTGTTTGATGGAGTCTATTTACTAATCCAACTCACCACAGTTGTTTAATGAACTCAGAAAACAAGAGACCCGAGTGCAGAGATGGCAAGCTAACAGGCTAGCAAAATGCTAACGCGTGATAGTGATTTAGATTGAAAGCTAGCGGTGTCAGATTTAATGTGGTAGGCAATATTAGACAATATATGGTGATGGGTAAGTTATATTTAGCAGTTTAAACAACAGGGAATGATATCAAATAAAGATTCAAAAGCAAGCAGAGCACACGCGAGCACAGCAGGCAGCAGGACAAACAGGAGGCAGACAGGAGCAATCGATCCAACATGTGACAACCCGGTTGACATCATGGTTGATTAAACCAATAAGCATTAAGCTATCAGCCAGTCGTTTCCCATCATGCTTTTGATCAGCGCAGTCATTGGAGAACAACTGTGCCCGACTGCAGAATCCGACATGTCCGCCTTGCCGTCACAAGAGTTTTTAGACACACGTCAGCATGACATCAGAGCAAGTCGGACCACACTCGGACACATTTCTAACCGGCATGCATCTCGCGGTGATCAGCGGTGATCGGTTCTGCGCAGACTGTGCTCCCATATGATATATCCTCGCTCCCTTTAGCGTCACTTCAAATCATCGTCAGTTAATGATGATCTACACCGCTGGATTTAGCTTGCATGATTCTTGAACATTACAGATAATTATTTACAGTGGGGAGAACAAGTATTTGATACACTGCCGATTTTGCAGGTTTGCCCACTTACAAAGCATGTAGAGGTCTGTAATTTTTATCATAGGTACTCTTCAACTGTGAGTGACGGAATCTAAAACAAAAATCCAGAAAATCACATTGTATGATTTTTAAGTAATTAATTTGCATTTTATTGCATGACATAAGTATTTGATACATCAGAAAAGCAGAACTTAATATTTAGTACAGAAACCTTTGTTTGCAATAACAGAGATCATACGTTTCCTGTAGTTCTTGACCAGGTTTGCACACACTGCAGCAGGGATTTTGGCCCACTCCTCCATACAGACCTTCTCCAGATCCTTCAGGTTTCGGGGCTGTCGCTGGGCAATACGGACTTTCAGCTCCCTCCAAAGATTTTCTATTGGGTTCAGGTCTGGAGACTGGCTAGGCCACTCCAGGACCTTGAGATGCTTCTTACGGAGCCACTCCTTAGTTGCCCTGGCTGTGTGTTTCGGGTCATTGTCATGCTGGAAGACCCAGCCACGACCCATCTTCAATGCTCTTACTGAGGGAAGGAGGTTGTTGGCCAAGATCTCACGAAACATGGCCCCATCCATCCTCCCCTCAATACAGTGCAGTCGTCCTGTCCCCTTTGCAGAAAAGCATCCCCAAAGAATGATGTTTCCACCTCCATGCTTTACGGTTGGGATGGTGTTCTTGGGGTTTTACTCATCCTTCTTCTTCCTCCAAACACGGCGAGTGGAGTTTAGACCAAAAAGCTCTATTTTTGTCTCATCAGACCACATGACCTTCTCCCATTCCTCCTCTGGATCATCCAGATGGTCACTGGCAAACTTCAGACAGGCCTGGACATGCGCTGGCTTGTGCGCTGCAGTATTTTAATCCATGAGTTTTGTTTTAGATTCCGTCTCTCTTGAAGAGTACCTATGATAAAAATTACAGACTTCTACATGCTTTGTAAGTAGGAAAACCTACAAAATCAGCAGTGTATCAAATTGTTCTCCCCACTGTATATTGTAGCTAATAGTTTCAACCTCCACAAAATACCACATTTGTCCGTACATGTAATGCAACCAATCACAGTTGGTTTTGTTCCGCATCATGTTTAGGGGCGTGAAAATGTAAAGTCGATGTCCCTGCAATAACAGCATGCATCTATAAATTATTCATTCAAGAACGTTGTGCAAGTTTACTGTAACAATAGAGCCGCGAACTTCACATACTTTTGATAATCCAGCCTTTAGTTGATCCTGGGAAGCGCTCATTGTCCAGTCCCTTCAGGACTTCGCGGGACTTTTTTCTGATTTTAGCGGCCTAAAATGACTGATTTTGGGGCGGCTTTTCTCATATTTTGCGGCAATATTTGCAGCATTTCTTGTGTAGATTTTCAGTGAGAATTTAACATTTTTATTACTTTTCTGACCTCAAGAACCATTGGGTTCTGTAATTTCTAAAAGGAGAACACTGATAATAACTTAAAAAAATATATATAAATATATATATATATATATATATATATATATACTGTAATTTATTTATTTCAAATGTAACACCAAATAAAACAATCAAAATCAATAAAACGTTATATTGCAATGTTTCCCACAGGATTTTATGAAGCTACGGGGACATGGTTATCATGCTCCCCCTTTTGAAAATGTTGTATATTTTAAAGGTATCAATCAATTTTGTATATATTATGTAACAGATACAACAGGCTTTTAAGCAACGTTTATTTACATCTCTCAATCATCATTAGGCCTATAGCACTGAGTTGTGTTTTGCCACCCCACAATAAAAATCATAAAGCTTTCATCATAAAATTAGGTATTTAAATATCATCTTACCAAGACATATTATTATGATATTTATATGCATTTAAGTAGTCTGCTATACTGTTATAAAGATCTCATTGATTTACATTTTTTTCTTACCATATCATACTATATGGGCCATAAAAGTCTGATGTAACAAATATATGACAAAACATAAAACACATGCAAACTTTTTTCTTTTATATTTTGTCTAAAAGTAAAAAAAAAAAATGATTTCAGGCTTTACAGGGTTGATAACTAGTTAGTATTTTTAAAACGAACCTTTAACAACATAACAGTTGGCTTCTTTTGAAGAATACACAAAAAATGTATAAAGTAAACAAATGTTTCAAACAGATTAAAGTGCAAAAGAACATGACTGTAAAGTTCAAAAGTAAAGAATCAGTAGGCCTACACAAGCAGTGTCAGAAACGTGATGTAGTAGCCTGCTGTGTTTACAGGGGTAACTATGGAAACCGCAATATTACTGAATTTACATTTTCATTCAGCGTCTCCTTCACTCGCTCCGTCTTGCTCTTCGTCCGTTTTGGGGTTGTTTACAGAGTGCGCGAGCCACTTTTATGTAGCATACAGTTGATAAACTGAACCGATTGAAGGAAACGATGTCACTCAGAGCGTGCACGCTCGTGTGTGTGTGTGAAAGAGAAATGAGCGCTTAACAGCGGGAGTGAGGTTGTGGAGGTTTTGCATTGCCGAAGCAATGGCGCAAACAGAAGTTTATTTATCGATTTGAGTTTGAAGTGGGCTTTCCTTTGGCTGAATGTGTGTTGTGATGACGCCACACGACGCGTCTAGGCCCAAAATCTGCGGCAGTTTAGAAAAACTGCAAGCTCCGACAAATTGTGCGGAGTTTGCTTGATTTTGCGTTAAATTCTGTGATCGCAAAATCATGGAATCCTGGAGGGACTGATTGTCACAGTTCTTCTTCCACGAGGGAGTTTGGCCTCACTGCATTTGTTTCCAGGTGGACCGTTAAAGAACACAACACACTCGTCTCACAGACATCCTGTAGAGTTCAACCAATCAGATGACGACTTCGAAACTCCTGAGGTGCGTTCCATTCGACCGTAAGTGGACAGCGAAGTGGACTTCACAGGGTATTCTGCCATCTTAAGTGAGATTCCAATCTGAAGGGGGCGAACATGTTCAGTTCGAAGGTGTAGGGAAGAAGGGACCATCGATACAGCACTTCACAGGAAGTGGAGAGTGATAATCAACCAACTGTCATTGCGCGTCGCATCACCAGTCTGAACCAAGAGTGCCGCACACGTCCTGAAAACTGAAGCCAAAGCATCTCGATCGCCCCCAGGTGTCTGCTCCCAGTATAGCTCATAAACGCCCTCTCCATGTAATGGGACATGGGACAAACCAAACAATCAAATTACACTTCAAATCTTTTTTTTCCCAAAGATGGATTCTGTCATTTTAGGTAGTTTTTATCACGCTGATGTTATTTCAAGTGTTCGTTCTTTAAATAAGCAAAGTATTCAGTGAGGCACCAATGGACTTTTTTCGGGAGGAGATTGGAGCTTTAGCTTTAATTTCTACATTTCCACAGCTGTTTATTTCACACTGACACAATGAATTGTTCTGCATCTGTGAGAGTGTGGGCGGGCTTTGATATCACGGCTTTACTTCCTGCTCTCGACTGCGCAGACTCAGTTCCAAATCAGCGCAAGATGTCAGCTCCATATTCGGAGTCTTTAAACGGCTCTGAGATGGAGGAGTTCACATATGCATTTGAGTATTCATAGTTATTATTATACAAACTAGAGTATTTATGAATGGTTATGGCAATTAATTTTACGTTCGCATATTATATTGTATGAATATGTAAACAAATTAAAAGTGTTGAGAAGCAGCTGAGGCGCTATCATGTTTTTGTATTTGACTTTATTTCCCTCAGGAATGTTTACTATGCTGGGTGTGGGAAAGAAAGTGCACGAGATGAAACCGCTACTATTATTAAGAACACATTTATACAGTTAACCAAATCAAAATGTATTTTCCTATTGAATGACAGATACAGCTTCAAATCTGTTAATAGTCAATTAAATATACAAGTATGTGTAAACTAATAGACTAATACAATGTTTTGATTATATTTTTAGATACTGTGTTTTGTAAATGTATATGCCTATTATATTTTCTTTGATGGCGTTCCAGATGAGCGAATGTCAGCGAAGATTGTCCACTTCATCTGATATACCGTAGGGAGCAGTGAACACTGCGCAGGGACCCTGTCGAAGGGAACGCACCTCTGAAGTGTTTCCAGATAAGTGTGCCATGCATCAGACGTTCAGCCAACGGCCCGTGGGCATGACATCCGAGGCTGAGACTAAAGCTGCCCTTCCTCTGTAAAAGAGTCACAAGAGCAGCAAAGAAAACCACAGCTGACCATAAAGACCCCCTGACTAACAGAGAAACCTGTCTGCTCATTTCTGTAGGAGAACTTTCAGGGGCATTCTGTTAAATTATTAGGGGCAGGATGGGGGAAGATGACCCCCTTAAGAACAACATGGATTTATTTAGATATGAGTTCAGCATGTGCAGGATGATGATGATGATGATGATGATGATGATGATGATGATCCATCAGCCAATGTGTTATTATAGGAAATCAACAGAAACATTTGCTAATTCAGTTGTTATAGCACAAAATATTAAAAGAGGGGTAAGATGGCCCCTACTGGGGTAACAATACATCACTTTTGATATCTTCCTTATTAATATGTATATATATTTAAAGAGTCATTAATATAAAATACTAAATCAACTGCTCTATTTAAATGTTTTAGTTGATAATAACACACGACAGACAAAGCAGAATCCCAGTAAAAGAGATTCATCTGACAGGTAAAGTAAGTTATTATATGACTCATGTACAGGCATATGAATATTTATACATTTAATTGCCCATATTTTAATTGAAGATATTCATAATAGAAACACTGAAATCACATTGAATGATTTCACACAACTAACCTACAGGTTTTAATGAAAGTAAAGATGTCTGAAATGTACATCTAATTCATGAAATATTAACTAATAACCCCATTAATTACAATAATAACACTATAACAACATGCCACTTGGTGCCTTCTGTGTGGCTCATCTTACCCCAAGTGTCTAATTTTATCTTTTTACTTCAACATAAAAACTATAACTTTTACTCCACAAATCTCTCATTAAAAAATAGACACAAAAATCTCTTATATTCAACATAATACAATGTCATAATCACTATAGTCCAGAGACACAAAATTAGACCGGTTTCGACTGACTAAATCTCACAAATGTTGATATTCAGATGATGGTCACGTAAATCATTTCACTTTCAGTGTACACACAGTGGAATACTTTATGTGCCTTTTTATTATTCTTTCTGTAAGTGCAAACAGAAGCTGTTACTATGTGTCTGAACTGGTTTCTGCATATCTTCATTTCTGTAAAATACCCTTTTTTCTGTCTCTGACCAATCCCAAACTTTTTCTTTTTTTATTGGACTTCCAAAATTACAGAATTCAGCAAGTCATCGAGACATTTCACAATTTTCACATTTTACACGTACATTTCGAAACACGGCAGTAACTTCAAATAAAATAAGACTGCAATTGAAGGGCATCACAAACACGTTAAATTCATTTAACAGAGACACTTCTTTAGTTTATTTTATTTAAAACTTTATAGATTTCAAATAAATTTCAAAGGCTGTTTGAAAATGAGCCACTCCATTTAGTCTGACGAATGTAAACATTTCCTAATAACAAAAACAAATCAATAATATATATTTATTTCACATTCATGTATTAATATTTATTATTCATATTTATTTAAATGACGTAAAACTGATATATTTAAGACTAGGTTGCATTTCATTTGAACACTTAAAAATTGTGATATCTCATACCAAAAGAAAGATGAACAGGAACATTAAAACAATAAATTCACAAGAGACTCTCTTTCCCAATTTCAAAAAGAGCATATTTTAATCTAATTATGTTTGATCTGCTTTTCTACCTCAGGATGCCCATCTAGACGAGAGAACTAGAGATTATGGCAGCTCCAGTTTGGATTTCAGAGGGTTAATGATATCACTGTTTCTGCCTAAAATTAATACATGTTAGCTAATGGCATGATCTTAAAACTGGACATTTTTGACATATGGACATAACTTGGACAGAGTCTCCTTTGATAACAGATCACTGTAAACTGTAATGCAGACGCATGCTTTTCTGTAAAGCTGTTTTGAAACGATATGTATTGTGAAAAGCGCTATACAAATGTGAATTGATCTATATCTTGATAAAAATGCTCTAGTGTGTCTTTCACAGGATATGCTCTGTGTGCAATTTTAAATGATTTTTTTAATTTTATTTGTTATACAGTAATGATTAAGAACTCGCCAAAATGTTTCCACACAAATGAGGGAAACTTATTTACCCAAAATAAAGTGTTGGTCTTCAGATCGTTGTATTTGTTAATCATCATGTATGTAAAGACCGGCGTGGACTGGCATAATCTTACAGGGAGCAGTTATAGAGAATCTGTAAAAAGAAATCTGTGGCAAGTGTAAAAGTCTAAAATAAGAATGTTTTTGAACCAGTTATCAAAGAAAGGTGATTTATTTCTGTAGATATATTTATTACTTCATAAGTAATATGTCCAGAGAAAAGTTATGTTTGTATATTAGAGATCAAGCCAAAAGCACCTGCTTATGAAAATATCTTCTTCCATCACACTTGTTGAAAAGTTGGAAGAAAAAGAAAAAGAGACTAACTCAGATGAACTTACACAAATGAATGCAGAGCCCCAGTCTGAGGATGTTACTCAGTCACCGTTCTGGCTCCCCCTGCAAAACTGTGTGTGATTTCTCTTATAAAACAGCTTTTTTTTCTGATGTAAACTCCAAAATAAGCCTCTGCTCCATTGACGTCCATTACACAACAGCCTCTCATCTCCTTGCCACCTGCAGCGTTACACTTTTGTCTGCTAGTCTTCAAGGCTCCCCTGGGTTAGGACTCCGATAAGGCCAAAGATTCATTTGAATCGCTGTCAGAGTTGTACATCAAACAGCGTCTACAGATAAGCTCCCATAGGCCCTTGAGGTAGTTCTCCAGGTCCACACTTTCTGCTGTTGTGTTGAAGTCTGCTGCGGAGCAAACAGAGTTATATTCCACAACTTATTCCACACGAATGGTCAGATACACATAACATTAATCCAGAACGCCTTGTGTATTCATTTAACAATGACCATAACTTCTATAATGGTTATCAGAGGTGGTCACTGATTAGAATTACAAACTTAATAGTTGTGAAATCTCACTTACACAAGGCGTGTTTGCTGTTTGATTGTTCTTATATGTAACAGAAATGCCCATGCATATTTTAACAGAGTAAGAATCATCTCTAACAGAGCTGACCAACTTTGAAGTGTCACCAGTTTCAATATAACGCTGTCACACAGGCAGGAGAAATACAGCCACTTATTCGCAGTGTGAACTAGTGATGGGCGCTTTCCATCTCGAAAACCTTTACCAAACTTCTGTTTCGAGTCAGTGGTTTGGATCATGTATTTAACTGCCAAAGTCACGTGATCTCAGTAAACGAGGCTTCATTACGTCATCACTGTTTCGAAACATTCGGAAATGTCAACGTTTCGCCGCTGATCTCTGATCAGTTTTATACATGTGTAGACGTTTTAACGGGACATTAGTATAATTTAAAGGAATAGTAGTTAATAGTCTCTGTTTAGCTGAGCCATCCATGAACAAACAAAACAAGCCCTGAAAATTGATTATTAGTTTAGTATTATTAATTTCATTAGATAGATTTTCCTTTCTATAAAACATTAGCAATGTGTTTGTAAAAGGTGTTTTTATGCATGTTTGGCCTGAGTTTTCCTGTATTTCCACTGTTCTGATCAGCGTGTGCCGTCCAACGCTTCCAAACACTGAATCATTTTGTGAAGCAACTGGTTCAGTTGATTTGAAGCTTTGAAAAGAAAACAAGCCCTGAAAAAAGCCCAAATCAGATCAACAGAGGATGAATAAATGCCTGAGAGATGCATGATTTAAGCTGCAGATCTTATATGAAGTTCATATAACTTTAATACATGTAAAGGATTGTTACAGGCCGGTGCGCACACGCCTCCAGACGTATATTAGAGTTGATCCAGCGAGTACACAGACGGGCAGGAAGTCTGGTCCGTCACCAGCAGACTGGGCTTGCCCTCCAGCACAGCCGGACACAGCCAGTTCACCTTCTCTCCGTGCTGGAAACACTGTGTGGGCCTGATCTTCCCATGCGGCTCCGCACCGCCGGCCTCCTCTTCCTGCCGGCTCTGGCACCTGTCACTCATCTTGGCTCTGGTTCTCTTCTTGTGGCCTTTAGGCTTCCTGCCATCGGCCACCAGCGGCTCTCGGCTGAGGTCCCAGAGAGCCACGAGCCCGTCGTTCCCTCCGCTGGCCAGCCAGTACGGGTGTGAGACGAAGTTGATGAAGTGAGCCTGCGACGCCCCCTGGCTGTGAGCGTGGAGTGTCGTTCGCTGGCGGAGCCGGCCATCCTCAGACACGCGCAGCAGATGGACACCGCCGTCCTCGGCCGCACAGGCCAACACGGTCCCACAGGACGACACACACACGCAGTGAGCCAGAGGAGGGTTGAACATCTGACCGGCCTGTTGCTCCTGCGTCTCCTGCAGACTGCAGCTCCAGAGCGGACGCGGCTTCGGCAGGTTCCACAGCGACACCTGCGGGAGAGACACTCATCATTCACAGCTGACTTCTGCCGCTTCACACGCTATAACAATAATATGACCTTTTTAAATCCAATGAGGAGAGAGGGCTGGTACGGTGTACGAGAGAACCAGTTTGTAGCTTTCGTCTGCTTTTATGAAATAGTTTTCTTTTTTACTTCATTAAAACATTAAAATATATAGAGAATACTATATACACTAGTTTTGCAATTAAATGAGATGATATGAATAAGGTAATTGTTAAATAATATTCAGAATGATTGTTAATCACCTGCACAGGGTCTCTAAAGAGTGTTTACGGTAACGTCCTACACCATAAAACGACCATAAAACCATAAAATATAAATATCATTCATAAAAACCTCACATTTAAGAATTCAAAATTCAAAATTAGTAACTATTATACATTTTCATTTAAAATATGACTATATATAATATTCAAGATACCTTATCATTCTACATTTTTTAAAGCACATTATCTTCTAGTATTTAGCGCGTATGTTTTCCGGTTTACGTTACCCAATGAGTTCGCTCTCAGCGGGAGCGGCGCCTGAGATCACAATAAATATGATTTCACACAAAAACTGCTCAATATGCACAGAATAAACATGTCTAGTGTGTTTTAACAAGAATGAAGAATCAAAAATATTTATAGATATGGTGTATTATAAAAAACTAACGTAAACTAGCCAGGAAATGTGACATATAAACTCTCTTTTAGTGTATTATGTTATACACAGACAGGTATACATGTTCTAGCACTACCTAAATCAGACCCGAGTGTGTGTTTTTATCCGTTTGCTGTCTTACACAACATAAACCTGTGTTCAGATTTCACAAGAATCACCGTTTAATTTGTGTCTCGTCCGTCAGCTGATCTGATATTCGCTGTAATGAAGATGAGCGTCACTTTTAATAAGCAGGAGAAATTCCTGACTTTAAACCAATAACCGTGTGCATGTTTAGGACGTTTGCGCTGTGAGAATGGGAGAGGGACACTGTTTTCTCATAAATCAGATGATTTCCTGTTAACTCAATAGGACGTGAGGGCGGTGGCTTCACTTTTCATGACGTCAGGAGCGATCCAGTCATTATAGATCAGTGGTCCTGACCCGTGTCCGAGGCACTTGTCAAAGGGTTGGACCGAGACCCACTTCACATTTCTTTAATGATCAGTTTGTGTGATAAGTGTTGGAAGTGGGCTTTTATTTTGACGGCTAGGAGCGCAGACGGTTCACTGTCTTTGTTTAACAGCTAAAGGTAAAGAAAGTGAACGGTGAACAGCAGAACGACAGCCCCCCTATGAAATTTCCATTCATTTTTCAAATATTTCCCAAGTGATGTTTAACAGAGCAAGGGATTTTTAACACAGTATTTCTTATTATATTTTTCCTCTGGAGAAAGTCTGAGTTATTTCAATTTGCCAGGAATAAAATAATTATTTAAAACAATTAAAAAATCTGCTACGGTCAATATTAGCCCCCTTAAGAAATGATCTGTTTGATTGGCTCCACTGTTAACCAATGACATGCCTAATTAATGACCTGAAAGTGCAAAAAGTGGTCTTTTCTCTCTCTGATGTACGTGTTACAGGCTTGATAAAGATGTTGTGCTCAGACTTTAAGCTGACGATTAGAATCTAGCAAAACCACTAGTGAGATAATACATGCTTATGGCAAAGACAGAAGAAATCCGTCTAGACTTTGTTCAAGTGTCAAGAACTGCCGTGAGAAGTACTATCAAGAAGAAACAGTGGAGAACAAGACTGGCAGGCAGGAAGCGAAAGATTTCAAACACTTTGGAAAGAAAATTGTGGATTATTGTGGATATACAGTGGGGAGAACAAGTATTTGATACACTGCCAATTTTGCAGGTTTTCCTACTTACAAAGCATGTAGAGGTCTGTAATTTTTATCATAAGTACTCTTCAACTGTGAGAGATGGAATCTAAAACAAAAATCCAGAAAATCACATTGTATGATTTTTAAATAATTCATTTGCATTTTATTGCATGACATAAGTATTTGATCACCTACCAACCAGTAAGAATTCCGGCTCTCACAGACCTGTTAGTTTTTCTTTAAGAAGCCCTCCTGTTCTCCACTCATTACCTGTATTAACTGCACCTGTTTGAACTCGTTACCTGTATAAAAGACACCTGTCCACACACTCAATCAAACAGACTCCAACCTCTCCACAATGGCCAAGACCAGAGAGCTGTGTAAGGACATCAGGGATAAAATTGTAGACCTGCACAAGACTGGGATGGGCTACAGGACAATAGGCAAGCAGCTTGGTGAGAAGGCAACAACTGTTGGCGCAATTATTAGAAAATGGAAGAAGTTCAAGATGAAGGTCAATCTCCCTCGGTCTGGAGCACCATGCAAGATCTCACCTCGTGGGGCATCAATGATCATGAGGAAGGTGAGGGATCAGCCCAGAACTACATGGCAGGACCTGGTCAATGACCTGAAGAGAGCTGGGACCACAGTCTCAAAGAAAACCATTAGTAACACACTACGCCGTCATGGATTAAAATCCTGCAGCGCACGCAAGGTCCCCCTGCTCAAGCCAGCGCATGTCCAGGCCCGTCTGAAGTTTGCCAATGACCATCTGGATGATCCAGAGGAGGAATGGGAGAAGGTCATGTGGTCTGATTAGACAAAAATAGAGCTTTTTGGTCTAAACTCCACTCGTCATGTTTGGAGGAAGAAGGAGGATGAGTACAACCCCAAGAACACCATCCCAACCGTGAAGCATGGAGGTGGAAACATCATTCTCTGGGGATGCTTTTCTGCAAAGGGGACAGGACGACTGCACCGTATTGAGGGGAGGATGGATGGGGCCATGTATCGTGAGATCTTGGCCAACAACCTCCTTCCCTCAGTAAGAGCATTGAAGATGGGTCATGGCTGGGTCTTCCAGCATGACAACGAGCCGAAACACACAGCCAGGGCAACTAAGGAGTGGCTCTTTGGAGGGAATCTTTGGAGGGAGCTGAAAGTCTGTATTGCCCAGCGACAGCCCCGAAACCTGAAGGATCTGGAGAAGGTCTGTATGGAGGAGTGGGCCAAAATCCCTGCTGCAGTGTGTGCAAACCTGGTCAAGAACTACAGGAAACGTATGATCTCTGTAATTGCAAACAAAGGTTTCTGTACCAAATATTAAGTTCTGCTTTTCTGATGTATCAAATACTTATGTCATGCAATAAAATGCAAAATAATTACTTAAAAATCATACAATGTGATTTTCTGGATTTTTGTTTTAGATTCCGTCTCTCACAGTTGAAGTGTACCTATGATAAAAATTACAGACTTCTACATGCTTTGTAAGTGGGCAAACCTGCAAAATTGGCAGTGTATCAAATACTTGTTCTCCCCACTGTATATCAGATACAATACATGTCAAATTTTCTGAAGCAAAACAGAACTCTCTGAACTAATGCTGTAAACTATGGGAGTCAGTTGTACTATAATATTAAAGGTTAAAATTAACTGTTTTGTACAAACACAAATTACACTGATGATGGTTTTTATAATAATAAAGTTATAATATTAACTTTACAGTTACATAATCATATTTCTACTCCCATTGGTTTTTTGAAATATAAACATTTAAATGGTGGCTGTCATAAAAACTTGACGGATTTATTCAGACATGCATTAAATATTGAAAAACATTAGCTTTTATAATGAATATGTAATATGGTGCATATATTTATCAAAATGCTCCTCTCTAGAATTCATTTCTCTAGCTCTCTAATGAGTTTATGGACACTGGATATGGTTTTTCTGAGGTAAATGTGACGTTACTGTTTTACTGACGTCTTTCTGCGGTTGAAACACATATTGAGCGATTACATGAGACGTGATACAGATTTCGGTAAGTTGTACTGTATCTTTTAACACACATTTTCTGATGTTCATTCATGTTTATTTCACGCTGTAACTGGTGTTAAAGCAGAGGAGATCCGTTCATGTGCCGCTTCTCTTGAGCTGAGCCAGAGCGATCTCACGCCACAGCGCCAAACAGCATTTACGTGTTTGAATTTCGTAATAAAATGGACGTAATTTGAAATCTGAGACTTTGTTTAATATCAATAGTAACAAAGCACAAAGATTATTGTGATTTATTGGATGGGAGGCGCTACAATGTCCCGTTCATTCATCAACTGAAAACAGGATAGACTTAAAATCCTCTTATCCATTTTGAATGTCTCGCGTTGCTAAAATTGGCACCACTTGACATCACGTGATAATTGGTTACATTCAAAAGCACACAGAATCGATACGGCAGCTGCTATATCAATACACGCATCGTCAGGAGTTCATGATATCGATATTCTGAGCCCTAATAGTCATACTTGTCACGGGACTCAAAAAAAGCATTAAAGCAGTTCCCTTTCGAACAGTCAGTCGTACTGCGTCGAAGACGCTAGGGGTAACTCCTTTTCCCTGATTATACTGAAAACTTTCATAAAATCACGCAGTGCTATTGCACAGCCATAGCAGTGTAGAGGACTCTCGCACGCTATTGGCTGGCCAGTGGGAACTGCACGAACCAATGGCAGAGCGGCGTAACTGAACCAACCAGTGCAAAGCTGAGCGCAGAGCCCGCCAAGTGGGCGGGGCATCTGCCTATAAAAGACGCACGCTCTGCCATAAAATTCTGATTTCTCTCCTTCAGCGACGGTCTACTCACCCTCGCTGATTCCTCTCAAAAGCTTTCACCTTCGCCGAGAACAGACGAGCCTGCAGCGGAACAGCGAGCTAGCCAGCCTGGCCCATCCTGCGAGAGAGTCAGTGGCCTGATATAAGCGCGCTCAATCGCCAGCGATCCCGCGAGCTGTCGCGCCGTTTCCCTGCGCTCTCCAGCGAAACACTACGGTGTATCCTTTTTCTCTGCTTCACAAGAGAGCAAACAACATTTTTATGTCGCGCCACATGAGGACGACCACTGCAAATGTGTTATCTGTCTGGGTAAGGCCTACACGGACGCAGCTCTCACCGGGTCCGGCTGCTCTCACTGCGAGAGTATGCCCATCTCCTCTCTCCACTCGCGGATAGCGCTCTTCTCAGAGCGCGACCCCGCCCCTCTCGCTCTCCCGTTCCCTTTCCCATCTGAGCCTCGGCGGAAAAAACAGCGGAGTTAGAGGGCTGAGTATTCGGAGGCCAGTGAGCTCACGTCTGCCCAGTGCCCGCGTGCCTCGCTCTCGCCTCAGAGAGACATCTCTCCGGTGATGTTCTCTCGATCAGATCTGCACCCTCCGCTCAACGCCGAGGGCCTGGTCTTATTCGGTGCGTCTGATGACAACACACGAGAGCATCATGATGACTCAGTGTCATTGACTGCTTCTGATGCAGAGGAATGGTCGGTCTCCATTGACAACCCCACCCCCTCAACATCTCAGCAACGCAGCGACTCGGCTGGTGTGGACGCCAAACTCATCCGCGTCCTCAATAAAGCTGTCAGCGAGCTCGGCCTGGACTGGGCCTCGCCGGAGGAGCCTGCACGCAGCCGCCTCGACGAGTGGTTCCTGCCGGGGCACCAACAAGCCCCTCGACAGAGAGCCGCCCCGTTCTTCCCCGAGGTGCACGAAGAACTGGCGAAATCATGGCACGTGCCTTATTCTGCGCGCCTCCGCTCATCCACCTCGCACGCGCTACCATTGACGGCACTGACGAGAAGGGATACGAGAAGCTCCCCCCACTCGAGGAAGCTGTTGCCGCACACCTCTGCCCGCCTTCTTCGATGGGATGGAAGCCCAAGGTTTCGCACCCGTCTAAGCCCTGCAGGACTACGTCAGTCTTAGCAGGTAGGGCCTACACTTCAGCCGGCCAAACTCCTCCGCACTATGGATGAGACTGGAGCGGATCAGGAGGCTTTTCGTGATCTGAGAAGCGCCCTTCGCGCCACAAAAGCCACCGCCCAAGCCATAGGCAGACCTATGGCCAGCCTAGTGGTGCTAGAGCGCCATTTATGGTTGAATTTGACGGAGATCAGGGAGGCCGACAAAACCGCCTTCCTGGATGCTCCGATCACCCCTAACGGGGCCCAGCGGTGGATGGATTTGCGGAGCGTTTTACCACGGCACAGAAGGCGTCCCAGGCAATGCGACACTTCTTGCCGAAACGTTCCAGCTCTGCCTCTTCAAGTCGCCCTAGACCGCCGACTCAGCAGCAGCAAAAAAAGCCTGCCCCCGTCCAGACCCGCCCACCGCCCGAACAGCGTCAGCGTCCTAGTCAGACGAAGCGCTTCCCTCCTAAGCGTCAGGGACCCCGGCCTAAGATAACGCTGGAACCTGAACAGAGGAAGCAATCCTGATCGGCAGAACAGGAAGAGAGGAGGGTTGGGTCCCGCGGAAGCCGGACCGCCCCCCAAAAAGCTCAAAGTTTTCCCCCAGCGGCCCGTTCCAGCCAGGGAAGAAAATAATGTTGTGTGTGTTGCGAGTGTAAGCAGAGAGCCCGCTCTAATGCGCGCTCCCTTACACTCGACCGCTGTTATAGCGAACCCAATAAAAAAATATAAATACTCAACAAAAGAGCACTATTTCTCTTCCGCACCACATGAGGGTCGGCGCCCTGCACAGTGCGCAGCCACTCGACACTATAAAACCCCTGTGCGACCGGGCCGAGGCCTGGAAGGCCATCCCTGGTGTGTCAAAATCATATATAAGTTATAAACACAATACAACGAGGTTACTCGCTCCAATTCGCTCGCAAACCACCCCGCTTCGCGGGCATACTGCATGGAGAGCGGCCTCAGGCCCATCCTAGACCTCAGACATCTTAACAGAGTCCTTATCAAACGGCCCCTCAGAATGTTAACGCTGAGACAAATCATCACGCAGATTCGCCCGATGGATTGTTTTTTCTCAGTGGATCTGAAAGATGCCTACTTTCATATCCAAGTCATTCCACGTAACAGACCATTCTTGAGATTCGCGTTCGACGGGAAGGTCTACCAGTACACAGTCCTACCATTCGGCCTGCCCCTGGCCCCCCGCACTTTCACAAAGTGCATAGAGGCAGCCCTCTCCCCTTTAAGACAAATGGGAATGCGCATTTTGAACTACCTCGACGACTGGCTCATTCTGGCCCGGTCAGTGGCGGAATTAGAATCTCACAAATCTGTACATACCATCTAGAATGCCTGGGTCTCAGAATAAATACAGCCAAGAGCTCGTTGCTTTCCAGGCAGAGAATCTCTTTCCTGGGGGGCGATTTTAGACTCAACCCAAATGAGGGTGTGGCTGTCGAACGAGAGCGCTCTGACTATTCAGCAGCTCGCACAATCGTTCAAAACGGGAACCAACAGACCCCTAAGAAGCTTTCAGAGAATGCTGGGCCTTATGGCTTCAGCTTCTCCAGTGCTTCCGCTGGGTATGCTGCACATGCGCCCCCTGCAGTACTGGCTGAAACCATGGGTTCCTCCCCAAGCTTGGCGCTCAGGCTAACTTTGGATCAAAGTGGGCCACAGTTGCGTCAAAGCCCTGGAGTGAACTTTCGAGATGAATGGTGGTCCCTACGGACACCTCCAACACGGGTTGGGGCGCTCTGTGCGAGGGAAAACCGGCCTTCGGCTCGTGGTTGAGAGTGGAGTCACGGATGCACATAAACTGCCTAGAAATGCTGGCAGTGGCGTTAGCCCTCAAGACTTTCCTACCACGTCTTTCGTGTCACCATGTCCTAGTCAGCACGGACAGTGGTTTCCTACATAAACTGCCAGGTCGAGACGGCCCAACCAGCTGGTCAGAAGTCTCCTCCTATGGGCAGAGGGCAACCTGCACTTGCTAAAAGCAGTGCATGTGCCGGGCAAAATGAAGCAGGGAGCAGACATGCTCTCCAGGGGTCTGGTGGCCCCAGGGGAATGGACCCTCCATCCCCAGATGGTTCAGATGATATGGGAAGACAACTCTCATTGCCCAATATATTTTTCAAAGAGCAAAGATTTGCTGGCCCATGAATGGCCCAGTCGCCTGCTTTATGCTTTTCCTCCAGTCCCGCTCCTTCCCCAAGTCTTGAAAAGAATCAGGGAGAGCGAACACACAGTCCTGTTAGTGGACCCATCTTTGGTTTCCCGAGTTGATTCAGCTGCTGTCAGCAGCCCCATGGTCAATTCCGCTGAGGAAAGACCTCCTTTCCCAGGCGAACTGGACAATCTGGCACCCCCGTCCCAAACTGTGGGCGCTGCATGTGTGGCCCCTCAAGGGGGGCTCAGTGACTTCCCAGCGAGTGTACTGAGCACTATAAGTGAGGCTAGAGCTCCGTCCACTAGGCGCCTCTATGCTCTCAAATGGTCAGTGTTTTCTGGATGGTGCTCAACCAGAAACCAGGACCCATCATCATGCGATATATCACAGATACTCGTTTTTCTGCAGGAGACGTTGGATGCAGGGCGTACTCCATCCACACTCAAAAGTTTACGTGGCAGCTATCGCCGCTTTCCACATGCCGATAGCTGGTCAGTCAGTGGGTAGAAACGTCATGATATTTTACTGTCATGACGAGTGAATGCTGTAGAAAAACTCCACACTAGAATTAATACAGGTTTGCAAAGCCCCACAAAATGATGCTGTGGGGAGACAACCAATAAACCACACTCATAACAGACACATGAATATTAAAATATGACCACGGAGAGAAAAAAACAATTAAAAATCTAACCCTATTTAACAACAAACTGCCAAAACGAGGGATAAACGCGGAAGAACGTTTAAAAGGTCTAAGGATATTGTCAAAACATTTAAGAGCACTACAGTCTCTGAACAAACCACACACGTCAGTTTAACACAGAATGAATAAAGCAGTTACTTTTGCCCATTTTTCTTTGATTTGTCAGTCTTAACTTACATTAACTTACATCATTGTCTTCTGTGTATCAGAATAATCCATTCAATTCAATGAATTCTCCGCTGTAATCATTGGCTAAACCCTCATTCACTATTCCCTACGTTAGTCCACTAATACAGTTCACTTGGAAGGAGTGAATGAAAACGAGTGTGTGAAGTCAGACAGCCGTTGAGTGTACATCGGCTGTACACTCGTTATATAACGATATTGCAGTGCATTGTGGGATAGAATGAGTGCACTCAATAACATCCACTATAGTTTCGGACACCTCTACAGATGGCTGTGCCGCTGATAATATATAATGCCGCTCATATAATGCCATATTTGAGGGTTTAGGGGGCGATTTCGGATTCAGCCGAAATGCGATCTCAGCTGTGTCCTCACTACAGAGGAACAGTGAAACGGGACCCCTCTCAAACAGTGTCGCTGCGCCGCGCTCCGAACGTTGTTTAAGCGACATATAATCATATCATAACAAAAATAAACACCGGTATTCGGTATGAACCAGTATACCGCCCAGCACTAGGAGATCTGCATTCACACTAATGCACAGATCTCTTCTGCAATATAAGATGTGGTTTGTCCTGTCTGTTTAATTCAAGACATTACTGACTGTGTTTACATTAAGTTTGTGTCATAAAAGCATCCTCAATATAAGCTGTTGTCTATGCAAATGTATTGACAGCGTTAGTTTGTTTGAGAGCTCCATGAATCACGTGACCGCACGCGCCGCCGGGAGATGAACGCATGTCGCAACTCTGTTTTTCAACGGCTCTGACTTTAACTGTTATACCACATTAAGTGCGCCAACGCTATTTATTGTCTGAATTTCATAGTAAACTTTTTTAAGTTTTTAAAAAATTAAAAGCTTAGACTTTGTTTCATATCAAAAACAGGTTTGGCAGTTTGGCGTGAGATTTACTTGGGCAGAGTGAGAGCGTGAGACAGAGCCTGAAAGCGTGTGTGTCACGCCAAATGCGTGAGAGTTGGCAACCCTGACTTACAGTCGAATGGAACGCACCTTGTGTGTGTGTGTGTGTGTGTGTGTGTGAGAGAGAGAGACGCGTGAGTGACAGAGAGACAGAGGGAGAGCAGGGAAAGGAAATGCAGCTGAACGAATACACTGCGTGTTTTAAATAGCGTAAAAAAAAATAAATGAATAACGAAACGCAATATGTGGCGGCCGGTGTTGATTCTGTGGCGCACCGCTACGAATTAGTCTGTGTGTGGGAAACACTGCTTCAGGCCAGACCTGTAGGCCTAACGTGCCAAAGTTAATGCTTCCTCAGAGCCGACTGCTTTACTCTCGTGTGTCACGTGACCAGACTGTAATCGCAGCCTCTGCAGTTTAAAAATCGTGTTTTATCATATCGTGATATTATCGCAAATGCAATTAATCGTTCTGCCCTACTATGAAGTTGGCATTTTGTGTGATATTTGTGGGAGCAGTGTGTGTTTTAATGAGAACATTCCGTTGGGTCGTCCAGTCACAGATACTGTACGGACAATCCCACCCAATCCGGCTCAGTTCTTCTGTGTGTTGCTCTGTTATGATTCTACATGAGCTATACTGGGTTAACACCAGTCAGGGGGAGAGGACTGTTTCCCTGACTCCACCCCACGCCACGCCCCCAGCTGTGACATCACACCGACCAGGTCTATTAGGCGGGACGATCTCGTCAACGTGTCCCACTTTCATTTCTAAACACCTGAGTCCACCGGGAGCGTAACACACACCTGTCAGCGGGCGGTTCACACACATGGGTCAGGGCCGTACCTGCATGTCCAGTCCCGCAGACACCAGACTCTGAGGCCGGTGGGGTCGGAAGGTCACGGACGAGCAGATGTTGTGGTGTGCTCGCAGCGTCCGGGTGACTCTCTGCAGCTGCAGGTCGATGAGCGTCACGGCTCCGGAGTCGTCGGCCGCGGCCAGCGTTCGGCCGCTCTCGTTCACAGATAGGCCGTTGATCTCCTCCTCAGCCACGTCCGGCAGCTCCGCCAGCGCCGTCCTCAGGTTCCTGCAGTCCAGCACGCTGACGGCGCGCCCGTGAGAGGCATACAGCACGCCCGGCGCCGCCGGACAGAAGGCCAGGCCCGTGACGTCAGCGCTCAGGCGCCGGGTGGAGAGCGGAGAGCCGTCGTGGTTCCACAGGGTCAGCTCGCCTCCCTCCGCTCCGGTGGCCACCATGTGCTGGGACGGGCAGGAGACGGCAGCGCACAGCACCGGAGAGGAGTGACCGCCGGGCCACACGCGGGACATCCTGACCGGCACACACACACACAACACAAGAGTTCAATCATCACACACACACACAACACACAACACACAAGAGTTCAATCATCACACACACACACACACAAGAGTTCAATCATCACACACACACACACACACACACACAAGAGTTCAATCATCACACACACACACACACACACACAAGAGTTCAATCATCACACACACACACACACACACAACACAAGAGTTCAATCATCACACACACACACACACAACAGTTCAATCATCACACACACACACACACACACAACAGTTCAATCATCACACACACACACACACAACACAAGAGTTCAATCATCACACACACACACACACACACACACACACAAGAGTTCAATCACACACACACACACACACACACACACAAGAGTTCAATCATCACACACACACACACACACACACAAAAGTTCAATCATCACACACACACACACACAAACACACAAGAGTTCAATCATCACACACACACACACACAACACAAGAGTTCAATCATCACACACACAAACATTTTTTTTTTTTTTTTTAATATTTTAAGAATTTAAATAAAAAAATGTAAACATTCAGGAGCCAGAAGACACGAATGAGAAGATTGTGTGTGTGTGTGCTCATCCGCATCTCAGATAGCACGCAAATATTGAGTTCTCTTTCATGTCTTGCGCTCAAACGGACAAATTCACACAAAAAAATATGTCAACATGCCGTCTTGAGTATCCTAGCAAACATAATATTCCTGCTGTCTGTGTTTTTAATGTTAATCAAACAACAAAAGACCAGGAAATCACTCACTGCTCTACATTGAACAGCTTTTGTAACTTGAATAAGGAGCAAGCTTTAATTTATACAGTCAAATATGCAATGTTATTTTACATTTGATTACTGATATTCAATTTCTGTACCTGAAAGCTAATGTTAGACCTACCAGAAAAGCCTGAAAAGCACAGTTTATTTTACAAGTATCTTTGCTCTATTTTATGTATTTGTGCTGTTGCTTAGTTAGATTATTTGTTCTTATTTTCTTTATTTTTATTTGACAGTAGTTCTTTTTTCCCCTGAATATAGCACATACAAACTGAACCATGAGTAACCATGAACAGTTACACCCCTGTAAATATGTACATAATAAATATGTATTACAGGCCCCCACTAATTATTCTAGAAATAAGATAATTCAACAAGGTAACCTCTTTTGCTACATATTTTTGAAACACTGAATAATGTAATATAAATATGAATAAACACTGCTACAGCTTCTTGCTGAGCTCAATGAAGTTGCTCTATCTTGTTTACAACTTTATTCAACTACAGGCCATGTGCTTCTGTTATTTCATATCACATTTCAAGTTACTTATTTTGAACTCCTTTTCACGGAGAATAATACGTGTTGTTATCAATAATATACAGTATATTTATACAGTATTTAAATGTGTTTTGATGCTTGAGTATCGACCGTAGCATGTTTTGACCGTTTCCTGACTCCTAAACAGCGAATTAAATCTCTTCTGCTCTCATATTCGCGTTTGTCGTCATTAGATTACTTCCTTTTGCTCCATACAAACATCGATTATTAATCTTCACAAACCTGTTATGAGTTGAGTCGCTCCTGAGCAGTTTTCACGTGTCGCCTGATGATGACGTCGCGAGGGCGTTATGTCACGTGTCCCCCGATGATGACGTCGTGAGGGCGTTATGTAACGTGTCTTCTGTTGATATTAAAGATGCAATAATATTTTTCATAGATGTTTGATTCATTGCCCTGCAACATTCCGTCATAAATACTATTGAAATAACCATTTTGAGATTATTAAGTGGAAACTGATTGTGTTAACAACAAAGTTAATCAAATATATTTCAAAATTATTCTGTAATATGAATACAGAAACTACTTTACATCTTTTTTTTTAATGTGTATGTTAAATTATTTTGGATGTTGAACGTTTATTTGATATGTAAGTGGAATTAAAATTAACATGTTATTTATTTATTTTTTTATTATGGCAAAGAAGATATATATTTTTATGTTAAATCTTCTTATATTACTCGGTAAGTTTTAAATGTAAAAGGTCTGAAAGGAATATCAGCCATTTCAAGACTTAAAGCGATCAGAACTATAAACTCTTATGTTTCTTCTGTTCTGTTTTCTCTCTTTTATGTGGATAATTTCTCCTTAATGTGTTATGAATGTTATCTGTTATCGTTTATTACAGCTCTCGTTACAGTATTGTATAAGAAACACCTTTGACATGCTATATGGACATTTCTTTGGGAATAAAATTTAATATTGTTGTTTATTTGACATTTTATTTCTGTCATGTTGTTGTTGTTGTGATATTTCATCCATAAATGTACTATTTTAAAATGACCCACTCTTTACCAACACATGTGAAAATGAATGAAAAGGTAAAAACTGAGTTTCTGATGTGTTTTAAACACTTTATTATTAAAATACATGATTATTGGACAGGAGGGTCTGGGTATAGGACGATATCTGATGGGAATGAACATATTGTATTTTCCACCTAGTCATAAACTATACAAACATTCAGATTCTTCGCTGTCTCTCATATGATACTAACTCAACTCACTGTGTTTTATTCATTTGAGATAAACCCAGTTTCACCATTAACTCTATAACCGGCCCAAAACATTGAGTTGAGTTTGCACCGGCTGTATTTATACAACATTCACATTTGGCTTTAGCTCATTTTCTTCTGATTCACTGCATCCTTCAGAGCACATTCATGATTTATGTGGCTCAATCACTCGATAAATCAACTATGAATGGATATTCATTTTGGTTTCACCAATATGCCAAACTGTATAGGGTCACTAACGACCCGAGGTGTGTAATACTGTAAGTATATTTTTAATCTTTAATGACTGAATAAGAGCAATTCACCTTTATTCCACCAGGTGTAGTAAATGACTATATATACACATATGTACAAGTACATACACACACATAAACATACAATATTCATACATACATATGCATACAGATACGCATACAAACATCTACATACACTCTAAAAAATGCTGGGTTAAAAACAGCCCAAGTTCGGTTGAAAATGGACAAACCCAGCGATTGGGTCGTTTTAACCCAGCAATTGGGTCATTTTAGCCCAGCGATTGGGTCGTTTTAGCCCAGCGATTGGGTCGTTTTAACCCAGCGATTGGGTCGTTTTAGCCCAGCGATTGGGTCGTTTTAACCCAGCGACTGGGTCGTTTTAGCCCAGCGATTGGGTCGTTTTAGCCCAGCGATTGGGTCGTTTTAACCCAGCGATTGGGTCGTTTTTAGCCCAGCGATTGGGTCGTTTTAACCCAGTGACTGGGTTGTTTTAGCCCAGCGATTGGGTCGTTTTAGCCCAGCGATTGGGTCGTTTAACCCAACCTGGTGGGTAGTTTTATTCAACTCTACTATTGTTTAAAATGACTACATGAATATTGTTTTTTTTAAGTGATTTGACACTAAATTTCAATATTTCAGCTGGGCTCCTAGGCTGAAATCATTTATGAGGTCCTAAAGAAGCTTCATGTAAAATTTGGTGCTTTTATCACCTCGGTAACGGTATTATTTAATATGTGCACTACCCAACTGGACTAATAATCTACAGTACCTCTTAAAGAACATGTCCAGAATGTTAAATTCAATGATCAGCGATCACCTTCCAGACAATCTTCCAAATCTGTAAGAATCTCTTCGGTTTACCAGCAATTTCATATCTGATCTTTTTCATATGTAGCACACTGCTAAACTCTGTTAGCCACATCTCAAATACAGACTACGCTTCACTCACAGTCACCGCAGGCAGAAAACAAAAGAATAGGAAGAATCATCAGCAACACCTGGCATGGCTCAGTGATTTACTGCAGATCAAGTGCTGAACGCAATCAGATATTAGTGTTGCTGTTGAAGGAGCTGTCAGCGATCAATATATTGATTATGACGATGATGAAGATGATAGTTTTGAGAATATGTTTGAGATGGCGAATATGAGCAGATGCTGAATGTGCTGGGAAATGAGCTCTGACGAGGACAAATGGTAACAAAATCTGCTTTATTTTATTCTTCTGCAACTGTTCCTCTAATATCAGGAGAGTTTTATATTATCACGACAGGTAGAGATCCATCCGTGTTAGATATAGATCCGGGTCACTAAAGACCCCAACATGTAAGAATGATTGGCCAAACATTCATGCATTTAAGGGTTAGAGTGAATAATTATTGTGATGTTTGCGGATCACACTGACCCTAACTGATTTTAATACAATTTATCAAATAAATAAATAATAACAGTATTGTATTATAACAAAATGATGACTTTACAAAAATACATTACAAAATTAAAAATAAATATGGGATGAATAAAACTGTATTTAACAAATACTTTTAAGCTTTTATCATTGTATTTAATAGTTTCATGTTCACAAACAGTAAATACAGTAATTAATTTAGTTTTGTTATTTTATTTTTTATGCTCTTTTGGAAGTTGATCTTTATTATTCAGGCCTATTATTCTGCAGTCTATCCTCAACACATTGACAGCTTTTCATCAGTCTCTATATGAATCCAATCCCATTTCAGATTCTGAAAGTTCTCTTTATACCCCAAAAACTTTCCCATTTATTTCTTTACCTGTGCATTAATCTGAAACAGAAAGTGTGAAAGGGAAAAAGCCCCTGTGAGAATGTGACTGGAGCCATGGGATGATCGATGCTTTGCCTTGATCTGAGAACACACGCCAACAAAGCTTTCCTTGTAAATCTGTAGCACATATTCAGTCTCCTAAATAAACATATGCACATTCGTAATGTATATAAACGTGTGTTATATCACTGAACATGCACACACACACACACACACATATATATATATATATATATATTGGATTCATTGTTGGAAGTTCCCTGTTAAATGGCTTATCTGTTCTGTTTCTTTGTCTAATGTCATGTTCGTCTGTAGTAATGTTATAAAAGGACCTTGAGTTTTCAGAAAGGCGCTATATAAAATAAACATTATTATTATTATTATTATTATTATTAATTTATAATCTTTCATTTGGATCAAGCTCAGTCTGACTGACTGAGGTACATGAAGGTTTCTCAGTCCGATTGAGCCATAATATTATGGCCGATTATACAGTAAATGGATTATTAGGTCGCATGTAAACATAACCACTTACTGGATCTAACAAGTCACCTTTATTTCCAAAGCATTACAGGGATAAACAGGAAAATAATGATCAAAGATGCAAACAGAACTCATGTTGGCTCTAAAAAAGATAATAGTGTCACTCATTGTTCAGCTGAAGTCAGTTCAGTGTTGATTCAGTTCAATAACTTTGTAAAGATAATCAGTTATGATATTAGTTATTCTTCCTCGCTTTTTCTTTTTTTGGTCAGGTTATTTTATGAGTTAAATATGCAGTATCGTGTGATGCTGTGTTAAAATTATTGTTCTTATGTTTGTGAATGGTTTCATTGTATTATTGTAAAGCACCTTCGAACAGTCTTGTAATTAAATGGTGCTATATATATATAACTGAAGTGACAATGTGAATGTGGCTCTAGCCATCCAACCCGTCTCCCCCAAATAACACAAAACAACCCGGGCTGAATAGATACAGATACAGTCATGCTGGATGGCTTTATTTTCCCTTCTGTCTGCTTCTGGATCAATGCACAAACACTGAATGATGACCATCTGATTTAGTGCACTTGCTGTCACAGACTAACACACACACTTTCACACATTCTTGATCTCACACATCCGCGTCTCTAACACTCATCTCACGACGCTGCACTCGTCTTTCCTGCTGTTTGCTGTAAGTACCCTCTTCGTCCTCGGGTGTTTACTGATTTCTTCAAGCTAAATGGTTTGTTACGTTCTTGTAAATGTTTTTGAGAAAATTAAAACATGTTTAAAAACCAAAGATTGTGCTCGTCCACACCAGAAAGTGGATTTTGTAGACGTGAGTGTTTTTTTGTCGTCATAAAAAGAGACAGACATTTTCTGTTTCTTTACAGTGATTATTGTAATTACCACAGTAATATTAAGAATTATTTATTAACTTGTTTTTGTGTATTTCATACTAACCATGCTTGTGATGAACAAACTATTGTGAAGAAAGAACGATTAAGCCTTGACAGGCTTTGCTTTTCAGCTGCAAAAAAGCCTTTTGTAAAAATGCTGACGTGAACGGGGCTTTCTGTCTTTCTTTAACACAATAGTTCTCACTGACTGTCACACTTTCTGCATGTGTTGTGTGTGCGTCTGCACTTTTTTTAATCGCCAAGAACTTCAGTAACTTTACTCCCTTGAAAGTTGGAAGACTTTAGGAAGGCTTTTCTTAGTTTAAACAGCAGGAAATATTCAGCAGAATGTCCGTGCTGCTCTTTCCCACATTATGAAAATCAGACGGTAAGCTGGAGCTGTCAAGCACAAAAAAGCAAGTGTATGCCATAGGGTTGGGAATCGAGAATCGATTACAATTTTGAAATCAAATACTTACGGCCAGGAATCGGATACTTGTTATAAAATTTTGATTCCTCTCGATTCTTTGTGTGCATTTTAATATGACTTTAAACAATTCACGCACAAGAAGACTCGCGCACTGTTTTCTGTGCTCTGTTCAAATATCCTTATCAGTATATTGGATCCGTGCAGCTCTTAAAGTGACAGTAGCCTAATATTCCTGAATAACATTAATCAAACAACTAAAGACAAACAGAAAATTCACTCGCTGTTCTTGACTGTATAACTTTTGTAACTATATTTGTAATGTATACTGTATATTTTATTCATAAATTGCAGTATTATTTTACATTTGATTAGTTCCTGTACAAAACACTGTTTATTTCAATTGTATCTTAGTTCAGTTGTATTTATTTGTATGGCTGCTGATATTTTATTTATTCTTTTTAAATTAGTGAGTGTTTAGTCTTCATGAGTGAGTCATTGAATCATTCACTCAAGAGATTCGTTCAAAAACACTGACTCATCCAGTAATGAAACAAGTGAAGTCCTTATGAGTGAGTCATTGAATCATTCACTCAAGAGATTCGTTAAAAAATGCTGATTCATCCAGTAATGAAACAAGTGAAGTCTTTATGAGTGAGTCATTGAATCATTCACTGAAGAGATTCGTTAAAAAATGCTGATTCATCCAGTAATAAAACAAGGGAAGTTTTTATGAGTGAGTCATCGAATCATTCATTCAGTAGATTCGTTCAAAAACGCTGATTCATCCAGTAATGAAACAAGGGAAGTCTTTATGAGTGAGTCATTGAATCATTCATTCAATAGATTTGTTCAAAAATGCTGATTCATCCAGAAAGGAAACAAGGGAAGTCTTTATGAGTGAGTCATTGAATCATTCACTCAAGAGATTCGTTCAAAGATACTGATTAATCCACTAATGAAACAAGTGAAGTCTTTATGAGTGAGTCATTGAATCATTCACTCAACAGATTCATTCAAAAACGCTGATTCATCCAGTAATGAAAAGGGAAGTTTTTATGAGTGAGTCATTGAATCATTCACTCAAGTGATTCGTTCAAAAACACTAATGCATCCAGTAATGAAACAAGTGAAATCTTTATGAGTGAGTCATTGAATCATTCATTCAAGAGATTCTTTCAAAAACAGATTCATCCAGTAATGGAACAAGTGAAGACTTTATGAGTGAGTCATTGAATAATTCACTCAAGAGATTCGTTCAAAAACACTGATTCATCCAGTAATGAAACAAGGTAAGTCTTTATGAGTGAGTCATTGAATCATTCACTCAAGAGATTAATTCAAAAATGCTGATTGAGCCAGTAATGAAACAAGTGAAGTCTTTATGAGTGTCATTGAATCATTCACTGAAGAGATTCGTTCAAAAATGCTGATTCATCCAGTAATGAAACAAGTGAAGTCTTTATGAGTGAGTCATTGAATCATTCACTCAAGAGATTAATTCAAAAATGCTGATTGAGCCAGTAATGAAACAAGTGAAGTTTTTATGAGTGAGTCATTGAATCATTCACTGAAGAGATTCGTTCAAAAACACTGATTCATCCAGTAATGAAACAAGTGAAGTCTTTATGAGTGAGTCACTGAATCATTCATTCAAGAGATTCATTCAGAAATAATAACGATTCCCAACCCTAATAAGCCACCATGCACTGAACATCTTCTGCATATAATCGTGATGTGATTATTGAAAAACATCAAACCTGTGGAGGGGAAATATTTATGGGTTCACTGTTCTTTTTAAAATGTTGCATTGGAGTTTGAACTGGTAAATGAAAAAGGGTACTGACCTTAACTATTCTTTTCTTTTTAGTTATGTGAGGCTATGGGGTCTCGGTACTTCCCAGCCCGATCCATGCTTTTCCAAAAGGAGCCGAGTGGAGTCACGTACCGCGTGCCAGCGCTGATCTACATTCCTCGCTCCAGCCGTTTCTTGGCCTTTTGTGAGGAGAGACTGACTCCGGCAGACGCTCAAGCACATCTGCTGGTCATGCGCAAGGGCACGTTTTATAAAAACTACGTGGACGTAAGACGTGTTCTAACATATGCAAACACTATTACAACGAATAGAATATGTTTTTTCATAATCAAAAAAAACTCTTATTTCTGTCCTCAGTGGAAAGACATGGAGGTGTTGAGTAGCGCTCGACTGGAGGGCCACCGCTCAATGAACCCGTGCCCCGTTTATGATGAGTTTACGGGCACCATCTTCCTGTTCTTCATCGCGGTTCTGGGTCATACCTCTGAGTCTTACCAGTTAATCACAGGGAAGAACGTGACACGGCTTTGCTATGTGTCCAGCAGTGACCACGGGGACACCTGGAGCTCCGTTACTGACCTTACCAGGACGCTCATAGGGGACACCATTAAAGGTACAGTCTGACAGAGCATATTCCTCAGATACGTAAAGTCTCTCTTATTCCAGATTAAAAGGTATAGTTCACCCAAAAATTAAATGTCAGTCTCTCTTCTGTGGAACACAACCAGAGTTTTTTCAATGAACCAATGGTTGGGTCAATTCAACACAATGGCTATACATTTTGGTTTAATCAGTGCTTCACATCTTAATTTTTGGGTGAAATATTCCTTGGTGAGATTGTAAAAAGTGAAATGTTGTTTGTTTGTTTGACCAGCCCATCACCTCAACCTCTGGCTCATGGTAGGACTTTGTGTTTGTCTGACCAATTGAAGTTTCTCAATTCCTTTTGTTGATGCCAGTAGTGCAGAAAGTATACACTCTCAGGAAAAAAGGTACAGTGGAGGTACAATTTTGTTCCTTGGGGAACAAAACGTATAACTGTACCTTAAACGTATAAAGGTACACAATTGGTCCTTTTGTATCATTGGTACAATTATATCATTGTTTTCCTTTACCTAAGGGTACCACCCCAGTGACAGCCACTTGTACCTTAAAAGGTACAATTTTGTACTCTTTTTTTGAGAGTGTAGACTGCAGTCTTAAGCCCAACTCACACAGACCAATGCCGACAGTCACCAAATTACAACACGTCACTTCTCAGACATCCTAATGCAGATTCGGTATGTTCAATCGATGAAAACAAGCTCCAACGGGAGTGCTCCAACACAGTGATCCGACAAAACCCAACGAAGTGTCTGTCGGTGCGGTGTGAACTGGCCTTTAATTTCCACATTTACACTACTTTGTTTGATATTTTGCACTAACATGATGTCTTTAAAATAATGTAGAAACCATTGTGTGTGTTTTATTGCTGGCAGAGTGGGCCACTTTTGCTGTGGGTCCAGGTCACGGAACCCAATTAAAATCCGGAAGGCTAATAATCCCTGCCTATGCCTACCACATTGACTGCAGAAACTGCTTCGGCAGGAAGTGCAAGACTTCATCGCACTCGTTCTGTTTTTATAGTGACACGCATGGACACGTGTGGCATTGTGGAGAGGCGTTGCCTGCGCCAGAGAGCGTGGAGTGTCAGATGGTGTCGGTAGATGAGGAGGATGGACTCAACACGTTGTACTGCAACGCCCGGAGTGTATCAGGGTGCCGGGTGCAGGCCGTTAGTTTTAATAATGGAGCTGTTTTTCACGACGGCCAGCTGGTGCAGAAACTAGTGGAGCCAAGAAATGGGTGCCATGGCAGTGTGATTGGATTTCCAGCCCCAGTCTACCAGCTCGGCCAATCACAACACCTTCTGAGACAGTTGAGGTCCATCTACAGCACATCCCCAGCTCAGAACTTCCTCCTTCCAACATGGGTGGTATATACTCACCCCACATGCTCGAATGCCCGCCGCGACCTGGGTGTTCACCTCAGTCTCCTGCCTCGAGACCCAGACAGTTGGTCAGGACCGTGGATCATATATGATGGCCCGAGTGCGTACTCAGACTTGGCCTATGTCGAGCTGATGCCTGCTGATGCCCCAGCGGTCGCCGTCTTTGCCTGCCTGTTTGAGAACGGCACAAGGACGGCTTATGATGAGATTTCCTTCTGCATCTTCACACTGTATGAGCTAATTGACCACCTTCCACACAACAACCAGCAAAGAAGAGGGTTCAAGGAGAGGAACAGAGTCTGGGAGCGCTGCTTTATCTGCTGATCTATCTATCTATCTATCTATCTAGAATAAAACCTTTCTTTTTGTTTTAAAGCTCTGTTCTTTTACGTAATGTATGTTCAGATGTTCATACAACAGAATATTCTGGGGTTAATGATCAAAAATGCTGGCTGGAAAAAGTGAGTTAAGAGACCACTGCAAAATTAGCAGTTTCTCTGGATTTACTAATTTGCTGGGTAAAAAACAGTAAAATCAAAAGAGTTAAGCTGCAAATGTTACCACAAATGCTATTTATGCCTGATTTAACCTTTAGTTTAATTTTCTTGGTGTAACCTAATGTATTTAAGTTACAAACCCGATTCCAAAAAAGTTGGGACACTGTACAAATTGTGAATAAAAAAGGAATGCAATAATTTACAAATCTCATAAACTTATATTTTATTCACAATAGAATATAGATAACATATCAAATGTTGAAAGTGAGACATTTTGAAATGTCATGCCAAATATTGGCTCATTTTGGATTTTATGAGAGCTACACATTCCAAAAAAGTTGGGACAGGTAGCAATAAGAGGCCGGAAAAGTTAAATGTACATATAAGGAACAGCTGGAGGACCAATTTGCAACTTATTAGGTCAATTGGCAACATGATTGGGTATAAAAAGAGCCTCTCAGAGTGGCAGTGTCTCTCAGAAGTCAAGATGGGCAGAGGATCACCAATTCCCCCAATGCTGCGGCGAAAAATAGTGGAGCAATATCAGAAAGGAGTTTCTCAGAGAAAAATTGCAAAGAGTTTGAAGTTATCATCATCTACAGTGCATAATATCATCCAAAGATTCAGAGAATCTGGAACAATCTCTGTGCGTAAGGGTCAAGGCCGGAAAACCATACTGGATGCCCGTGATCTTCGGGCCCTTAGACGGCACTGCATCACATACAGGAATGCTACTGTAATGGAAATCACAACATGAGCTCAGGAATACTTCCAGAAAACATTGTCGGTGAACACAATCCACCGTGCCATTCGCTGTTGCCGGCTAAAACTCTATAGGTCAAAAAAGAAGCCATATCTAAACATGATCCAGAAGCGCAGGTGTTTTCTCTGGGCCAAGGCTCATTTAAATTGGACTGTGGCAAAGTGGAAAACTGTTCTGTGGTCAGATGAATCAAAATTTGAAATTCTTTTTGGAAAACTGGGACGCCATGTCATCTGGACTAAAGAGGAAAAGGACAACCCAAGTTGTTATCAGCGCTCCGTTCAGAAGCCTGCATCTCTGATGGTATGGGGTTGCATGAGTGTGTGTGGCATGGACAGTTTACACATCTGGAAAGGCACCATCAATGCTGAAAGGTATATTCAAGTTCTAGAACAACATATGCTCCCATCCAGATGTCGTCTCTTTCAGGGAAGACCTTGCATTTTCCAACATGACAATGCCAGACCACATACTGCATCAATTACAACATCATGGCTGCGTAGAAGGAGGATCCGGGTACTGAAATGGCCAGCCTGCAGTCCAGATCTTTCACCCATAGAAAACATTTGGCGCATCATAAAGAGGAAGATGCGACAAAGAAGACCTAAGACAGTTGAGCAACTAGAAGCCTGTATTAGACAAGAATGGGACAACGTTCCTATTCCTAAACTTGAGCAACTTGTCTCCTCAGTCCCCAGACGTTTGCAGACTGTTATAAAAAGAAGAGGGGATGCCACACAGTGGTAAACCTGGCCTTGTCCCAACTTTTTTGAGATGTGTTGATGCCATGAAATTTAAAATCAACTTATTTTTCCCTTAAAATGATACATTTTCTCAGTTTAAACATTTGATATGTCATCTATGTTGTATTCTGAATAAAATATTGAAATTTGAAACTTCCACATCATTGCATTCTGTTTTTATTCACAATTTGTACAGTCTTTTTTTTTTTTTTTCCCAACTTTTTTGGAATCGGGTTTGTAATTCAGTGGTTTAATATTTATACAATTAATTTACACAATAAAGTTAATTTAGATTAACTGTATTGTGTTAAATCATCTAAATCAACATTTTGACCCTAAGCTACTGAAAGAGATGCTTCCAGAGGTCATAGATCCTCTTCTTAATATCATTAATTCATCCTTGTCATTAGAATATGTACCGAAAACCTTTAAGCTGGCTATGATTAAACCAGTTATTAAAAAACCTCAACTTGATCTGACAGAATTAGTCAATTACAGGCCAATCTCAAATCTACCCTTTCTGTCAAAAATACTAGAAAAGGCAGTGTCCTCACAACTATGCTCCTTTTTAGAAAGAAATGGTATCTGTGAGGATCTCCAGTGAGGATTTAGACCGTATCATAGTACTGAGACTGCTCTCATTAGAGTTACAAATGATTTACTCTTATCATCCGATCGTGGTTGTATCTCTGTTAGTGTTACTCGATCTTAGCGCTGCATTCGATACTATCGACCACAACATTCTTTTGAATAGACTCGAAAATCATGTTGGCATTAGTGGAATTGCATTGGCATGGTTTAAATCATACTTATCTGACCGTTATCAGTTTGTAGCAGTAAATGAAGAGATGTCACACCGATCACAAGTTCAGTATGGAGTACCGCAAAGCTCAGTGCTAGGACCATTGCTTTTCACCCTGTACATGCTACCACTGGGAGATATTATTAGGAAGCATGGCGTTAGTTTTCATTGTTATGCTGACGATTCTCAGCTCTATATTTCTTCACGCCCTGACGAAACTTACCAATTCACAAGATTAATGGAATGCATAGCTGATATAAAAAATTGGATGACTAGTAATTTCCTACAACTTAATTCTGAAAAAACAGAATTTTTAATTATTGGACCAAAACCCTCTGCACTAAGTAACCTAGAATACTGTCTAACACTCGATGGCTGCTCTGTCAAGTCCTCGTCGTCAGCTAGGAACCTGGGTGTGCTCTTTGATACCAATCTTTCATTTGAAAGCCACGTTTCTAGCATCTTTAAAACCGCATTCTTCCATCTTAAAATTACACTGCCCGGCCAAAAAAAAAAAAAAAAAAAACGCTGTTTGGATTTAAATTGACTCTTGCATTGTCAATACATGATCTTGACCAAAAATTGATGCACCTCTTGATGAAAATAAATGTTGTGGTGTTATTTCCATCAAGAGGTGCATCAATTTTTGGTCCATATCTTGTATTGACAATGCAAGAGTCCAGCACATCCCAAAGACTTTTAATGAATTTAAGGTCTGGACTCAGAGGTGCAAATTCATGTGTGAAAATGATCCTTCATGCTCCCTCCTAACCATTCTTTCACAGTTTGAGCCTGATGAATCTTGACATTGTCATTCTGGAATATGGCCATGATGTGTCTTCCTACATGGTTGTTTAAGAAATGAAAAGCTACACACTCCATCAATTAGGGTTGGAAGAACTGTGTCCAAACATATAACATGCTAGAAACATAAAAATCACTGCAATAATAATCCAATCATTGACTCTTAAGCATTTGCCAATTAAAATCCAAACAGCGACTTTTTTTTTGCCAGGCAGTATAAATTACGGCACATGCTTTCAATGCAAAATGCTGAACAGTTAGTTCATGCGTTCATGACCTCAAGGCTAGATTATTGTAATGCTCTACTGTTATAGCTCCCCTACACTATAAACAGACACTGAAGCTGCATCTGAAATCGGTCACTTGATCACATATTTACTCTTTTATACATGGTGAATGACACATAGTGCACTATATAGGGGATAGGGAACGATTCAGACAGTGCACTATATAGGGGATAGGGAACAATTCAGACAGTGCACTATATAGGGGATAGGGAACGATCAGACAATGCACTATATAGGGGATAGGGAACGATTCAGACAGTGCACTATATAGGGAACGATCAGAAAGTGCACTATATAGGGGATAGGGAACGATTCAGACAGTGCACTATATAGGGGATAGGGAACGATTCAGACAGTGCACTATATAGGGGATAGGGAATGATTCAGACAGTGCACTATATAGGGATAGGGAATGATCAGACAGTGCACTATATAGGGGATAGGGAACGATTCAGACAGTGCACTATATAGTGGATAGGGAACGATCAGATAGTGCACTATATAGGGGATAGGGAACGATTCAGATAGTGCACTATATAGGGGATAGCGAACGATTCAGTGGCCGTTGCAACGTGCACTGTGTTGTGTTGGTTGGCTGGGCGTTCCGTTTATTGAATGCTCACACGCGGGCTTGCACCATCGGACCGCTGTGAGCCGCGGCCATCTCCCTGAGTGCCTCAGCACTCCTAAAAAGAGCTTTTTCAAGATGTCATTCAAACCGTGTGTTTCTGAATGCCGTTGTTTTCTGTCCCCAGTTGACGGTCATATGGCATCTGCAGCAGCGGTAACGCCGCTCGGATTGCTTCATATGAGACCACTTCAGCACTGGCTTCATGGCCGGGTCCCGAGATGGGCGTGGCAGAGCAGCAAGTACCGGGTCTCAGTTACTCTGTACTGTCGCCAAACCTTCAGCCCGTGGTCAGACCCTTCGTTTCTACGGGCGGGAGTGCCCTTAGAACAAGTGTCCAGGCATGCGGTGGTCTTCACGGATGCCTCATCCACCGGCTGGGGGGCCACGTACAACAGGCATGCAGTCTCGGGTCTGTGGACAGGGCCCCAGCTGCATTGGCATATCAATTGCCTGGAGTTGCTAGCAGTACGTCTTGCCCTAAGCCGCCTCAAGAAGCCACTTCAGAGCAAGCACGTACTGGTCCGTACGGACAGCACTGCGGCCGTTATGTACATCAACCACCAGGGTGGTCTACGCTCCCGTCGCATGATGCAACTCGCCCGCCATCTCCTCCTGTGGAGTCAGAAGCATCTGAGGTCGCTTCGGGCCATTCACATCCCTGGTGCGCTGAACCAGACAGCCGACGAGCTCTCTCGTCAGTCGACACCTCCGGGAGAGTGGCGACTCCACCCCTGAGCATCCAGCTGATATGGGACCTTTTCAGAGCCGCGCAGGTAGACCTGTTCGCCTCTCTGGACTCGACCCATTGCCAGTTGTACTATTCCCTGACCGGGGGCACCCTCGGCACGGATGCACTGGCGCACAGCTGGCCCCGGGACCTACGCAAATATGCGTTTCCCCCAGTGAGCCTTCTCGCAGGGAGGTCAGGGAGGTCAGGGAGGACGAAGAGCAGGTCTTGCTAGTTGCGCCCTACTGGCCCAACCGGACCTGGTTCCCCGAACTCACACTCCTCTCGACAGCCCCTCTCTGGCTGATTCCCCTGAGGAAGGACCTGCTTTCTCAGGGATGGGGCACTCTATGGCACCCGCGTCCAGACCTCTGGAAACTCCATGTCTGGTCCCTGGACAGGATGCAGAGGTTCTAGGTGGCCTGCCACAAGAGGTGGCAGACACCATCGCTTCTGCTAGAGCCCCCTCTACGAGGCGCCTCTATGCCCTGAAGTGGAACCTGTTTGTTGAGTGGTGCTCTTCCCACCGGGAAGACCCCCGAAGGTGTTCGGTTAGTGTTGTGCTTTCTTTCTTTTGACCTGCTAATGCACTCGCATTCATGGCAGATTGATCGATTGCTCCTGTTAGCCTCCTGTTTGTCCTTCTGACTGCTGCGCTCGCGTGTGCTCTGCTTGCTTTTGAATCTTTATTTGCTATCATTCCCTGTTGTTTAAACTGCTAAATATAATTTACCCATCACCATATATTGTCTAATATTGCCTACAACATTAAATCTGACACCGCTAGCTTTTAATCTAAATCACTATCACGAGTTAGCATTTCGCTAGCCTGTTAGCTTGCCATCTCTGCACTCGAGTCTCTTGTTTTCTGAGTTCATTAAACAACTGTGGTGAGTTGGATTAGTAAATAGACTCCATCAAACAACTGTGGTAAGTTGGATTAATCAACAAATACGGTAAGCCATGTCTTCTTCTCCTGTCATTGTCACTTGCACTGCATGTTTCATATTTAGTATATCTTTCTCCGTTGGCGAACAGGGCTTCACATGTGATAAATGTAAGGAGATAGTCAGGCTGACGGAGAAGATTTCAGAATTAGAGACACGCATCCAGACTTTATTTGAGAGTAGTGAGAATGTAACACCTTTAGACACTGCTTTGGATGCGAATAGCTTAGTGAACTCTGTACATTGTTCGGTTCCGGCTGTAGAGCCCGTGCAGCAGGGCAACTGGGTGACGGTGAGACGGCATAGTCGCGGATCAAAAAACCACTCTTCCGTTCCGATTAGAACATCAAACAGGTTCTCCCCACTCAGTGATGCACCCACTGAGAATCCTGTTGAAAGTGCCCTAGTTATTGGCGATTCTATTACACGGAACGTGAAAATAGAGACACCAGCCACCATAGTCACATGTTTACCGGGAGCCAGAGCGCCTGACATCAAAGCAAAATTAAAAGTGCTGGCTAATGCTAATCGTAAATTCTCTAAGATTATTATTCACGTCGGCACAAATGATGTTCGACTTCGCCAGTCGGAGATCACCAAAATTAACATTAAAGAGGTGTGTAAACTCGCAAGTACAATGGCAGATGACGTTTTTTACTCTGGTCCCCTCCCTGTTAAAAGGAGTGATGAGATACTTAGCAGACTATCATCACTCAATGGCTGGTTGTCTAAGTGGTGTCCGCAAAATAACATAGGGTTCATAGACAATTGGAAAAGCTTTTGGGGCAGACCTGACCTGTTGAAAAAAGATGGTATTCATCCTTCCTGGGATGGTGCCACTCTTCTCTCTAATAATTTGGCACATAGTCTTAGAGCTAAACCTTGACTAACTGGGGCCCAGGTCAGGAAGCAGACGGACTGGCTTACCCGACCGCCTGCTAGCTGTCTCACATCACAGAAGTCAGATAAATCCCAGCACATAGAGACTCTTTCACCTAGATATTATCACATAGAGACTGTGTCTGTTCCACGAATTAGTAAATACAAAAAACCATCAAAACCATTCAACGGTAAAAATTTTATTGATGTCCAACAAATAAACAACAGATATAATACAGATGATCAAATGATAAAGCTCGGGCTGCTGAATATTCGATCCCTTTCCTCAAAAGCGCTTATTGTTAATGATATGATTACAGATCATAACCTAGATGTGCTGTGTTTGACAGAAACCTGGCTAAAACCTGACGATTACATTACTTTAAATGAGTCCACCCCCCAGGATTATTGTTATAAACACGAGCAGCGTCTGAAAGGTAAAGGGGGAGGTGTTGCTGTAATTTATAATAATATCTTCGGTATTACTCACAAGTCTAGTTTCAAATATAATTCCTTTGAAGTTTTGGTGCTTTATGTAACGTTATGTAGTGAAATTGATAAATCCCATTTGACATTTGTGCTGGCTACTGTATACAGGCCACCAGGGCACCATACAGACTTTACCAGAGAATTTGCTGATTTTCTATCAGAGTTAGTACTGGCTACAGATAAAGTCCTAATTGTTGGTGATTTTAATATCCATGTAGACAATGAAAAAGACGCATTGGGATTGGCATTTAGAGACATTCTAAACTCTATTGGAGTAAGGCAACACGTGTCAGGACCCACTCATCGCCGTAATCATACTTTAGACCTAATACTGTCATATGGAATAAATGTTGATACCATTGAAATTCTGCAGCAGAGCGATGACATCTCAGATCATTACCTAGTATCATGTACACTTAATTTAGCAAAGGCTGCAAAGCCGTCCCCTCGCTTCAAATATGGCAGGACTATCACTGCTGCGACTAAAGATTTCTTTGTAAATAATCTTCCTCATCAGTTTCATCTCCTCAGCATCCCAGATAGCCTAGAGGAACTCGATGTTGCAACAGAAACTATTGACTCTCTCTTTTCCAGCACTTTAGACACAGTTGTCCCCGGCGCTTAAAGAAGATTAAAGAAAATAGTCCAATGCCGTCGTACAACGAGCACACCCGGGCCCTTAAAACAGCAGCCAGAAAAATGGAGCGCAGCTGGAAGAAAACAAAACTAGAAGTTTTTTTCGCATTTCGTGGACAGAGAGCATGATTGCATACAGAAAGGCCCTAAAAACTGCTAGATCTGCTTATTTCTCGACTCTCTCAGAAGAAAACAAACACAACGCTAGGTATTTATTCGATACAGTGGCTAAATTAACCAAAGATAAAGCTTCACCTTCTGATGTTTGTAAACAGCACAGCAGTAATGACTTTATGAACTTCTTTACTTGTAAGATTGATAATATTAGGAAAAAAATGATAACCATGCAGCCGTCTACTACAGTATCACATCAGACAGTGCATTGTAGTGTCACTGAGGAAAAATTACATTCATTCACTGCTATAGGAGAAGAAGAATTGGCTAAACTCGTTAAATCATCAAAATCAACAACATGTATGCTCGACCCCATACCGACTAAACTACTAAAAGAGATGCTTCCAGAGGTCATAGATCCTCTCCTTAATATCATTAATTCATCCTTGACATTAGGATATGTACCGAAAACTTTTAAGTTGACTATTATTAAACCACTTATTAAAAAAACGCAACTTGATCCTACAAAATTAGTCAATTACAGGCCAATCTCAAATCTACCCTTTCTGTCAAAAATACTAGAAAAGGCAGTGTCCTCACAATTATGCTCCTTTTTAGAAAGAAATGGTATCTGTGAGGATTTTCAGTCAGGATTTAGACCGTATCATAGTACTGAGACTGCTCTCATTAGAGTTACAAATGATTTACTCTTATCATCCGATCGTGGTTGTATATCTCTATTAGTGTTACTTGATCTTAGCGCTGCATTCGATACTATCGACCACAACATTCAGTATGGAGTACCGCAGGGCTCAGTGCTAGGACCGTTGCTTTTCACCCTGTACATGCTACCACTGGGAGATATTATTAGGAAGCATGGCGTTAATTTTCATTGTTATGCTGACGATACTCAGCTCTATATTTCTTCACGCCCTGACGAAATTTACCAATTCACAAGATTAACAGAATGCATAGCTGATATAAAAAATTGGATGACTAGTAATTTCCTGCAACTTAATTCAGAAAAAACAGAATTTTTAATAATTGGACAAAAAAACTCCACAAGTAGTAACCTAGAATACTGTCTAACACTCGATGGCTGCTCTGTCAAGTCCTCGTCGTCAGTTAGGAACCTGGGTGTGCTCTTTGATACCAATCTCTCATTTGAAAGCCACGTTTCTAGCATCTGTAAAACTGCATTCTACCATCTTAAAAATATATCTAAATTACGGCACATGCTTTCAATGCAAAATACTGAACAGTTAGTTCATGCGTTCATGACCTCAAGGCTAGATTATTGTAATGCTCTACTGGGTGGTTGCCCTGCTCGCTTAATAAATAAACTGCAGCTGGTCCAAAACGCAGCAGCTCGAGCTCTTACTAGAACCAGGAAGTATGACCATATTAGCCCGGTTCTGGCAACACTGCATTGGCTCCCTATTAAACATCGTATACATTTTAAAATCTTGCTGATTACTTACAAAGCACTAAATGGTTTAGCGCCCCAGTACTTGAGCGAGCTCTTAACTCCATCACGTCTATTGCGGTCTCAAAATTCTGGCCAGTTGATAATACCTAGAATATCAAAATCAACTGCAGGCGGTCGATCCTTTTCCTATTTAGCACCTAAACTCTGGAACAGTCTTCCTAGCATTGTTCGGGAAGCAGACACACTCTGTCAGTTTAAATCTAGACTAAAAACACATCTCTTTACTATGGCATACACATAAAACATTTTTAATTTCTATTATTTAAATCAGTTAAATGATTGTTTTAGGCTGCATTAACTAGGTCAGCCGGAACCGGGAACACTTCCAATAATACCTGATGTACTCGTTACATCATAAGAAGAATGGCATCTACGCTAATGTTAGTCTCTCTGTTTATCCCGAGGTTTACTGCAGTCGGCCGGATCCGGGCCGTATCCAGACCAGATGGTGGACCTTAGCCTGGACATGACAACCATATCCCTGAAGTGTCTGTAGAGACAATAGTGTCAATTAAACTCCCCCCTGTAAATTCCGCATCGACACGACATCCTCATTAAACCCGTCCCCGGCGTGACGCCAGGCCTGCACCCGTATGTTTGTGGAACATGTGTGTAGGCTGGGTTCCATATGTAGCGGTCCCTATGGCAACCCCATATGCGTTTCTCCACGGTACCCGCTACCCTACTCGGCTAGCCCCGTGTCTTTCCCTTGACAGAGCTCGCTCTGTCGTCTCTGGTGGTGTTCTTTCCCCCCTGGGACCAGGTTGGATCCACCCCAGAGACTGCCATATGTAGCACTACCCTGCTAGGTTAGTCCTTATGAGTATTCCACCTCTCCTCCCCTGGAGGACGTGGCTCCGCAGTGACCGACTGAAAGGGAACGTCTCGGTTACGTATGTAACCCTCGTTCCCTGAAGGAGGGAACGGAGACGTACGTCCCGTCGCCAAGTGCTGTGCTTCCGCTGAAGGGCCGAGCCACTCCTCAGTTGGAAAAGCGAGGATGCGGTATTCCACTTCCGTATTTATACCCGCGCTGCGGGGCGGTGCGTGGACCGCATGCCAACATTATTGGCTCGTTTTTATACACTCGAAGTAGATTGGTCTCTGAAAATGATCCCCAATTCGTCAGTCAGTTCTGACGTACGTCTCCGTTCCCTCCTTCAGGGAACGAGGGTTACATACGCAACCGAGACATTCAATTACCTCATTTAAAAAAAAAAAAGTTTTTCAGACATCACAAAATGAAACTTTATTGTCATGGTGTGGTGTAGGCAGAAGAAGACGAAGAAGACTTAAGTTCCAAAACATGTACTTTTACTCACACAAAGATCCAAAAACGGGCAGAAGGTACACTCACGCGGTACACGACGTAGAACAGACAAAGACTGACTGAAGAGACGAAACATAAACGCAAACACAGATGACACTGATTAAATAAAGCACAGGTGATACAGATAACGATGATTAATGAGACAGGTGATACAACTGAATACAAACGAGGGGCGGGAAAACTGAGACAAAAGGAACATGTGACAAGTAAACTGAAAGACAACACAAACTGACAGTCATGTGACATTATTTTCGGTTTTCATTAAAATAATAAAACTGAATAAAAGTTAGAATTAGTTCACTTCAAAATGAAAATGTCCTGATAATTTACTCACCCCCATCTCATCCAAGATGTTCATGTCTTTCTTTCTTCAGTGGAAAAGAAATTAAGTTTTTTGAGGAAAACGATCCCAGACGAGGAATAGGGTCTTATCTAGCCAAACCATCGGCCGTTTTCAACAAAAATAATCATTTATATACTTTTTACCATGAATGCTCGACTTCGGTGTTGTTATTCTTCCCGGCGTATGACGTCATCACGTCGGAAAGGTCACGCGTGATGTAGGTGGAAGAACCGACCCAGTGCCGAAAAACTCCATCTCTTGTTCTTCTCCAACTTTAAAATCGTCCGACGTCGTTGTTTTACCTTTATTTTTGTAAAGGGTGTTTGATTTAGTCTTTGCACGTTCGTTTTAACACTGGGTCGGTACTTCACTGGTACTTTTGTTTGTTTTTGCGCACTAAAGTATTATCATTGCTTCATAACATTAAGGTTGAACCACTGGAGTCACATGGACTTATCTTTACTTCCTTTCTGGACCTTGAAAGTGTTCATTAAACAGCTGTCTATGGAGGGTCAGAGCTCTCGGATTTCATCAGAAATATCTTCATTTGTGTCTGAAGATGAACGAAGGTCTTACAGGTTTGGAACAACATGAGGGAGAGGAATTAATAACAGAATCTACATTTTTGGGTGAACTAACCCTTTAACATGAGATTGGCAGAAACTGTGTGTGTTATGTACCCTTTAATAAGAGTAGAATATTTATTTATATTTATTATATTTATATTTATTATTTTCCCTATACAAATTAGGTTTTTACACGTTACTGTTGTTAATAAAAGTTAATTTTTTATTTGCATATCAATCCAAGCTCAGTACTTCACTGTTAAATTTCCTAGTGCTGTCAAATCGATTAATCGCATCCAAAATAAAAGTTTGTGTTTACATAATATATGTGTGTGTACTGTGCATAATTATTATGTATATATAAGTACACACACATGCATGTATATATTTAATAACAAAAAAATTACATTTATATATAAAATATTTATATTTATTATAAATTATAGACTATAAATATACACTGATCAGGCATAACATTATGACCTATTATTGTGTTGGTTCCTCTTTTGCTGTCTAAACAGCCCTGGACATGGACTCCACTAGACCCCTGAAGGTGTGCTGTGGTATCTGGCACCAAGATGTTAGCAGCAGATCCTTTAAGTCCTGTAAGTTGTGAGGCGGGGCCTCCATGGATCGGACTTGTTTGTTCAGCACATCCCACAGATGATCGATTGGAGCATTTGGAGGCCAAGTCAACACCTCAAACTCGTTGTGCTCCTCAAAAAAAGCATTTTTGCTTTGTGGCAGGCGTATTATCCTGCTGAAAGAGCCACAGACACCAGGGAATTCCGTTTCAATGAAAGGGTGTACATGGTCTGCAACAATGGTTAGGTAGGTGGTACGTGTCAAAGTAACATCCAGATGGATGGTAAGCCACGAACACGCACCCGGCCATCCACATGATGTAAAAGAAAAAGTGATTCATCAGACCAGGCCACCTTCTTCCATTGCTCCGTGGTCCAGTTCTGATGCTCACGTGCCCACTGTTGGTGCTTTCGGCGGTGGACAGGGGTCAGCATGGGCACCCTGACTGGTCTGCGGCTATGCAGCCCCATACGCAACAAACTGCGATGCACTGTGTATTCTGACACCTTTCTATCAGAACCAGCATTAACTTCTTGAGCAATTTGAGCTACAGTAGCTCGTCTGTTTGATCGGACCACACGGGCCAGCCTTCGCTCCCCACGTGCATCAATGAGCCTTGGCCGCCCATGACCCTGTCGCCGGTTCACCACTGTTCCTTCCTTGGAGCACTTTTGATAGATACTGACCACTGCAGACCGGGAACACCCCACAAGAGCTGCAGTTTTGGAGATGCTCTGACCCAGTCGTCTAGCCATCACAATTTGGACCTTGTCAAACTCGCTCAAGTCCTTACGCTTGCCCATTTTTCCTGCTTCTAACACATCAATCATGATTAATCGATTTGACAGCACTAAAACAAACATGTAATATTATTAGTAACTGCACTTAACAAAATAATGCAAAACAATAGTAATTTTATGATTAAATTAACTCTATGATACATTTTTCTCCAGCGCCACCAAATCAGGTGCTGGCGCAATATATATGTTGAAATGCTAGGTTGAATAAAGGCAGGATGAGGCAGACCACAAGCAGATTATGTTTATTTACACGGGTAAGGACAGAGCTTGAGAACACCAGGAAACCAGAAAGCAAGTGCATCTACAGTGAAACATTGCCTGACACTGAACAGGGGAAACACAGTGGTATAAATACACAAGCAAACAAGCTTAACAAGATAACAAGACACACCTGGGGAAGACTAATCAAGAAAAAAAAACTACAAAGAACTACAACACATGGCACAAGACAGGAAATAACAAAAGTCCTCACACAAGACAGGAAGTCATATTTCAACTGTATTTTCTGCGCTTGTCTGACAGTCCTGACACGTGCAAGAAAGCGAAAGCAAATGTGCCGGCAAAAACTCTATGGTTTTATTATAGCTCTTTTGTTGTGTTAAGGATGGACATTAAGTTTGTTGTTATATCAATACTCCTGATAATCGCTGATGGTATGTATTACCACTTTACGTTGGTACGTGAAAATAGCCTTCGAGTTTTTCTTTCTCGTTTTTTAAGCAATCACTTTCTCTATTTCTTTCCAGGGTTTACTGTGCGTGGTCCCTCCGGTCCTCTGATGGCTCCTCTGGGATCTTCAGTGGTTTTGCCCTGTTATGTTGATGAACTCTTACTAATGGAGGGTCTGGAGGTGGAGTGGAGAAGAGCAGACTCAGAAACTCTGGTTCATTTGTTTCTGGATGGTGAGAGTCGAGCAGAGGCCCAGCAGCAGGATTATCAGGATAGAGCTCATTTCTTTACTGATCAGATTCAACATGGAAACTTCTCCCTCCGTCTGGACAATCTGACAGCTGAAGATGAAGGAAAATACATATGTAAAGTTTACAGTCAGCAGAATTCTGGAGAGACTGTGGTTAAAATAAAAGATGTTGGTGAGTGAGAGCCATTGAAAATTTCAATCAAATGACATTTTATGTATTATATGTTTATGTTCAAACCATTCTTATTCTTTCAGAGCGTTTGCTAGTATCAGGATCGAGTCGCTCTATATCTGCATATGATGGTGAGGACGTCACTCTGAAGTGCTCTGTAGACTCTCACATCACACCTGAACACATTGAAGAGGTTTCATGGAAAAGAACCGATGAAGATGAAGAAATTCTGGTTCTTCTCTATCAAAACAATGAGACTTTACCAGATTCATCAGATGAGCAATACAGAGACAGGGTTGAGTTCTTCACTGATGAAATCCCCAAAGGAAACTTCTCTCTCAGACTAAAGAGTGTCAGAACTGAGGACAAAGGAGTTTACATGTGTGAAGTGTTTGCTGGAGGACTTTCAGACAGTGCAACTGTAAAACTGGAGCAACTGGGTGAGTCGACAAACACAGCAAAAACAAATAATGCAGTCTCTGTTCGCACTGTGCTAATAGCCAACCTTCTTGCAAAGGCTATTTCACTTGGTGTAAACAAGATGGTATTTTAGCTACCCTTTTTGTACATTTAGGGCCAGATTTAATTTAACAAGGTAAATTACAATGAGACTGCAATGCCATAAATCAGGGGTCTTCAACGTTTTTCAGAGTAAGGACCCCTTAGACGATAGAGACATAGAGCAGGTATCCCCGATACAAAATTTGTCAAATAGAGCTACATACTAAGCATATACACTTTGATATCAATAGAAACTAACCATATTATGATTGTGAATAAGTTATATGATGTTAAGACACTAGATCAGATCTATGAACATTATTGTTGTTGCACATGCATCACTGCCATTGTTAAAATTCTTTAAGATTTATGCATCATAACAAACAACATGCTGCGATTTAAAAATCACAATTTATTAGTTGTTTGCAGTTGTTGTAAATTATTTAAATTAGTCATACGTTTGAATTTTACTAATCAGATGGATAATTAATCATTTACCTTAACTTTAGCTACAAGTTTATTAAAAATTCACACTTTAATTTTACTGTCAGCTGGACAAATAAACATTTACTTGAACTTTAGCTTCAGATGTACTAAAATTTCAGATTTTAATTTTACTGTGAGATGGACAGTATGTGAAATGAGTGCGGGTTCTCCAGTAAAGTGCAGATGTAATGTGTAAAGCAACGGCTCCACCATAACAACAATAGCAATGTACAGTGAGACATTTAAGATGATTTACAAGTCATTACTTTTACAATTAATTCGAATAGAATTTCAAAAAGTGATTTTTTTTTTTTTTCTTTTTTTTTTTTTTTTTTCTTTTCTTTCTAGTAATCTATGAGTCTGCATTTACATTGCTTGTATATATTTTGACATGCCATATTTTTCTCCCGGGCTAGTTATCATCACTATGTCAATTGTAATTTCGAGAGTGAGGCACACATTTATATGTAGGCATCACTTCAAAAACTTTGCTGTGTGTAATTGGTCGTTGTCAAGGCCGGCCCAAGCCTTTATGGGGCGCTAGGCAGAATTTTATTTGGGGTCCCCTCGGTGCCACCAATACAATTGACTATTGTCAATTCTTGATAATTCGCACACCCATTATCAATTTTATTAGTTGTAGCTGTGTTGCTTACATCTGTCATGTTTTTAATTGTGACAGTAGCAAACCCTCAAGAGAGGTCAGGTGTTAATATTCAAAGTCTTAGAGTACTACAGTTCAGTGTCTCTAAGTCTCTTATGCTGAATATGCTCACTTTTCCCTCAGGATTCTTTGATGAATAGAAGGTTCAAAAGAACAGCATTGATCTGAAATATAAAGCTTTCAAAGAATCCTAAAAAATTTTTTACACACCTGTTTTCAACACTGATAATAAATGTTTGTTGAGCATCAAATCCTCATATTAGAATTATTTGTGAAGGATCATGTAACACTGAAGACTGGAGTAAATTCAGCTTTGATCACAGGAATAAATTACACTTTACTATATATTCACATAGAAAACAGCTGCTTTACATTGCAATAATATTTCGCAATAAATAGTTTTTACTGTATTTTTGATCAAATAAATGCAGCTTTGGTGAGCAGAAGAGACTTCTTTTAAAAACAAGAATTGTTGATGGATTTCTTTCAAACGTTAAACAAGGCTTTTATTTTGGTGGAAACACGCAGGAAGACCTCACTGCTTCTTTTTGTTGACAACAACAGATTTATAAATGATTCTCATTACGAATTTGGGAAGATGTTTGACGCATGTTGCGTTCCCAAATGATAATTTTAAGCGACTCAAACATATAGCACCTGCAGAGAAGCATTTACTGAGAAACTGAAAGCTGTGCTGTACTCCATCCAAAACATGCAGCACGTCAGATGAGATATTCAAACTAAACCACATCACATTCTCAAATCCATTCATTCATGAAAAGGTTAACGGGAAACTGACGAGTAGCACCGTTTCAGCCGATTTTTCACACTTTGCACTTTGAACCCTGGTTAACAAGCTAATAGTGTCCAGCCGATGGCGCCGCGAGCTCGTGCAGCTCTGTCAGAATCAATCCGTGCATATATTGGAAAATTGGGATGTAACGATTCAATCTGAGCCGGTTGAAAATCGATACAAATGTGCGACAATTCAAGTCGGTTGGGATGTTAAACGAATCGCGATACACAGCGCTGAAACTGTATACTGTGACCTCTCTTTACAGGCATGATAGCAACGAGCAAGTTGTAGCTAGCGTTACGGACTGTGTGTGCACACTGGCGCGAAGAAGAGAGAAATCAGTGAATGTTTTCAGTTCATTCATACATAAGTTGAGCCTGTGTGCACGCACCGTCAAACAGAAGCATGGCGACGGCAAGCACATAGTTTACGTTGACTCATTCAAATCGGAGGTGTGGTGGCATTTTGACTTTCTGAAGTCACCACAGTGAGAGGCTCCAGTTACGTCCGTCTGCATGCAAAAAGATAATAGGCCAAACCACTGACCGGAGGATTTGCAGCCCCACTCGTGGCGTCGAGTAGCCTAGAAATCTAGATGCACCCTAGCGGCAGCAATGTAATTTGGAGCCAGGGTCGTCTAGCAACTCTCCGTTGGCTTGCGAGCTTGAAAAACCAAACTCTGGTCAGGTCAATCACATCATGTATAGAGTCGGTGGGCGGGCTTAACATAATGACTGCAGAGTTGCGACAGTTCCACGTGCTACTTGAGAACAAAGAAGCTGGCGAACAGCGATCTTTCTAATCGGCTTTGGCCACGACTGGAATTTGCGACTAGAATGCAGAGGGAATTTGAAAGACAACCGTTTATCCCGCCCCTCGGATTGAGCCCTGCCAATGGTGTGTTCCCAGACCCAACATCTTGATGTGGGTTTGGCTTGTCAGGCTAGGCGCCGAGTGCTTTTTCATGGCAAAAGATACGAGGCTGTTTTCTGCCGTAGTAAATGCATTCCAGGCTCTGCCTCATCAAGAAAAATGTACTCACTATAGTGTTATGGTTAGGGTTTGGTTTGGGGTTAGTTAATTGTAATTATGCATAATTTACTGTTCCCTTTCAATACGGTTCACTTGTACTGCATTACTAGATGCATTGGGAAAACTCCTTTTTCTCAGATTTACTGAAGCCTTATAGAATCACGCAGTGAAACTGCATTAGCCAATGGTCGTGCCGCAGAGTTGCACGAATCAATGACTGAGCAGCGTAACGGCACGAACCTATGGCGTGAAAGCCTGCTGAAATGGGCGGGGCTACCCCTCTATATGAGAATTATTCTCTTTCAGCGTCAAACATCTTCTCCTCGCTGGACTCCGAGACAAGACAGAAGAAGCCTTCTCGTCATCGATCAATCCTTGCAGCAGATCAAGCTGACTCAGCGGAGCCCTGCAGCAAGCTGACGATCTGCTAGCAAGCTATTGAGCGGTGCTCATAGAGCATATTTCTCCCTAAAAGACCATCTTTTTGCCGGCATTTGTTTTAAAATGCAGCACTTCTGAGCTCTTCGCTTGCCGGGCCACGTTCACGCAAGCCGCGCTCATCAAAAACGGACACTCTCACTGCGAATGTGTGAGCCTCGCCTAGCTGGGTTCGCGGACTCCTCCACTCGGTCTCCACCGTTCTCTCCCTCTCAGAAGCATAAGATGGAGAAACAATGAAGTCGCAGGGCTGAAGGAACGGGACCAAGTGAGCTCGCGCCAGCCCATATCCCGCGTGTCTCACTTTCCCTGCAGCACGGGGATTCCCCAGTGCTGCTTGCATTGCTGCTGACAGCTCTGCATCTGAAAATATCTCTCCCCTGTGACTATCAGGTGAGGATCATGCTCTAAAGAGCATCTTCGCCTCATCAAAGATGGATGCTCTCACGGCAAGAGCGTGACTCTCGCCTCGCTGCTCTCGCGTCCTGCGGCTCAGCAGCAACCAAGGCGCCGAAAGCGGACCCAGAAATCATGCGCCTCCACCTCTACCCATTTCATCTCAATGCTGTAACAGGTGCTGTTCTCCTGCCTCAGCGTGAGACGCAGCCTGTAATACTTCAACCACTTGCGACTCGACTCGGGGCATGGCAGGCCACTCCCGGAGTGTTGAGCTGGATTTTAGGGACAATCAAATGATTGTCGTACTGGCCCAGTCGGAGACCAAGCTAGATGCTCACAGATCCTTACTCCTCAGCCATTTGGAATGCCTGGGACTCAGGATCAACATGGCCAAGAGCTCACTGTCTTCCTGCCAACGAATCTCGTTCCTGGGAGCAGTCTTCAACTGGGCCTGCTGCATACGTGGCTCCTACAGTGCTGGCTGAAAGCCCAGGTTCCAGCCCACGCCTAGCATCACGGACGCCTCCGTATCAAGGTGGCCCACGTCTGCACTATGGCCTTGGCCCCCCGAAGGGACCCTCATCGGTTCCATCTGGTGTGGACTGGGAATGGTCTCCAGAAGGAGGGTGATCTCGACAGACACTTCCAACATGGGTTGGGGAGAAAGCAGTTTTCCATTGTCACTGACCCCTCTCATCCTCTGTATCCCTTTTTCCAGCTACTGCCTTCAGGCTGCCGCTTTAGAAAGCTTACAGGAACTCTTATTCCTACAGCAATTTCTATTTTAAATAAGACCAAATAGTTTTATTAGAATATTGTATTTTAGCATTTGTTTATTTATTTTAAGGTACTTTCTTTGGATTAATTGTGTTTTTGTGATGTGTGTAATTTGTATTGTGTATATGTAAGCAGTAGCAGCTCCTGGCCATAAATTTAGGTAGGGCAGATTCTGGGTCTTAGCGCTAGTTTATGATAAACATTTTGTAAGCTATCCTAATTGCTGAACACATCAGACACACTTTTGGCAGAATTCTAATGTCATTGCGTTATTCAGCCTGAGGGTGGCGCTCTAATGATAATTGACACACTTTATTACATGATAAATGCATAGAATGCTATCTTAGAATTGCCTTAATGTATTTATTGCGTCCGAATGTTGTTTTAAAATATTTAAAAGTTAGGAATTCCAGTAAGGAAAAAAAGTAATGTCTATTCTCAGAGCAAACCTAAAACACAGCGGACCTACTGCATATAAAAGCTATTTTAAATATATGTATGACATGAGCACGTTTAAACTAAAGGATTTATACTTTCATTAATTTTGGTACGCTACTCCACATAGGAAGAACAGACATGCCAACTAGTTACTGACCTGATGCAGAAATGACCAGAATGTTGAAGCGGACTGATATCTTCTTGGTCTGGAGCGAGGTTTACGTGAGGTAACGTCACATGAAAATAAGCGGGGCAGCCTGAAAAATGCCCCAATGGCTCTCTATGAGAGCGTGCTGCAGTTCCATTTTTCACCACAGACTTACACTGGAAATTTGTGGGGCGCTGTAGAGCTGGGGAAGGCTCAGAGCCCCACTTCATAAATCACTATCATAAATACGTACCTGCCGTATCTATGCGCTACATTTTAATATATCCTGCTCACTTTATGACTTAAAACAGTCTATAAAATCCGAAAAATATTTGTTGCAGAATGCTCAACACATTTATAATTTATTATTAATTCAGTGTATATAGAGGTCTATGTTTGGATGAATATTTTGGTGGGGCTCTGCCTCAGATGCCCATACAGATGAGTCAAATTGAAGACAAATTTCTATCACTGGTTGATAGATAAGTTTTTATTTTTTTTATTTTTTTTTTTTTTATTTGAATTTTTGAATTTATATAGAGCAGTTTCACTGCATGATTCTAGAAGGCTTCAGTAAATCTGAGAAAATTGAGTTTTCCCAATGCGACTAGTGACACAGTACTCGTTCCCGCTATCTCAGGGAACCGAAGTTACGTTAGTAACCGAGTATGTTATAACTATAGGATAAGTACATGTAGTAAAGTACAAACCCGATTCCAAAAAAGTTGGGACACAACTATACAAATTGTGAATAAAAACAGAATGCAATGATGTGGAAGTTTCAAATTTCAATATTTTATTCAGAATACAACATAGATGACATCAAATGTTTAAACTGAGAAAATGTATCATTTTTAAGGGAAAAATAAGTTGATTTTAAATTTCATGGCATCAACACATCTCAAAAAAGTTGGGACAAGGCCATGTTTACCACTGTGTGGCATCCCCTCTTCTTTTTATAACAGTCTGCAAACGTCTGGGGACTGAGGAGACAAGTTGCTCAAGTTTAGGAATAGGAATGTTGTCCCATTCTTGTCTAATACAGGCTTCTAGTTGCTCAACTGTCTTAGGTCTTCTTTGTCGCATCTTCCTCTTTATGATGCGCCAAATGTTTTCTATGGGTGAAAGATCTGGACTGCAGGCTGGCCATTTCAGTACCCGGATCCTTCTTCTACACAGCCATGATGTTGTAATTGATGCAGTATGTGGTCTGGCATTGTCATGTTGGAAAATGCAAGGTCTTCCCTCAAAGAGACGACGTCTGGATGGGAGCATATGTTGTTCTAGAACTTGGATATACCTTTCAGCATTGATGGTGCCTTTCCAGATGTGTAAGCTGCCCATGCCACACGCACTCATGCAACCCCATACCATCAGAGATGCAGGCTTCTGAACTGAGCGCTGATGACAACTTGGGTTGTCCTTGTCCTCTTTTGTCCGGATGACATGGCGTCCCAGTTTTCCAAAAAGAACTTCAAATTTTGATTCGTCTGACCACAGAACAGTTTTCCACTTTGCCACAGTCCATTTTAAATGAGCCTTGGCCCAGAGAAAACGCCTGCGCTTCTGGATCATGTTTAGATATGGCTTCTTTTTTGACCTATAGAGTTTTAGCCGGCAACAGCGAATGGCACGGTGGATTGTGTTCACCGACAATGTTTTCTGGAAGTATTCCTGAGCCCATGTTGTGATTTCCATTACAGTAGCATTCCTGTATGTGATGCAGTGCCGTCTAAGGGCCCGAAGATCACGGGCATCCAGTATGGTTTTCCGGCCTTGACCCTTACGCACAGAGATTGTTCCAGATTCTCTGAATCTTTGGATGATATTATGCACTGTAGATGATGATAACTTCAAACTCTTTGCAATTTTTCTCTGAGAAGCTCCTTTCTGATATTGCTCCACTATTTTTCGCCGCAGCATTGGGGGAATTGGTGATCCTCTGCCCATCTTGACTTCTGAGAGACACTGCCACTCTGAGAGGCTCTTTTTATACCCAATCATGTTGCCAATTGACCTAATAAGTTGCAAATTGGTCCTCCAGCTGTTCCTTATATGTACATTTAACTTTTCCGGCCTCTTATTGCTACCTGTCCCAACTTTTTTGGAATATGCACAGTCTAGATTGTGCGGAGTGTGCGCAAATGTTTACGCAAAGTTCACAAGTTCACACTTACATACAATTAGAGGGAGTAAAGTTTAATGTGTACTTGGCGTGCTGTCCGGGGGGAGGGCTCCGAGCTCGGAATTTGGCCCGAACCTAGAGTACTCCCCCCTGTATGTAAATGGTTAGGACTAGAAGTGTGGAGAAGGGGTGGTGGAGGGATGCTGCTAAACTGTCAACGAATTGAGGTGAGACTGCTGAATATATACACCTCTTATCGTTGATTGCCGAGTGCTCTCCACTCGTGGGTAATTATCTGAACGTGCTCCTCCCGAACTTTGTTAATAAAACATCATTTTATTTTCTGTAATTCCTGATGTTTCCTGACACAATTTTCCAAGCATATTTCAATAGGCGTTTCGTGTATATGCAATGTTTATACATTTAACCTGATTCTTTTGTCTGCTTGGCAAATCATTTATGCTGCTGCACACTGACATGGTTTTAAAGCTATTGTTATCCATTTTTTGGCCTTCAAACATCATAAAATGCACATATGTAGATGAGGAAAGTCAATATTTTTTTCAAGGGTAAATCCCCCAGTTTTTTACTGCATGTTTAGTAAATCCTGGCAGTAGATTTATTTTTTTTTTTACACAAAAAGAGGGTTTGCACCGGCGCTAGCTGGCCCTTGGTGTAAATAATAAATTAATAATAAATTCCTTAAAATAATGAATGATTTTACTTGCAAATTATTCCTCTATAAGATACAATGTTCATTTATAGCAAATTGATTCAGTGCAGTTGTAAATGTTATGACTGATGTCTGTGTTTCACAGGTTTCTCTTCATGGCACAAAACGGTGTTGGTTTTCTGTTTTGTTGCTGGACTTGGAGCTGTACTTCTGCTCTGCTGTCTGATCTACTGCAGATCAAAAAACACATGTGTGTTTCAAGGGAAAATCTCATTTCTTGTGATTAACTGTTTGTGTTACTGTAAGTGTTTTGTTCATTTAACTGTGATTATTCTGCATCTTCCCTCCAGTCACCAGCAGCACAATCTGGAATCTTCAGGTTTTTCTTGTCTTTTGTCCAAACATCTGTATGTCCATCGCCTTCATCTTCTGGGGTGTTACTGAAGGCAAGTTTAGTCGTTTATATTTAAATAATAATACTTAATATTATGCTTTTAGTCTGTGGCAGATTTTATTAGTCTTGTTGTGATGTTGTACAGAAGTGTCTTGTATTCGACTCATGCTATCTATGTTGTTCCCTTTCGAGGGAACTCGCACTGCATCGGAACGACACTTTGGGGATGCTCCCTTAGCGTAGCTCATCTGAAGTATGAATGAAACTATTCCAATCCTGATTGGTGCTGCGTCATGACGTAGCATGTGACGGCATAACCGGAAGCTACAAAGGGACGCCGGCACACAACAGAGATAGCTTTCGCTCTTCAGCAAGCGCTCTCTGTTGTTGTATGTCCTATTTGGTGTTGTCTGTCACAAATAGTTTAAAAGAATGGCAAGTGAAAAGTTCAAGCAATGTATGCATTCCTGCCCTAGATATCTCACGGGTGGGGACACACATCAGCTTTGTGTATACTGTTTGGGAGTGCAGCACACACGGGCAGCTCTCGAGGGAGCTGCCTGTGAGCACTGTGAAGCACTACTGATCAGAGTGCTGCGCTCCTGCCTGGCCGTGTTCAAGGTTGTCTCTGCCTCGGAACCCTCTGGAAATCGATGTGGTAATCCCGCCATCCAGTACGCTTCGGGCCACATCGATTTCCAGCGAATGCGTGCTGCCTGGGCTGCCCCAAGAGCCTGCGGCCGGGTAGCGGTCCGCACACCGAAAATCGTTTTCGACCTCTCCCTGCCAGTCAGCCGCTTCAGGGGGTCAAGAACGATACTCTAAGAACACCCGAGGTCAGCCTCGAAAGGCTGATTCCCTTAGTAGATTTCTTCCCGGCATGGCATGGCCTGTCGAATGTATCTCAATGGGTCCTGTGGGCTGTAGAAAAGAGGTACAGACTGCAGTTCGGTCAGCGCCCCCCAAAGTTCAACGGTGTGGTCTGGACTGCAGTGGTCCCAGAGCAGGCTCAGGTAATGGAACAAGAGGTTCACTCACTGCTGGTAAAGGAGGCCATAGAACGAGTTCCTCCGCCAGACAGGGAGTCCGGGTTCTACAGCCGGTACTTTATAGTTCCCAAGAAGGATGGAGGGCTGCGTCCAATTTTAGAGCTAAGGCACTTGAATCGTTCTCTGAGGAGATTCAGGTTCAAGATGCTCACCATTCCTATCATCGTGAGTCAGATCAGGTCCGAGGACTGGTTTGTCACGATAGATCTAAAAGACGCATACTTCCACGTGTCCATCATTCCTTCTCATAGGAAATTCCTGAGGTTCGCTTTCGGGGGCGATGTGTTCCAGTATCGGGTGCTTCCGTTCAGCCTAGCTCTCTCCCCTCACACATTCACCAAGTGTATGGATGCAGCTCTGGCTCCATTAAGACTCCAGGGCATCCGGGTGCTAAATTACATTGACGACTGGCTCATATTGGCCCAGTCACAAGAAATGCCAGTTCGGCATCGAGATGTCATCCTTGGCCACATTCAAAAGTTGGGGTTGAGACTCAACACGAAAAAGAGTGTGTTGACGCCTTCCCAGAAAACCAGGTTTAGTAGTATGGCACTCAACAAATGTCTCCCACGTGTATTGAATCCATACGGGCGATGGTCTCCAGAATAAAGCTAGGCCACAACATCACTGTAAAGCAGTTTCAAAGATTGCTGGAGCTCATGGCAGCTGCGTCCAACATAGTACCTTTTGGTCTTCTGCACATGAGGCCCCTACAGTGATGGTTGAAAGCCAAGGGGTTTTCCCCGAAGGGGATTCCGTTACGTACGATCAGGGTCACGTGCAGATGCCTTCGGGCCCTGGCCATATAGAAGAAACCTTGGTTTTTGTCCCAAGGACCAGTGTTGGGAGCGTAATGTCGCCAAGAAATTGTTTCAACAGATGCATCTGTCACGGGTTGGGGCACGGTCATGGATAGCCGCTTTTCGAGAGGTCTTTGGCAGGCCCAGCATGCCTCTTGGCACACAAATTGAGGAGCTTTCTACCAGACCTCAAGGGTCACCATGTCCTGATACTTACAGACAATACGTCGGTGGTCGCCTATTTAAATCGTCAAGGGGGATTGAGATTGCGCCCTCTGTGCAAACTGGTGCATCAGATCCTCCTGTGGTCTCAGGGGAAACTGTCGTCTCTCAGAGCGATGTATGTCCCAGGCGACCAGAATCAGGGACCAGATGTCCTGTCAAGACTGGGGCTGAGGCCCGGGGAGTGGAGGCTTCACCCAGAGGTGAAGTCGATACGCGAGAATTTCGGCTCAGTGGAAGTGGATTTGTTTGCGTCTCGAGAGAAGACCCACTGTCCACTGTGGTTTTCTCTCACGCATCCAGCCCCACTGGGGTTGGATGACATGGTGCTGACGTGGCCAGGGCTGCGTCTGTATGCATTTCCCCCGATCGCTCTGCTCCTAGGAGTTCTGGAGAGGGTATGTCGAGACAGTCAGTCTACTGCTAGTAGCCCCGTACTGGCCGGCCTGAGTATGGTTCTCAGATATCATAGCACTCCTGGCAGGTCCTCCATGGCAGATTCCTCTGAGGAGGGATCTGCTCTCTCAGGCGGAGGGCACAATATATCACCCCCAGCCAGAGCTGTGGAAGCTGTGGGTCTGGTCCCTGAGGGGGCTCAGTATCTAGAGGCTGGCCTGTCGGCTGGAGTGGTGGAGACAATACTCAGTTCCAGAGCTCCTTCCACGAGGAGACTGTACGGCCTAAAGTGGAATGTGTTTTCCAATTGGTGTAGAGAGCGTGAATTTGACCCAGTTAACTGCCCAGTGGCTTCAGTGCTAGAGTTCCTCCAATATCGCTTCTCTGCTGGTTTTACCCTGTCCACACTTCAGGTGTACGTGGCGGCCATTGCGGCTTTTCACGCTCCTGTAGGTGATGGGCCTCTGGGGAGGCACCAGCTGGTCGTACGGTTCCTCCGTGGTACTTGGAGGATGAGGCTTGCGACTCGTACCAGAGTCCCAACCTGGGATCTGGCAGTGGTTCTTGAAGGGCTGTCTCTGGCTCCCTTCGAACCTCTTGAGTCTGCGACAGCGAAGAACTTGACGTTTAAAATGGTCTTTCTCTTGGCAATTACTTCTCTTAAAAGAGTAGGGGACCTCCAGGCCTTGGCTATAACGCCAACTTGCCTGGAGTTTGCCCCTGGGGGAGTGAAAGCCATCCTACATCCTAGACCTGGCTATGTGCCTAAGGTGCCATCTAATGTGGCACGGCCAGTAGTTCTTCAAGCCTTCCATCCTCCGCCGCATGTGTCGGCAAAAGCGCAGAGGCTTCATCTGCTCTGCCCTGTCAGGGCTTTGAGTGTGTGTGTGTGTGTGTATATATATATATATATATATATATATATATATATATATATATATATATATAATATATATATATATATATATATACAGGAGTCTTCTCAATGGAGGAAGTCAGACCAATTGTTGGTGTGCTTTGGGTCACCCAAAAAGGGGCTGCCTGCATCTAAGCAGACGATTAGTAATTGGATTGTCCAGGCGATTGCCTTGGCCTATCAGGTGCACGGTTTGCCTTCACCAGTGGCCTTGAGGGCGCATTCTACTAGAGGCATGGCGTCTTCTAGAGCCCTCCTTCAGGTGTCCCTCTTCAGGAGATTTGTGATGCGGCTGGCTGGGGTTACTCCGCACACATTTATACGATTTTACAGTCTGCATCTTCCCTCCACGCCGGGTGCACGAGTGCTCTCGTCCTAAGTTGTGCCTAAAATAGCTTCACACTAGGACAGGCATGTTTCGTTGTGGCATAGTGGGTATTCGATCCCCAAAGTGTCATTCCAATGCAGTGCAAGTTACCTCAAAAGGGAACGTGAGAAGGGAACGAGACACTGCGTCGCGTTGCCACACCTCTTCATGCCTGGGAGCGACTTGCTTCATCGCGAAAGCTAACTCTGTTGAGTGCCAGCGTTCCTTTGTAGCTTCCATGTATGCCGTCAAATGCTACGTCATGGTGCAGCACCAATCAGGATTGGAATAGTTTCATTCATACTTCAGATGCGCTACGCTAAGGGAGCATGCCCAAAGTGTCGTTCTGACACAGTGTCTCGTTCCCTTCTCAGGGAACAAGGGTTACAGACATAACCCGAGACGTTATCCATGTTCATGTATATTCTCTCATGATGGGACTTTTATTTATTTTTTTATTTCATCAATATTGTTTAATACCCGTCAATGATTATTCTGTTCCAGGATTTCTGCATGAGACCATCAGTTGCTGTGCTATGTATATTCTGAGGCCTGTTATGCTGATTTGGGCTTTGCCTTATTTAAAGTATCTTCAATGTATGTTAGAATTTAAAGTTTATTATTATTATTATTATTATTATTATTTTTCTTACAGATATCAGTAGATACATATTGATCGCAACAAAAATACACTTTGTCCTACCACAAACTAACACTGTGGAGTACAAGGAATGGAAAAGATATAATATAATACAATGGCAGTGCATTAGTGTTTTACAAAATATTAATTTGATGTCTTCAACCCTTTCTGTCCACAGACAGCATTAAAACATGGACCAGGTTTTTCATGATAACAACTGAATATGCTGTTTTTACAGTCGTTGTGTATTCAGGTGGGTGAATCCAAATGTTACACAGCAGAGGTCATGCTCATCATTAAGACACAAAGTGATTTATGAAATATTACCTTCAATAGATTTGGCCAGAATTCAGTTATTAAATCTTACACCACTCTGTCTAAACCTGAAGTCAGCAAACCCTAAATATTCGAAATGATTAAAAATCAGACAATGCCTCAAAGTCTCATAACTGTCTAGTATCCCAGGTTTACATTCGTTTTTGGTTGTTGTTTTGTTTTTTTGTTTTTTTGCCATTTACAAAGACAAGTGTGATTTCTCAGAACATCTATTACAGTGATAAATCTGTCATTTTCTGCACACTGCTTTAACAGAAACTATGGGATGTTTGACATATTCTAAATTACAAAATAATAAGATAACATTCTTTTATAGTTTATATTTTACTGCATGTACTGTTGAATTATCTTTTCTAAAATAGTGGGTGACCTCCACACTGTAAAAAAATAAATAAAGTTGAGCTAACTTAAAAAAATAAGGCAACTTATCGTATTCAACTTTTTAACTCAACTAACTCACTTCAGTTAAAGTCAATTTAAAAACTTTTGTACATCTAATGAGTACCAGGTAATCTTCTGAACTTAAAACTTCTTGTCAAGACAACCAAAGAATGTTTAGCAAAAAAGTTGCAATGAGAAGAACATATAGTGTAATGCCTCAACACATGTCTCATGTCAACACAAATCTCAAACATGGTGATGATCAAAGATTGTAATTAAAACTGCAGTCTGTAACTTTTTTTGGTTAAAAATTATCCAAAGTTAATTTGAGCAAGTACACAACAAGCCAGTATTCAAAACTACCTCCTTACCTTAGCCCCATTCACAACGGTAAGCTTGTAATAATGTGTTATAATTAGAGTGGAATGGTGGATTTCCGCGGGAAATTCAAGTCTTTGCGTCATTACGTCACGTCTGTATAAATAAAGAAAGAGTCTGGCTAGTAGTAGTAATGCATGTGAGGAGCATGTTCTTCAGCGGATCATTTATAGCCTTTTCACAGCAGCTGAGTAATTAAACTTATTATTTTGATGGCGGATTGTAATCCAGAAAGGCCAAAATGACATCATCAGTGACGACTGGAGATTCACCCTTAGTCAAAAGCAAAAGATTAGACTGTATGGAAATTGAAATCTACAGGTAATGCTAATAAACACTAAATACACGTAGTCACGCTTGTTAACGTTAACAATTTGAGAACAAAATATAATAATAATAATAATAATGAATAATTATAACAATAATAATAATTTGCACGGTTTGATGTTATATGAGCGATCGTTAGATTTAATTATCGTTGGTAGCGCGATTTATTGTCATGTTTTGTTCCCAAAAGTGGCAGACATGTTACTTACTTGTTCAGATGACATTTTCTGGTGAAAATTCTTATTTAGGTTATACTCCAAGACGTAGAATCTGTGATTCTGAAGTACAGTATCCACACCGGTGCGGTGACTGACAGCAAGCTGCACATACTCCTCAAAACATTAGATTCATCCGCGCTGAGGTGCCGCCGATGCACAACTCACTATCACTATAACTGCAATTGCAGGTTTCAAACAGAGATGTCGACACATAGGCAAAACTTACGGACTGCAGCTTTAAGTAAAAATATGAACATATGATATGATACATATGCTTAAGAATCTAAGTAAGGTCAACAAAAAAACTTTTGTTAGCATTTTCTTCTAACAAATGTAACAATAGTTTGAACAAAGATTATTTGGGATGAGTCGGTTTATTATCTTGAGTGAACTAAACAAGAATGCTCTAAACATGTTACTAACAAAAGTTTATTTGTTGATCTTACTTAGATTCTCAAGTATTTGTCCAAAACTTGCCCAAATGTTAAGTCGTCACCTTTATTTATATAGTGCTTTTTACAATGCCGATTGTATGTTGTCCCAACTATCCAAATTAAGTTATCTGAACAAACAATTTTACATTCAACAATGTTGTGCCAGTTCCCAGCATACATTGCAGCTTGAACATTTTTTAATGTGGTGACTATTGTATAAAAACAATTACTGCTTTGCATTAACTGCCTTGATTTATGCTGCTGCTGCTGTTGTCACTGTTATTTAGCTGTCTCGTGTTTCAGAGTTCATATTTTTACTGAATTACAATTTTTTTAACATCATCACCATGTTTGAGATTTGTGTTGACATGAGACATGTGTTGAAGTGTTGAGCTATATGTTCTTCTCATTGCAACTTTTGCAACTTATTTGCCCAGGTGAAATTGTGGGTGAAGTATAAACTGTGTGCCTCTAGTTTTAAGAGGCAAATGATGTTCATGTCGTGTAGTTAACTTTAAAAAATCAAACATGGAAATGAAAAAAACTTTGTTTAGCAATGCAAGTAGCTACAATCTTGTTTAGTTGCCTTGACAATAAGTTTTAAGTTCAAAAGACTACCTGCAACTCATTTCACGAACAAAAGTTTTTAAGTTGACTAACTGGAGTTAATTATTTGAGTTAACTTAAAAAATTGAGTGCAATAGGTTGCTTTATTTTTTCAAGTTGGCTCAACTTGTTTTTTTTAGTTGTCTTGACAAAAAGTTTTAAGTTCAAAAGATTACCTTGTATTCAATAGATGAACAAAAGTATTTAAGTTGATTTTAACTGGAGTGGATTAGTTGAGTTAACTTAAGTTGAATGCGATTAGTTGCCTTATTATTTTAAGTTAACTCAGCTATTTTTTTTTATTTTTTTTTACAGTGTTCTCAGTACAGATTAAGTTTGTATGGCTTTACTTAAGGCAAACTTATTTGACAAACACTGTTCAGTTCACCACATCTTTAGATATGTACTGTTCTTGGACAGGACATAATTTATCTTGTCATTTAATTTTTATCTATTCTTCCAGTTCTTTTTACATATGGCTGGAGAAAGAGAGCACATGATACAAGCATCACACCTCGCATAATGTCTGGAATGTTCTTTGGAATTGTTGTGCTGTGGTATCTCAACCTGAGTGGACATACCTGTAAGAGTTTCCGTATGATTTGATTCCTTAAACATATAAATACATACAAGTATATACTGTATAAGCACAGATTTATGGTTGGTAAGTTTGTTACCAATGGGCTTGTTCATGTACATTTATTTTTTTTATTCTACCAAAAATTATAATTAATTTGAACAGTTTCCTTTTAGACCTAACTGTGTGTTAATGTTTGATTCTTTTGTTTTTTGTTTTGTTTTTTTGTTTGTTTGTTTATTTTTTTTTAGATTTGTTGTCAGTTCAATTCAGACCATGCAGTCAAAAACAGCCAAGAGTGTCTCCCCGATGCAAGCAAACTCTTCTAGGTGAACACATTCTTATAGTTTTACCTCAATATTAGCAATAGTTGCAAAGTATACTATTAGCTCTATAAAAAAACGCTCCCTTTCGAAAGGGAACTCGCATTGCAAAGCGCTATGGAGAACGCCTCAGCGGCAATCCTATTGGCCGGCGAAAGCAGGACCTTAGAGAGGTAATAGAGCACAGACGTGACCAGCTGTCTATGTCTGGTAGAGGCAGATAACATCGCCTCCCTCTCTGAGGGTTGTTACAACTACTTCCCCTGCTTCGTTTTTAAGCATCAGGACCTGGGCTGGACCAATGATGAAATCATTGTTCTGATCTGAGCTGAGGCCTTTTGTTTAATAACAGTAGTCATAGAGCATGGTAGGCCTCCTCATAATATTAAAGTGGTGAAGGCTTCTGCTCATCGGATACAGATAAGAACTGTTTATATCTCCTCCTAATAGTGAGTTATTTTGTAGAGATTTCAGTTCCCTGTAACTTCATTTTAAGTATAGCAGAGTTGTTGGTTTTTTAGCGTCCTCTAGCTGGCCTCTAGGGGGCGTAGTTAGGCCATGAAATTCCCTAATAATAGGGGGAGTGTAATGGGCCTCCATTCCCTCAGGTTTACAAAGTATTACGTTGTGTATTGGTAGTTTAGTTGAGAGTCATTCTGCTGAAGTCTCCACCCCAGAGCTCAGCATAGAAAATATGTATTAGAGTAGAGAAGGCGGAATTATTGTAGGCCTCTCGCTTTTTGAGCTTTGTTGTTGGGTTAACTAGACACCGTTTTCTGTGCACACAGAATTTGGGAAGTATTTGGTGAGTGTGGTAGGTTTCCTCTCAATCCGCGAGTCGTTCTGCTGAAGCCTCCACTCCCTGGGAATTTTTATATAGCCTGAGTACTTCTTAATGCGAGTATTGTAGGCCTCCTCTCGTGTGAGAGTCGTTCTTCTGAGGCCGCTGCTCGTCCAGCTGTTGATATGTTTATTTAGCGCAGGTCAGGTTGTTCTTATGATGAGTGTGGTATGTTTGGCGAGTCATTCTGCTGAAGCCTCCACTCTCTGAGAATGTTATTTAGTCTAGTACTTTTATGTGAGTATTGTAGGCATGTAGGATATTTTGGAATTAGCACAGGTTAGACTGTATTGATGGTGAGTGTGGTAGGTTTCCTCTAAATCTGGGAGTTGTTTTGCTGAAGCCTCCGCTCCCTGGGAATGTTTATAGTTTGATTATTTATCTCACTCTTATGAGCTTGTTGTGTTTATGCGAGTGTTGTAGGCCCCCTCTTGTATGAGAGTCATTCTGCTGAGGCCTCCACTCTCTTTAGAGCGTTTGTGACATTTTATGTTTGCCCGAGTATAGTTAGGCTTCCTCTCAGTTTGAGAGTTTTGTTAAGCCGCTGCTTGGCTTTGAGCTTATCTAGACTTTGGTCTGCTAGAGTGAGAATTGTGGTGAGAAGTTTGCTCTGTTTTCAGAGCATTTTCTGTTAGATCTCTCGCTCTTTTGAGCTCTTGATAGTGAGTGTTGTAGGCTTCCTCTTGTGGTTGAGTCTTTCTGTTGAGGCCTCCGCTCTTTAGAGCTTCATATAGTATGAGCATGCTCTGGTTGAGCTAAAGCGTTACTCCTCTCGTTCTGAGAGTCGTTTTGCAGAGTGGTTTGCTCCTTAGAGTTTATGCTTAGCCCAAGTATATGCCCATGGCAAGTGTAAGGCTCTGGTTAGAGCCTCCTTGGTATGCTAGGTGGTTTTGGATAACCCTTAATTTATTTAGTGTCAAAGTTTGTAAGGCCCGTGAGGAGCCTCCATGATATGGCTTCCAGGACGGTAGGTGAGTTTTTGGTACTCCCCTAGTTAAGAGGGTCGTTATTCAGAGTACTGGCTCCCTGGGGTGGAGTTATAATAGGCCTTCAGGAAAGTGGCCCCTCTCTCTCTCTCTCTCTCTCTATAATATATATATATATATATATATATATGAGAGAGAGAGAGAGAGAGAGAGAGAGTATATACAATACTATATATATATATGAACAGGTTGTTGGCTGAGTTGTTTTCAGTTTTTAGCCTCCCTGTTGACAATAAAGGTTGACATTGGGTCCCTCTTGAAAGTAGCAGGCTTGGGTCCCTGAGCCTGGGCCATACTCCCTTAAAGGAGACCGCCTTTAAGGTTAGGTTGAGGTTTCCAGGCCTTTAAGCTAGCTCCCTGGAAGGAGTCCTTCCTGGTTGGAATTAGACCTTTCTTTGAGGCATGTATCTTGGGCAAACTGGCCGTAGCGAGTAGTGTCCCTGAAAGCTAGGCTGGTGCGTAGCCATGGGGGGAGATAATCTTGGAACTTTCCATGAAGTTAGACTCTTGTGCTTGTCACAGCCAATGTTGACAGTGCACCCCCTCAGCATGGCGGCGTAGGTATTCTCGTTCCCCATAGCGCTTTGTCTTTTTGCCATGCTTCAGGGCTGCCTGCGTCACTTCAGACGAAGAACTGGATGACATGTTCTCTGGGCGCCCCTTTTATACTTCCGGGTCACACTAGTATGACGTCATGGCTGTCGCTGGCCAATTGGATTGCCGTGATTTTACAAGTGCTTCAGTCATCAGTCACGCTGAGGCGTTCCCCATAGCACTTTGGTGCAATGTCTCATTTCCTGTACAGTCGTAACCAGAGACCTTTTGCTCTAGAAAAAGACATGCACTCTCAATACACCATACGCAAATTTAGTTACTGAGTGTTAATAAAACAATCAGCAGACCACAGTTTTCCCCCACCGTTGTACAATTGTAATAGTCAGTGCTCACTCTGTGGTTGGGGGAGCTTTCCTAAACAAATAGTTAAAAAAGTTTTAAATGAACAACCAAGTAAAAACAATAGAAAAAGAGAGAGCAGGATGCTGTAAGTAGATCCTTTTTTAAGTAGATTTGTTGTGGGAAATCACAAATTTATCTGCTTATATGTAAGGACAAATATTTTTCGTAAAGCTTACATTTAGAATACACATTTTTAAGATATTGTGCTGATCTAAGTGTTTTCTATTTAATCAACAGAGTACTTGCAATTGATGTGTCTCATTGTACTTCTTGAAGTTCTGAGGATGGTGATAGTGTTCTGTGGAAACTGTATTACAGGTATTATCCATCAATGACTAATGTTTACAATGTCCTTTATTACCCCAAACTGTAATTATGAAATAGTATACAAATAGTTTTAAATGAACAACCAAGTAAAACAAGAGAGATTTTGAAGATTTTTGAAGAGTGCAAAGTGAAGTTCATTTTCAATAATGGAACATAAAGCTCCTTTATAACACCATATTCCTTCAAACACTGTTAAAGTCCATAGCTTTGTAAAAAAGAAAATCAATTGAAAGTTTTGCTTTAATCAAAGCTGCAAATACCTTTTCAACATTATTTCCTCTGTTTTGCTAAATTTTTTTATCTTTTCTACTAATATAAATGGACATTTTGGCTTTACCCAAAATAAAATGTAACAATTGAGATTCGTATTTTCTTTTTTAGAACATATTTAAACCCCAAAATAAAAGACAGAAAACTTTGCAAAACATCAAACAGAGCCTTCAGTCTTGAACATTGCATAAAAGTGTCTCTCATTCAAAACAAAAAAGACTGTCTTGGATTTAAAACATAAATAAAAGCATTAACTGCAGTAATACCATGTAGAATTCACCATTGTAAATCTCCAATTCTTTTAGCTAACAGTATAAAGTGCTCTCCACTTTGGTTTAACATTGTTACTTGAAATCTTGAAAACATCATACCATGGTGTATCAACTCTTCCCTGTAAGCCCTCTTTGTTAAAAGATTTTACACAGGCTTTATACATTTTTTTTTTATTTTTTTTTTTACCACTGTCAGTTTTTTTTTTTTACCAACTTTTCAGATTCCAAAAAAAAAATCCCATATGTTCACTTAACTTTGGTGAAAGAAGCAGATTTGGAAAATTGTCTTTTTCATTAGGGATGAACTCCCCGTTACAGTAACATTGAAACATATTTTTTTCTTAAAAACAGACTGTAGTTTCTGTAGCATGTGTGCAACAACTCGAATGGATTTAACTTTTAAACAATCAGCTACATCATTGACTTTTCCAAAACTTGGTCCAGCCAGTTTTACTAAACATTCAAGCGTTATGACTTTGGATTTAGTGAATGTTGCAGTCATTGTCCCTCATGCACCTAGAATGTCCAAGCGTGAGCCGTAGATCAAAAGTTCTTAAAAAAAACAGAATAAAGAGGGTGTAGAATCAGTTATTTTCACTTGAAAGAGGTCCCATACTTTAAAAAGATTCCTGTAAAACTCTGGCATCCTGGATGTGTTTATTCTTCTGGGATCTAACAAGAACAAGGATTTATGCAAACATAGTCTTTAAAATCGCACTGGCCAATGGCCTCCAGCTTAAGTTATCTGGTCTAGTAAGAAAACGTTGGATAAATTGTAATCAGTCTGACTTTGCAAATGTACAAGTCCTTGCCCTCCTTCTTCTTTTAGTAGATATAATACATTATGAGGAATCCAATACATTTTTTCCCCAAAAAATTTATTTGAAGAGACTGAATTTTTTACAAGTAACCAAGCAGGTGGATCAATACAAGCCAGTCGATACCATAAAGAAGAGGCCACTAAATTCTTAATCCATTTCCATTTCATAAGACAACCTTTGAGTTTTTCATATATTCCCTCCCAGTTTTTTTTTTAACAATCGTGTCATCTCCTAAAACCACTCCTAAATATCTTAAACCATATTTTGTCCAACTTAACTCATTTGGGAGTATTGGTATTGCTCTTTCCCACTTTCCTACTAACACTGCTTCACTTTACCCCAGTTAATTCTTGCTGAAGACATAGTTTCAAAATCTTTCAATGTTTTTAATAATAAGTCCACATCATTTTGTTTATTGAGTATTATGATAACGTCATCAGCATATGCTGATAAACAGAAAGTGCTTTTACAGGTTTATAAGGATACCCCTTCTAAAACTCTTTTCAATTTAAAAGTCAAACGTGCCAACGTGTAAAGTATTCCTGACAGAGAACACGCGTCTTACACCACGACATACTTTAAAAGGAGCACATAAGCCACCGTTAATTTTCAATTCACTCTCAATGTCATTATATAAAATTTTAATATAACCTATAACATCAGAACTAAAACCAAATACCTGTAAAGTTTTCCACAAATAGTCATGTTGTACACAATCAAACTCTTTCTCCTGATCTAAGGAAATCAAACCCATATCTAAACCCATTATTTTAAAAACATCAAATAAATCTCTTATTAAATGGATGTAATCAAAAATGTATCTGCCAGGTACACAGTAGGACTGACCAGAGTGGATTACTTCCTCCAAAACCCTTCCTAGTCTAGTAGCTAACACTTTTGAGAGCAATATATAGTCACAATAAAGATACAGGTCACCAGTTTTTTATGTCTCTCACATCACCTTTTTTGGCAAAAGGGTAAGGACTGCTCTTCTACAGCTCAGTGGCAGAAGTCCTCTGACTAGACTCTCACTGAGAACTGCCAGCAGATCCTCCCCTATCACAGGCCAAAAGGCTTTATAGAACTCAACTGGGATTCCATCTATGCCAGGAGCCTTGCCATTGTAGTGATTTTACTTTTCATCCATCCAAGGATGCTAAGTAAGGTAGTGATTGGTACTCACATCACCGATGACGTTGTGATTTTTGGATCACCCGTCACTTAAGGTGTGGTTATGAGTATGAGTAAAAAAAAAAAAAAAAAAAAAAAAAAAAAAAAAAATATATATATATATATATATATATATATATATATATATATATATTTTTTTTTTTTATATGTGTATATATATTTCTGTATATATATATATATATATATATATATATATATATATATATATATATATATATATATATATATATATATATTTCTGTATATATATATATATATATATATATATATATATATATATATATATATATATATATATATATACATACAGTGGGGAGAACAAGTATTTGATACACTGCTGATTTTGCAGGTTTGCCCACTTACAAAGCATGTAGAAGTCTGTAATTTTTATCATAGGTACTCTTCAACTGTGAGAGACGGAATCTAAAACAAAAATCCAGAAAATCACATTGTTTTTAAGTAATTAATTTGCATTTTATTGCATGACATAAGTATTTGATACATCAGAAAAGCAGAACTTAATATTTGGTACAGAAACCTTTGTTTGCAATTACAGAGATCATACGTTTCCTGTAGTTCTTGACCAGGTTTGCACACACTGCAGCAGGGATTTTGGCCCACTCCTCCATACAGACCTTCTCCAGATCCTTCAGGTTTCGGGGCTGTCGCTGGGCAATACGGACTTTCAGCTCCCTCCAAAGATTTTCTATTGGGTTCAGGTCTGGAGACTGGCTAGGCCACTCCAGGACCTTGAGATGCTTCTTACGGAGCCACTCCTTAGTTGCCCTGGCTGTGTGTTTCGGGTCGTTGTCATGCTGGAAGACCCAGCCACGACCCATCTTCAATGCTCTTACTGAGGGAAGGAGGTTGTTGGCCAAGATCTCGCGATACATGGCACCATCCATCCTCCCCTCAATATGGTGCAGTCGTCCTGTCCCCTTTGCAGTGAAGCATCCCCAAAGAATGATGTTTCCACCTCCATGCTTCACGGTTGGTATGGTGTTCTTGGGGTTGTACTCATCCTTCTTCCTCCAAACACGGCGAGTGGAGTTTAGACCAAAAAGCTCTATTTTTGTCTCATCAGACCACATGACCTTCTCCCATTCCTCCTCTGGATCATCCAGATGGCCATTGGCAAACTTCAGACGGGCCTGGACATGCGCTGGTTTGAGCAGGGGGACCTTGCGTGCGCTGCAGGATTTTAATCCATGACGGCGTAGTGTGTTACTAATGGTTTTCTTTGAGACTGTGGTCCCAGCTCTCTTCAGGTCATTGACCAGGTCCTGCCGTGTAGTTCTGGACTGATCCCTCACCTTCCTCATGATCATTGATGCCCCACGAGGTGAGATCTTGCATGGTGCCCCAGACCGAGGGAGATTGACCGTCATCTTGAACTTCTTCCATTTTCTAATAATTGCGCCAACAGTTGTTGCCTTCTCACCAAGCTGCTTGCCTATTGTCCTGTAGCCCATCCCAGCCTTGTGCAGGTCTACAATTTTATCCCTGATGTCCTTACACAGCTCTCTGGTCTTGGCCATTGTGGAGAGGTTGGAGTCTGTTTGATTGAGTGTGTGGACAGGTGTCTTTTATACAGGTAACGAGTTCAAACAGGTGCAGTTAATACAGGTAATGAGTGGAGAACAGGAGGGCTTCTTAAAGAAAAACTAACAGGTCTGTGAGAGCCGGAATTCTTACTGGTTGGTAGGTGATCAAATACTTATGTCATGCAATAAAATGCAAATTAATTATTTAAAAATCATACAATGTGATTTTCTGGATTTTTGTTTTAGATTCTGTCTCTCACAGTTGAAGAGTACCTATGATAAAAATTGCAGACCTCTACATGCTTTGTAAGTAGGAAAACCTGCAAAATCGGCAGCCAAAACACAAACAGTATGTATGTGCGTAATGTGACTTTATCACACTACTATTAACTAACAAGAAACTCTGATCAATAAATAGTGCTTAGTAATAGTGCTTAAATATGGTAGTTCACTATTAGCTAATCAGTAACTACTAATCAGAGAACTACTAAGAGCTACTATATACAGGTTCATAATTAACATGAATAATGTATAATGTATAATTAATTCTAAAGTGAATGTAATGGTAACCCACTACTAATTACTTAAGTGTTACTATCCAAAACCTTACGAAAACCTCAAAAGTTTACAATGACTTCAGTCATTACTACAGAGTTATCATGTTTTTCACTTTATTATACTGATCCAAATCATTAGTAGTTCCTTCTGAAGGATGTAGTAACACTTGAGTCACTACTAGTGGGTTACCATTACATTCACTTTAGAATTAATTATACATTATACATTATTCATGTTAATTATGAACCTGTATATAGTAGTTCTTAGTAGTTCTCTGTGAGGTATGAAAAAAATAGTAGTTACTGATTAGCTAATAGTGAACTATCACATTCGACTGAGCGTTATTACTAACTCATTTAGTAATCAGAGTTTTTTGTTAGTTAATAGTAGTTACTAGAGTGTTATTACTCACTTGTTCCTGTGTAGTTATTCATTAATGATGGATCATTATTCTAAAGTGTTACCGAAGTTTTGTTACACATTTTTTTCAAACGATACATTTCCTTATTTGAGAAACATCCCTCACTCATAAAATGTTTTCATAAAGTCCTAGTATTTTCCACAAAGCGTTTGATGTCTGGAAAATAGTCAGCTACCCGTACACCCCTCAGATTTTCTGTCAGTTTAAAAACTTCCTGATTTCATCATTATCATAATCTTGACACATCCATTCATTCTGAGAACAACTAGAAGCACCAGAATCAGAAAAATCACTCTCATTGCCAATATCATCCACATCCAAATACCATCATTTTTTTTTCTTTCTTTCCTTCAATTTGTTTAAAAAAAAAAACACACACACACAAAAATACACAAATAAATAAACATTTAACAATAATTAACAGTGAAAAACCAGACTACCAGTTTAATAATTGTTTTTTTTGACATCCCATATCATTTCAAATAAAATAAAAAATTTTGTTTGCTGATAAAACGTGTACTACTCGGGATTTTACCAAAGATTTAAACAACATCTCAGAGAGAGAGAGAGAGAGAGAGAGAGAGAGAGAGAGAGATGAGAAGAGAGAGGAGAGAGAGAGAGAGAGAGAGAGAGGAGATGAGAGAGAGAGAGAGAGAGAGAGAGAGAGAGTAGAGAGAGAGAGAGAGAGAGAGAGAGAGAGAGAGAAGAGAGAGAGGAGAGAGAAGGATCCTGTACAGTCAGTATAACTGAATTCCTGTAATGCTCTCTTCCATTCGTGCTTGCTTTTTTACCTCTTTTTTTCAGGATTGTTTACTCTGGCTTTGTTTGTCATGTCTGATTGTCAATTGTTCCAGTTGATCACCTTGTTTGGATATACTCGTACAGGTAACACCTAAACACTGACCCCCCTTCATAATGAATTAAACTAATATGCAAGTAGTTTGTAAAATGTCACCTGCTTGCATTGCTTTTCTGTGTAAAAATCCAGTTGATTGTAATTCAGCCCATTTCAACTTGACGTAGAACTGCTTGTAGTTGACATGAATGTGCAGACTGGATTAAGCCATTAGGTGTTCCATAAGAACACTTCTAGATTCTCATTCAGTGATTTCAACATTTTAGAACTTCTGAGCAATCATACGATGTGTTTTAATGACATTTGACTGTTGTTGTGTTAAACTGGAAAATAATGGACTGTTATTCTCTTATTTTAGAATGCTTAACTCTGGTATTTATTAAACAAATTATGTTGTTTATACCATTGTTGTCTGCTCTGCAAACAATATTCAAATGTAAGTACATGTTTAAATACATTCTTATCATTATTGTATTTTGTATAAGTATGGAAAGAGTAGATCCCATAATAATAGTCCTGTATTATATGTGATTTTGAATACTGAACGAATAGAAATACAATGCTTATGTTGAAATACATGCATAATGCATATTATTTGCTAAACTGTACATTTTGGCATGAAACAGGAGTTGCTATATCGACAGTATTTATTGTAACACATTTCTGAATGAAAAAATGGAGGATCTTTTGGTTGTTGCTTGTATTGTGAAAGTGAGCTGTGTATACCTGAACATCTGTGAATGTGATCAGCTTAACTGTTAACAGAAGCGCATGACAGAAACTGTTCACAATAAGAATAATAAGAATATTCAAGAGCATTAAGAGCATAAATTCAAGCCAATTTTGATTTCATGCAGACTCTTTTCAGTTGATTTGAGATCAGTTCTAGTATGTGACCTGTACAAGTTTATGAATTCAGAAGGTGATCTTTTCATTCACAGCTCTCCGCCGGAGATGGATAACATTATTGAGTATAATAATAACACCCCTGCATATCATCCTTGTGATTTATATTCATCTAGCCATATTGGAAAGGGAGAAAGGTATGCTACTTTACTTTATTTTATTTTTAGTCATTTTAATTTTTTATCTCACTTTCTTAAAGTTGATATAAATTTTAACAAGAAGGTTTTTAAGTAGATTTGTTGTGGGAAATCACAAATTTGTCTGCTTTTATGTAAGGACAAACATTTTTTTGTAAGGTTTACATTTAGTATACACATTTTTTTAAGATATTGTGCTGATCTAAGTGTTTTTTTATTTAATCAACAGAGTGCTTGGGATGGATCTGTGTCATTGCACTTCTTGAAGTTCTGAGGATGATAGTGTTCTATGAAAACCATGTGACAGGTATTAACCATCAATGACTAATGGTGCTAAGTAGACATTAGATTACTGCAGTGGCGGAGCGGGTGGCCACAGGCAGGGGCCAGCAGCCAGTCTAGGGTAGCACCGAAATCTTAATTTCTTTTCAGCATGAGAATTAGTTTGACTACAAAGTACTGGACTGTTTTAGTGTCCACAACACAACTGAATATAGTTCATTTGTACTTAATTGTCATTGAGATGGTAGTGGAATAGATCAAGTAATACTGAGTGAATTTGACCATTTTTTGTCTTATTCCTCCAGGCATATTAAGATGAAACAAGCTCATATTGCAGCTAAGTTCAGGTTCTGGTTCTTAAAATCCCCAAAAGCTTGTTCTCCATCATTGCACCCTCATGGATGAGACATGCAAATAACTGCACGGTTCAAAGATTAGTCAACCTTCATAGAATTGTCTATAGGCTGATCAATGAACTCTTCAACAATTCAACAAGTTCAAAAACTTGCAACTGAAAAAGTAAATTATTTGTCAAAATAAAGTTCTGTCATACTTAAATTGAACTCCGTACAAACAGGGCTCTACACTGCGACCATTTCGGTTGCATTTGCGACTGAAATTACTGCGTGCGACTGTGAGAATATATTTAGGCGCACCGGTGTGTGTGACCTGATCGATTCTCATGGATAGATGTGTAATACAGTTGGAATAAAAACTCCCAAAATGCATTCAAAAGCATTCAAGTGTGCTGCACAAGTCCTGAAAAGTGAAGCCAAAGCATCTTGATCGCCCCCTGGTGGCTGGTCTCAGTATAGCTCATAACCCCCACTCTCTCCATGTAATGTAAAGCCGAAAGTATACTTCGTTTTTTACACGTACGTGAGCGTATGTGCACAGTTGAACGCACAGCCTTGCAAAGTATACTTCTTTTGACTCGTATACGTACACAGGCGTACGACGCATGTGTAGTTTTGAGCAATCTCTCGCCACGAGTTACAACCCATTTAAATACTGCAAAATTTATTTGTATGTACAAAGTAAGCGCGGTTACAAAATCCGGCGGTGTGTGTTCAGTACGCGCGTACTCTTCTGATGAGGAAATTCGCGTCACGTGCACTGTACGCTGACCATCGCGTACACGTAAAAAGTGAAGTATACTTTGGCCTTAATGGGACGCAACATAAACTAAACAATCAAATTAAACTTCAAATATTTTTTTCCAAGGATGGTTTCTGTCATTTTAGGCAGTTTTTATGACGCTGATGTTATTTCAAGTGTTAGTTCTTTAAAGAAGTTTGGTTTTAGTTAGTTATTTGATGCTATGAAAACGGGGATGTGACGTCATGATTGACAACTTCTCCGAAGTTGTCACTGAGGCACGAACTGACTTTTTTTCTGGATCTTCACGAGGAGATTGGAGCTTTAACTTTAATTTCTACATTTCCATAACTGTTTATTTCACACCAACATAATGAGTTGTTCTGAGTGTGGGCAGGACCTTGATATCGCGTTCACTACTGCGCAGACTCCAGACTCAAGATGTCAGCGCCATATCGGGACACTGGCGGCTTTACTTACTACAAACCCGATTCCAAAAAAGTTGGGACACTGTACAAATTGTGAATAAAAACAGAATGCAATGATGTGGAAGTTTCAAATTTCAATATTTTATTCAGAATACAACATAGATGACATATCAAATGTTTAAACTGAGAAAATGTATCATTTTAAGGGAAAAATAAGTTGATTTTAAATTTCATGGCATCAACACATCTCAAAAAAGTTGGGACAAGGCCATGTTTACCACTGTGTGGCATCCCCTCTTCTTTTTATAACAGTCTGCAAACGTCTGGGGACTGAGGAGACAAGTTGCTCAAGTTTAGGAATAGGAATGTTGTCCCATTCTTGTCTAATACAGGCTTCTAGTTGCTCAACTGTCTTAGGTCTTCTTTGTCACATCTTCCTCTTTATGATGCGCCAAATGTTTTCTATGGGTGAAAGATCTGGACTGCAGGCTGGCCATTTCAGTACCCGGATCCTTCTTCTACGCAGCCATGATGTTGTAATTGATGCAGTATGTGGTCTGGCATTGTCATGTTGGAAAATGCAAGGTCTTCCCTGAAAGAGACGACGTCTGGATGGGAGCAGATGTTGTTCTAGAACTTGGATATACCTTTCAGCATTGATGGTGCCTTTCCAGATGTGTAAGCTGCCCATGCCACACACACTCATGCAACCCCATACCATCAGAGATGCAGGCTTCTGAACTGAGCGCTGATGACAACTTGGGTTGTCCTTGTCCTCTTTAGTCCGGATGACATGGCGTCCCAGTTTTCCAAAAAGAACTTCAAATTTTGATTCGTCTGACCACAGAACAGTTTTCCACTTTGCCACAGTCCATTTTAAATGAGCCTTGGCCCAGAGAAAACGCCTGCGCTTCTGGATCATGTTTAGATATGGCTTCTTTTTTGACCTATAGAGTTTTAGCCGGCAACGGCGAATGGCACGGTGGATTGTGTTCACCGACAATGTTTTCTGGAAGTATTCCTGAGCCCATGTTGTGATTTTCCATTACAGTAGCATTCCTGTATGTGATGCAGTGCCGTCTAAGGGCCCGAAGATCACGGGCATCCAGTATGGTTTTCCGGCCTTGACCCTTACGCACAGAGATTGTTCCAGATTCTCTGAATCTTTGGATGATATTATGCACTGTAGATGATGATAACTTCAAACTCTTTGCAATTTTTCTCTGAGAAACTCCTTTCTGATATTGCTCCACTATTTTTTGCCGCAGCATTGGGGGAATTGGTGATCCTCTGCCCATCTTGACACTGCCACTGCCACTCTGAGAGACTCTTTTTATACCCAATCATGTTGCCAATTGACCTAATAAGTTGCAAATTGGTCCTCCAGCTGTTCCTTATATGTACATTTAACTTTTCCGGCCTCTTATTGCTACCTGTCCCAACTTTTTTGGAATGTGTAGCTTTCATGAAATCCAAAATGAGCCAATATTTGGCATGACATTTCAAAAGGTCTCACTTTCAACATTTGATATGTTATCTATATTCTATTGTGAGTAAAATATAAGTTTATGAGATTTGTAAATTATTGCATTCCTTTTTTATTCACAATTTGTACAGTGTCCCAACTTTTTTGGAATCGGGTTTGTACAATGGAAGGGAGTTATACATTTCATATAGACTTGATTTGGGTGTGTACAGTGGTCATTTACATGTAGCCAACAACAAACTTCCCAACAACAACATTGTGGCCAGTGAAAATGCTGAGTGGCTAGTAACTTTGGAAAACCACTAGCCACAGTGGCTGGTGAGCAAAAAAGTTCATTTCAAGCCCTGTTGGCCTGTATTGGGAAAGTTCATGTCATTGATCAGAAAGTGCTCCTAATTTTTTTTTTTTTTTAATTTTTCTTTTTTTTTTAATTATTAAGAAAGGTGTTAGCATAGAGCCCTGACAAAGGAAAACATGTTCTCTTTTGAATCTCCATGTGCAAGAATGTGAACATGGCAAGGGAGAAGGCAGGCAGCACATAAATGCCAGAATGTAAAATTTATTTTTATTTTTTTTTTATTAAATGTGATCCATTTCCATTTGTACTTCACCAATGCAAAATCGGTGCCTATTTTTATTACAACATGCACAGTGCTCACATTTATTGTGCAATTAATTAAAGATAAAAATGACATATCAATTTGTGACTTGTATTGTAATCTCAGCAGTATATTTAAGTCCATATACATTTGAGAGGCATGTTCTTAAATGTGATGCATTTAACAAATACAAGCATGGAATGTTTTTCACTGCTTTAATCGCCTCCACATTTAAGCATTAGCTGTTCCACTGTCTCGCATTTCTACTATTCGCCGTTCACTGTTGATCTACTGAAGCTCTCTTGGCACCGGTACCTTTTCCGTGCTCATTTGTCAAAGTTAGCCTGAAACTTCTCCCGTATGTTGTGGTCGTAAAGAGACAGTTCTACGTCTAAATAGACACAAGATAAAGAAACGGCAGTAGGAACTGCAGAGAACAGAGAGCGGTTCTCACTGCCAGAGGAAGGTGTTATCCGAACCACGTTATTTTTAATTTGTTGATCCAGAGATCCAGAAACCAGCCATCGCTACAATATTCACTGATCTGAACTTTATGGCAAAGTGGCTATACAGAAACCTCTCCTCAGTTCATAACACATGAAAACACCCAAAGGACTCTTGAGAAACTAAATTCTCTGGTCTGATGAACCTCAATTTTAAGCGTCATGTCCACGTCTAACCCTAAATGATTTCTGTAAATCCAGTTGTCATATTCTGTATGGATTCTCCATGTTCTGTGTAATTTTCGAACATATAAGCAACAAAAGAATAATTAGGGAGAATCAATAAATAATAATAAACAATTTACTGGCATTGTGTCAAAATGTAATCAATAAAATGTTAATGCATTTACATGTGCTTCCTTTTTTTATTTATTCAGACTGCATAATCAGTTACTGCTCAGCACTGGGTACAATATTGTCTCCCTTTACTAGGCCTTCTTGATTTATTCTATACGTGTGTGTGTGTGTGTGTGTGTGTGTGTGTTTTAGGTCATGATTTTAACACAGATGCAGAATGTTTAAGAGACCAGAGACGACGACAACAGACTGAGACGAGCCAACAAGGATCAAATGCATGTAATTACTCACTGCTGAATCCTAATTAAATATTGTGTGTGTGTGTGTATTTTGTGTTTTATTTTTGCTCTGTAATATTGAGTTGAAAAAAGATCTGCTTAATTAATGCAACTATTTAGTTGTTTGATGTTAGTTTGCTTGTTTGTTTTGTGTGTCTGTTACAGTGCATCTCTGTAATGTCATCATGTACATGTTTGGAGCAGTTGGTCTTGTTTTGTTGAGCTCTGTTACACTGACAGCAGAACTGATCCTGAAAGCACGTAAGTAAATATCTATAGTAAGTTTTACATTATAGAGATCTTTTAACAACAGACAGTTTTATCTAATTGCACAAAAAACATGCTGAAAAATGAGCTGAAAACAGTTATTCAACTACTAAAATTTGCTTTACCATTTTGCCATGTTATTCTATCATTTGAATTCTTAGGAACCGGTAAGCGTGTCTTGAAGGATCTGAGAGTCATTGTCTTCCCCTTTGAATGTGTTTTTGCCTTGTATTGGCTGGTTTTACAAATGCGTGCTTACTGTAAGTATCTTTAAATAATTTTTTTCTTTATTACATACAGTAGCACAGTATAGAAGTGACAGGATAGTGACAGGGAGAGAGAGACTAAAATCTTTGTTAAAGGAGACAGACTTGACTGATTCTCAAGTGTCCCAGCAGTTAACATTATAAATTATGACTCAAACTCAGGAATATTATTATGATCCATGTGAGTAAAAAAAAAGTTTGGTCAAAAAGTGGTCAAAATCCAGTGAATCTGTTCAAAATACATTATTCCAAAATTATTTGTTTGTGAAATTATGTAAGATACCCTTGAATGTTGATCATATACTCTTTAAAATAAAGGTTCCAAAAGGTTTTTTTTTAACCATTTGAATCCCAAAGAACCTTTCATTGAACAGTTCTTAAAAGAACGTCTAGGTTACTAATGTAACCCCTGTTCCCTGAAGGAGGGAACGGACACGTTACGTCAGAACTGCACTGACAAATGCACATTGGCGAGTGAGATTTGCATCGCAAGCCACTCCCCGCTTCCGGGTATATAAGGCAGCGTGCAAACTCACACATTAAGTTTTATGCTAGTCATTCCCTATCAGTCAGTCACGTTCAACATACCGTGGAAGTATACACATATGGGATCACCTATATAGGGGAATACAGGGGCTGACTAACCGGGCATACACACAAGTACTAGACCTGGCATCTGACTGCCAAGGATGCTGGAGGAACTCAACAGGGTTCGCCATCTGGTGAACTCATCTGAGGAGCACAATAGTTGCTCGTATCCCATCCTTAGAGGGTAATGGCGCAGCAAGCGAGACACCAAGCCAAACTTCCCGCATATTACCTTTTTGTACACAACACACAGCAAAACACTGGCTCCACTCAGAGATTGTAGTCTCACAAATGTAATAGGTGTCGCCCAGCCCGCAGCTCTACCTATGTCTGCCGTGCGTCAACGCCCAGGAGGATGCAACACTCTCGAGTGAGGGGATGAGGTGTGGCCGAGGAAGATTAAACCTCCTGGCGCCTCTCTGGAACCTGATGACCAAGTCATGTTTCCCAAGAGACTTACGTCTACTGCGTTGTGATGTGTGGCGAAAGTGGCAACATACACTTTCAGGGTGAAGGGAGACAGCTTTCGGTCCAACCCAAAAAAGCACGACATTGATAGGGCATCTATTGGGTCTTCCCTGCAGTGAAGAACACCAATCAACGAAGAGGTTCCACTTCAAAGCGTAAGCGCGCCTTGTAGAGGGGGCTCTCGCTAAAGTGATCGTGTCAACTACTGCTTGAGGTAGGCCATTTAAGTCCCCCGTGTCTCGTCCAGAGACCACACATGGAGGTTCCATAGATCTGGCATATGGTGCCCCGGAATGTGCCAGGGAAGGGCTGTAGTGAGGAGCATGAGTTCAGAGAACCATGTCCGGGTAGGCCAGTAAGGCACAACCATCAAGACCTGCTCCTCGTCCTCTCTGACTTTGCACAGTGTCTGTGCGAGCAGGCTCACTGGGGGAAATGCATACTTGCGTTACCCCCGGGGCCAGCTGTGTGCCAGTACATCTGTGCCGAGGGTCACCTCGGTCAGGGAATAAAACAACTGGCAGTGGGTTGTCTCAGAGGACGCGAACAGGTTGACCTGAGCAACCTCGAAGCATTCCCAAATCAGCTGGACCGCCCGGGGGTGGAGTCTCCACTCTTCCCTGGACGTATGCTGTCGTGAGAGCTCATTGGCTGCACGTTGAGCTCGGCCGGGATGAAAATGGCACAAAGTGAGCTGAGTCACTTCTGACTCCTTAAGAGGAGATGGCGGGAGAGTTGCAACAAATGTCTGCACAATCATCTTCATTTTTAAAGTAGTAAGACTAAATTATCTTATCAGTGTTGATGACGCTCTTGCAGGAATTGAAGATTGGATTTATATTCGTTTTGCAGAGATACATTTATGTGGCCAAGTGTAAATGGAACAGTTTTAACAAATAGCATAGCTATCCCATCAGTAAAAATGCATGAAGTGACCAGGTGTAAATAGGCCTTTAACAGGCCTTTTTAATAATCTAAAGAAACTTTTTCCATTGGAGTGGAAAGATTACATGGATGTTAAAGGTTCTTCACTGAACCATCAATACCAATAAAGAGCCTTTATTTTTGTGTAGCCTAATATGGCAGTGAACAGGGCTGGTGGGTCACTGGTTTATTTGCCAATATCTATAATATTGATTTGTAACATATGCAAACAGTTGATGAAGGAAGTTCAATGCTAGTAAAATGAGACAAATACATATCTACTTCTTACAGAGTCTGATTTACTTGCTGTGATTCTGATTTTGCTCAATTGTCATTTTAACCAACTTTCTTTCTCTAATGTCTCGCCACACAGGGAAGATTGAACTGAGTAAGTTCAGATTTTTATTCAATGCGGCTCTCATGTACAGTGGGGAGAACAAGTATTTGATACACTGCCGATTTTGCAGGTTTGCCCACTTACAAAGCATGTAGAAGTCTGTAATTTTTATCATAGGTACTCTTCAACTGTGAGTGACGGAATCTAAAACAAAAATCCAGAAAATCACATTGTATGATTTTTAAGTAATTAATTTGCCTTTTATTGCATGACATAAGCATTTGATACATCAGAAAAGCAGAACTTAATATTTGGTACAGAAACCTTTGTTTGCAATTACAGAGATCATACGTTTCCTGTAGTTCTTGACCAGGTTTGCACACACTGCAGCAAGGTTTTTGGCCCATTCCTCCATACAGACCTTCTCCAGATCCTTCAGGTTTCGGGCTGTCGCTGGGCAATACAGACTTTCAGCTCCCTCCAAAGATTTTCTGTTGGGTTCAGGTCTGGAGACTGGCTAGGCCACTCCAGGACCTTGAGATGCTTCTTACGGAGCCACTCCTTAGTTGCCCTGGCTGTGTGTTTCGGGTCGTTGTCATGCTGGAAGACCCAGCCACGACCCATCTTCAATGCTCTTACTGAGGGAAGGAGGTTGTTGGCCAAGATCTCGCGATACATGGCCCCATCCATCCTCCCCTCAATACGGTGCAGTCATCCTGTCCCCTTTGCAGAAAAGCATCCCCAAAGAATGATGTTTCCACCTCCATGCTTCACGGTTGGGATAGTGTTCTTGGGGTTGTACTCATCCTTCTTCTTCCTCCAAACACGGCGAGTGGAGTTTAGACCAAAAAGCTCTATTTTTGTCTCATCAGACCACATGACCTTCTCCCATTCCTCCTCTGGATCATCCAGATAGCCATTGGCAAACTTCAGATGGGCCTGGACATGCGCTGGCTTGAGCAGGGGGACCTTGCGTGCTGCAGGATTTTAATCCATGATGGCGTAGTGTGTTACTAATGGTTTTCTTTGAGACTGTGGTCCCAGCTCTCTTCAGGTCATTGACCAGGTCCTGCCGTGTAGTTCTGGGCTGATCCCTCACCTTCCTCATGATCATTGATGCCCCACGAGGTGAGATCTTGCATGGTGCCCCAGACCGAGGGAGATTGACCGTCATCTTGAACTTCTTCCATTTTCTAATAATTGTGCCAACAGTTGTTGCCTTCTCACCAAGCTGCTTGCCTATTGTCCTGAAGCCCATCCCAGCCTTGTGCAGGTCTACAATTTTATCCCTGATGTCCTTACACAGCTCTCTGGTCTTGGCCATTGTGGAGAGGTTGGAGTCTGTTTGATTGAGTGTGTGGACAGGTGTCTTTTATACAGGTAACGAGTTCAAACAGGTGCAGTTAATACAGGTAATGAGTGGAGAACAGGAGGGCTTCTTAAAGAAAAACTAACAGGTCTGTGAGAGCCGGAATTCTTACTGGTTGGTAGGTGATCAAATACTTATGTCATGCAATAAAATGCAAATTAATTATTTAAAAATCATACAATGTGATTTTCTGGATTTTTGTTTTAGATTCCGTCTCTCACAGTTGAAGTGTACCTATGATTAAAAATTACAGACCTCTACATGCTTTGTAAGTAGCAAAACCTGCAAAACCGGCAGTGTATCAAATACTTGTTCTCCCCACTGTATGTATTTATATATAGTATATTTAACTGTGTATATATATATATATATCAATGTTAAATCTGTATTTCTGTTTTCAAATACAGATCTACACACAATGAAAGGAACACACATGCAAAGACACAGACGTCAACTCGGGGTAACAATAATTATGTGTGATATAAACTGATCTGCAGTCTAAGCTTTGATATCTTCACATAGAGTTCAGATGTGTAGTCGCCATATAACAATGTCTTGTTTTGATCACAGAACACAGCAGAGACTCATGAAATGGAGAATCTGTCTGCACCTGTTTCTGCTGTTTGACAGACACTGTAATGAGACACTGACTCTTCCACGTTTCTCCTGCACTCTGGCTGCTCTCTGGGCCTCATTTATCAATCGAACGCAGATCCGAGCACAGAAATCATCTCACGACAGGGTTCACGTGTGATTCGTGAAACATTCGTATGCTGCCAATCCCATTGTACGAATACTCATACGTTGATAAATGTGGCGGCTGAAAACAATCGTCGTTTAAATATCAAGCCCCTAAAAATTCACCGTTTAGAAGCCCCGCCCCTGGAGTTTACGACACGGAGAAACATAACCTGGCACCTGTTTACCTCGTAATTGCAAACAATTACATTAATTTATATGTATATTAAATACCGGTAAATAAAACAAAACCTTTACAAACATTAAACACTATAGTGCTATTTAATTTCTCCTCACTCCACAACAAATCCTTTAAATTTAACGGGTTTCAGAACAGTACCTAGCATGAATGAAAATGAAAACGTAGCTATAAAATTATATATTAAACTATAAAATAAAACAGAAATTAGTCATAGTGGCATTCATTATAATCAACACGTCAAGCCAAAATGAATTTATTTAAAGAGACAATGAAATGCCATTATGCTCATCTCTCTCATTCGGCAATAATCCAAATATGTAAACAAGGCTTTGTACTTCACTCGTGTTCCAATATCCAATGTGTTTGTTTGGGCGCTGGGCTGATTTTACAGTGGACCATTTAATTTGAGCAGTGTAACTTTTATGTTTGGTCAACTGCATTTTAGTTTGATGACGCGTCTGAGTGAGGCGTCTGTATGCGCGATCATTTGGATTTAATAAAATAACCAGGGTTGGGAGGGTTACTTTTAAAATGTATTCTGTTACAGTTGCAAATTACTTCATAAAAAAAGTATTCAGTAATGTAATCCAAGCACCACAATATGAAAGTAATGTAATCTGATTACTTTTGGATTCCTTTAAGGTCACATGTAAATAAAGTCAGGTAAAAAGCAATCAAAGTAATTTTAACTATTTAACTATGAATTTAAAATAAAAACTTTTATAATATATAATAAATATAATAAAATATATAATATTTATTTAATAAATATTAAAACTAAGCAATCGTGTCATTTCACCAACTGGAGATTACACAGCACTGTATAAATTTATATAAACTGCTATACAGACATCTAGTGGATACAGTATGGTATTACAAATGGGTTTATTTTTATTTCTTTAACATGTACAAGGAAAAAAATACGTATAGTTTATACACAATATTAAAAAAAGTCTACACTATCTACATATTAGTCTATTTTAAAATACATGTTGATCAAGCTCATGATCTTTCTTCATTTCACTGACTGACCCTGCGCTTTAGCAATGGGAGTTCTTGTTCATTTCTACATTTTCCAGCTCATTTTCCACTAGAAACTTACATACAACTGCGATCATACAAACTATGGAATTTTAAATCACAAAGCGTCTTCATAGTTGGAAGGCATGGTTTGCGCTATATAACTATTGTTCCCTTTCGTTCAGTCACTCCGAGTAACGTCAGTGACTGACGAATGGGGGTTTCGCCTAGAAGCCTATCATCTTCGAGATCTACAAAACACCCAATGGCAGTGCCAATGCCATGGACATGCGGAATATGCATAGCGTAACTCCGCCCCACAGCGTGGGTATATAAGTACGCTGGCAACATCGCATTATGTTTCTGCTTCGGAGCCAAGAGCATCTATCAGCCACCTTCTCTGGGCCGTGCCATGGAGGTGGTCGCAGGAAGATGCCCCCGTCCGCTCCCCAGCCCCGCAGCCCGCTAAACGCCAGGCTAAGCGGCGCTCCTGATGCGGACAGCTCAGGGATGGGCAGTTCTTTCAAGGAGGTGGTAGCAGGGCCACTCCTTCCCCCGGTGGAGGGCCGGGGGAGAATCTTCTGTTAAGGAAAGAGCTAACTCACCCATCCTTGAGCACCCAGAGACCGTGCACGGCAGTGTGCGTCGCCCCGAGGCCACGCCACTATCGTCCCTCTCTGACGCCAGTCTCCTCTCAGAGCAGACCCCAGTGGAACGCACGTCCTTCCCTGGTCTCCTCTGTCAGGACACGGCTGATGACGATGCCCCCACACCGGGACGCTATGCCTCCCACGTCTGGGCCAGTCATGCCACCTCGCTGCCCCACCCGGGGTACGTCTGTGGTTCACATTACCCCATCTGGTACAGTTTTTGGGAGCCTGGCTAGAGCTTCCCGGACTGTCCCGCTGGGTCGCGAAGACCATCAGGCTCGGCTATGCGATTCAGTTCGCCCAGGCTCCTCCCTGTTCCGGGGAGTCCGATACACCATGGTGGGGCCCTACGCCCCGGTCATGCGTGCGGAGGTCGCTACCCTGCTGGCGAAGGGTGTGATCGAGCCTGTCCCTCCAGCCGAAATTAAGTCCGGCTTATACAGCCCTTACTTCATTGTACCAAGAAAACCGATGGGTTACGACCAATCCTGGGACTGCGCGTCCTGAACCGATCCCTTCACAGGCTTCTGTTCAGGATGTTGACAGCGAAGCGCCTTTTTGAATGCGTTCGTCCAGTAGATTGGTTTGCAGCGATCAACCTGAAGGACGCCTACTTTCATATCAGTACGCGGTCCTCCCATTCGGGCTAGCTCTGTCCCCTCGCGTCTTTACGAAGATTGCCGAGGCAGCCCTTGTGCCACTCAGGCAACACGGGGTTCGCATCCTGAACTACCTCGACGACTGGCTGTTCCTGAGTCACTCTCGAGAGCAGGTGTGCGAACACAGAGACCTGGTGCTCCAGCACTTAGCCCGTCTGGGCCTTCGGGTCAACTGGGAAAAGAGCAAACTGGGAAAAGATCTCTTTTCTCGGTATCGACTCGGTCGCCATGTGCGCGCAGCTTACGAGCGAGCACGCGCAGTCACTGCTGACTTGCCTCCATCAAATCGAGAGCAAGAGTGTGGTTCCACTGAAGTTATTTCAGAGGCTCCTGGGGCATATGGCATCTGCAACCGTGGTAACGCCACTCAGATTGCTTCATATGAGACCGCTTCAGCACTGGCTTTGCGATCGCGTCCCGAGATGGGCATGGCAGTCGGGCACGCTCCGGGTCCCAGTGACTCGGGCCTGCCTGCAGACCCTCACCCCGTGGTCGAACCTCAGCTTTCTACGAGCCGGTGTTCCCTTAGAACGAGTTTCCAGGCATATTGTTGTGTCAACAGATGCCTTCACCACGGGCTGGAGTGCCATGTGCAATGGACATGCTGCCGCGGGCTCCTGGACAGGACCCCAGCGCCTCCTGCATGTCAATTGCCTCAAGTTGCTGGCAGTACAATTCGCCCTGCACCGCTTCCAGGCGTTGCTCAAGGGTCAACACGTGCTACTCTGGTCAGACAACACGGCCACAGTAGCGTACATCAACCACCAGGGTGGTCTACGTTCCCGCCGCATGTCTCAACTCGCCCGCCATCTCGTCTTATGGAGTCAGAAGCACCTGAGGTCCCTTCGTGCCATTCATGTCCCGGGAGTCCTGAACCGTGCAGCCGACGAGCTCTCACGGCTTCAGCCACTTCCTGAAGAATGGAGACTCCATCCCCAGACGGTTCAGCTGATTTGGGAACAGTTCGGCGACGCACAGGTAGATCTGTTTGCCTCCCACGACTCTTCCCATTACCGCCTGTTTTATTCCCTGACCGAGGGCTCCCTCGGCACGGATGCTGTGGCCGTGGGGCCTCCGCAAGTATACGTTTCCCCCAGTGAGCCTTCTCGCACAGGTTCTGTGCAAGATCAGGGAGGACAAGGAGCAGGTCCTTTTGGTCGCCCCGTATTGGCCCGGCCGGACCTGGTTCTCCGAACTCGTACTCCTTGCGACAGCCCCTCCCTGGTCGATTCCTCTGAGGAAGGACCTCCTTTCTCAGAGACGGGGCACCCTTTGGCACCCGCGTCCTGATCTTTGGAACCTCCACGTGTGGCTCCTGGATGGGAAGCGGCAGGTTTGAGTACCCTACCACCTCAGGTGGTGGCTACCATCACTTCCGCTAGGGCCTTGTCTACTCGACACGCCTATGCATTGAAGTGGAACCTCTTCATCACCTGGTGTTCTTCTCGCCAAGAAGACCCCTGGAAATTCCCGATCGGGTCCGTGCTCGCATTCCTCCAAGAAGGGTTGGAACGAAGGCTGTCTCCTTCCACCCTCAAGGTTGATGTGGCCGCTATATCAGCCTACCACGACCTTGTGGAGATGAAAAAGGTAAGTCAGCACGACCTGGTCATCAGGTTCCTGAGGGGAGCGAGGAGACTGAATCCTCCTCGCGCTCCCCTCGTACCCTCTTGGGACCTTTCAGTAGTCTTAAGGGCTCTGTAGAGGGCTCCCTTCAAGCCATTGTGGTCAGTCGATCTTAAGTTCCTGTCTATGAAAACAGCGCTCCTGATCGCCTTGGCCTCCATCAAGAGGGTAGGGGACCTGCAGGCATTTTCAGTTGACGAAGCATGCCTGGAATTCGGGCCGGCCAACTCTCACGTGATCCTGAGACCTCAGCCTGGATATGTGCCCAAGGTTCCCACCACTCCGTTCAGGGACCAGGTGGTGAACCTGCAAGCGCTGCCTTTGGAGGAGGCAGACCCAGCCTTGGCACTGCTCTGTCCAGTACGTGCCCTCCGTGCTTACGTAGACAGAACGCAATGTTTCAGGACCTCAGACCAGCTCTTTGTCTGTTATGGTGGGAAGCTGAAGGGAAAGGCTCTCTCCAAGCAAAGGTTGTCTCACTGGATAGTGGACGCCATTGTCTTGGCTTACCAGACACAGAGGCATGGCGCCTCTCTAACAGACATCTGCAGAGCTACAGGCTGGGCGACACCCAACACATTCGACAGATTCTATAATCTCTGAGTGGAGCCAGTGTCCTCTCTTACTCGCCTCTACTAGTGGCCGGTAATGGACTAGGCTCAGGTGTCTTCGCTTGCTCGCCATTCCACTCCACGGACTGGATACGTGCAATATTTTCCTCAGGTAGTGAAGCCCTGAGTTCCTCCAGCACTGTCGATGCCGACACCAGTGCGCCTGCCCACTCGGCCAGGCCCTCGTGTTAGGCTAGGTGCCACCGTGTGCATGGTTCCCCCCTTGGGCGACTCCCACATGTGTATTTCCACTGTAAGCCTCTCCGAGCATGTGTATTTCCCTCAGCAAGCTTGCCCCACCTGGGGGTAAAATTCTTCCACCTTCGGCTGGTTACCCCAGAGCTCTTCCATATGCAGCCCCTCGGGTCATATGTGTATCCTTAAGTCCTCCCTACAGGTAGGCTCTTGGCGTATACTTCCACCTGGAATATGCTTCCCAGTGTACCTTGGTATTCCTGTGTTAAGTTGGAGTCCTTCGTCCGTACTAGCTTACGACAGGGAGCTCACGCTGACGCAGGGCACTGGATGACAGCCAAGTGGTGTGATTACATTGGGACCCCCATTCATCAGTCACTGACGTTACTTGAAGTGACTGAATGAAAGGGGTAATGTCCCTCTGCCACTTCCGCTGTACCGCTGGAACGGCCGGGAGTTCAGTCTTGGCTCCTCAGCAGGTAACATAATGCGATGTCGCCAGCGTACTTCCTTATATACCCACACTGTGGGGCGGAGTTACGCTATGCAAATTCCGCATGCCCATGGCATTGGCACTGCCACTGGGCGTTTTCTAGATCTCCAAGATGATAGGCTTCTAGGCGAAACCCCCATTCGTCAGTCACTGACGTTACGTCTCCGTTCCCTCCTCAAGGAACGAGGGTTACATACGTAACCGAGACGTTTCCTTTTTCCTCTTTGAAAACAAAATAACTGTGAAATTTCACCGCGGGAAGATCAAGCATCATAATTATAACTTATGCGTCTCAACCTTCATCTGAGGAGAATGATTGTAGACGGCTCACGTGAGTCATGACTGCCAACAGAACCAGGAACTATAATCAAGCAGCGCTTAATATAACGTTATTATCTCAAAATACTAATTTATGTGGTTTTAAATTATACCATTGTAATTCTGAAAGTATTCCAATTTTTACTAAATGTAACTGTATTCTGATTACTTTGTTTTTTGAAGTAACTGTAACGAATTACAGTTACCAATTTTTGTATCCTGATTACGTAACGCTGTTACATGTATTCCGTTATTCCCCAACCCTGAAAATAAAGATATAAAGAAAACAAATACAATGCGTTAGTGTTACAAAAACGAGCATCACAGTTTTTTCTTTTGTTAATATGTTAATTATGTCAGTGAAATATATTTCGTCTGTTTTTCTTTGTTCACAGAAGCGCTGACGTTGTGTGCCCAGACAGGGTGTCGGCCCAGATCTGGACATGTGGATTCAACGCGTACCAGATGTGGGCCGGATCTGGGCCGACACTCTGTTGCTGTCTGGGTGATGTGACTATGTGTGAATCTCACGTTCTGTTGTTTATGCGCATGTAAAGCTAATTTAATTTGACATTCTAATCTTAACGGTTAATGGTCGACTAATGAGCTTCAGGAAAATAATCTAAATGATCAAAATGCTCTCATTTCAATTCTCCTCCAGATTCGCTAAGTTCACTCTAACTCAAAAACTTGCGTACGTGAGCTTTGATCGTAGCCACCCCTTTGATCGTAGCCACCCCTCGTCCATATTGATAAATGCCAAGTTTTGCGTGGAAACGTCCGTACGCGCAGTTTTCTGTCATACGTTGGTTTCATAAATGAGGCCCTCTCCTTCTGTAGAAGAGTTCCTCTGGAGTAAAAACTGACAAATGGGACTGAAGACTTCAAAATGTGTTGCATTCTGTAGCAAATTACTTTGATAATTTTATATTGGTTGTTGAATCATTTCAAAAGCAAATCTTGCTTTTTTTGTGGCAGTATTAAGTTTCTTATAATTTTTTTTTTTTTTTCATTATAAACAGTCCAATTTTGGTACAGCTCTTGTGTAAATGTGGTTTGTAAAAAAGTGAATTCATTCATATTATTAGTTAAATATGAGCGAGTTGAACATGTTTTGTAAATGTTTATGTGGCTATTGCATCTGTATCAGGCATCATGTTTTATGGACAGGCTGTTACCTTTTACTTTCACTGACTCAGAGAGAACATTTTTCCAGCAGAAAATGGATCTGCTTATGTCTTTTTATTTGGATTATGTCTCAGGGTATGTAGCCATACATTGAAGTTGCAGAATTAGCCGTGCCAAATTGAAATCTATGCAAATATGTTTATGTAATGTTGGCAAATCCATTTGTAAAGTGTCTGAATTGTTAGTTTATGTGTGTGTGAGAGTGCATTTCAATAAAAAGAATTATTGTTTTATAAAAGTCTTTAAGCTCATCAGATATGAAAAAAAAATTTCTGCTTGACATGTCCAGTTCTCCATAGATATTCTGGTCAATTTCATAAGAACCACCAGTTTTTCAACAGTCTATTTCCATTTAGAAGACTGTCTTTTAGTTTTATCACATTCATCTGTTGTCAATAGTATACAATGCAGATATTTTTCAGCGTCAGTCATGACATAATCTTAGCTATGAGTCCCAAACACCTGATGGACCACCATCACCTCTGCTCTCTCCATCGTGAAACTGGTTCAAATAAAAGTTGATGGTAAGTCTGACAAAGTTTATTAAGTATATTAAAGCACATGCTGATTAGTATTTCCCTGTTTGCAGTAGTAATGTAGCCAGGTATGTAAATCCACAATTATTATTTATTGTAATGGTGACATTAATGTATAAAAACTGTTGGTCCCAAAATGAAAAACGATCCCAACATAATATTGTAAAAATATCCTTAATCTGTTGCTGTTTTGTATATGAAATAAGACCTAATTTTCTACCAAGAGAATTGACTGAATTTAAAAAAATTAATTACATAATTAATTCAGTCAGTTCTCCAATCAACAGTGCGGACCTACACAACTCTTTAAACTGAGAAGGCTGCCACGCCGAAACCGGTGACTAGAGGTGACACAATTTTTAGACAAGCTGTCCAAATCAGACGTCATATCAGACCAAAAAGCTTGCAGGTTATGCAGAATATAGAAATGCACAATGTAGAAATTAAGTTTTGAGCGATGCTTTCTGTTGGTTTGGCAGGTAAAATGGTATCTGGTGTACTGTGTTTTTCTCCTTTGCCAGAGTAAAAGATGTGAATAGATTTTTTATGTGAGAGATTTTTTTATGTAATTAATATTCAAGATGGCTAGCAGGGTTGTCCCAGACTGCAGGAAACCGAGGATTGAGATATGTGAGGAAAAAATGTGTGTACTTCTCCAAGTTCTACACGATGCATATTGTGTAGATGCAAGAGCAGACATTTGTGAACGTGTTGAAGATTAATATTTTTTAAATAAAATGTAAAATTTTGTTTTTGTTTTGCCGCAAAACATAGCACTTGCATAGCTTCATAAAGCTGAGGTTAAACCACTGGAGTCACATGGGTTACTTTTAATGATGTTTTTACTACCGTTCTGGGGCTTGAAAGTGGTCGTTGCACAGGCTGGCACTGGAAGGACAGAAAGCTCTCAGATTTCATTAATAGATCTTTATTTGTGTTGCGAAGATGAACAAAGCGCTCACGGTGCATTCACACGGGCATCTGTGTCAACGCTTCTCATTTACTTTGAATGGATGACGTCATGCGTTGCCGAACTGAAATTGGGGGTTTTGTTGCGTTATGTCGCATCACTGGCGTTGCTTGTGGCAGAAGTTGAAAAATTTTCAGACGTCAGCCAATCAGATCACCTATGCAAATACCCTAGTGCAGACGCTAGCCAATTGCATTGCGTTCATGCAACACCAGAAAGGTAATGTGATTGGCTGTTGTCACTATGACGGCCGGGTCAGCACCAAGCTTCAGACACGCCCTCCGTCAGGTGTCAACACCGATGCCCTGTGTGAATGCAGTGTTACGGATTTGAAAAAACATGAGGGTGAATGACAGAATTTTCATTTTTGGGTGAACTAACCCTGAAAATATCCATATTTGATTGTTCAGAGAGCAGAATTAATGATCAGCTCTCCATCATTTATCTGTTGGTTTTTAACCATGTTTGATCTCGGTCTCAGGTGGACTGTCTGGTGTTGCAGTTGATCAGCTGGAGAAGATGAACATGCAGCTGATGGACGAGCTGTTCAATCTGCTGAGGGACGGTTTCTCCTGCAGGATGACCTGAGCTCCATGGGTCGCCTGCTCCTACTGGAGATCCTCTCAGAAATACTACTACAGCGAAGTGACCGACTGAGGCCTCCACCAATCAGGAGAGAGAGACACAGGAAGAAACTGCATTCGAAAGGAACACAAAGTGGAGGTTTTATTTTTATAATGATCTTCAATGAGGATTGACATGAAGTAGAAGACAAAGTTAAAGGTCAAAGGTAATGTGACTTATATAGCTTGCTTTATTTACTTGCATACAAAGACTATCTGTATTTGAGTCAAGATGACAGACTTTCTCATGTCCTTTTTTTCTGAGTGATGCCGTCAGATTAAACGAACTAGGAGTCCAGATCTGCTGTCTTGTATATGCACCGTTGGCTTTGGCCATCTTGAGAAGGTCATGTTTATGTTTCACCACATTCCCCTCACTAGTGAAGGGTCCAGCAGCTCCTGCGAGAGTTTCTCTTACATATGTGTCTGGATAAATAAAACGAATGCCATAAAAATCACGATTTTATGGGCAGGATCTGGTTACTTGACAAATGAAAATCACAAACATGACACTTGTTAATAAAATAATTTTATAAATACAATTTATTAATATGTAAAATAATTTTATCTCAATAAAAAAAAAAAATAATAATAATAAAGTCGGTCCCAATCCAGATTCCGGCCGTGTTCTGGAAGTGTTCATCTGTGTCATTATCCTCATTGTGTTCACTATTTAAGTTCCTTCTGTTCTTTCAGTCATTGTCCGGTCACCATTATGTTTAGATGTGTTGTGCTGTTGCCTGTCTTGAGATTGTTTGTTATTAAACTACGTGTTGAACTTCATTCATCTGTATTCGTCTTCCTGCCTGCACACACCTGTGACAGATACAATATAATTTGCGATATAAGTGGAATTATGTATGGAAACGACTTGAGGGCAGATTTTTTTTTTTTGCAATACAACAAAACTTATGCGACTGTTTTTTTTTTTTTTTTTTTTTTAGGGATGACGTCATCAAGCATACCATTTTATCTATAAAAGGCCAACTGGATGGAAACAGGCTGAAGACAGCAAAGTGCACAATCTTTTTTTTTTAACACATATTCACTTTGTCGATAACAAAACAATGGAAAAAGTGGATGGAAACTTGGCTAGTGTCGGCTGCAAAGATGAAGTTGACGATGCTGACTCACCATCTTCACGATAGTGCATGCGCCTAGAGAAATGCACATTTCATACAGATTATATAATCAGAGAGTGGCCTATTTCTTTTAGTTTTTAACTCTTTCCACGCCAACGTTTTTTTTAAAAAGTTGCCAGCCACCGCCAGGGTTTTTGATCATTTTCACAAAAATGTAATGGCCCATAGAATATTTTGTTGTATGAATATCTGAGCATGCAATATACCAAAAGAAAGAGCAGATCCTCTGTTCTTAAACAAAAAGTTTTATTCTCGCTTCATGCATTCCTTTTTTTATCAACACTTAAATATAGGTACGTTTTATAAAAAAAGCAACATTTTGAACAAAAAGCTGAGAAAATCATGTTCCTTTTCGTTCAGTCACTCCGAGTAACGTCAGTGACTGACGAATGGGGGTTTCGCCTAGAAGCCTATCATCTTCGAGATCTAGAAAACGCCCAATGGCAGTGCCAATGCCATGGGCATGCGGAATTTGCATAGCGTTACTCCGCACAGTGTGGGTATATAAGGAAGTATGCTGGCAACATCGCATTATGTTTCTGCTTCGGAGCCAAGAGCATCTATCTCTTCACTCCTTAAGCCTTTTGAGTATATCGTCAAGCTTCTTCGAGACGAGCAGCTCTCCAATCGGTGTTGATGTGACGGCATGCATCCAGCGATCGCATACTGCCTGCCTGCTGATCTGCTGAACAGCTGTGTGTGTGTTCCCTGGGCGCTTCAGCACTCTGCAGAGCTTTTTTTTGGCACGTCTTTTTAAAGACGGTTCGCCCGTGCACTTCTGGGTGCGGTCGATCTCTGTTGTCATCTGATGGGCACAATCACTGCTTGACGTGTTTGGGCTTCAGCACGCTCAAGCAGCGTTTGTGGATGAGTCATGTTCTCACTGCGGGAACATGACCATCGCAATGTTGCGGTCGAGACTCAATGACCTCCGTAAAGGAAAGAGAGTCCCCTCTGCCACACCCCAATCTACTGTCTCCGAGAGAGATGGTACTTTGGCTGGTGGCCAGGGTGACCCGAGGGTTACGGTGTGGAATAAATCCCGACGATCATTCCTCGGGCCACACCCCCCTCTCGCACACCGCTACCCGCGAGTGGTCAGACTGAAACAGCGGGACCGTTGCTTCGTTCGGCGCTCCAGATGACGACGAGACGTTGATCGCAGCATCTCAAGGTGGCCTGGAGTCCTCTGAGGATGAAGATTCGGCTATGCTGCCGCCTTCAGGTGTGCCAGCATTGCCCGAGTCCGACCCGGAGTTGACAGCCTTGTCTTCCGAATCTTCGGAAAGGAAGAACTAACTCACCCATCTCTGAGCACCCAGAGACCGTGTACGGCAGTGTGTGCCACCCCCGGGCCACGCCACTCTGGTCCCTCTCTGACGCCAGTCTCCTCTCAGAGCAGACCCCAGTGGAACGCACGTCCTTCCCTGGTCTCCTCTGTCAGGACGCGGCTGATGACCGTGCCCCCACACCGGGACGCTATGCCTCCCACGTCTGGGGCTGTCATGCCGCCTCGCTGCCCCACCCGGTGTTCGTCTGTGGTTCGCATTACCCCGCTGGTGCAGTTTTTTGGAGCCTGGCTAGAGCTTCCCGGACTGTCCCGCTGGGTTGCGAAGACCATCAGGCTCGGCTATGCGATTCAGTTCGCTCAGGCTCCTCCCCGTTCCGGGGAGTCCGATACACCATGGTGGGGCCCTACGCCCCGGTCATGCGTGTGGAGGTCGCTACCCTGCTGGCGAAGGGTGCGATCGAGCCTGTTCCTCCAGCCGAAATGAAGTCCGGCTTCTACAGCCCTTACTTCATTGTACCAAGAAAACCGGTGGGTTACGACCAATTCTGGGCCTGCGCGTCCTGAACCGATCCCTTCACAGGCTTCCGTTCAGGATGTTGACAGTGAAGCGCCTTTTCGAATGCGTTCGTCCAGTAGATTGGTTTGCAGCGATCGACCTGAAGGACGCCTACTTTCATATCAGTACGCGGTCCTCCCATTCGGGCTAGCTCTGTCCCCTCGCGTCTTTACGAAGATTGTCGAGGCAGCCTTTGTGCCACTCAGGCAACACGGGGTTCGCATCCTGAACTACCTCGACGACTGGCTGTTCCTGAGTCACTCTCGAGAGCAGGTGTGCGAACATAGAGACCTGGTGCTCCAGCACTTAGCCCATCTGGGCCTTCGGGTCAACTGGGAAAAGAGCAAATTCTGCTAGTGCAGAGGATCTCTTTTCTCGGTATCGACTCGGTCGCCATGTGCGCGCAGCTTACGAGCGAGCGCACGCAGTCACTGCTGACTTGCCTCCGTCAAATCGAGAGCAAGAGTGCGGTTCCACTGAAGTTATTTCAGAGGCTCCTGGGGCATATGGCATCTGCAGCCGCGGTAACGCTGCTCAGATTGCTTCATATGAGACTGCTTCAGCACTGGCTTCGCAATCGAGTCCCGAGATGGGCATGGCAGTCAGGCACGCTCCGGGTCCCAGTGACTCGGGCTTGCCTGCAGACCTTCACCCCCGTGGTTGAACCTCAGCTTTCTACAGGCCGGTGTTCCCTTAGAACGATTCTCCAGGCATATTGTTGTGTCAACAGATGCCTTCACCATGGGCTGGGATGTCATGTGCAATGGACATGCTACCGCGGGCTCCTGGGCAGGACCCCAGCGCCTCCTGCATGTTAATTGTCTCGAGTTGCTGGCAGTACGATTCGCCCTGCACAAGGGTCAACACGTGCTAGTCCGGTCAGACAACACGGCCTCAGTAGCGTACATCAACCACCAGGATGTCTCAACTCGCCCGCCATCTCGTTTTATGGAGTCAGAAGCTTCTGATGTCGCTTCGGGTCATCCATGTCCCGGGAGTCCTGAACCGTGCAGCCGACGAGCTCACGGCTTCAGCCACTTCCTGGAGAATGGAGACTCCATCCCCAGACGGTTCAGCTGATTTGGGAACAGTTCGGCGACGCACAGGTAGATCTGTTTGCCTCCCACGACTCTTCCCACTGCCGCCTGTTTTATTCCCTGACCGAGGGCTCCCTTGGCACGGATGCTCTGGCGCACAGCTGGCTGCGGGGCCTCCGCAAGTATGCGTTTCCCCCAGTGAGCCTTCTGGCGCAGGTCCTGTGCAAGATCAGGGAGGACAAGGAGCAGGGAGGACATCACTTCCGCTAGGGCCTTGTCTACCGACACGCCTATGCGTTGAAGTGGAACCACTTCGTCACGTGGTGCTCTTCTCGCCGAGAAGACCCCTGGAAATGCCCGATCGGGTCCGTGCTCTCATTCCTCCAAGAAGGGTTGGAACGAAGGCTGTCTCCTTCCACCCTCAAGGTTGATTTGGCCGTTATATCAGTCTACCACGACCTTGTGGAGACGAAAAAGGTAAGTCAGCATGACCTGGTCATCAGGTTCCTGAGGGGAGCGAGGAGACTGACTCCTCCTCGCACTCCCCTCGTACCCTCTTGGGACCTTTCAGTAGTCTTAAGTGCTCTGCAGAGGGCTCCCTCTGAGCCATTGCGGTCAGACGAGCTTAAGTTCCTGTCTATGAAGACAGCTTTGCCTTTAGTGCATGGCGTCTCACTAACAGACACCTGCAGAGCTACAGGCTGGGAGACACCCAACACATTCGACAGATTCTTTAATCTCCGAGTGGAGCCAGTGTCCTCTCTTGTACTCGCCTCTACTAGTTGCCGGTAATGGACTAGGCTCAGGTGTCTTCGCTTGCTCGCCATTCCACTCCATGGACTGGATATGTGCAATATTTTCCTCAGGTAGTTTCCCTGAAGCCCTGAGTTCCTCCAGCACTGTCGATGTCCCACTGTCTGCCCACTCAGCCAGGCCCTCGTGTTAGGCTAGGTGCCACCGTGTGCATAGTTCCCCCCATGGGCGACTCCCACGTGTATTCCACTGTAAGCCTCTCCGAGCATGTGTATTCCCTCGGCAAGCCTTGCCTCCTCTGGGGCTTAAATTCTTCCACCTTCGGCTGGTTACCCCAGAGCTCTTCCATATGCAGCCCCTCGCGGGTCATGTGTATCCTTAAGTCCTCCCTACGGGTAGGCACTTGGCACATACTTCCACCTGGAATATGCTTCCCAGTGTACCTTGGTATTCCTGTGTTAAGTTGGAGTCCTTCGTCCATACTAGCTTACGACAGGGAGCTCACGCTTACGCAGGGCACTGGATGACAGCCGAGTGGCGTGATTACATTGGGACCCCCATTCTTCAGTCACTGATGTTACTCTGAGTGACTGAACGAAAGGGAACATCTCGGTTATGTATGTAACCCTCGTTCCCTGAGGAGGGAACGGAGACGTAACGTCCCTCTGCCATTTCCGCTATACCGCTGGAACCGCCGGGAGTTCAGTCTTGGCTCCTCAGCAGGTAAACATAATGCGATGTTGCCAGCGTACTTCCTTATATACCCACACTGTGGCGCAGAGTTACGCTATGCAAATTCCGCATGCCCATGGCATTGGCACTGCCATTGGGCGTTTTCTAGATCTTGAAGATGATAGGCTTCTAGGCGAAACCCCCATTCGTCAGTCACTGACGTTACGTCTCCGTTCCCTCCTCAGGGAACGAGGGTTACATACGTAACCGAGACGTTTTTGTCAAAGACTACATCCAGATCAGAGTAAGAGCGATGATCAAACGCAGATGGAGTAGATCGAGTCCATCAACACCCCTAATACTTGCACAGTCCTATAGCTCGTCCTGGGTCGACATTTCATTCAGTAACATTAGGCAGTTTTGATTTATATGATGTTTAATGTTGATGATCACGTTATTTTACATATGCATCTGGTTACATACGATCGCTTGTTTTTTTGTGTCGTCTTCGCCTGTGTTTTGATCAGGAGACTCTGTACTCATTCAGAAGATGTGTAATAGCGCCCCCTAGCGTATAACAGTGAAAACACGGAAACCCGGAAAATTCTGTGTTTGGCGGGAAGCGTTTTCTCACAAATAACGTAAAATTCTGTGTTTGGCGAGGAAAGAGTTAATGGTTTCGATTAAAAGACATTTCAAGCTTCCTATAGACAAGTAGCCTATACACTGAGTTCTGGTTCATTGATGAGACGCGCTCCAGTTCACATGCAAGTGATCGCGCCAGCGCCTCAATGTCATGATTATATTGACTGCTATATTTGCTTATTATTTATTAAATTTGAGGTAACACTGATTAAAATTAAGATACAATTTATACCAAACAACATTCACTTTATGAAGTGGTCAAAATAATTTCTGACCCACTCCATGTCTTCCGACATTGCGCATCTTATGATGTCCTATCTTATTCATGCTGTTCACTTTTCATAATCCACATAGATGAAATTAAAAAATAACATTATAATATTTAAACATAAATATGAAACTAAATACCTTTTTTTAATGGCTACAACAAGTATAGTAGCCTACAGTACAGAGAAATTTCATGTCGGATCGGGATTTAAGCGAACATAGTTTTACCAGTGAGCGTGAGTGTGGTTCAAGAGTGGAGCGTTTTTGCAACTCTTTGGTAGATTATACATTTATAATTTCTATTACATTACTAATAGTACTGTTACTACTAATAAAACCGATCTCTGGGGGCCCCAAATGTGCGTGGGCCCTTAGAATCGTCCTAACTCCCCCCCCCCTTAGCGGCGCCCCTGCTAACTGCAATGTTGGGATTTTCCCCCACAGCAACATCCCTTCCATCTTTTAAACGGGATGCTATTGCCTTTGTCACTCTGTTGGCTAGGAGATTAATACTGATAAATTGGAAATCCAAAACGCCCCCTTCACACTCTCACTGGTTATCAGAAGTTCTTTATTTTCATAAGTTAGAAAACATAAGACTTTCTCTCAAGAAGAAATTTTCGGAAATTGTGGGGTCCTTTCTTTCATTATATTAAACAGATCAGCTAGATTTTGATTGTTTCATTTTAAATATAATAAACAGTTTAAATAATTGATAACTTACTATAACTTATTCTGATTGTTGTTTTTTTGGGGAGTGTTTTTGTTTTTTGTATTTGTTTGGTTTTCCTTTTTTGTTAATATTGATACACGTATTTATCTACCTTTTTTTGTCACTGTTTACAACTTTCTGTAATAAGTTGTAATAATCATTTTATTTTATATTTTTCTTTCAAGAATCAACATTCACTACAATAGTTCTCTTCAAAACAGAAATGTACTTAATTAATTATTAAATATTTAATTAATTAATTGTATTAATTACACCTCCATAGTCAAACCTACGGGCCTATGGTTAATATTAGCAACACGTGCATATTATTTGACACGTGCTACATACAGATGAAATAAAGTAATTTAATAACTGATGATCTTTACAACAGAACTGAATCAACACTGAACTGAACAACAGTCGAGATGCATCATTTTCCTGTTATCACTGTAAAGCTGCTTTGAAACAATCTGTACTGTATAAAGCCCTAGATAAATAAAGGTGACTTGACTTGTATAAATGTGTTAACAAAATACGAACCGGTGTCATTCGCTTTCAGTTATAGAGAGGAATGACGTCAGAACACAGAAGACCACCACAATTCACCACTGGTTCCCTCCAGACTTTCCTATGGGGTTTTTACATTTTTGAGTAAAATAAAGCCTGTGGTGAATATAAATTGACGGTACTTTGATGTTTTGTTTCAAAGGCAGTGGCAGCTGATTTTAACACGTCACAGCCGCTGTCGTGACACTCGTGTAACGGGACGATACTTCATTATGGCTGCATCACAGATGAAATAATGTTAATAATCTCATTTACAAAAGGAGAAACTACAGATGTTTGTCTGTACAGTGTTTATTTGATACAGAAGTGAATACAAACTATAATTCAGGAAGATCAGCTGAGGATCTTTGCTCTCTGGCCTCGCTCTGACCTTCTCCACTGACAGTTCAGATCAGCTGTTATTGGTCAAATAAGCACAGACAGAAACAGATACAGGAGAACTGGGAGCTCTTTAATTATATTAATGATGGAAAAGAGAGAAAACATACAGGACAGTCTCTGACTCGATATGCTACAGTGACTTATACGAAACACTTCTATAAAGACACAACATTACACACAGCTCCTGGATAATATTTTATATAAACTTAGCACACTTCTAATATACTTCATGCACTTTAAATCAAGTCTTTTTAGGGATAGTTCACGCAAAACTGTCCACTGACTTCCAATGCAAGGACAAAAAATCTCAAAATATTGTCTTTCATGTTCCATAGAAGAAAGCAAATGATTCAGCTTTTGATCGACATGAGAAGTAAATTATATAAATTTTAATTTTTGAGTGAACTATCTTTTTGAATAGTAATAGTGTGAATAGTAATTATTTGCTAAAAACAGTATGTAAAATGTACATGCATTGTGAACAGCAGCTGACCAGCAGGAATATGACATTAAACTACTGATGTTGTGCATCTGTCAGTCTAGCGGAGAAGCTGAAGTGAGAATAAAGCTTCTTTATGAGCATGTGTGCGTCTGCACTGATGTAGTGAGCAAAACTGATGCTGAACGCAGTGTTGATGCTGAAAGCGCACGTTTCTGGAGGATCCTGCAGACTGTTTGGCCTGTTTTACTGCGGGGGAACATTGTTCCTATAGCATTTCCCCACGACTGCAATGCAGACGCTCTTTATGAAGGCAAACGTTTGCTCTGGATTATAACCCTCCTCTCCGTCGTATGATGAGTCAGCAGAAGCATCAGCGGTAAGTCTACATCAATACATGGTTTATCTCTAATAAACCTAAATCCAATAGAAAGGAAGTGTGTGTGCGATGAAAGGAATGACATTGAGTTGATTTATTCAGTGCAGCTCTACAGTATTTCAGCTGTTTAAACTGAACTGCAGTGGTCCCTGAATGAGACACAGACTTTTTGCACTGAAACAGAGCAGGCAAACATGCCACTACTGTCTCGTGAGTGTTCGTCCCGGCTGTGTTTCGAATGTCTGTCCGTTCTACAACAGCAGTAAACACACTTAATTAAACCGCCAACATCAGGCCTAATGAACAAGTACAAGATACAGTCAGCCAGTGGTTTCAGATACCGGAGGAATTTAAACAAATAGAAAACTTTATTAAATAATAACTGTAGTTAATGGGAAAAATCTCACTAATAAAACTCAGGATTACATAGGGGAGAATGAGAAATGTATAAGTCACCAGCACCAGGAACAAACTGCCCAAAATTAATTTGCGCTTAAGAGGAGTAAAAGATGTTGAGTGTGAAAGACCGCAATAAGTGCCAACGAAACACAGAATGACTATCGGGTAGGGGATAAAACTGGTGATCAGTAGGGGCAGAAAACTAAAATAGACGAGTACGACTAAAAAGATCAGAGGAACAAACCAGATGATCACAGAAATAACACAGCAGACTTTCAGTGAATGATGAGATTCGTACCAGATAGGATGAGAAACCAGAAGAAATCGTTCAACAGCAACACGTGCCATAAAATACAGACCCACAATCAAGCTATAATCATATGCACCATCCAGTTTACGTGAATGTCCGAATGTCCTCATTAATATACAAATAATCTGAATGAGATCTGAAAGAATCAAATGAATAACAAAAACTGGAGCAGAGCGTTGAGATTTAATAAGAACACACAACACAAACAGAGTTAAGATCATGACTGGAATCTCAATGACTGAAATAACACAGACAAATAAGTTCTATATATGGATAATCCTCAGTTATCCATCCACTGTAATAATTTCCTCCAGTTGATCCTTTGATGCTGGCGTTTTGTTCTGCCATTCTTTCATGAAATCTTGGCAGGCAGCACTAAATAACAAACAACGGGTTACTGTCGTAATCCCGGTTCTCTGAAACATCGAGTGGAGATATCCACCTATGGGAAGGGCATCCGTACCTGTTTCTGTACCCGTACCTCTGCAGAAGCATCCAATTGCACCAAGTCTGGCAAGACAGGCAGGAGCGCGCAGCCAATGCCCAGTAAGGCCCCACCCCTTACATGCGGGCATATATAGCCTGCATGCGCTACTGTACATCAGTAAGTATATTCGCTTCTCATGCGGCAAGCGGGCCAAAGCTGGTGGATCTCTCCACTCGATGTTTCAGAGAACCGGGGTTACGACAGTAACCTATTGTTCTCTTTTATCATCTCGTGTTCGAGATCCACCTATGGGAGAGACATGGACAGCTCCCTGATTGCCCAATACACTCACAGTGAGGTCCTGTTAGCCAGAACAAGACTGTTACCCCAAAGGGCGGTGCTTGACACGTCTCATAATCATGAACCCGCCACACCGACACACACTCATAACTGCGGTGTACAAGCAGGGCATGAAACGTGTGTGGCACACACAAAAGAAGGCAGGGTTATGAAGACCCCACCCCCAAAACCAAATGTGCTACCGAGGTTCTGGTGACATCCAGCCTATAGTAACGCACAAACGTATGGGAAGAAGCCCAACTGGCAGCAGAGCAGATATCCTGCAGTTATACTCCCCTGAACAGAGCCCAAGAGCGGCTAAGCCCCTCGTGGAATGAGCTCTGATGTCCCCTGTGGGATGCACTCCCTTTGATTCGTAAGCCAAAACTATAGCGTCCACAAGCCAATGTGAAAGGTGTTGCTTAGACAGGGGATCCCCTTTGTGGGGAGGAGCCCATGAAACAAAGAGTTGGTCACTCTTCCGAAATGCACTGGTCCTAGCCAAATACGTCTGTAATGCACGGACCAGGCACAGGGCACTCAACCTTTGATCCTCCGCGGAGGAAAAGGGTGGAGGGTGAAAAGCGGACAGCTCCAACACCTCCGATGTGAACGCAGGGAAACATTTCGGCATGAAGGCTGGATTAGGCTTAAGGAAAACCTTATCTCCACCCAGAGAGAATTTAATGCACGAAGGGTGAACCGAGAGTGCATGTAACTCACTGACACGTTTGGCTGATGCCAAGGCCAAGAGCAAGGCTGTCTTGAAGGACAGCAACTTTAGGGAAATATTCCCCAGAGGCTCAAAAGGGAATTGAGACAGAGCTTCCAGCACCATGGAGAGGTCCCATCCAGGGATCGTTTTCCTAATGACTGGCAACGAGCGACGGGCACCCTTCATAAATCTGTGGATTAGAGGATGTTGCCCAACCGTTGAGCCCTCAAAACCCACATGACAAGCAGAGATAGCTGCCAGATAGACCTTAATAGTGGAAAAGGACCTTCCCTTATCCATAAGGTTTTGGAGGAAACACAAAATATCAGAAACTGAACACTGATATGAAGTGCAACCCCGCCCATCACACCACTCATCGAACACTTGCCACTTACAGTTATATAAGGACCGTGTAGAAACGGCCCTGGCATTCTGTATAGTAGCCACCACGTGCGGGGGAAGCCCTAACACGCTCAGGTTCGTCCTCTCAAGGGCCAAGCCCAGAGAGCTACCCTGTCCGGGTGTGGGTGATAAATCTCCCCGTTCGCTTGAGACAATAGGTCTGTGCGGAGGGGGAGGCGCCATGGCTGGGCATGTAACAGAGGGATTATCTCCGCCAGCCAAGGTGCTTTGGGCCACCTGGGCGCTATCAGAATGAGAGACAGGCGCCCCTCTTTCACCCTGGCCAGTGTGGGAATTATCAAGCACAGGGGAGGAAAGGCATACAGCAGCACTCTGGGTCACGGGTGGGCCAGTGCGTCCACCCCGAGGGGCACGTCCAAGTCCTTTAGCGAGAAGAACATAGGACAATGGCTGTTTTCACGCGAGGCAAATAGATCTACGGACGCCTGTCCGAATCTCATCCATATCATGTCTACTATCTGAGGATGGAGGCGCCAATCTCCAAAGAGCGGGTTCCCCCTCGATAGAAGATCCGCGCCTCTGTTCAGAATCCCTGGAACATGAGTTGCGCGTAACGACAGGAAAAATCGCCTGCTCCATACCAAAAGCTTGTAAGCTAGAGCATGAAGTTTCGACGAGCGCACGCCGCCTTGACGATTGATATAAGCCACTGCCGTGATATTGTTGCAGCGTACGAGCACATGATGTCCCTGCAGACGAGGCAGAAAATTATTTAGAGCCTTCCAAATGGTCAGAAGCTCTGAATAATTGATGTGCTCTGAACGTAGTTTGCTCGGCCACAGACCGTTCACAGTTCTGCCCTCTTGGGTGGCACCCCAGCCTGTTAAGGACGCATCCGTCGTCACAACTTTCCGCAACATAACCGTCCCCAGAGGGGCGCCCTGTGTGTAAAAGTCCACGCTCAGTGGCACAGACCTGGTGCGCCTCACTGTTACAGAGCGGCAAAGATCGTGTAACGGGCTGAAATGTAGTGACAAAACCCACTTCATGAAAGCCCTCATTCTCAGGAGTCCTAGTGGCAAAACCTGGATAGATGAAGCCATAAGACCCTGTAGCCTGAGACATGTGCGATATTGTACCCTCGGCCCCCTCTCTGAACTGCGACAGACAGTTCATCAGAGAGAGAACACGCTCCTGTGAGAGACGCGCTCGCATGGAGACTGAGTTCAGCTCCATGCCCAGGAAGATCACATTCTGGCTGGGTGTAAAATTGCTTTTGTTCACATTCACCCTGAAGCCCAGAAATGTGCGAGCACACGGTAGGTGTCCTGCAACACTTTTCCCCTCGAATCAGCTATGATGAGCCAATCGTCTATGTATGTCAGGATCCGTAGACCAGACATTCTCAGGGGAGTAAAGCCCGCTTCCGTGCACAGACAAAATGTGCGGGGGCTTAGGCTTAACCCAAAGGGCAGGACCGTGAATTTGTAACAAATGCCTTGATAGGCGAAACGAAGAAACTTCCTGTGTGGTGGATAAATGCTTATGTGGAAAAAAGCATCTTTCAGATCGACCGATGTGAACCAGTGGTTCCGTTTTATGGCACGGGCGAGGGAGCCATGAGTTAACATTCTGAAATTGTATTTCCTCAAATGTTTGTTCAACACCCTGAGGTCCAGAATAGGACGGAGGGAACCGTCCTTCTTTGGAACCAGAAAATAACGAGAATAAAAACCCTGGTTTATCAGATCGGGGGGGTACCACCTGAATTGCACCTTTGCTCAGAAGAGAGGAGATTGCATCCTTCAGAACGTGCGCCGTGCTTTCCTCTGTGTGAGAAAAGCGAACGCTGCTGAAACATGGGGTTTCATAGCAAACTGCAGACGATAACCCTGCGATATTGTACGCATTACCCATTGGGGTGGTGCTGCAGTTCGCCAAGCCGTCACACAGCTCGTGAGCGTGCCCACTCGAGCCGTGCTGGCTTCGTGCATGCCCAGCTGGCTTATTTGTTATGTAATGACGCCCTCTAGTGGAGAAACGGCATGCGTAGGTTCAGAGGGGTGTCCACTCTTTGCAGAGAAAGGAACTTTCCCTGCAGAGAGAGGGTATCTCTCTGTAATGAAAAACATAAATTCATTTGATTTAATTTGTTTTTTTGTTTTTTTTTGTGTTTTGTTTTTTGGAAAACACTGGGGCCGAAGCCTTTATTAACTGGGTGAGGGGGGCACAGTGAGTGCGGTGTGGTGACACTGCTTTTGCACATTTCCTCACAACAGACCCCCTGAATGGAGGGGAACACACATCGTCCACTAAACACATGGGCTGGGCAGCCATGGGAGGGGGGCACCCTCCAGAAGAGACCCTCTGTCTTTTGGACAGGGGTTCTGGGACAGGAAGGGAGTCCAAAGAGCTTGTCGCTCGAGAACGTGGACCCCAAGCCCCCATCGGCCAAACATCAGGCCGGCAGCTTGCGTTTGGGGTCGTTGGGGGTAGAGCTCGGGAGTTTTCCCGCAGCGGCAGGAGAAGGTTTCCCCCAGGGCTTAGCAGAGGGTGGGTTGCTCTGCCGTGGCAGGGGCTTGTTGCGGGGTCTTTCCTTGCTTTGATGAAAGCTATGTCCCGGGGCCGGGGGGTTAGGCAAACGAGCAGGGGGCGCCTGGCGTGGAGCCGCCTTCCTAGGAAGGCACAACTCGAAAGCCTCGTCCTCCTTCTTGTCGTCACATCACTGTTGCATCAGTGCGACAGCAGGGCCAAAGAGAGCCCGGCCGGGCTCCACCGGGGCGCCTGCGATGCGTCTTTTCTCGCTATCCAGGAGGCCCGAAATGTTGAGCAAGAGCGCACGCTCTCCTACCACGGAAAGCGCCATGAAGCGCCCGCAGGCTTGAACGGCCTGACGAGCGTTACGGAGAACAAGGTCGTTAACCGTGATGATCTCCTTCCATAGTGCAGGCGAGGGAGATCCCTTGTCCAGCTGTTGGCCCAGGTCATCCAGAATTTCCGCCTGGTAAGCGGAGAGAGGAGGGAGGAGACATTCAGGGCCCTAACAGCCAAGGCCAAGGATTTATAAGCGGCCTGGTGCACTGAGGCAGAAAAACAGTCCATCTTGTTTGGAAGGGCCGGCTTGGGGGGGGGCGAGCAGCCCTCCCTGGACTGGGTTGAGGTGCCTGGCGATCGAGGGCTCAATAAGCAGGCGTTTCGCCCATGCCAAGAGCCGCCATATCCTTAACCTCCAGACCCGCGAGACCGTGTTTAAAGTCAAGTGGGTCGCTCCAGTAGTAGCCGGCAATAGTGCTTAGCGCACGCTGGAAGAACGGGAAAGAGTTGTTTCCTCGGGCTGGGGGGAGCTCCCAGCACTTTCCCGTCATAAATATCCCTCTCCTGGTCGGTGGCGCTCTGTGGAGCCGGCCATTCGATGTTGAGACGAGCAGCCGCTCGCTCACACACATCCAGGAGGATGGATTGAGGCAAGGCCGCGGGGGCGCTAGCCTGGGGAATACCAGAGGGCGGGATGGCCTCCTCGTCCTCTGAGACCCCGAGAAGGCCCGCGTCATCGTCATCGTCATCACCGGACCCGGCCAGATCGTCGGCGAGCGGGGGATTGCCCACGAAGATGTCCTCTTCGGGGAACTCAGGATTGGGCTGGTCAGCCAAGATAAGAGCAGTCGCGTCCCAGGAGGTCCCCGGTAGCGCACTGTCGTCACCGTGTCCCACATCTGAGTCCGAAAAGTCGAGCTCGCCGCACTGGGTAGCAGCAACTTTAAGGCAGCGTCTCAGGAGTTTCTTAGGCAGCACTAGGCAGTGACTGCAGTTCTCCGGATTCTCTATGGCCTCTTCCGTGTGCTTGAGGCCCAAGCAAACCACGCAGAATTGGTTAAGATCCTTAGCGACGATGAGAGCACCACACGCGGCCGGGCAGGCCCGTGATGAGCTACTTTCAGAAGAAGCAGGAATAGAGAGCGACATACCGGCGAAAAACTCAGAAAAGTGTGTGGCGGCAGCCGTGGAACAGGAAAGATGAGTGAGAGCGCGGGCGACTCCAAGAGCAGACACAGAGAAACTGGCAGAATAGAAACTGTCACGCCTTCGACCGAGCTGTGTTAGTGCAGAGATCGCGAGAAGCGAATGTCAACTGATGTACAGTAGTGCATGCAGGCTATATATGCCCGCAGGTAAGGGGTGGGGCCTTACTGGGCATTGGCTGCACGCTCCTGCCTGTCTTGCCAGACTTTTGGATAAATTGGATGCTTCTGCAGAGGTCAGGTATGGATGCCCTTCCCATAGGTGGATCTTGAACACGAGATGATGAAAGAGAACCAGTCATTAGTTTAACAACATTTCCTAATGTACAAATATATTTTACTTTATTAAAAACAATTGGGGAAAATATATAGCATTCCTCAGTTTGCTTTACATGTTTTTTAGAGGGCCTCTTCCGCGTACTTGAGGCCCAAGCAAACCACGCAGAATTGGTGAAGATCCTTAGCGGCGATGAGAGCACCACACGCGGCCGGGCAGGCCCGTGATGAGCTACTTTCAGAAGAAGCAGGAATAGAGAGCGACATACCGGCGAAAAACTCAGAAAAGTCTGTGGCGGCAGCCGTGGAACAGGAAAGATGAGTGAGAGCACGGGCGACTCCAAGAGCAGACACAGAGAAACTGGCAGAATAGAAACTGTCACGCCTTCGACCGAGCTGTGTTAGTGCAGAGATCGCGAGAAGCGAATGTCAACTGATGTACAGTAGCGCATGCAGGCTATATATGCCCGCAGGTAAGGGGTGGGGCCTTACTGGGCATTGGCTGTGCGCTCCTGCCTGTCTTGCCAGACTTTTGGATAAATTGGATGCTTCTGCAGAGGGCAGGTATGGATACCCTTCCCATAGGTGGATCTTGAACACGAGATGATGAAAGAGAACCAGTCATTAGTTTAACAACATTTCCTAATGTACAAATATATTTTACTTTATTAAAAACAATTGGGGAAAATATATGGCATTCCTCAGTTTGCTTTACATGTTTTTTAGAGAGGATGTGTGTAATGTTAAAATACTTAAAATACATTACATGTAAAAGATTAAAGTTGGTAAATCCTGCATTTGAACAATATCACACAAGCAAGAATGCTATTCTTCTGAATATTCAGCAGAACTGCGAGTGTACGGTGGTTTATTAAACAAGGAATAAATATTGAAGAACTTGCGTTACTGACGGTCGTTTGTGTGTTTCGTCTACAGGTCAAAGCAAGGTTTGTCGAGCGGCTCACAGACTGACAGATGTTTCACACATTCGCTCTTCATTCACTGCATACACTGTAAAAACACACATTTGGTTGTGGATCTGATGTAGGTTTACAGACAAAAACTATTTGAACCAACATGTGAAACTGTAATGACCTGTAAAGGACAAAATTAACTAACAATGCTAGTTTGAGTGAAAAACCAGTCTAACTTTCAAAACGGGATCGGCTTAACTACGACGACTGAAGTAAACTGAAAAAGCTTTCATTTTTAAAGTTCACTCAACAGTTTTTCATATCCTCAGTAAAATAAGAAACCCACGAATGATCGGCAAGAGAAAGCACAAATGCTTTGATCTTCCTAAAATATTGATTCTCCTGCTGCTGTGCAAGCCTGTTTCCTTTCAGTCGGTCATGTTCGACGTTACGTTGATGTCACAACGTATTGGGATCACTTCTGGGAACCCTATCATCTTCGAGTGTATACAAAACGAGCCAATGCACATTGCCGTGTGGGATTTGCAGCTCACGCTCCGCCCCGCAGCGCGGGTATAAATGCAGAAGTAGATGTAGCGCACATTGTTCTTCACTTTGGAGCCGAGACTGATGTGTCTGCAGCTATCTGAAGAGTGTCTAAAACTACGAGTCTACCTCTCGGTGTTCCGGTGTTGGAGTGACGGCACGTACAGCAGTGATTGCAGCATTTGTGCCAAAAACTGCTGTTTTCACATCACAGAGGGAGCGTCTACAAAGAGTGCTGCTTTGCAACTGGAGGTGGGGCGCTCCATTGAGTGTGCCAGCAGGCTGCACTATTTCCTGCTGTGCACCGCGGCCAGCCCTGGGTGCTTCAGCACTTACAAAGAGAGTTATTCCCCTAAAAGAGTGGCATGGGTGCGAAACGTCTTTTTCAAGATGTCTTTCTATCCGTGTGTGTCAGGATGCAGTCGTTCCCTGTCGCTAGATGACAGTCACAATCGATGATTCGCGTGTTTGGGCATACAGCATGCTGAGGCAGCTTTTGTGGGTAGTTCGTGTTCCCACTGCGGGAACATGACTATCTCGGCGTTAAGGTCGAGACTCACATACCTCCGAGAAGGTGGACTCCCCTTACCCATATCCCGATCTAGTTCTTTGCTTGCTGGCCAGCAGTAAAGGGCTACTTTGGCGCATGGCCAGGGTGATCTGAGGATCATGGTGAGGACTACCCCGCAGAGGCAAACTCCGTGGGCCCCTCACCCCTCTGTAACGCCGCAGCTGGTGGTGCTTCCCAAAGAGCGTCCTGGGCCGTCCAGACAGGGTGGGCGTCCAGTCGTTTCTTTCGGAGCACCGTCTGATGAACAGATGTCAATCGTTGTATTGGAGGGGGAGATTCAGTGATCTGGGGATGAAGACTCAGCTCTGTTTCCACCTTCTGGGCAGGTAGCGTTAACCAAGCCTGACCCAGAATTATGCTAGCCCGCGCCGCCAAAAAGGTAGGGCTTGCGTGGAATCCTCCACCGTGTCCCGAACCTTCTAGGTTGAATGACTGGTTTCTCCAGGGAGAAATGACTGGTGCCAATGACCGGTGCCATTCTTCCCGGAGGTGCATGAGGAGATTACCAGATTGTGGAAGGCACTTTTTTCTGCCAGGAACCGATCTGATACATCCTCACCCGTCACTACCCTTGATGGCGGAGAAGCTAAGCGATATGTGGAGATCCCCCAGTGGAGCGGGCTGTCACGATGCAACTGTGTCCGGTGTCCGCTTCCTCCTGGAGGGGTAATCCACGTCTCCCATCCAAGGCCTGTAAGTTCTCGTCCGTTCTCACGGGCAATGCTTACAGAGCCTGTGGACAGGCTTTCGCTCTGCGTGCCATGGCGCTATTACAGGTTCATGTAACATGGACATGCAGTGACGGTACAATGGATGACCCTATCCCTAACCCCTAACCCTAACCCATGTAACATGGACATGCACACCCTAACCCTAACCCATGCATCTCAACCTGGCCCAGCAGTTCTCAGCCGCCCAGAAGCAGACAGAGGCGATTAAGCATATCCTGTATTTCCGATATATATGGGTCCCAAGAGAGCTTGCTTGGCGGTGTACGATGCTTTGCCTTGTCCCCCTCAGGTTCCTCTCCCATCGCCAGTGGAGGGCAGTGGCTGTGTCCAGGATGCACTCAAGAGGCCTCCACACACCCTCTCTGCCCTCCAGCGGAAGCAGGTAAGAGTTGTACCGCACACTCAGATTCCACTTCGGGCTGCTACACTGTCCGAGTAAGGTCCCTGCATTACGCCTTGTTGCCCCACTGTGGGTCATCTGTGGTGCCGCTGGTCCCGCTTGCTCTGTCGCTGGGAGCCTGGTTAGTGCTTCCCAGTCCGTCTCGCTGGCTCACCAGTACCATCAGACTCAGCTATGCGATTCAGTTCGCCCAGCGACCGCCCAGGTTCAGGGGCACTTTACCTCAGTGCTGAAGGAGGCTGACCCTGTCTTACAGGCGGAGATCACAGTCCTACTGGCGAAGGACGCGATAGAGCTGGTCCCTCCAGCCGATATGAAGACTGGCTCCTACAGCCCGTACATCATTGTACCCAAGAAAGGCGGTGGGTTACGGCCAATCTTGGACCTGTGAGTTTTGAATCGTCCCTGCACAGGCTGCTGTTCAAGATGTTGACGCAGAAACACAAACTTCCGAAACTTCGGGTGCATCCATCCCCAGGATTGGTTTGCAGCGATCGACCTGAAGGATGTGTACTTTTATGTCTCGATTCTCCCTTGACACAGACCGTTCCTATGCTTTGCATTCGAGGGACGGGCATATCAGTACAGGGTCCTGCCCTTTAGGCTGTTCCTGTCACCCCATGTCTTCACGAAGGTCTCGGAGGTGGCCATTGCTCCCACGAGAGAGCATGGTGTTCGCATCCTCAACTATCTTGATGACTAACTCATATTGGCACAGTCGAGAGAGCAGTTGTGCGAACACAGGTACATGGTGCATGGACATCTAATAACAAACTTAACAGAATTGTGTTTATGGCAAGTAAAATAGTTGGTAGAGCACAGAAGCCCTTAACACAACTTTATGTGGAAAGGGCAAAAAAGAAGGTGAGATGTATCCTTGCAGACAGCTCTCACCCTCTCTTTAGTCAATTTGAGCCCTTGAAATCAGGAAGGCAGTATAGAACCCCTCTAGCAAACAAAAGTGTGTTCAAGAGTTATTTCCTTCCAAATGCCATTAAAATTATCAACTCCGCAAGTGACTGATAAACCAAATGAACGTAACATGAATTGTATTTTTATATGTATGTAATGTGAATCTGTCTGTGTCGTACTTTTGTTTTTCCTAACATTGCCTGTCTAGCTATTTTATGTGGTGGTTAAGCCAAAGACTAATAAAGGAAATACAATACAATACAATACAATACAATGGTGCTCAGTCATCTCAGCCAGTTGGGCCTTCGGGTCAACTGGGAAAAGAGCAAACTCTCCCCCGTGAAGAGGATCTCTTTTCTCTGTATGGAGTTGGACTCGGTCAATCTGACAGCGCGTCCAGTCGATGTTGAACTGCTTGAATTCATTCAGACGCAGAACAGCGGGCCCACTGAAACATTTTCAGAGGCTCCTGGGGCATATGGCATCCACAGCCGCAGTAACGCCACTCAGATTGCTTCATATGAGGCAGCTTCAACACTGGCTTCACGACCCGAGATGGGTGTGACAGAGCGGGTCACTCCATGTGGTCATCACACCGAGGTGCCGCCAAACCTTCAGCCCGAGGGCGGACCCTTCATTTCTGCGGCCAGGTGTTTCCCTAGAACAAGTGTCCAGGCATGCTGTGCTATTCACGGATGCCTCTGCCATGACCGCATGCCCGTTGTACGTGGCCCCCCAGCCGTGGCCTCAACACTACAGGACTGCTTTCAGTGCACAGACTGGAACATGTTTAAAGTGGTAGCCATCTACAACAACAACACAGACTTACATGAGTATACTGAAACAGTGAGTGGCTACATCAAAAAGTGCATTGATGATGTGACAGTCACCAAGACCATCACCACACGTGCCAACCAGAAGCCGTGGATGACAGCAGAGGTTCGTGGGCTGCTAAAGACCAGTGATGAAGCATTCAGATCAGGAGATAAAGCAGCCCTCAAAACAGCAAGAGCCAATCTGTCCTGTGGAATCAAGAATGAAAACGGTCAAATGCACAAAAAAAAAAAAAAAATCAATAATCACTTCACAGACAGCAGACACACACGGAGCCTGTGGCAAGCCATTCAGACCATCACTGACTACAAGCCCCTGCCACAGGCCTGTGATGACGACAAAAATCTTCCAGATGCACTTAATCAGTTCTATTCACGGTTTGAAATGCAGAATGACACCTAAGTAAGACCCTATCTAGGATTAACCCACGCAAGGCAGCAGGTCCTGACAACATACCTGGCCGTGTACTGAGAGACTGTGCTGCACAGCTGACAGATGTCCTAACAGACATCTTCAACACCTCGCTGAGCCAGGCAGTCATCCCTACATGTCTCAAATCCACTACCATCATACCAGTACCAAAGTAATCACCTGTGTCCTGTCTAAATGACTACCGTCCCATAGCACTGACTCCAATCATGATGAAGTGCTTTGAGAGGTTAGTCATGCACCACATAAAAACGAGCCTCCCCAACACACTCAATCCGCTCCAGTTTGCATACTGTCCAAACCGCTCTACAGACGATGCAATTTCCTTCACCCTCCATGTGGCTCTTACCCACTTAGAACAGAAGGACACTTATGTAAGAATGCTGTTCATCAACTTCAGCTCAGCATTCAACACAATAATCCCTCAGCAGCTTATCAATAAATTAAATTTGCTGAGCCTCAACTCATCCCTCTGTAATTGGATACTGAACTTCTTAACTGGAAGACCTCAGTCAGTCCGTGTTGGCCACAACACCTTGAGCACTGCCACACTGAGCACAGGTGCCCCACAAGGCTGTGTGCTCAGCCCGCTGCTCTTCACGCTGCTGACTCACGACTGCACTGCCAAGTTCAGCTCCACCACTGCTGATGACACAACGGTGGTAGGTCTCATTAGCAACAACGATGAAACGCACTACAGAGAGGAAGTGGCACAGCTGGCAGTATGGTGTGGCAATAACAACCTGTCCCTCAATGTGGGAAAGACAAAAGAGGTTGTGATGGACTTCAGGAGAAACTCTGTTGATCACCCCCCACTGACCATCGACAGTTCGACTGGGGAGAGAGTCAGCAGCACTAAGTTCCTGGGGGTGCACATCACACAGGATCTCACCTGGACCACCAACATCACGTCACTCTCCAAGAAGGCACAACAGCGCCTACACTTTCTCCGCCGGCTGAAAAGAGCAAGTCTCCCTCCACCCATCCTCACCAAATTCTATAGGGGAACCATTGAGAGCCTGCTGACCAGCTGCATCACTGTCTGGTATGGGAACTGTAGCGCAGCAGACCGCAAGACCCTCCAGCGGACAGTGAACACGGCTGCAAAGATCATCTGTGCCCCTCTCCCCTCTATCCTGGACATTTTCCGCACACGATGCTCCAGCAAAGCCACCAGCATCATAAAGGACCCCACCCATCCCTCCCACAGTCTCTTACAGCTCCTACCATCAGGAAGACGGTACCAGAGCATCAAAGCTCGCTGCGCCAGACTGCTCAACAGCTTTGTCCCCCAAGCTGTGAGAGCCCTGAACTCAAATCACCCCACCTACCTCTGAAAACACCATACAAAACCCTACTTCCTGAAACATGGACTGTCTCACCTCCCCCCAAACACCCCCAACCTTACCACATGTCTGAAACTTTTTGTGCAATTCTGAGAGTGCTACACACAGGTGTGTGGGCCTATACAAACCACCTATAGTAACACACTCTCTCTATGTGCACTAGACACTTTCTACACACACTGTTGTGTACATAATCATACAAAAAGACTCTTACATATGTTTGTTTACATGCTCATGCACTAAAAATCATGCACTGTTCCCCATGTTTCTCTTTGCACATGTACAGTGTTTATGTGAAAGCATTTGTATATTTTTTTATATTTTTATGTATAGGTAAATATTTCTATACAGTATATTTATAGTCAGACTCTCTCAGTAGGTTAGTTGTGCATAGGTTTATACCGTCTGTATTTATGTAGCACCGTGGTCCTGTGAGGCACGACATTTCGTTCCACTGTATGTCACCACATGTAGCGGAATGACAATAAAGCTCGACTTGACTTGACTCCATCCCCAGGCAGTTCAGCTGATTTGAAGGTGCTTTGAGACTGCACAGGTAGATCTGTTTGCCACCCAGGACACGTCTCACTGCCATCTGTTCTATTCCCTGACCAAGGGGACCCTCGGCACGGATGCACTGGCACACAGCTGGTAAGTATGCGTTTCCCCCAGTGAGCCTTCTAGCACAGACAGTGTGCAAAGTCAGGGAGGACGAGGAGCAGGTCTTGTTGGTTGCGCCCTATTGGCCCAACCGGACCTGGTTCCCGGAACTGATGCTCCTCGCGACAGCACTTCATTGGCCCATTCCTCTGAGGAAGACCTGCTTTCTCAGAGATGGGGCACCCTCTGGCACCCGCGTCCGGACCTCTGGAAACTCCATGTCTGGTCCCTGGATGGGACGTGGAGGTTCTAAGTGATCTACCACAGTCCGTGTTAGACACCATCACTTCGGCTAGAGCCCCCTCTACGAGGTGCCTCTATGCGTTTAAGTGGAACCTGTTCGTTGTTCGTCAGGTTCCTGAGGGGAGCGAGGAGATTAAATACACCTCGCTCTCACTCTGTACCCTCTTGGGATTTATCTCTGGTGCTTACGGCACTGCAGAGAGTGCCATTTGAGCCTTTGCAGTCAGCAGAGTTAAAAATTTGTGGAAGACAGTACTCCTGACTGCATTGGCCTCCATCAAGAGGGTAGGGGACCTGCACGCATTTTCGGTCAACGAATCATACCTAGAATTCGGGCCGGCTAACTCTCACGTGATCCTGAGACCCCGGATAAGTGCCCAAGGTTCCCACCACTCCCTTCCGGGACCAGGTGGTGAACCTGCAAGCGCTGCCCTCGGAGGAGGCCCTGGCTTTTGTTGGTCCCCTGGCTTTTCTCGGTCCCGTCCGCGCTCTGCGGTTATACGTGGACAGAACGCAAAGCTTCAGGACCTCAAAACAGCTCTTCATCTGTTACGGAGGCTAGCAGAAGGGAAAGGCTGTCTCCATGCAGAGGATGGCCCACTGGATAGTGGATGCCATCGCCCTGACATACCAAACCCAAGGCGTGCCTTGCCCGCTCGGGTTGAGAGCCCACTCCACTGTGTTGCCTCTTCCTGGGCCACTGACGCATGGCACCTCACTGGCAGATATATGTAGAGCTGCAATTTGGGTGACACCTAACATGTTCGCTAGATTCTATAGCCTCCGTGTAGAGTCGGTTTCTTCCTGTGTGCTCGCTTCAACCAGCCAGTAACACCGAAGTGCCCATTCTAGTGTCGGCTTGCTGCGCCACTCCCCTCCTTATTGACCGGATACGTGCGCTTATATTCTCCAGTAGAGGTCCCCAGATTGGCGAACCCCGTTGAGCTCCTCCACAACCCACGGCAGTCAGACGTGGCGGAGCGTCTGACACCAGGCCTAATACTATTGGTGTATACTATACAGGCCTAATACTAATACTAATACTAATATGTATTGGTGGAACCTGTGCTAGACTGGGTTCCATATATTGTGACTCCTATGGCGGTCCCATATGTGTATTCACGTATTCCCTATGGTGAGCCTGTGTCTTTCCCTTGGCATAGCCTGCTCTGCAGTCCCTGCCAGGTGCTGTTCCCCCATGGATTGGCCGGAGCCACCCCAGGGACATTCCGTATGTTGCACTGTTCTAACTGGCCAGTCCATATGTGTAACTGCCACATGATACCTTCCTCGGGCAGGATGTGGGCTCCGCAGCGTTCTCTTTCCCTGAACAGGCACGCTTTCCCAGTGTTATCCAATAGTTACTGAATGGGTCATGCGGAACGCAGTGATTGCTCTCTGCGCAAAGTCTTCCGCCCTAGTATGGGGGCCTGAGAGCTTTTGCGCAGGGCACTGGAAGTGGCAGCAGCTAAGGTGTTTTCCATAGGGATCACAATACGTTGGTGACGTTGACGTAACGTCGAACGTGACCGACTGAAAGGGAACGTCTCGGTTACGTATGTAACCCTCATTCACTGAAGGAGGGAACGGATATGTTACATCCCGTCGCCACAGCTGCTGTGCCACCGCTGTACGGCCGAGTCACTAGCTCGGCTCCTCAGTGTAAAACAATTTGCGCTACATCTACTTCCGTAGATTTTCCGTAGTTTGTACCCGCGCTGCGGGGCGCGAAATGCAAATCCCGCACGGCAATGTGCATTGCTTTATTCTGTAAACACTCGAAGCTGATAGGGCTTCCAGAAGTGATCCCAATACGTTGGTGGCGTTGACTAAACGTCTCCGTTCCCTCCTGCAGGAAAATGGAAAGTGGTTCCGACAAGGACCTGAAAGAAAACTTCCAAAGCTGCATGAAACAATTCCATTTTAATTTCTTTCATTTCTTCTACACTGTTCCACATAAACAAGCACACTAGAGAGTCAACAAGCTGAACAACATGTGCTGATGTTTGACTAAAGGCTGAAACACAATGACACAATAATTCACACCAGAGACAACATGATCTTACCGGGAATCAGACTGAAGACGACTGAAGACGCTGCTCATCAGAAGATGATGGTGTTTATGAGCTGCTCAGCGCTCTTTTATAGCCTGAGTTAACTCCAGAAACATCAAGCAAAGATGCATTAAACATCATTTACACTTAATGCACATGCAACCACATCAGCAATCAGCAACAAAACCAAACATCAAAACAGAAAAACACTTAAAGAAAGAGCCCCAAGTGTTATAGAAAGGAAAATGGGAACAGCCAGAAATACAGTGATATAATACTGAGATCATACTGTAAGTTTATCAGATTATGATTATGAAGTGAGAGCAAAATAAAGACAAAATGGCTCCATGTTTATTTGCAGTTTCATTCCAGACACTGATGTTTGTGAAGCGCCACGTCAATCCGTCAGTAAACTTTGAGTTAGTTTGATTCTGTACTACGCTTTAATAATGTTCTGCCTCTGATTATAATTAATGACTGTGATGGCCGATGACGTGGCCACAAAGCAAGGCGGTAACTAAACCACACACACACACAGACATGCATCCTTCTCTTTTGTTTGTTTACATGTTATTTTGGTTGTCTTTTAGTATATTTTATAATTAAACATTTTGTTGCAGATCACACTATATTTCATAACAAAGACAGACACAGATTTGGTTTATTTTCACCATTTTATTTCTAATGTACACTTTTATACCATACATGACTAGTTTGGGTGCACACTTTCTAGTTATTAGTGGTATATTGTGTTAACATTTATTTCTTTTGAGTTTAAGTTACCACCGTGTGGAAAGCGGAGGTCTGACGCTGTCTGGGCAAAGCGCTGCCCTTCTGTGGAGGTCCATTCTAATAAAGGACCGGCTGGCGTCAGTTGCCGCCATTTTGTTCCGGTGGTTGAATCCATGCTGCAGATTAGCTGGGGGGGTGTAGGGTTGTTTGTTTATTTGTTTATTATAATTGTTTGTGTATATAACTCATTTGTTTATGACCCATTTCTTTATTTTTTGTGAATGAATTACTTCATTTATTATAATTGCGTTAATTGATGTTTGTGTTATTCCCTATGTGTGTGTAATGGACTAGTCCTTTGTGTATATAAGTTCCCTCATGTGTGGCATTTGGGAGGTCATGTTTTCTTTGTTTTGTTTGGTTTGATTAGTTTGTTTGATTACTGTTAAGTTTGGTTCTCTTTAATTGACCCTTTTCATGGGCCCAGACCTGACTTTATTTTTCATTCAGTTTATCAAGTAATTTAATTTGTGATTTTGTTTAGCATTTAATAAATTATTTTTTGGTTGGAAATCCTGCGATCTTTGCCCTTGACTGCTTGGTCCCTCACAATGACACTTGATGTAGTGATAAATGTAAAGTATACTGACTGTATCCACACGAGAAATGGGCATTTCTGTTAAAGATTTACAAATCACTACAAAATGTGCATTCCAAATGTTAAATTATATGTGTTAATATTGGTGAAAACCTAATTCATGTTCAAATATGGTGAACACTAGACCTGACTTTCACAGTACGGCACATTTGAAGAATAATCAAACAGCATCTTAGCTTAATGGTAAATAATGACAGTAATGAACACTTTCATTAACATGTTGATAGTGAACACAAAAGCCTCATGATGCATATATTTCACAAATGATGTCTAAAAATATTATAGTAGCTAAAACGATAAACAGTACAGTTTTTATGCATTCTTTAAAGTTTCAGTCATGAAGGGTTTAACTTGAAGCACTTCTACTGAGTCTCATAATGGCTTTGGTTTCTGCCATTAGAAAACACTTCCCTGATTGAGTGAATGTGGGATTTCCCCCTCCCCCCTCAATTTTCAAAAGCTTGATACCAAGAGATTCAGTCGTGATTGCACATTTCCTCATTTCCCATCAACATTCATTCATTATTCATGTCACACACCACCTCTAATATAACACAAATGTTTACTGTTTCCTACTGAAAGTATCTGCGCAATATCTGTGACTATGTGTGTTTTATGCTTATGTGGACTTGAAGCATGAATGTAATCATTGTTTGATTTTGGAGCAGATTTTGGTGAACAAAAGTGAGGTGACGAAGGACTCGGGTCGTGGAAGTCTCTTCTCCAACTGCAAATCACACACCAGTCATCAGTTTTCATGCCAGTTAAGGACATGAATGGTTGCATGATATTCATCTTTTCTGCTGTAGTTTGCATTATCTTGGTGATTTGCATTATCTTATCCTCAGAGGAAGATGATTCGCTGCACATCACTCATATTACACATTCATAAACCATCCTGTCTCTTCTGATGATGAAGCTCCACTACACTTCTGCGTTCTTTTCCGTACACACAAACCCAGATAAACATTACTACACAAAACATCACATTGTATGTGATTTGGGCTATTTTTATAAGAATAAAGAATGTTTACATGAGACGTGCTAAACAGGTGTAGTGATTAGCTTATTTTAAAATGCTACAAACAACAATCTGCCTCATCATATGACCAAAATCAACATTAGATCGCAATCTGAAGTTATTACAAAGAGTGAATTTTGAGTAAAGGTGTAGTATAAAAATCACCATGTGTAGCTTGATGCTAATTGTATGATTTACCTGTTGCCCAGATATGATTACATTTATGTTGTCAGAAAAATTCAGAAAATGTTTTGTTTACTAGAAAGATTTTTGGTAATAGGTGGTAATAGGTGTGATGTATATCGTGATCAAAGGGATGTGGATGGGAACCCTTACAAAAAAGAAGTTTAATCAACTGTGCTATTGGTATACTTCTTTAAAAAAAATAAGAAAGTATATTTTCAGTCTACTTTTTATGTAATTCTCAGAAATACATCAAATTAAAATGTAAAAATAAATTTGCTTAAGTACTTTTTTTCACATAGTTTTACATACTGTCTTATAAACTTAAATTGAATTCACAAGAACCGAGAGAACTTCTGAACTTGAGCACAAGCGCAACCGATGCCATGAAAAGTAAGTTACAAATGCCTAATTTTAGGATTGATTTTTATACATGAAAATCATATTAAGGTCATGACTGTCAGTTGTTTGTGAACAAAATCTGCTGCAAAAGGGCGAGCTGTTTAAGGCATGCTTGAATGCGGATATGGCCACATCACCGTCTCAAGTTTAGGTAAAAAACAATCCTAACCATAACATTAAAATAAAGCAAATGAATGCTCATGCATCTTTCCCACTGCCGTAGCAGATCAAATTATATAAAACTAGGGTGTTTGCATACACTGATAAAAATGATTCTGTGGTGAAGTGAATACAGAAAAACAAATGTCATTTCTACATGAAAAAGTTAGTTCAGGCAAGAAAAGTAAATTCTATATTAGTACTCAATTTAAGCATGTAGAAATTAAAGCGTAAATATCAATGATATAAAATTAAGTAAAACCTACTCCACTTTTCTGATACTGGTGTTCCCATCATGCACTGAGGCATGAATAATTAATAAGGCCTATTTTATTTTTTGCTGTTTTCCAGCTGTATTTACACTGTTTTATCATTTTCTTTTGTTGTTAGGTTTAGTTACTTGCGATTTTGTGATCTGAAGTTCATTTTCTTCTCAAAATTATACATTCATACTCAAATCGATCTATCGAATGTTATTGTCATTGTGTATTGTGTACCAAGTATTGAAGTCTCTGTTCGGGTGAATGCAGCATTACTTACTTCTATTATGTAGATATGGTATCTACACAATATCTATTGCATTATTTACATAGATATTTACTTTAAAAGCATGGTTTAATTTAATGTTATATGTTATATTATTTGAGTTGAAAGTTTGTTAAATTTACTTAACTTAGTTAAGTAGAATTTACTTAATTGTATCTGTGAAATTAAATAAATTTAATTGAATTAAGTAATATTTACTTAATTACTTCATGAATGTTAAGTTCAATAGTAAGTCGTTTTTACTTGATAATAACAGGTAAGTAGTTCAGAGCAGTAGCAGTAAAATTTACTTTAAAATTGTTACAAGTTATTTTTTCAGTGTAGTGTTCTTCTTAGAATTGAATGCATTTAGCCCTATGTGACGTCTGTTTTTGTGTTCTTGTCAACATGCATTTTGTCTTTCCATATTTTTAATCACTATTCTTTACCCCTCTCAGATTATGATGTACATTTTATTCATAAGCTATTATTTTTTTCAGTTGGTAAAGTTAACTGGTACTTCGTGCATCTTTGCAGGGTCTGAGGGCCGCTGATAATGATACCGTAAGACTCTCTGTTAGTGTTTGCCTACGATGGTAACCTGTTATGCAAAATTCACTTTTACATGGTGTTTAAACATAAATGTGTGTTGGCAGTGTGTCTACACTATGGGATCAGATTCCCGCCTAATGTATTGCGGTCACGCATCAAAAAATAAGCGTGAATCAAAATTTTAAAAACACGTGAAAATATAACGCACAAAACTGAAAAATCAATGCAAATTAACCAGAATCACAAACAACACGGTCACGGAAATAAAAATAATAAGTGTGAATCAAACATTTAAACAAGTTTAAAATTATATTGCTCAAAACTGAAACATGAATTCAAAATTATTTGAATCGCACACAAAATCATGTTTTGTACTCTTATTTTCATTTTTTGTATGCCTGTGCTCTTTTTTGAACGCGTTGAGAGCACTCGTTTAAACAGCACACACACACCGGGACATTTGACTGCACATCACATTTTTTACATTATTGATCCTTCTTGCAATTGTAATGCAATGGACTAGGGCCTACATTAAACCTTTAAATAAAAGGGTTATTGAGCTGTTTACACTGTCATATACAACAAAAGAGCCTGCACAGCGACAGGAAATAAAAATGAACGCAAAAAACCTGCCTACCTCCCGCTCCGACATGACATTTCTCTGTACTGTAGCCTACTATAGGCTATTTGTAGCCATTAAAACACGTATTTAGTTTCATATGTTTAAATATTATAATGTTATTTTTTTAATTTGATCTACGTTGATTATGAAAAGTGAACAGGACACATAAGATGCCCAATGTGTCATAAGATATGGGGGACAGAAAGGATTTTGACCACTTCATTAAGTTTTGTTTTGTTGAAAGCCTTTCTTTAAAGTGAATTTCATTTTGTATAAATTGTATCTTAATTTGAATCAATGTTTTATCAACCAATTGCCTGAGTTTAATAAATAATAAGCAAATATAGCAGACAATGGAGGCGCCAGCGCCGCGTGAACAACGGCTTAAATGAACAACTACTAGAACAAAGCTTTAGTCGGGGGCAGCCCTAGCTACTTATTTCGGACAGGCCTGTATTAGAACCAGCATGTCACAGAGGGCATTCTGGGTCGAGCGCGCGGCGCTTCAGAAATGAACGGAATCTCCAGAAAGGCGCTCTCACTCTGGAGGAAATATTACCGCTCTTTCTACGCAAACTGGGCCACAGATGGTAAGCACAATTACATTAACCCAAAACTAACTTAATTAAAATGCCACAGCTCATACTGTTTTTTTATTTTTTATTATTATTAGAATATAGACATTAAGAGAATAAATTGTTGTGCAAGTACTTTTACTTTTAATACTTAAAGTACATTTAAAATCAGGTACTTTTTACTTAAGTAGGGTTGTCATTGTGGTACTTCTACTTTTACTAAAGTAAATATGTCTCTGGTTATCTGTAGCCTACTTTTACTTAAGTACTGAGATTCAGTCCTTCTTCCACCACTGGTGATAGAGAACGCGTTATACTCGTAGTGATCACGTTCATTTGACTGCTTTAATTGTGAGAAACCGCCCTAAAATTTCTATCATACAAAAGAATAGATTCCTAATATTATATTCATAACAATAAAATAATGTATTTCCTTGCAGATACAGTGATAGAGCATGCGTTATACTCGTAGCTCAACAGCGGCTGGCTGGACTGAGCGGCATGAGTCGCATTGGAGTGACGTCAACTTCCCTCTTCGATTGATTGGCTAGAGGATGAGCTGTCAATCTAGAACTAGTGGACCAATGGTGATGCTAAGACCCACTAAGATATAAATATAATATATTTCTAAAAAGTATGCTAGAAGTATTTTGGTAATAAATATATGCTTAATTATACTTTTAAGAAATATGCTAAACACAAGCGTACTTTTAGTGAAGTTTTAGTGTATTTATATATGCAATATATTTATGCACTATATAATACATATATAATGTAATATATATTAAATATTTATGTATTTATCATTTTAATATTTTCAAAAGTAAGATATTTTTAAAAACATTTAACATTTAAAATGTACCAAATTATAATGTATTATAAACATTTGTCAACTATTATTAAGCATTGCAATATGCATACTTATTAATATGTTGTTCACTTTTACTTCTCAAAAGGCTGTTGTCCATTACATGATACGTTTGTGATAGGCTACTACTGAAATCCCACAAGGATTTCAACATCATATTATTTGAAATGCATCATTAAATCATTTCCAAAGATGCTTAAAAAAATCCCTGTTTTTACTTGTGTTTAAATTCAAACAACACGACACACATGGTTAAACCTGATTGGTTCCAGAGCAGTTGAACGGCTCTGATTGGTTCTCATGATAATGAGCTCATACTCGTACCTCAGAGATTCCGTTTATCAGATAAGCTGTGCGTGCATATGTTGCTTGAATGCCATTATAAATATAAATTTAAACTGTAAATTATATAGAGCGATCGTGTCTCTTCAGAGGACTTGGAGGAAACCATGTGATTCATATGGATTATTTTGCCAATGTTTTTTTTGTTATTGTTTTTGTGATGAGCTTTTTGAAACGTGAACAGTTTTGGTGAGTTGTCTTTCATCGGAGGGTTATAAATCCTGCATTATTTTGTGACTCCAGGTAAGATTTGTATTTAATTAACGTTACTTTCTGTGCCAGTCGTATTTTTGACACAAAGTGTAACTGTAACAGCTTCTTTTTCGTTTCGTTTCTGCCCGCAGAAGTTACTGGTAAGTCTTCGTTGCTGTTTGCATAAATACATATCTCACTGTTCAGTGTTTTCCTAGGTGGATAGGGCTGCTATGCATTTGCTAGCTAACAGGGGAATACCGCCGTTAACCGCGGTAACGTGATACTGACACCAGCTAATGTTAGATATCTAGCGTATATAGTCATACATAAAGTCCCTTTCTAAAGACTTTGATGAATCTGTTTAAAATCGATGTGGTGACATTCGTCTGTCTTAAAACAACTATAAAACATTGTCCAATGCATGGGCAGAAAACATAATTAGTCACTTTAACATGTACAACGTTACATTAACATTCTTTTTATTTGCTAAATGTAGTTGTGTATTTATTTCTGATTTCCTGAAATATTTGGCTTCATTGTAATGAGGGAAATGATCTTTGAAAAGTTTGAAATAACCATGTTATGAACATAAAGTCACTTTGTCTTGAGCTGACCAGCCAACTATGGCAACGTTAGTGTTATATTGGTGTTTATATTTGTTCAAGCTTGACAACCTGCCTTTTTGTATTTATAATTCCAGATAAGTTCAAAGATTAAATTGTAAAAAGGGATGCTTATAAGAGAGTGTACATCTGAAACTGCTGAGGCTGTGAAGGGTTTTGATTTTATTACCCACAGGTACATTATACTCCGCATTCTGTCATTTTTAAAAAGAAAACAAATCTTTCATCATCATTTGTCTGCCTGTTTTTTGTGAAATATTAATTGTTTTTTCCCTTCAGATCAGCTGCTATAGAAGACAGAGTGCAGAGACAAGCAAAGAAGAGAGTAGTAAGTATGATTTAATCTCATATCACCAGTTGTGGAGATTTTGAATCATGCCTAATGGAGGGTGATTCGTTAAGTCTTGGTAGGAAAATGATAGAAACTGGCTCCAGATGGCTAATTTCTGTGCTTCCTTTGAGTCATTCATGTAAAAATCTGCCTGTTATTTAATTGTTTTTGTTTTTTGGTAAAGCCGCAGGTCACTTTTGGCATGCGCCATTTTGCACAACTTCTAATTTCCTTAAATCTCTGCAACAGAGGTGAAGAGTGCATGTTATCATGACCACAGCAGACACATGCATGGGAAACATAGGTTAAAATAAACCACAACAGAGAGGTGCAGGTATGATGTCACTCTGTAGGCCAATCAGCAGTTAGCGTCGCACTGGTTCCCTCGAGAGAAACCCAATAGGATTTTCCCCTTAGGCTTTTGATTATCTAAAAAAAACAAGCTCTGTGATCAACATAAGTTTGATACTCACACGTTTTGTCCGTCAAGATAATTATCAGATGAACACACCTTTTATTCATTCTGAAGCCTAAATGCAGTCGTCTGAAGTATAAAGCTAAAGGTAGGCTATAAACGGACTACACCGTGGTCCTGCGATTACAACGTCACCATCACTAAACTTCCCACAACTCTTTCAGTTTTGATCTCAAAACATTTTCCCAGAACGTTTGAGTTTTAATTATGAGCATAATGAGGCAGTAAAAGCTGACCTGCTCGCCGTGATGGCGTTTAATCTCCTCGACAGCCTCTGTAGTCCATTAGCCATTTGTTAGCAACTGTCTTTTACTAGACACGTAACAGCTTCAAAAAATCACGAATGGGGTAATACTGATGTGTTTTATGTCATAAAATAAAATGTAAAAGTGTCTTGAGCTTGTGTTCATCACAGGCCTTATTTCAGCCATTTAAACAAAAACTCATTGACTTCGGTACGAGGGAACCGGAAGTGCTAAATGCTAACTCGCTTCCGTGTTTGGCCTACGAAGTGATGTCATACCTGCACCACTCTATTATCGACATACAACATACCCTGAAATACACAGGTTGTGTTATTGCTTCAAATAACAATATCAGTGACTGATGAATCTCTGCTCACTGTAAGTGTGTTGGTCTTCTAATCTTATGTTCATTGCTGTATAGTGACGAAAGACAAGAGGATAAAAAAACGCACGTCAAGCTTGATGAAGAGATAGTCAAAGCTTTGAAAGGTAAACTGAGAAGTCAACGGAATTGTAATGCATATCAATACAAATATGATATGCATGATTTGATGGTTTAAACTCTTCTGTTTCTCTGTTTGGTTCAGCTTTTGCAGGCTTGTTTGTAAAGAAAAAATGCATTCACTTCTGCACTCCCAGGTGAAAAAGACATACTATTAAATGTATTAAAAATGTACTTGAGTATGTTTTTAGTACGATTCAAATATAATATTAAAGTTGCAAGCAGCGATGAAAGGGCCCTCGCACACGGGAGCACCACCACCCGGTGGCCTCAGGAAAACAGCGAATAGTGGGCGACATGCATTTAGGTGGGTGGAATTTATAGGAGAAATATTGCAAAGTCACTTAAATGTGCCACACTTCCTGCTGCCAGCAGGTGGCGCTTTGACTGTAACCTAATATTGGCATGTAGATGTCTTCAGGCCAGGACTATTATCAAACATGAAGTCTGGGGCAGAGCAGACATTGTATGCCTGAGTTACAACAACTTCCTGTTTCGTTGCGTAAATCGCATACATTAGCACTTAGCCAAGCTTTGCTTGATTTAATGCGTTTCTAGCATGTTTGGGACATGATGGCATATTTAAATGTGTTTCTGGGAGTGAATTACAGTGTAAAGCATGCCATTTCCTGTTTCCAGCAGGTGGCGCTTTGACTATACTGAATATTGCCATGTAGATGTCTTCAGGCCAGGACTATTATCAAACATATGAAGTTTGGGGCAGATCGGACATTGTATGCCTGAGTTACAACAACTTCCTGTTTCGTGGCTTAAATCGCATACATTAGCACTTAGCCACGTGTTGTATGATTTAATGTGTTTCTAGCATGTTTGGTACTTCATGGCATATTTAAACAAGTTTCTGGGAGTGAATTATAGTGTAAAGCATGCCATTTCCTGTTGCCAGCAGGTGGCGCTTTGACTATAACTGAATATTGCCATGTAGTTGTCTTCAGGCCAGGACTATTATCAAACATATGAAGTTTGGGGCAGATCGGACATTGTATGCCTGAGTTACAACAACTTCCTGTTTTATGGCGAAACATCAGATTTTGTCAGGCCGCGACGGACACGCCCTTCAGCGAAAACTGAAGATCTTCACAATTTAACATCACCAAGACCTTAAGATTAGACTGACCAAATATGATGTTGTTCTGGTTGAATCTCAATGAGGAGTTAATCACAGTGTAAAGCATGACATTTCCTGTTGCCTGCAGGTGGCGCTATGACTGTCACTGAATATTGGCGTGTAGATGTCTTCAGGTCAGGACTCTAATAAAACATGTGAAGTTTGGGGCAGATCGGACATTGTATGTCCGAGTTACAACAACTTCATGTTTCATGGCGAAACAACGAAATTTGTGAGGTCGCCACGGACACGCCCTTCAGCGAAAACTCAAGATCTTCACAGTTTAACATTACCAAGGCCTTAAGATTAGACTGACCTAATATGATGTTGTTCTGATTAAATTTCAATGAGGAGTTAATCACAGTGTAAAGCATGACATTTCCTGTTGCCTGCAGGTGGCGCTATGACTGTCACTGAATATTGGCATGTAGATGTCTTCAGGTCCGGACTCTTATCAAACATGTGACGTTTGGGGCAGTTCGGACATTGTATGCCCGAGTTACAACAACTTCCTGTTTCATGGCGAAACATCGAACTTTGTCAGGCCGCCACGGACACGCCCTCCAGGGAAAACTCAAGATCTTCGCAATTTAACGTTGCAAAGACCTTTAGATTAGACTGTGCAAATATGATGATGATCTGATTAAATCTCTAGGAGGAGTTCATTAAAGTACAACGTCTGGAAATGGCAAAATTTGCAACAATTTTGCAAAGAATATTAAACATATCTCACTTCCTGTTGGTTTTCATATTTCGTACCAGGAGACTTTTTTGTAGGTATTGGGCTGTTACATGTGTCTACTGAATTTCATACCTGTACGTGAAACTTAGCGGGAGGGTCACTTCGTTGAAATGTTGTAGGTGGCGCTATCGAGCAATTTTGCCATGCCTAATTCTGAAACTCATATGTAGATGTCTTTAGGCCAGGACTCTTATCAAACATATGAAGTTTGGGGCAGATAGGACATTGTATGCCTGACTTACAACAGCTTCCTGTGTCATGGCAAAACATCAGATTTTGTCAGGCCGCCACGGACACGCCCTTCAGCGAAAACTCAAGATCTTCACAATTTAACGTCGCAAAGGACTTTAGATTAGACTGACCAAATATGATGTTGATCTGGTTAATTCACTATGAGGAGTTAATCACAGTGTAAAACATGCCATTTCCTGTTGCCAGCAGGTGGCGCTATGACTGTAACTGAATATTGGTGTGGAGATGTGTTCAGGTCCGGACTCTTATCAAACATGTGAAGTTTGGGGCAGATCGGACATTGTATGACCGAGTTACAACAACTTCCTGTTTCATGGCGAAACATCGAACTTTTTGAGGCCGCCACTGACACGCCCTTCGGGGAAAACTCAAGATCTTCGCAATTTAATGCCACAAAGGCCTTTAGATTAGACTGTGCAAATATGATGTTGATCTGATTAAATCTCTAGTAGGAGTTTGTTAAAGTACAACGTCTGGAAATGGCTAAATTTGCAACAATGTTGCAAAGAAAATTCAAAATATCTCACTTCCTGTTGGTTTTCAGATTTCGTACCAGGAGACTTTTTTGTAGGTATTGGGCTGTTACATCTGTCTTCCGAATTTCATACCTGTACGTGAAACGTAGCGGGAGGGGCACTTCGTTGAAATGTTGTAGGTGGCGCTATCAAGCCATTTTGCCACGCCTAATTCTGAAACCCATATCAGACGTAAATTTTCACCACTTTTGACGCGTGTGCAAAGTTTCATGAGTTTTCGAGCATGTTTAGGCCATCAAAAATGCAATTCATTTGGGAGAATAATAATAATAGGCTGAGAAATTCCAATAGGGTCCTCACACCATCGGTGCTCGGGCCCTAATAATAATAATAAACGGAGCAATTCCAATAGGGTCCTCACACCATCGGTGCTCGGGCCCTAATAAATGGAGCAATTCCAATAGGGTCCTCACACCATCGGTGCTTGGGCCCTAATAATAATAATAATAATAAAAGCTGCAAGCAGTGATGAAAGGGCCCTCGCACCCGGGAGCACCGCCACCCGGTGGCCTCAGGAAAACAGCGAATAGTGAGCGACATGCATTTAAGTGGTTAAATATAGGAGAAAAATGGCAAAGTCACTTCAATGTGCCACACTTCCTGCTGCCAGCAGGTGGCACTTTAACTATAACCGAATACTGGCATGTAGATGTCTTCAGACCTGGATTATTATAAAACGTGTGAAGTTTGGGGCAGATTGGACACTGTATGCCTGAGTTACAACAACTTCCTGTTCCCTTTCAGTCAGTACACTACGAGTTGCGTCAGTTACTGACGAAATGGGGGTTTCGCTTAGAAGCCAATCGCCTTTGAGCTCTACAAAATGAGCCAATGGCATGAAGATGCCATGGGTCTGCGGAATTTGCATAACGCAACCCCGCCCCACCACGTGGGTATAAAGGGCGTTGCGTGGCAATCTCGCATTATGTTTCTGCTTCAGAGCCGAGTGTTACTGCCTGAGCGTTTTCCTCTTCAAGACGAGTGTCTCTCCAGAGTGTTGGTGTTACGGCGCGTTCTAGCGAGTTCCTCATTCCTGTCTGATCTGTGCAGTGATCTAGCACAGCGTGTGTTCTCCCTAGGCGCTTCGGCATTCTGCAGAGCAAAAACTCTTCTTTAAAAGAGCTGCACGCGGCATGTCTGTTTCAAGATGTCTTGCCCGTGCTCCATTCCTGGGTGCGGTCGGCTGGTTCCTCCGTTTGACGGGCATGATCGCTGTTTGGCGTGCTTGGGCCTCGTGCTCGAGTCATGTTCCCACTGCGGGCCATCGCAGTGTTGTGGTCAAGACTCCGTGATCTCCTTGCTGGAGGGAGAGTCCCCTCTACCACACCCCAATCTATTCCCTCCACGAGTGGGAATACTTTGGCTGGTGGTCAGGGTGACTTGAGGGTGACGGTGTGGGCCAACCCGACGAATCCTCCTCGGGCCACACCCCCTTCTAGCACACTGCAACCTGTGGTGTTGCCAGATGAGGGCGCAGGTGTTTCCCGTCCTGGGCCCTGCGTTTCATTTAGCGCACCGGCGGAGGATGCTCAGGTTTTTGATCGATTGCTCCTGTCTGCCTCCTGTTTGTCCTTCTGACTGCTGTGCTCGCGTGTGCTCTGCTTGCTTTTGAATCTTTATTTGATATCATTCCCTGTTGTTTAAACTGCTAAATATAATTTACCCATCACCATACAGTATATTGTCTAATATTGCCTACCATATTAAATCTGACACCGCTAGCTTTTAATCTAAATCACTATCACGCGTTAGCATTTCACTAGCCTGTTAGCTCGCCATCTCTGCACTCAGGTCTCTTGTTTTCTGAGTTCATTAAACAACTGTGGTGAGTTGGATTAGTAAATAAACTCCATCAAACAACTGTGGGAAGTTGGATTAATCAACAAATACGGTAAGCCATGTCTTCTTCTCCTGTCATTGTCACTTGCACTGCATGTTTCATGTTTAGTATATCTTTCTCCGTTGGCGAACAGGGCTTCACATGTGATAAATGTAAGGAGATAGTCAGGCTGACAGAGAAGATTTCAGAATTAGAGACACGCATCCAGACTTTATTTGAGAGTAGTGAGAATGTAACAGCTTTAGACACTGCTTTGGATGCGAATAGCTTAGTGAACTCTGTACATTGTTCGGTTCCGGCTGTAGAGCCCGTGCAGCAGGGCAACTGGGTGACGGTGAGACGGTATAGTCGCGGATCAAAAAACCACTCTTCCGTTCCGATTAAAACATCAAACAGGTTCTCCCCACTCAGTAACGCACCCACTGAGAATCCTGTTGAAAGTGCCCTAGTTATTGGCGATTCTATTACACAGAACGTGAAAATAGAGACACCAGCCACCATAGTTCACATGTTTACCGGGAGCCAGAGCGCCTGACATCAAAGCAAATTTAAAAGTGCTGGCTAATGCTAATCGTAAATTCTCTAAGATTATTATTCACGTCGGCACAAATGATGTTCGACTTCGCCAGTCGGAGATCACCAAAATTAACATTAAAGAGGTGTGTAAATTCGCAAGTACGATGGCAGATGACGTTTTTTGCTCTGGTCCCCTCCCCGTTAAAAGGAGTGATGAGATACTTAGCAGACTATCATCACTCAATGGCTGGTTGTCTAAGTGGTGTCCGCAAAATAACATAGGGTTCATAGACAATTGGAAAAGCTTTTGGGGCAGACCTGACCTGTTGAAAAAAGATGGTATTCATCCTTCCTGGGATGGTGCCGCTCTTCTCTCTAGTAATTTGGCACATAGTCTTAGAGCTAAACCTTGACTAACTGGGGCCCAGGTCAGGAAGCAGACGGACTGGCTTACCCGACCGCCTGCTAGCTGTCTCACGTCACAGAAGTCAGATAAATCCCAGCACATAGAGACTCTTTCACCTAGATATTATCACATAGAGACTGTGTCTGTTCCACAAATTAGTAAATACAAAAAACCATCAAAACCATTCAACGGTAAAAATTTAATTGATGTCCAACAAATAAACAACAGATATAATACAGATGATCAAATGATAAAGCTCCGGTTGCTGAATATTCGATCCCTTTCCTCAAAAGCGCTTATTGTTTATGATATGATTACAGATCATAACCTAGATGTGCTGTGTTTGACAGAAACCTGGCTAAAACCTGACGATTACATTACTTTAAATGAGTCCATCCCCCCAGGATTATTGTTATAAACACGAGCCGCGTCTGAAAGGTAAAGGGGGAGGTGTTGCTGTAATTTATAATAATATCTTCGGTATTACTCACAAGTCTAGTTTCAAATATAATTCCTTTGAAGTTTTGGTGCTTTATGTAACGTTATGTAGTGAAATCGATAAATCCCGTTTGACATTTGTGCTGGGTACTGTATATAGGCCACCAGGGCACCATACAGACTTTACCAGAGAATTTGGTGATTTTCTATCAGAGTTAGTACTGGCTGCAGATAAAGTCCTAATTGTTGGTGATTTTAATATCCATGTAGACAATGAAAAAGACGCACTGGGATTGGCATTTAGAGACATTCTAAACTCTATTGGAGTAAGGCAACACGTGTCAGGACCCACTCATCGCCGTAATCCTACTTTAGACCTAATACTGTCACATGGAATAAATGTTGATACCTTTGAAATTCTGCAGCAGAGCGATGACATCTCAGATCATTACCTAGTATCATGTACACTTAATTTAGCAAAGGCTGCAAAGCCGTCCCCTCGCTTTAAATATGGCAGGACTATCACTGCTGCGACTAAAGATTTCTTTGTAAATAATCTTCCTCATCAGTTTCATCTCCTCAGCATCCCAGATAGCCTAGAGGAACTCGATGTTGCAACAGAAACTATTGACTCTCTCTTTTCCAGCACTTTAGACACAGTTGCTCCCCGGCGCTTAAAGAAGATTAAAGAAAATAGTCTAACGCCGTGGTACAACGAGCACACCCGGGCCCTTAAAACAGCAGCCAGAAAAATGGAGCGCAGCTGGAAGAAAACAAAACTAGAAGTTTTTCGCATTTCGTGGAAAGAGAGCATGATTGCATACAGAAAGGCCCTAAAAACGGCTAGATCTGCTTATTTCTCAACTCTCTAAAAAGAAAACAAACACAACCCTAGGTATTTATTCGATACAGTGGCTAAATTAACCAAAGATAAAGCTTCACCTTCTGATGTTTGTAAACAGCACAGCAGTAATGACTTTATGAACTTCTTTACCTGTAAGATTGATAATATTAGGAAAAAAATTATAACCATGCAGCCGTCTACTACATTATCACATCAGACAGTGCATTGTAGTGTCACTGAGGAAAAATTACATTCATTCACTGCTATAGGAGAAGAAGAATTGGCTAAACTCGTTAAATCATCAAAATCAACAACATGTATGCTCGACCCCATACCGACTAAACTACTAAAAGAGATGCTTCCAGAGGTCATAGATCCTCTCCTTAATATCATTAATTCATCCTTGACATTAGGATATGTACCGAAAACTTTTAAGTTGGCTATTATTAAACCACTTATTAAAAAACCGCAACTTGATCCTACAAAATTAGTCAATTACAGGCCAATCTCAAATCTACCCTTTCTGTCAAAAATACTAGAAAAGGCAGTGTCCTCACAATTATGCTCCTTTTTAGAAAGAAATGGTATCTGTGAGGATTTCCAGTCAGGATTTAGACCGTATCATAGTACTGAGACTGCTCTCATTAGAGTTACAAATGGTTTACTCTTATCATCCGATCGTGGTTGTATATCTCTATTAGTGTTACTCAATCTTAGCGCTGCATTCGATACTATCGACCACAATATTCTTTTGAATAGACTCGAAAATTATGTTGGCATTAGTGGAACTTCATTGGCATGGTTTAAATCATACTTATCTGACCGTTATCAGTTTGTAGCAGTAAATGAAGAGATGTCACACCGAACACAAGTTCAGTATGGAGTACCGCAGGGCTCAGTGCTAGGACCGTTGCTTTTCACCCTGTACATGCTACCACTGGGAGATATTATTAGGAAGCATGGCGTTAATTTTCATTGTTATGCTGACGATACTCAGCTCTATATTTCTTCACGCCTTGACGAAACTTACCAATTCACAAGATTAACAGAATGCATAGCTGATATAAAAAATTGGATGACTAGTAATTTCCTGCAACTTAATTCAGAAAAAACAGAATTTTTAATCATTGGACAAAAAAACTCCACAAGTAGTAACCTAGAATACTGTCTAACACTCGATGGCTGCTCTGTCAAGTCCTCGTCGTCAGTTAGGAACCTGGGTGTGCTCTTTGATACCAATCTCTCATTTGAAAGCCACGTTTCTAGCATCTGTAAAACTGCATTCTACCATCTTAAAAATATATCTAAATTACGGCACATGCTTTCAATGCAAAATGGTGAACAGTTAGTTCATGCGTTCATGACCTCAAGGCTAGATTATTGTAATGCTCTACTGGGTGGTTGCCCTGCTCGCTTAATAAATAAACTGCAGCTGGTCCAAAACGCAGCAGCTAGAGTTCTTACTAGAACCAGGAAGTATATTAGCCCGGTTTTGGCAACACTGCATTGGCTCCCTATTAAACATCGTATACATTTTAAAATCTTGCTGATTACTTACAAAGCACTAAATGGTTTAGCGCCCCAGTACTTGAGCGAGCTCTTAACGCATTATACTCCATCACGTTTATTGGGGTCTCAAAATTCTGGCCAGTTGATAATACCTAGAATATCAATATCAACTGCAGGCGGTCGGTCCTTTTCCTATTTAGCACCTAAACTCTGGAACAATCTTCCTAGCATTGTTCGGGAAGCAGACACACTCTGTCAGTTTAAATCTAGACTAAAAACAGTAGTCTTTACTATGGCATACACATAAATCATTTTTAATTTCTATTATTCAAATCAGTTAAATGATTGTTTTAGGCTGCATTAACTAGGTCAGCCGGAACTGGGAACACTTCCCATAACACCGGATGTACTCGTTACATCATAAGAAGAATGGCATCTACGCTAATGTTAGTCTCTCTGTTTATCCCGAGGTTTACTGCAGTCGGCCGGATCAGGGCCGTATCCAGACCAGATGGTGGACCTTAGCCTGGACATGACGACCCTGAAGTGTCTGTAGAGACAATAGTGTCAATTAAACTCCCCCCTGTAAATGCCGCATCGACACAACATCCTAATCAAACCCGTCCCCGGCGTGACAACTCCAATCTTTCGAATAATCCTACGAATATCTATTTATCTAATATGACTTCTGACCTGTAATGTTGCCAGAATCATAATCATACACTATTTGTTCGTCGGCCAGAGGAGAACTGGCACCCCGACTGAGCCTGGTTTCTCCCAAGGTTTTTTTCTCCATTCTGGCCCTGAAGGAGTTTTGGTTCCTTGCCACCGTCGCCTTTGGCTTTTGGCTTGCTCAGTTGGGGACACCTAAATTTCAACTATATTACTGATCTGCCCGCATTGACACTATATGATAATTGAAATGAGCTGGATGACATCACCGTTTTCTCCAGAGCGGCTGTACAGCCGAATCAAATTCCGTTGCATTATTTTCCTGTTACCACTGTGAAGCTGCTTTGAAACAATTGCCATTGTAAAAAGCGCTATATAAATAAAGGTGATTTGATTTGATTTGATGCTGTCGATCGCCGCATCACAAGGTGGGCTGGATTCCTCCGGAGATGACGATTCGGCTGTGTTGCCTCCTTCGGGAGTCCCAGCATTGTCCGAGTCTGATCCAGAGCTCACAGCCATGCTTTCCCGGGCGGCCGAGCCTCTTGGGCTTGTGTGGAACCCTCCGCCATGTCCCGAGCGCTCTTGGCTAGATGATTGGTATCTGGGGGCGGCCCGTGCCGAAGGTGCCCGTCAGCCCCCAGTGCCCTTCTTCCCGGAAGTGCATGAAGAGGTGTCGAAGTCGTGGAAGTCTCCCTTGACTTTTCGCGATCGTTCGGCAGCCACGTCCGCCTTCACTGCCCTTGATGGTGGCGCGGTGAAAGGGTACACTGGGGTTCCCTCTGTTGAGCGCTCTGTTGCGATGCAATTGTGTCCGCAGAGCGCTGCGACGTGGCATGGTGACCCAAAGCACCCGTCCAAGGCCTGTGGGTTTACGTCTACTCTGGTGGCGAAGACCTACAGAGCTGCGGGCCAGGCCGCGTCTGCTCTGCATGCGATGGCCACTCTTCAGGTCTACCAGGCCAAGGTGCTCAGAGACATGCACAAGGGCAATGATGACCCCGCGCTAATGCAGGAGCTGCGGGCGGCCACCGACCTCGCTCTACGAGCGACGAAGGTGACCGCTCGCTCTCTCGGTCAGGTGATGTCCACTTCTGTGGTCCAGGAGCACCACTTATGGCTCAACCTGGCTGATATGAGAGAATCTGAGCGAACCCGTTTCCTCAATTCTCACATTTCCCAGGATGGGCTATTCGGCGGGGCGGTCCAGGACTTCGCCCAACAGTTCTCGACCGCTCAGAAACAGACTGAGGCAATTAAGCATATTCTGCCCCGGCGGCCTGCTGCTGCCTCTACCCAGCCGCCGGCTCAGAAGCCTCAGTCTGCTCCCCGCCGAGGTCGCCCTCCTGCGGCTCCCGCCCCTCCCACCCAGCCCCAGCAGCAGCCTTCACCCGGGCCGAGGCGTGGAGGACGCTCGGAGGTGAACTCGGTTCTTTCCCAGGAGATGGTAGCAGGTCCACTCCTTTCCCCGGCAGAGGGCCGGGGGAGAATCCTATTCATGGTTAAAGAAAGAACTGACTTTTTCACCTCCGAGCCTCGCCACTCTCGCCCCCCTCTGTCGCCAGCCCCCTGGCAGACAAGACCCCCGTGAAACGCTGGTCCTTCCCTGGTCTCCTCTGTCAGGGCGCAGAATTCGACCCCGCCCACACCTCGGGACGCTCCCACGCCTCCCATGTCTGGGCCGGTCATTCCGCCTCGCTGCCCCATCGGGGGTACACCTGTGGTCCGCATGACCCCGCTGGTACAGTTTCTGGGAGCCTGGCTAACGCTTCCCAATTTGTCCAGCTGGCTCGCTCGCACCATCAGGTTCGGCTATGCGATTCAGTTCTCCTCCCCGCTTTCGGGGAATCCGCTATACCATGGTGGGTGGCAATGACCCTGTCATGCGTGTGGAGGTCGCCACCCTACTGGCGAAGGGTGCGGTCGAGATCGTCCCTGAGGCTGAGATGGAGTCCGGCTTCTACAGCCCTTACTTCATTGTACCCAAGAAAACCGGTGGGTTGCGGCCAATCCTGGACCTGCGCATCTTGAACCGAACCCTTCACAGGCTTCCATTCAGGATGTTGACAGCCAAACGCATTTTCGAATGCATTCGTCCATTGAATTGGTTTGTAGCGATCGACCTGAAGGACGCATACTTTCATGTCTCCATTCTTCCTCGACACAGACCGTTTCTACGGTTTGCCTTCGAGGGGCAGGCATATCAGTACACGGTTCTCCCATTCGGGCTAGCCCTGTCCCCTCGCGTCTTTACGAAGGTCGTCGAGGCAGCCTTTGTACCACTCAGGCAACACGGGGTTTGAATCCTGAACTATCTCGACGACTGGCTGATTCTAGGCCACTCTCGGGATCAGGTTTGCGAACACAGGGACCTGGTGCTTCAGCACCTCGCCCGTCTGGGCCTTCGGGTCAACTGGGAAAAGAGCAAACTCTCCCCAGTGCAGAGGATCTCTTTTCTCGGTATGGAAATCGACTCGGTCACCATGTACGCGCAGCTTACAAGCGAGCGCGCGCAGTCACTGCTGACTTGTCTTCGCCAGTTCGAGGGCAAGAGTGCGGTTCCACTGAAATATTTTCAGAGGCTCCTGGGGCATATGGCATCCGCAGCCGCGGTAACGCTGCTCGGTTTGCTTCATATGAGACCGCTTCAGCACTGGCTTCACGATCAAGTCCCGAGATGGGCATAGCAACACGGCACACTCCGGGTCCCAGTTACTCGGGCCTGCCGTCAGACCTTCACCCCGTGGGCGAACCTCAGTTTTCTACGGGCAGATCACAGGTTCTGTGCAAGATCAGGGAGGACAGGGAGCAGTCCTTTTGGTCGCCCCGGCCCGGCCGGACCTGGTTCTCAGAACTCCTACTCCTTGCGAGAGCCCCTCCCTGGTCGATCCCTCTGAGGAAGGACCTCCTTACTCAGAGACGGGGCACCGTATGGCACCCACGTCCCGACCTTTGGAACCTACACGTGTGGGACCTGGACGGGACGCGGTAGGTTTGAGTACCCTGCCACCTCAGGTGGCGGTTACCATCACTTCCGCTAGGGCCTTGTCCACGAGACAGGCCTATGCGTTGAAGTGGAACCTCTTCGTCACCCGGTGCTCTTCTCGCCGAGAAGACCCCACGAAATGCTCAATCGGGTCTGTGCTTTCCTTCCTCCAAGAAGGGTTGGAGCGAAGGCTGTCTCCCTCCACCCTGAAGGTCTATGTGGCCGCGATTTCGGCTCATCATGACCTGGTGGATTTAAAAACGGTAGGTCAGCACGACCTGGTCAGCAGGTTCCTTAGAGGGGCGAGGAGATTAAATCCTCCTCGTCCTCCTCAAATACCCTCTTGGGATCTTGCAGTGGTTTTATCTGCCCTGCAGAAAGCTCCCTTTGAGCCCCTGCAGTCTGTGGAGCTGAAGTTCCTTTCAATGAAAGTGGCGCTGAAAGTGATTGCTCTGGCTTCCATCAAGAGGGTAGGGGACCTGCAGGCATTTTCGGTTGACGAAGCGTGCCTGGAATTCGGGCCGCCAATTCTCACGTGATCCTGAGACCCCGGCCTGGATACGTGCCCAAGGTTCCCACCACTCCCTTCAGGAATCAGGTGGTGAACCTGCAAGCGCTGCCTGTGGAGGAGGCAGACCCAGCCTTGGCACTGCTCTGTCCAGTACGCGCCCTTCGCGCTTACGTAGACCGGACGTAGTGTTTCAGGACCTCAGACCAGCTCTTTGTCTGTTACGGAGGGCAGCAGAAAGGGAAGGCTCTCTCCAAGCAGAGGTTGTCCACTAGGAGTGTTGCTTCCTCTTGGGCTTTAGCGCGTGGCGCCTCGCTGACAGACATTTGTAGAGCTGCAGGCTGGGCGACACCTAACACATTCGCAAGATTTTATAATCTCCGAGTGGAGCCTGTGTCCGCTCGTGTACTCGCCCCAAGGGGCCAGTAACTGGACAGGCTCAAGTGTCTTCGCTTGCTGCGCCATTCCACTCCACGGACTAGATGCGTGCGCATTTTCTCTCAGGTGAGCTTCCCAGTAAGCCCTGAGCTCCTCCAGCACTGCTGATGTCGACACCAGAGTGTATGCCCGCTTGGTCAGCCCTCGTGTTCGGCTAGGTGCCTCCGTGTGCATGGTTCCCCCGTTGGGCAACCCCCACATGTGTATTTCCACGGTAAGTCTCTCTGAGCACGTGTCTTCCCTTGGCAAGACACCCTTGCCACACCTGGGGTTGAAAATTTTTTCCACCTGCGGCTGGATACCCCAGAGTGCTCCATATGCAGTCCCTACGGGGGTCATATGTGTATTCTTAAAGTCCTCCCTTCGGGCAGGCATTGTGTTGCATTTCTCCACGTGGGATATGCTTCCCAGTGTACCTTTGTATCAGCGTTGAGCCTAGCCCCTCGTTCGTGCTAAGACTCACAGCAGGGAGCCCTGGTCAGCGCAGGACGCTGGAAGACAGCCGTCGTGGCGAGATTGTATTGGGACCCCCATGTCATCAGTAACTGACGTAACTCGTAGTGTACTGACTGAAAGGGAACGTCTCGGTTACGTATGTAACCCTCGTTCCCTGAAGGAAGGGAACGGAGACGTTGCGTCCCCATGCCACTTCCGCTGTACCGCTGGAACGGCCGGACGCTCATGCCTCGGCTCTTCAGCAGGTAACATAATGCGAGATTGCCATGCAACGCCCTCTATACCCACGTGGTGGGGCAGGGTTGCGTTATGCAAATTCCGCAGACCCATGGCATCTTCATGCCATTGGCTCGTTTTGTAGAGCTCAAAGGCGATTGGCTTCTAAGCGAGACCCCCATTTCGTCAGTAACTGACGTAACATCTCCGTTCCCTTCTTTCAGGGAACGAGGGTTACATACGTAACCGAGACGTTTTGTGGCGTAAATCGCATACATTAGCACTTAGCCAAGTTTTGCTTGATTTAATGTGTTTCTAGCATGTTTGGGACTTGATGGCATATTTAAATGTGTTTCTGGGAGTGAATTACAGTGTAAAGCATGCCATTTCCTGTTGCCAGCAGGTGCTATGACTAACTAATATTGGCATGTAGATGTCTTTGACTTTTATCAAACATATGAAGTTTGGGGCGTATCGGACATTGTATGCCTGACTTACAACAGCTTCCTGTGTCATGGCGAAACATTTGACAGGCCCCCATGGACACGCCCTTCAGGGAAAACTCAAGATCTTCACAATTTAACATCACCAAGGCCTTAAGATTAGACTGGCCAAACATGATGTTGTTCTGGTTAAATCTCAATGAGGATACTCATCACAGTGTAAAACATGGTCTTTCCTGTTGCCCACAGGTGGCGCTATGCCTGTAACTGAATATTGGCATGTAGATGTCTTCAGGCCAGGACTCTAATAAAACATGTGAAGTTTGGGGCAGATCAGAAATTGTATGTCCGAGTTACAACAACTTCCTGTTTCATGGCGAAACATCGAAATTTGTCAGGCCGCCACGGACACGCCCTTCGGGGAAAACTCAAGATCTTCACAATTTAACATCACAAAGGCCTTTAGATTAGACTGTGCAAATATGATGTTGATCTGATTAAATCTCTAGGAGGAGTTCGTTAAAGTACAGCGTCTGGAAATGGCAAAATTTGCAACAATTTTGCAAAGAAAATTCAAAATATCTCACTTCCTGTTGGTTTTCAGTTTTCATTCCCGGAGATTTTGTAGGTATTGGGCTGTTACATGTGTGTACCGAATTTCATACCTGTACGTGAAACGTAGCGGGAGGGGCACTTCGTTAATTGTTATAGGTGGCGCTATTGAGCAATTTTGCCATGCCTAATTCTGAAACTCATATGTAGATGTCTTCAGGCCAGGACTCTTATCAAACATATGAAGTTTAGGGCAGATCGGACACTGTATGCCTGACTTACAACAGCTTCCTGTTTCGTTGCGTAAATCGCATATGTTAGCACTTAGCCAAGCTTTGCATGATTTAATGTGTTTCTAGCATGTTTGGGACATGATGGCATATTTAAATGTGTTTCTGGGAGTGAATTACAGTGTAAAGCATGCCATTTCCTGTTTCCAGCAGGTGGCGCTTTGACTATACTGAATATTGCCATGTAGATGTCTTCAGGCCAGGACTATTATCAAACATATGAAGTTTGGGGCAGATCGGACATTGTATGCCTGAGTTACAACAACTTCCTGTTTCGTGGCTTAAATCGCATACATTAGCACTTAGCCACGTGTTGTATGATTTAATGTGTTTCTAGCATGTTTGGTACTTCATGGCATATTTAAACAAGTTTCTGGGAGTGAATTATAGTGTAAAGCATGCCATTTCCAGTTTCCAGCAGGTGACGCTTTGACTATAACTGAATATTGGCATGTAGATGTCTTTAGGCCAGGACTATTATCAAACATGTTAAGTTTGGGGCAGATTGGACATTGTATGCCTGACTTACAACAGCTTCCTCTTTCATGGCGACACATCAGATTTTGTCAGGCCACGACGGACACGCCCTTCAGCGAAAACTGAAGATCTTCACAATTTAACATCACCAAGACCTTAAGATTAGACTGACCAAATATGATGTTCTGGTTGAATCTCAATGAGTTAATCACAGTGTAAAGCATGACATTTCCTGTTGCCTGCAGGTGACGCTATGACTGTAACTGAATATTGGTGTGTAGATGTCTTCAGGTCAGGACTCTAATAAAACATGTTAAGTTTGGGGCAGATCGGACATTGTATGTCCGAGTTACAACAACTTCATGTTTCATGGCGAAACAACGAACTTTGTGAGGTCGCCACGGACACGCCCTTCAGGGAAAACTCAAGATCTTCGCAATTTAACATTACCAAGGCCTTAAGATTAGACTGACCTAATATGATGTTGTTCTGATTAAATTTCAATGAGGAGTTAATCACAGTGTAAAGCATGCCATTTCCTGTTTCCAGCAGGTGGCGCTTTGACTATACTGAATATTGCCATGTAGATGTCTTCAGGCCAGGACTATTATCAAACATATGAAGTTTGGGGCAGATCGGACATTGTATGCCTGAGTTACAACAACTTCCTGTTTCATGGCGAAACATCGAACTTTGTCAGGCCGCCAAGGACACGCCCTCCAGGGAAAACTCAAGATCTTCGCAATTTAACGTTGCAAAGGCCTTTAGATTAGACTGTGCAAATATGATGATGATCTGATTAAATCTCTAGGAGGAGTTCATTAAAGTACAACATCTGGAAATGGCTAAATTTGCAACAATTTTGCAAAGAATATTAAAAATATCTCACTTCCTGTTGGTTTTCAGATTTCGTACCAGGAGACATTTTTGTAGGTATTGGGCTGTTACATGTGTCTACCAAATTTCATACCTGTACGTGAAACGTAGCGGGAGGGGCACTTCGTTGAAATTTTGTAGGTGGCGCTATCAAGCCATTTTGCCACGCCTAATTCTGAAACCCATAACAGACGTAAATTTTCGCCACTTCTGACGCGTATGCAAAGTTTCGTGAGTTTTCAAGCATGTTTAGGCCCTCAAAAAAGCGATTCATTTGGGAGAATAATAATAATAATAATAATAATAATAATAATAAACGGAGCAATTCCAATAGGGTCCTCACACCATCGGTGCTCGGGCCCTAATAAACATACTATTTGAATTTCATGTGCATTTTTGATACATTTAATAGTACGTCCTTTTCACCCAGGCTTTGTTTTCCAGTAACTTTTATTCAGCGATGTCATATTCACAGTGTGGTATTCATATGCAGGTATGACTGACATGTTCTACAAGTGGATGAAAACAGCTCTGCCACAGCATTCACTGATCTCTCATTTATTATAATGCATTTGTCCAGAGATGCTGTACTTTTTTAATGTACTCAAGGAATTTATTTTGTAATGTACAAACCCGATTCCAAAAAAGTTGGGACACTGTACAAATTGTGAATAAAAAAGGAATGCAATAATTTACAAATCTCATAAACTTATATTTTATTCACAATAGAATATAGATAACATATCAAATGTTGAAAGTGAGACATTTTGAAATGTCATGCCAAATATTGGCTCATTTTGGATTTCATGAGAGCTACACATTCCAAAAAAGTTGGGACAGGTAGCAATTCCCCCAATGCTGCGGCAAAAAATAGTGGAGCAATATCAGAAAGGAGTTTCTCAGAGAAAAACTGCAAAGAGTTTGAAGTTATCATCATCTACAGTGCATAATATCATCCAAAGATTCAGAGAATCTGGAACAATCTCTGTGCGTAAGGGTCAAGGCCGGAAAACCATACTGGATGCCCGCGATCTTCGGGCCCTTAGACGGCACTGCATCACATACAGGAATGCTACTGTAATGGAAATCACAACATGGGCTCAGGAATACTTCCAGAAAACATTGTCGGTGAACACAATCCACCGTGCCATTCGCTGTTGCCAGCTAAAACTCTATAGGTCAAAAAAGAAGCCATATCTAAACATGATCCAGAAGCGCAGGCGTTTTCTCTGGGCCAAGGCTCATTTAAAATGGACTGTGGCAAAGTGGAAAACTGTTCTGTGGTCAGACGAATCAAAATTTGAAGTTCTTTTTGGAAAACTGGGACGCCATGTCATCCAGACTAAAGAGGACAAGGACAACCCAAGTTGTCATCAGCGCTCAGTTCAGAAGCCTGCATCTCTGATGGTATGGGGTTGCATGAGTGTGTGTGGCATGGGCAGCTTACACATCTGGAAAGGCACCATCAATGCTGAAAGGTATATCCAAGTTCTAGAACAACATATGCTCCCATCCAGACGTCGTCTCTTTCAGGGAAGACCTTGCATTTTCCAACATGACAATGCCAGACCACATACTGCATCAATTACAACATCATGGCTGTGTAGAAGAAGGATCCGGGTACTGAAATGGCCAGCCTGCAGTCCAGATCTTTCACCCATAGAAAACATTTGGCGCATCATAAAGAGGAAGATGTGACAAAGAAGACCTAAGACAGTTGAGCAACTAGAAGCCTGTATTAGACAAGAATGGGACAACATTCCTATTCCTAAACTTGAGCAGCTTGTCTCCTCAGTCCCCAGACGTTTGCAGACTGTTATAAAAAGAAGAGGGGATGCCACACAGTGGTAAACATGGCCTTGTCCCAACTTTTTTGAGATGTGTTGATGCCATGAAATTTAAAATCAACTTATTTTTCCCTTAAAATGATACATTTTCTCAGTTTAAACATTTGATATGTCATCTATGTTGTCTTCTGAATAAAATATTGAAATTTGAAACTTCCACATCATTGCATTCTGTTTTTATTCACAATTTGTACAGTGTCCCAACTTTTTTGGAATCGGGTTTGTATATAATGATATAGTACATTAAAGTTTTCTGTATTTCAAAGTGTGTACGTGTCTTAACATTTATATTTAATGATTTTGCACTTTTTATACCATTTTGAATACTGAAAAAAAACAGCTTTATAATATACTAGTAGTGTAATACTAATGCATTTCTAATGAACTAAAATGCTATTGAAATGTTCTTGAAGCACATTAAAATTAATAATTAAAAATAGATTTTAAATGAATTTTAAAGAAATACATTTAAAATGCACTAAATGTACTTAAAGTTGTTCCATTTTAGCACAATTTAATATATTAAAATATATTGCAAATAGCTTAAAATTGATCTTAAGCATATCTTAAAATGCACTTAATATACTTAAAGTTGTTTCAATACATTTAATATGCATTTAGTATAGTATAATTTAAATATATTAAGTATGTCCAAAAAAGCACAATTTAAATATATTTCCTTTTCACCTGGGCACAGGCATACAAAAAATGAAAATAAGAGCACAAAACATGATTTTGTGTGCGATTCAGATAATTTTGAATTTATGTTTCAGTTTTGAGCAATATAATTTTAAACTTGTTTAAATGTTTGATTCACGCTTATTTTTATTTCCGTGACCGTGTTGTTTGTGATTCTGGTTAATTTTGCATTGATTTTTCAGTTTTGTGCGTTATATTTCACGTGTTTTTAAAATTTTCATTCACACTTATTATTTTTAGATGCGTGACCGTGAATCTGAATCCCATAGTACACAACCACCCTATAATGGTAAAAATCCACCCACTCTTTTTTTAATCCCCATAAATCATAAACACCATCTCAGAACAAGCCCTTTGCAGATTCCTGGCAAAGTGATGTCACATTTCACAGGCCCCGCCCACGAGTGTTGATGGACACTGCTGTATTAGCATAGACCCCGCCCTCAGAGAGCTGTACACAGTCCGCCATGTTTATCTCCTGGCCAGAGCATTCAAGTAAGAAATGTGTTCTTATTAAAGCTACTAAAGTTCATTCAGTCGAGAGCAGCCAGTGATTTTCTGTTTATCTTCTGTTGTGTGATTCATATTAACAGCAGATACAGGGCTTGCAAAATCGCTAGCCCGACGTCCCGGGGCTAATGTGTTTTCCAGTTGGGCTACCAAAATGTATCACCGCCCTGCCCGACGGGCTAGCTTAAAAAGTGAAATAACATTTATTTCTTTATGTGCCTTGTTCACTCTCTTGACTTGTTATTTGAAGGAAAAATACGATCGCTGAAGTTTTGATTATGCTGATTTGACTGCAGTGAAGTTTAGCTGATCGGTTTCACACCGCACGCACAAGCAGTGCAGAAGCTGTGCGTATGGAGAGTGGGAGCAGCGCGCGCCCGTTGTGCTTTTCACATTGCCAGCGTTTTTTGCGCGCAGCTGAACTATACAGACGAGTATCGTCCATTCTGTCACCTTTTCCAGTGTTCTCCTCCGACCCCTGTCTGTCTCGTGCTTTGATTTATCATGGGCAGCATATATCTGCTGCGAATGCGACCGTGTTCCCCTCTGTCCCAAACACACATGCATATAACATGCTGTATATAGGTAGTTTACATGATAAAAGTAACCTTAAAGTTCAGCTATGCCTCTAGTTTTAATCATTTAAACGCCTCTGCATGCAGTGTACATGCTCTAATCTGTTAACATGGGCGCCGGAAAAATTGCTGCTTATGCTCTGCTAACGCGCGCACGCGCGTGTGTGTGTGTGCGTGTTAGATACGCGGCTCTATATCCACCGATCGGGCGGGCCAAGTACAAAAAATAAATAACATTCAAATTAATTGTGGGTGGATGAGAGATAAATCGTGTTTGTTTGATAAAGACACAACTCTCATTTCATGGTAAAATGCAACGAACGTGCATTACTGTTTTACTTTCATTTTCAACTCCTCAGGGAAAACCAATCAAGGAAAACATAGCCTACGTCTAGAACACCTCCTAGTGGTCATTATATAAAACACGAAGGAGTTATTTAAAATATATAAAATATTGTTTAATAACTTAGCAACTCTGTGAAACACAGTACATAAACTAATAAAGCCTATATCGAATCTTAGCTTGGGGTGAACATATTTAGTGTTGTGTGTTCGGGAAGCTGCACTGACGGAAACAGTGACAATTTAAGATTGTGTTTAGACTATTAGGGAAATGTAATATTGCCAAAGAACTTACTACTTTACGTTTATTTATTTTTTTTTTGTCGCTGAATGAAAGAGATTGCATGCGTAGTGGAGAAAATTGTGAAAATCGATGACGTGTGTGTGTGTGTGTGTGTGTGTGTGAAAATGTTAAGAGGCGCATGGATTTACACCGGTATTTCAGTTCTGCTGATCCAAAAAAGACAGGTCAGGATAGAAATTCATAGAAATTTCAGTTCAGTTAGAACCAAATACATGTGTTTTTGTTTGTGTTTTTGATTGATATTTCGACTCCAGTCCAATTTTCTACATAAAAATTGTCTTTTTTATTTTGGCTAGTTAAATTCTTTTCGGACTACCAAAATCTCAAGAGCGCCTGCCCGATGGGCTACCAGGGATTTAGAAATGTTGCGAGCCCTGAGATATAGCAGCAGGTACTGTATATTACACTGCTGTCACTTTAGTACACAGATCTAATATACACACGGGATTTGTGTACTCGCTGCATACGTGCAGACATAACCAACGGTTTACATGTGAACTTTGTGTGTTTCTGACATAACCTTGTGTGCATTTGACAGTTTCATCGCAATAACACATGAAAGAGAACTAGTCTAGTAGTTTAATACTCACGGACGCGCCGACATCCAGCTCTCTGTGCGCATGCGTCGGGTGTGTGTGCTCAAGTTGAGAGTGATATGGCTTTAAAACGCATGCAGATGATAATATTTCATGATGATGAAGAACTGCGATAGAGATGATCATAACCAAACAGATGTATCAGAGTTTTCATTTGCGTGTTCGAGCTGTGAAGGCTCCGCCCTCTGCGGTGGGGAGCAGCAGCTCATTTGCATTTAAAGGAGACACACACAAAACAGCTAAAAAAAAAAAAAAATCTTACCGACTCAAAACTTTTGAACGGTAGTACAATGTTGCAAAAGCTTTCTATTTCAGATAAATACTGTTCTTTTGAACTTTCTATTCATCAAAGAATCCCGAGGAAAATGTTTTACACAACTGTTTTCCACACTGATAATAATCATAAATGTTTGTTGAGCATCATATTAGAATGATTTGTGAAGGATCATGTGACACTGAAGACTGGAGTAATGATGATAAATTCAGCCTTGATCACAGGCATAAATTACACTTTAAAATATATTCAAATAGAAAACAGTTATTTTACATTTTAATATTTCACAACATTACAGGTTTTTATTTTATTTTTAATAACATAAATGCAGCCTTGGTGAGCAGAAGAGACTTCTTTAAAAACATTTAAAAATCTTACCGTTCTAAAACTTTTGACCGCTAGTGTGTGTGTGTGTGTGTATATATATATATATATATATATATATATATATATATGATTTCACAACTTTCACTTGCACTGATAGCAAGATATTTTCTTTATTTGTCCTCTTTCATGGAAAAGCATTTTCTTCTGTGTAAATGCATTTAAATTCTTTATATACTTCAATCTCTTAATCTTCAGCAAGAGAGTTTTGAATCACGCTGGCTCTCTCTGAGAAGTGAGTCACACTCTCTCTGTGTTGAAGGGCATGTGATTGGCTGTTCACTGCTGATGTCACACTTTCATGTGTACGCCTCCACGACTCAGGATCAAAGCCTGAGTTGACAGAGAAAGATGATGATCAGCATCATGGGACCAACAAAGCCGGATTGGTTTGGTTTGGTTTTGTCAACTCGAATCTAATCCTGTAAGCCTGAGTTTGTTCAGCTACCATCACGTACAGGCCCCTGGACTTTATGTTGTTTTGTTTACGTTTTATTATGTGTGCGCGGCAATTTATTTATTAAAGTCTTTTGAATGTTCGCCGGTTCCCGCCTCCTTCTTCCCATGTCAACAAACCTCGTTACAATGCCTTTCCGATGTGATGGGAAAAGGGAGAAGAGCGTGCTTGGCAAAAGGCAGATTCGAACCCCAGTTGATCGTGTCACGACCCTGTTTTACGCTTTACTGACTACACCACTGAAGACTTTAATATATGTGTTTTTTTTTTATCTTGTTTGGCCCAACCAGGCAATAGACACTATCAAAAAACGATAAAAAAAACACTGTTTTTCACTGTTGGCCCAGTATGTGCTGTATATAGTGAGTTGTTGCCACAGATATTAAGAATGCACCGATAAGAACATTTTGTCTGATACTGATAATTCTTTATATTTGAAAGCCAATAAATAATATATTGCTCAATAAATCTAAATCCAAATTTTTATATACTGATGAATTATACATCAGTCATATATATACATATATATACATGTCATATGGCGTTGAGGGTCACATGGTATCAATGGCTGCTTGAAATCCTGCTAGTTCTTCTGGGCTCGACAGGCCTGAAGGCACAGTTCCTAAACAAAAATTATAAAATTAATTAATCAGTTATTTTATTTATAAATTGTATTTATTACCTTATGGATAAAGATATAAGATATATTCTTTATATCAGAAATGTATATAACAGAGCTTAACTAAATATTTGACTAACATTAGCTGGGTCAGCAAATTTCCATCTTCAACAGAAGAAAGCTTACACTTCCTTATGTTGAGCGATGAAACATAATAAAATCTGTAAAGGAACCTTTTGCCTTTCTCTACAAATATGGACAAGATCAATATTGACTTAAAGATCTGATTTTTTTGATGACATTTAGCATTTTTATCACCTCAGTATCTTCGAGCTCCGGCTCTGCCACCGCAAGCTGAATGTTTCCCATCTCCCAGAGCTGATTGGGTGTCATGTTCCCCAATGTGTCCAGAAGAACCCATCATCTTCCACTGCACATTATAGTATATCGCGGTTACAACACACACACACACACACGTCTCTCCACAGCCTCTCAGTCCTGAAAAATTATAAGAGATATTTTATAAATAATATTGTTAATATTGTTCCAAACAAATTATTTTATGCAGATGCATTATTACTTTGTTTATAAGAAAGCAATGGCATTCAACAGAGCAGATGCTCTACGCCATGGTCACACACATGGTCATGATGAAAATAAATATAATAAGAGAATAAATGCAACATTTACAACATTTTCCTGTCAAAGCCTTCTGTTTTATGCTTCATATAAGAATAATCAGGATAGTTTACCCAAAAATAAAATTGTAATGACATGAGGGTGAGTAAATGATGACAGTCTTTCTTTTGTGAAATACTAAAGAAGATATTTTGGAGAAAGTTTCAGTTCCCGGTGACTTCCATTTAATTTTTGTTCCAAAGAGAACTGAAACAGTTGTTACCAACATATTGTTTAGTCATATGGGTGACTTAAAAAGAGTAAATTATTTTGAGTAAATAATGACCAAATGCATAAAGATTTTATTTAGACACCCAACTAAAACTCTGAAAACTGTAACACATGGAATTTCAGCTCAATACTAATGTACCGTAGAATTTACTGGCAAAAAAGCTGCCAATAAAATCCTGTAAAAATTTTGTTAATTGCTGTACAATTGATTACAGTATAATAATGCTTTATTAAGCACTCGAGTCGCTTCATAACATTAAGGTTGAGCCACTGGAGTCACATGGACTATTTTAATGATGTCTTTACTTCCTTTCTGGCCCTTGAAAGTGTTCATTAAACTGCTGTCTATGGAGGATCAGAGAGCTCTCGGATTTCATCAGAAATATCTTCATTTGTGCCTGAAGATGAACGAAGGTCTTACGGGTTTGACATGAGGGAGAGGAATTAATGACAGAATCTACATTTTTGGGTGAACTAACCGTTTAACATACAGTACACACATTTAAATGTACCAGTAGCCTAATTAAACCAAGTAACCTTTTCAGAAATGAATTTAGTCAAGTAAAGCATGTTACCTTTGAAAAAGATTCAAGTGTGCAAAAGATGCCTGCTCCCGGGACACCAGACTGAAGTTGAAATAAGACTGCAAATCAGCCACAAAGTTGAGGTATGAAGTCACAACCACCTGACCCTCGAATATCTGCGGGGTTCACCTGACACAGGGTTCCCACGCTTCTTGAAAGTCCTTGAATTTCAGACACATGGATTCAAGGACTGGAAAGTACTTGAAAACAAACATAGGTCCTTGAAAGTGCTTGAATTAAGCATGAAATACATTTTGTTAGAGTAACATGGTGCTATTACAAAAATTGGCCTTGATGCGCTGAACAGGGCCACTGATTGGGGAGGGAGCGGGAAAACCCTACCAGCGGCTGGATCGTGATCACGTGCAGTCAGCTCTGCATAATGAGCACAGGACCTGGAGCTTTTTAACTCGCTTGGTGCCAGGAAGTGCAAATCCAGTGATGCTTGGCTCAGTGTTGATTGGTTTATCAAAGTTCCAACGAATAACGCTTAATAAAGTAGTGTTTATCATCGCTGCGCTCCTTTGTTTACAGAGGTTACCGGGGTAACCAGTATATTTCTGCTGCTCCATAAGCGCCATCTACTGTCAAAGAGTGAAATTTCCAGAGCATCAGTTGGTTTGTTCAGACTAATGCATATTAATCCATGTTTTTAGCTTACACACAGAGTTGTAAATGTTAACTAGTGGATCGATGAGAAGCTAATGTGCTTTTAAAAAATGTAGAATAATAAGGTATCTAAAATATTAAGTATAATCATGTTTTAAATTATTACGTATAATCACTTATAATTTGGATTCTTGCCTTTTCTTAAAAATGTCTTAAAGGCTGAAATGTGAAGTTTTTATAAATATTTTTATAAAACTTGTTTTTGTCAACTTATCTGAACTGTAAAGTTGTTTAAGTCATTTTTTTACAGTCATTTTGTGGTTTAGGATGTTTCAATAAACACTAATCTCATCCTGTGCAGGTCTTAAAAGCCTTAAAATTGATTTTTAAAAAGGTACCATGTACAGGTGATTAATAAATAATTTTGCATATTATTAATGCCTAGCAATTAACTTATCCATATCTTTTCATTTAATTGGAAAATTCATGTATGTAATATTATATTAATGTTTTAATTAAGTAATGATTTGTAAAAAAGAACTAAAACCAGTGTGAAATGCATGTTAAAAGCAGGAATAAGAGCTGCAAACTGCATCTCCCGTTAAAACTCACTCCCGCTCTTACACTCTACCAGCCTCTTTCCTCATTGGATTTTAAAAGTCACATGCCCCTAAAATTGTATTTTAGTTGTCAGTATATGCCTTAGCGTTACTGCAGTGATAAATACAGGTACAGTAGGTCTTTGATACTGTCCAGATTGGCAGTAACACACCCACCTTTATCGTATTTATTGGGCTTGATATAAAATAAAAGGTGCTTTAAAAAGTCCTTGAATCTGGTGTTCATGAAAGAGTGGGAACCCTGCTGACATGAATAAATACAAGCAATAATGTAACCTACAATACAACAGTATTTCAATACAAGCTTATTAAATGATTTACACTAGAATTAATAACATTATACACTACCTAAAATTGTCACAGTTCATCAATTCATCGTCTCTTTCTCTCTGTGTTTGTGCGGTTGTGTTGGAGGCGTGGTCATTGATTGCTGAGCTCATCATCTCCACCTGCTGTACTCATTAACCAGCCTTCATATACGTGTCTCTCACCTGCACTTGTTGTCAGATCGATCCTCCAGCAAGGTAATAGACCCGTCTCCGACTACATCATTGACTTTCGAACTTTGGCCGCAGAGTGCAGGTGGAACGAGGAGGCGCAGTGGGACAGATTCCTGCATGGGCTGGCTGACTGTGTCCAACAGGAGGTGTACGCAATGGACCTACCCTCTAGCCTCAATGGACTCATGGAACTAGCGCTACGAGTGGATTCACGGCTGGAGTTCCGAGACCAACGCACCCGTACGAGAAGGACCCCGAATTTTCGTGAGTTCCTCGGTGCTGACACAGTCAGTCCACCCAGCGATCCCGAGACCATGCAGGTGGGCAGAGCTCGGCTTTCCCGGGAGGAGAGAGAGCGCCAAAGGACCGGAGGACTATGTCTCTACTGTGGAGCGGTGGGGCATTTCCTCAACCATTGTCCATTAAAAGATTGAGCCCGGCAGTAGAGAGGAGGCTACTGTCGGGTGGGGCTTCGTTGGGGAAATCCTCGTCCGCGACTCTCCTTCCGGGAAGATTGCAGTGGGCAACCAGATCTTAAGTCTACCTAGCCCTTGTGGATTCTCTGGAGCGGAGGGTAATTTCATTGACCGTTCCTTGGTATCACACCTCCAGATCCCTGTCACTCCCCTTTCCAATACCATTGCTGTTCACGCCCTCAACGGTCAAACACTACCCACTATCACTCACACCACTGACAATATCACCCTGATCATTTCTGGCAACCACACAGAAACTATCACGTTCCTCCTCACGGACTCCCCTCACACACCCATTGTCCTCGGTCATCCCTGGTTGGTGAAACACAACCCCAGGGTTGACTGAGGACACAATTCAGTCGCAGTAATCAGTGCTATGCCTCTTGTCTTGTGTCTGCTCGTTCGTCTGTGTCTAGTTCTGTGTTTCAGGAGGAGACGGTGAATATATCTAACGTGCCAGAGGAGTATCTCGACTTGAAGGAAGTGTTCAGTAAGTCCTGGGCTGCTTCTCTTCCTCCTCATCGTCCCTATGACTGTGCCATAGATCTACTGCCAGGCAAGTCTCCGCCTAAGGGCAAGTTATATTCACTTTCTACTCCTGAGAGGGAGGCCATGGAGAAATACATTTCTGATTCTCTAGCTTCCGGGTTCATCCGCCATTCCGCTTCTCCAGCAGGGGCGGGATTCTTTTTCGTGGGTAAGAAGGATGGTTCTCTGCGGCCTTGTATCGATTACCGAGGGTTGAACAACATCACTATAAAAAATACGTATCCTTTGTCATTGATGTCTTCAGCCTTCGAGAGGCTACAGGGATTATCCATATTCACAAAATTGGATTTACGTAATGCTTATCATTTGGTGCGCATAAGGGAGGGGGATGAGTGGAAGACTGCATTTAATACTCCCAGGGGCCATTTTGAATACTTAGTTATGCCTTTCGGGCTATAACTCCCCTGCAGTCTTCCAGGCACTAGTCAATGACGTGCTGGGAGATATGGTCGACCAGTTCATTTATGTCTACCTGGACGTCATATTGATTTTTTCTTCTTCTCTCCAGGAACATGTCCAGCACGTCAGACTAGTGCTCCAGAGGTTGCTAGAGAATGGGCTTTTTGTCAAGGCGGAGAAATGCGCGTTTCATGTACAGTCAGTTCCATTTCTAGGTTATATCGTCTCATCCGAGAGAATGCGCATGGATCCTGACAAGGTTAAGGCTGTGATAGATTGGCCAAGCCCAGATTCCCGTAAGGCCCTACAGAGGTTTCTGGGGTTCGCCAATTTCTATCTGCGTTTCATTCGCAACTTCAGCCAACTAGCCGCGCATCTGACCGCGTTGACCTCCCCCAGAACGGCGTTCAGGTGGTCTGGTGCAGCCGAGGCTGCATTTTCTAAACTTAAGAGCCGCTTTGTTTCGGCTCCCATTCTCGTCACCCCTGATCCTTCACGTCAGTTTGTGGTGGAGGTGGACGCGTCAGAGGTGGGGGTAGGGGCAGTTCTTTCCCAGCGTTCTTCCTCGGATGACAAGATGCATCCTTGCATGTTTTTTTCTCATAGTTTGTTGCCAGCCGAACGCAATTACGACATTGGTAACAGAGAATTGTTGGCAGCCAAGCTTGCATTGGAGGAGTGGCGTCATTGGTTAGAGGGATCGGGGGTACCTTTTATCGTGTGGACCAATCATAAGAATCTGGAGTACATCAGATCTGCTAAAAAACTCAACTCTAGGCAGGCTCGGTGGTCTCTTTTTTTTTTTCAGACGTTTTGACTTTTCCCTTTTGTACTGCCTGGGATCCAAAAACATGAAACCCGATGCCTTATTGTGCGTTTTTGACGGCTCCGAGCGTCCGTCCACTCCCGAGTGCATTTTAGCGGAGAGACTGAGGGTTTCCACACTCACATGGGAGGTCGAGTCGAAGGTTAAATCAGCCTTAGAAGGGGCAACGCCTCCGCCCGGCGGACCACCGAGTCGATTATTTGTGCCTGAGGGAGTTCGGTCCGACGTTGTACGATGGGGTCACTGTTCCAATGTAGCTTGTCACCCAGGAGTTAATAGAACCAAGTTTCTGGTTAAGCAAACAATTCTGGTGGCCTGGGATGGCTCGTGACATCAAGGATTTTGTTTCGGCCTGTTCAGTTTGTGCCATGGGTAAGACGTCTAATCGCCCTCCCGATGGGTTGCTCCAACTGCTGTCTGTTCCTTCGAGACCCTGGTCCCACATCGCGCTAGATTTTATCACCGCCCTCCCGCCCTCCCAGGACAAGACGGTCGTTTTGACCGTCGTGGACCGGTTCTCGAAAATGGTTCATTTTATTCCCTTGCCTAAATTACCGTCTGCCAAGGAGACAGCGGTAGCTGTCGTTGATCACGTATTTCGTTTACATGGCCTTCCGATGGACGTGGTCTCCGACAGGGGGCCCCAATTTGTGTCCAAATTTTTGGCGTGAATTTTGCAGATTGCTGGGGGCAATGGTTAGTCTGTCTTCGGGGTTTCACCCCCAGAGCAATGGCCAAACGGAGCGGGCCAACCAGGACCTTGAGAGAGGGTTACTATGTTTGGTTTCCAAGAATCCTTCCTCCTGAAGCCAACGTATCTCATGGATTGAGTACGCTCATAATTCGTTACCAGTGTCGGGTACAGGCCTTTCGCCGTTTGAGTGTAGCTTAGGGTACCAGCCACCGATTTTTCCCAGTCTGGAATCCGAAGTCGCGGTCCCCTCCGCTCACGCCTTCGTCCAGAGGTGTCGTGACACATGGAGCAGAGCACGTGAGACTCTGCTCCAGGTGGGCAGACGCACCAAGGCCCAAGCCGATCACCACCGGTCTAAGCCTCCCGTCTACGTCGTGGGTCAAAAAGTGTGGCTTTCTTGTAAGAACATTCCTCTCCGCTCAGTGAGTAATAAACTAGCTCCTAAATTCATCGGCCCGTTCACTGTCACCAAGATCCTTAGTCCGGTGGCAGTCCGCCTCAAACTGCCTCCCGCGTACGGGAGGATTCACCCAGTGTTCCATGTTTCCAAATTAAAACCCGTTTTTCATGCTCGCATTAATCCGCCTGCCCCGGTTCCTCCCCCGCCGCGTGTCGTAGATGGAGAACCTACTTATACGGTCAATCGTATTCTGGACTCTAGGCAGAGGGGACGCGGATTGGGAGGGTTACGGTCCAGAGGAGAGAAGTTGGGTCCCTGCGAGGGACATACTGGATCACTCCCTTATTGATGATTACAATCGACAGGTAGGTCCTCCTGGGAGCTCCAGGAGGCGCTCCTAGGGGGAGGGGTACTGTCACAGTTCATCAATTAATCGTCTCTTTCTCTCTGTGTTCGTGCGGTTGTGTTGGAGGTGTGGTCATTGATTGCTGAGCTCATCGTCTCCACCTGCTGTACTCATTAACCAGCCTTCATATACGTGTCTCTCACCTGCACTTGTTGTCAGATCGTTTCAGGCTGTTCCCGGTGTTGTTCCGCTGTGTGTGTTTCCCCGTGCTTCCTGAGTGTTCTTTCATTCCGGTTCCTGGATGTCCGCGGATTCTGTGTTTGCCTGCTGCTTCCCTGCGTCACAGCCCTGCTTGGACTGACCTGCCTGCACCGTTATCAACCCCTGTGGCTGCCTGTTCTCCTCACCTGGGATCTTCCTGACGTTCTGCCGTTTGCTTCCTGTTTTCATGTTTATAGAGTTTCTCTGGTGTCTACAGACTATTTATGAGATCTGTCACAGACAGTACCTGAATAAAGAGTTATTGAAATCGCTATTGGATCCTCCGGTCTCTCTTTCAGTTGATGTAACAAAAATAATCAGTTTCAGAGAGTCTTGTAGTGTCCAGCTTTTCTCCACATCAGCTGCTATTCTTTGCACCTACAAAAAATAAAGAGAAAGACCTTGTGATGTTTTCAATGCATTTACATATGACCCATAATGCATTGTGAACTACAGCTACATCTTGTAAAATATTTTAACAGTAATATTCTGTAAAATTTTGCTGTAAAAACTACAGCAATTTGTTACAGTGTAGAATTAGCAGGGTAAACTGAAAAACTAGACACACACACTCATGTTGGTGCAACTACATTATGAGGACATTCCATAGACGTAATGGTTTTTATACTGTACAAACTGTACATTCTATCCCCCTACACTACCCCTAAACCTACCCATCTCACACACACACACACACACACACACACACACACACACACTACCCCTACCCTTTAACCTACCCATCACAGAAAACATTCTGCATTTTTACATTTTTAATAAAACATTGTTTAGTATGTTTTGTTTTTTTCTATTTTTATTACGAGGACACAGGAAATGTCCTCATAAACCACATTTACGTTGTAATACCAGTGTAATACCCATGTCATTATACAAATTTGTGTCCTCATAAATCACATAAACAAGCACACACACACACACATATATTACACACATGTGAGTGTTCGTCTGCATTTAAACTTTACACATTCCTCTTGACACACACATATATATATATATATATCACTGATTCTTGAGATAAGGGACAAAACATGTCCCAAACACAAAAGCCTTATTTATGTTAAAAAGTAAGAATATCAACACAATAAAAATACTTTTTTAATAATAAATAAAATAAATAAATAATAAAAATTACATTTAAGTGAAATCTGTATACTCAGGACATTTTTTGCTTATACTTTTAAATAATTTCTTTAGTATTATTTTAAAGCACACTCTATACTTATACACACTCTATACACATGTAATCTAACCTGTCCTCAGTGTAACCCGGGTTAAATGAAGGGAAATTGAAGGGAATTATTTAATTTATTCACAGTTTAGTAACATCATATTTCTCTAATAAAAGTTGAAAAGAAGTGTTAAGGTTATTAAGAACATTTAAAAATCAGTGAATTTATCCTAGTTAGAAGATTGACCAATGAGAGCTCTTTGTCTCTGTGTCGACGAGCATGCGCAATGACAGAAAAGACGAGCTTGACAGAGAAGACGTGATCTGATCTTCGTGATCCAATTTGATGAAATATAGATTAAAAAAACCTTCCGAAAAGTGTAAGAAAGTTTTAAATTCATTTATTTCGAGCCATCCAGTATCTGAAGAAGCCGAATGAATATTGTTGAAAGCTTCTGAACGCTTGCATTGTGAAGGCACTGATACCATAAACCAGGTAACTGAGGATGTCAGGGTGTGTGAGAGGTGGTAGCGTCATTCTGTAGCTGGCAGGTCGTACGGGTCGGTGTTGTTGATGTCAAGCAGTTTCTCTCAATAACGCTGTTTGGCGGTGTTATTTAGTCTCTCCCGATAGAGCCCCTTTCCTTTCGCTTCCCCCTTCTCCATTTCTCCCCAAGAAACTGCGCTGTATCTCAAAAATGCAAACAAATCTCAAGCTGCTCTCTCAGTCTCACTATCAAAATAACCATGGCAACGGATAGCATATACTCCCAATATGGCGGCGCCTTCCCGAAATGCAACGCGGAGTGAACATCGTTACGTCACCTTCTCATTCTCAATTGTTGGTCACACGTGAGTGTGTAAGAGACACGCACCAGTGTATGAGTAAAATCAATTATAGAGGTAAATAACTGGTTCATCCTTTTTTTGTAAAAATGATATTTGTATGTGTTACTGTTCTTCTTTGATTATTTCAGTCTTAAGCAGTTGTAGTGAACCACATGGTTATTACTTGTTCATTGCAGTTCACCGACGCCATTGTTGGTCACACGCCTGTATAAGAAAAAAAAAACAATTGATTCAGAGGTAAATGAGTGTAATATATTTCTTGTTTTGATCTTTGATGTGAAATGTATTCTTGAATTCACTAAATGAATGTTCTGGTCTGTGAGCAGGCCAGGATTTTTTTCTTCCTTGTGGTTTTCCTTTTTTTTTTCTCTTTTTTTCCCCCTTCTTTCCTGATTCTATGGATTCGTGATACTCCTGTGATCTTCTGTGACATCCTGCGAAACTTCACATTTGATGGCGAGCCAACTAAATCTGCTACAGAGAGTATCAGTTATGATATATATATATATATAAAATATAATACAGGGGTCAAAGATGAGACGTCACCATTTTGGTGTCTGCATCAAATTAAATTTACAAAAGTAATTTTATATACATAAAAAAAACATGTTAAATGCAGAGTAATGAAGAGTAAAGTGCCTACTTGAAAATGTCAAAGAACTTTTGTGAAAATAAAATGTCAACATATGAGGGAAATACTGTTCCAAAGTGTTAAATTGTCATTCAGCGTAATGGTCCAAACTTTGATTTTGCCATTACATCTTTAAATAAACATAAAATACCAATTTAAAAAATATATTTGTTTTCTTGGCATTTTCAAATAAGTGTTGGCTGTGTTATATTAAAAGGACTATGTCTTATTCTTTTTTATGTCTTTAAACTATTTTACTGTTAAAATCGTCAGAGCAGCGCTGACAACACGTTTATCTGCGAGTGTGTCTGTGCTGTATGTGTGTGCATTTGAGCGGAAGAAAGAGAGCATGTGCTTCCCGTACATAATAAAACGTTATTTTGTCGCAAAAAAACATGGAAATAATTTGATGTCTTTTTCCTATTGTTTACTATATTTATTTGCTTGGTCAGTGTCCTTGTGGGATTTGGTTCTTTTGCTGTTGTAGTCTGTAAGGACCTTTGAAATCACTGAAATCATTTGGCGGAGTGAAATATATCTCAGTTTAGCAGCATTGCTGTAACACCCAGGTTCTTAACCCTAGAAGATGGCCAAACAGCAAATCCAGTAAAACAGGGTTATATTCACTTGTCCAATTTTCGCGTGTCTAACGCAATGACTAATACCTCTGTTTTGTCAGAATTGAGAAGGAAAATACTGACCATTCAGTCTTTGAAATCACTAATACATTCTCCAAACTGGGCAAATGAGAGGTTTCGTCACATCTGGGGAAAATATAAAGCTAAATTGGGTTAGGTTATATATAAATATCAAACAATGAGTCAACTTTATCTGTTCCAGGAATTTTCTTAAGAAATTCAACAGAAAGTCACGTTTACTTCTCCTTTAAATGAATAAATATTGGGTAGACTCCGCCTCATGTAAGCATTTTCAACAAGACGAGATTCAACGCGAGTAACCAGGTGAGTCAAAAATATTCATTTCTCCTTCTCTGAGACAAAATTGGAAAAAACAAAAGAAAAACAATTTAACAAAAGAAAATGATAGACAGCTTCAGCTTATCAATATATATTATACATATTCTTAAAACAATAAAAATAAAAAAACACTGCAATAAGTTTTCAGTAGTTAACATTAGTTAACTACATTAGTTAATATGAAAATGCGTTTATTAATCTTTTTTAATGTTAATTTCAACATTTACTAATACACTATTAAAATCTTGTTAACATTAATGCACTGTGAACTAACATTAACAAAAATTAACAAATACAGTAACAAATGTACTGCTCATGGTTAGTTTATGTCAGTTAATACAAATGAAACCTTATTGTAAAGAGTTACCAAAAACTTAAAACATACAAACATGCACATACAAGTCCATATTAAACCCTGCGGCTCGTGACGACACATTGATGTCTTAAGACACGAAACGATCGGTTTGTGTGAGAAACCCAACGGTATTTATATCATTTTTTACCTCTAATACGCCACGATGTCCAACAGCCTTCAGCGCGCGATCACTTCCAGTGAGTGAGGTCAATGCACACAATCTGGCGTAGAGATACGCGCGAGAGATCACTTCCGCCGCTTGTATCCGATTGAGATACGCCATATCGTGTACATTTGACCTCACTCATTATTAATAGCATTCACTATGACTTCACTATTTACCTGGCAAACAGCTGATGGTTTCACACTTTCTCTTGTCTGTATTAAAGAAGACGATAATTAGAAATTACATTTTTGCCAGTCACAAGTTGTCCAAAGTAATTCAATTTAATGCTTGATAATCCCTGTGCATGGATAGGCAATTCTGTGTGAATGTCAACATGGATTAACGATACGGAACAAGATTTTAGATTCAAATTCGATTTGAATCTAGAGTATGTAAAATGATGACTCTTGGGAATGAAACTGTTTGGAAAAATCACAGATATATAGCGCATCTAGTGCAGTTCAGTTCAGAAACCCGCCATTATTAAGAGACTGTTCTTTTAATGAATTGTTAAAAAGTCAAACAATACTGGTGATAACATACTGCTCAGTGGTAAAATAGAAATAAACTATATAGCGACAGAAATTAACAGTCAAAGTAAATAAATATACTGTACAGTTAAGCTGGGCACACCATTTGTAATAGTCCTCATGTCACACTGTGGGATCTCAGCTGTCTTTAATACACCAGTCATGCAAAAAGACTTATCAGGAGTTTTACATCATCAACCCATACAAGTCCGGTGAATGTGAGATGCATTACACACAGGACTGAGATGGTGGCTAACAAAGAAATCTCCAAACGGCACAGTTTGCCTCATAGACATTTCTTCAACCACCACGTTCTCGAGCCATTTTTCAGTACTACATTAAGGGCTTTTATTAGGAAAACATTATTTAAGACATTTCAAGACTACTTAAGGACCCGCGGCCACCTGTCATCATAAAATTGTAATATACATCATATACATAATTTATCTGATGTATTGCTAAAAGTACCCAATTTTTCATATCAACATAAAAATAGTTTTGACAGCAAATGTCACATCCATAACGCTGGAATTGTATGCAACAATATTATTATACTATATTATAATAATATTATTATAATATATTATTATATAATATAATATTATTATATACAATATTATGCCAGGTTTATTAAAAGAAGGTGAAATGCAGAAATGAGAAAGAAGAATATACAGAAAATAATTTCTTAATTAGGATAACAGAATTTATGTTTTTAGGTTTACTTAGTAATTTAATATTGTCACTTACGTTTGGATGTCAAAACCTTAAAATAAATTAAAGAAATAAATGTAAATTTAAGACATTAAATAAAATATTTCCTACTTCAGAAATGCTTCCCCTCTGTTGTAGAGGCGTTCTTTTGCTGCTGCTGAAATCACAGAACAGTTTAAATCAATGTTTGTTTACCATTGAGCTAGTTTCAGCTAATCTGAGCGCTCCATGTTAGTGATGTCACCGATTAACAGTATGTGACACAAGGTTGATGAAGGGGATGATAGAAAAGCTCCACAGAATTATACTAACGCTCGACTACACCAGCCCTACACAGGGGGGTCGAGAGAGACGTAGGCAAGGGAGTAACTTTATTAAAGTATACAAAAGATTAAAAACTATAAATACATTTGTATTGCCAGGGCTCAATATTCACATGTAACAAACAAACGAGAAAGAGAAAAAAAAAAAACACCTCACAAAACAACTGCAAATGTACAGAAAAATATATAAATACAAAAGAGAGTTTAAAGGAGGGAGATGGACTGCTGTATCCCTCACTTTCCATACCACACACACTCTGGTGAGAATCAATCCAACCTATGAGGCACGGCACACGATCTGGACACCATTAAACGACAGCAGCCAAACTCTTCCCCTGTAATGAAAATAATGCTGTCAAAAATTGCAACATTTTAAAATAACTTTGTTCTAATTCAATATATTTTAAAATGTAATTTATTCCTGTGATCAAAGCTGAGTTTTATGTTATTTGTTGAAATTAAAACTTTTCTCAGAAATCATGAGATTAATTATGATTATTCTATTGACGGCCCATAGTTTAAGAGTAAGAAATAACTAAATCCATAGTTAATATATAGATACTGTAGTAAAAGCATGGTTAATTTTGTAGTTACTATGGTTTTACAAAAAAAAACATGGTTAAATCATAGTTACTACAAAAAAGTTAATTTTCGTAAGGGGAACGGCACAGCATTTAAAGATTATTTCCGATGACTGACATTACAGATTGTACCGGTATTTTGACCTGTAAAAAGCCAGAACGCCACTGCTTGTGTGAACAGCATATTTGTGTTTACTTGTAAAGTCATTCTGGTAATTTTATGGTAATTTACTGGGATTGCTGTGTAAAAAGGGGCTAATGTTTATTTTTTTCTATAGATTGTAAAATCAAATGTACTTGCACACGCGGCCCATGAAACATGATGGGTGATGATGTAGAAATCGCTGTTGTTGGCATTGGATGCAATTTTCCTGGAGGTAACTTTTAACAATTTACAGTGTCTCATTATTTGTTCATGCTATGATTTTGGCCTTAATAGTATTCACATTTTATGTTCTTATCTATTTTAGGTGAGGGACTTGAAAACTTCTGGCGAGTCCTCCTTCATGGAGAGAACTGTGCAGTCCAGATCCCAAACGACAGGTTTAATCTCTCTCAATGGTACGATCCGGATGAGAGTAAGGCTGGGAAGACGCACACAACAAAAGCAGCACTCATCAATGGGTAAGTCTTCAATTCATTTACCCTCATGAAAAGAACTTATGATGTCCACATATGTTTGTCAAGTTCAAAATGTAATAGAATGAGGAAGTCCCATGAGAAGAGGCAATGCCACTATCGCGCTATGACTGACCTATTACACTGCTCACGCGATAAATCCCGCCTCTCGTTTTGTGCACATTCCGCATTCGTACATCACACTGAATGAATAAATACAATCGCGTTAATGGGAAGGCTGATTAAAAAGTAAGTAATCAACTCACCCACAAAGATAATGCATTATGTCTTACCAAATTTAAACCTGAAATGAAAATTCAACCAGTGAGGGGTTTTTAGTGAGCAATCAGCTTGGTGAAATTAAAGGTATATCTCTGGACTACAGGATGTGTGTCATCAAATGAGTGTGAAGATATCATTTGCCGTTCCACATTTACACAAGCGTACAATGAGTATTTATCTTGTTATTTTTTAAATATTTTAATTAACCTAATTATCAAACTAATTATATAATACTAGGTTGTCAGTGGCCAACAAATGAACTGGCTTGATTAGCTGCTTCAGATTTGTTTGATTAGGGTTGGAACTAAACTCTGAAGGACAGTGGGACAACTCCAAGAAAAGGGTTTAAGATCAAGATTGTAAAACAGACACACACACACCGAGAGAGAGAGAGAGAAACTTGAGGGAGTGAGGGGGAGGGGAAGGACAGACAGAGAGAGACTGAGTAAGATTTAACAACATTTTAAACTAAATAAATCTAAACGGTGACAGAAAGTAGTCTTTGATCATGTCTAAATATACATGCAAAAACACGGTTCTCTGCAACAAGGATTTATCCAACCCTGTTTAACAATAAGCATAAGCATAAGCATCTTGTGTTTTCATTTCTCATCCTCAAACAGATCTGCTACACATACTACACATACTACAAATAAGTTATACATACTACATTGATTGAAAAAGAAACTCAGATGTGTTTTTTTTCCGAATGTTAGTATTATTTTATATAGAAATAAATGGTGTATAATTCAGAGGACAATAGTGTTTGGTAATCTCAAAATACAAAATTAAAGAAAACAAATATATTGATGTGAAATATAGTACATTCATTTTAAATTCATTCAGGTTCATTTATCAAACATTCAATCTTAATTTAATTTAAGTCAAACTATGATTTTACAAGATATGACTTGTTTCCCTTTTTTGTCCTTTTAAATCCATCGCCATGGCAACACCATTCCAGATATCCTATAATTGTTCGTAATTTAGCATCTTCAGTGTGGAGTTTGATTTTCAAAAAACCCACATTCACATCCGACTTCCTATTGGTCGGAGCTAATGAGTGTAAATTAGAAAGTTGTCTGGCATGATGAGATCAATATATGTACTGAGTTTGGTGACTTTAGGTAAAACTAACCCCCCACTTTTGTCAAAAGGTGGCGCTATAAAGCTTCTCCTTCCTGCACATTTCTAAAGCTTTGCCCATGTCTACTGACCGACAACTTTGATGTGTGTGTCGAATTTCACGTAGTAACCGCAATGCAGCACTTCTGGGTTCTACTCACCACTGGCCAGCTCCTGTATCAGCATCACACGCATGTGTCGTGGTGCTCACGTGAACAGCGTTAGCCAATAATGAGCCACCCATTGCACCCAATTGCAACGATTTTAAGTTTTTGTCAAAGGGCGTGTCCCTGACGGCCTGATAAAGTTTGAGGTAGCGTGAACTTGCCTGCAGCATAGTAAATCTAGTGGACAACTGTAAAGACAGCATTTTGATCATTTTGATTATTTTCCTGACCAACAACCGAAGCTCAATTGATCATTAACCTTTAAGATTAGAATGTCAACTTTAAATTAAATTAGAATAGATGGGTGTCTGTGACCCATCTTTTCCACGTGTCTGAAATTGTTGATGCTTTATTTCAGTTTAGCCGCTGTATCAAATACATATCTAGGGTTGTGTTTGTTTTCTTCTAAATGTGTCAAGTAAGTTTTTAAGGCCTTTCTGTATGCAGAAATACTGTCCTTCCACACAATGCAAAATACCTCTACTTTTGTTTTCTTCCAGCTGCACTCCATTTTTCAGACTGCTCTCTTGAGAGCACCAGTGTGTTAGTTATCTGTGGCGTCAGACTGTTATCCTTAATTTTCCTGTAAGTGCATAGGAGCAATTGTGTCTAAAGTGGTAGAAAAGAAAGAGTAAATAGTTTACCAATTCTAAAGACTATTTGCCATATTTCTAGACAGGAGAATGGCACCACCCCAGGAGGGTTGGAGACCATCTTCCTTTAGCAGGTCAGGTCTGCCCCAAAAACTCATCTAATTATCTAGAAAACCTGTATTATTCTGCGAGCACAACTTAAGCCCTATTCGGACGGTAAATGTTTCTCGTGGGGTCATAAGGTATTTTCATCATTGACAGGCGCTAGTCTTTGATTATTTTTGCCGTCCGAATCCAGAATGTCAGTGTTTTTCTCCCACCACACGCAGATCGCTTCAAAATTCACTGTTTATATCCTTTTTGACCACTGCAGCGCACCGTATTGTTGCGCTTCGCTGTAGTTTGGATGCATTTTAAAGATCATTTAGCCTACACTTTTATTACTGAAATGCTGGAAAGTATTTACAAGAGTAATCCTTTATTACCGCTCAAAAGAGAAAGAGAAGAAAAACACGTAAACATTTGAAATGGGCTGTTATTACGGCAGTAATTAACGTTATATACCTTAAATTAGCAGCATTATGTTTACCTCATGTAAATAAGAGGCTTATTTCCGCTCATTTCCACATTTTTAAAAATGACATCGTATCTTCCTATTTTTTAAACAGGAGATTTAAATAATGAATCATTTCTAAATTCAATATGAATTTATTCTTATTATTCCAAGCCGACATTTTATTTACAGCAGACAATCATTCGACTGACCACGTGAGCAGCGCGTTTCCAGGTCTGTAGGATCACAAAACTCGCTCCTCCACCGTGTGAATAAATCGCCATCCGAATGCACGAGTTTTATCACTGAGGTGCAAATTTATTTTTACGGACGTCCACATGAGAAACAATTACCGTCCGAATAGGGTTTATGTCTGCTATGTATCTCATCACCACTGTAAGCGAGGAGGGGACCAGAGCAGATTATGGTATCTGACATCCTACTTGCAAGTCCAATATTATTTTTAGTGATCTCCAACTGACGAAGCCAGACATTAGTGCTGATGTGGATAATAATCTTACTGAACTTGAGATTAGATTTGGCCGGCACTTTGCTTGCTAATGCTCAATTGTCACTTAATTAATCAATTAATTGTCTCACTGCATTACTTTTAACACTATTTAGTTTTTTTTCTCTCCATTCTGTCACCTGATGGAGTTTGGGTTCCTTGCCACTGTCACCTCTAGCTTGCTTATTTGCTTATTATTCTTAATATTTTTGATCTGCTTACTTTGACAACACTGTATAAGAACTGAACTGAGCTGGACGATGACATCACTGTTTTCTCCAGAGCTGCTGTATCGATAAATGAACTAAGGATGCGTTTACACGACATCAGTGTTCGGTGTCAACGGAAACGTTTTTCCTCTGTATAGATGACAACGTTATCAAAATGATTCCTGTTCACACGGATCTGCAGAAATGACTAAAAATGCTATATTACGCATGCCAGACAAGTAACTGGTGATGTCACTTTGAAAAGAAAGACTACCCGTCTGCGCACATGCGCATTCAAACTCGCATACCTATAGACTAAACACATAATATGCATGTGCATATTGCAGTGCCATCACTGTTTTAAAAGATTCATGTTTTTTACGTTTACATGGAGATGATAACGGTATCGTTTTCAAAAACTTCAAATTTCAAAGTTTGCGTTCGCAGGCCACCAAAACGCTGTTGTCATGTAAATGAACGGCCAGAACACATTAAAAGTTTTCTGTCTTCAGTTGAAAATGGTGTAGGCAGCCCCTAAATAACTAATGTTTTTTACAACACAAATGAATCAAAGCTGAACTTGACAATGACTGCCTTCTAGATCTGCTGAACAGCCAAAGCAATCTTTGTTGCAATAATTTCCTGTAATCACTGTAAAGCTGCTTTGAAACTATCTGTATTGTAAAAAGCGCTATATAAATAATGGTAACTTGACTTGACTAGTGTGGTTTATAAAAACACTTAATAGTGTTCATTTCATCAACCCATGTGTGCCAATGCATGTGGGGCCTCCATGGAAACAGAACAAAAATGGCCAGGCCCCAGATTGGTAAACCAGGTGCAACCCCTTTGGGTCCCACATGGGTGTGCTGGCTGCGTGCTGTGTTCACTGTAGTTTCTCAAGGATGCTGGATCCTTTTCCATTCATCTAGGGCTGCAGGCAAGGAAACACCCTGGAACAGATGGCCAGTCCTTGCTTTACAGATGCCATGAAATCACAATTAATGTTTTACTGGTTTTAGTCCATATATACTATCTTCAGGGTCATCTACTATGTTTGTGTACTTCTAAACATTGACAAACTTCTAAACATTGACAAAGTCAAGCTGACTTTCTTCTTCATAAATATTTAGAGCATGCAAGTCATTGTCTGTCCATCTATCCATTTTGATTCAATACAAAAACCTAGAGCAATAACTCATTTTCACCAAGCTTGCTAACTTTTAAAGATGTCTGCTAACACTTGTTCTTTGATGGTGGCCATCAATAATGTTCCTGTTATTGACTCATACTATATAGTTCTGGGGCCATCTTAACAAAACATCTTAAGGCTAAAAGTAGCTCCTAACTTGCTGATTTAGGTGAAACTCTGAAGCGTGTCAGTCCTAATTTTAGGACTCCTAAATTTTTGCTATAAGAGTTTTTCACAAAGCATTTTAGCACTAAAACTAGCTCCTAAATCTGTGAAACGTTAGCAGTAGTCAAGAGGACTCCTAAGTCACTAAGACCAAATCACAAACAATCCTAATGGATGTTACCGGCAATCCGCCTCAGCAATCTGCCCAAAGACACTGCACACCATTGAGGAGATAGGTGATAGAGCCTTGGGTGCTGAGCCTTTTCTTCATAAATGCAATAAGTATTTTGATTTATACATTTTAATGTACAATAAAAACGCCAGAAATAAGTTTAATTAGTGACACTTATCCTACATTTTAAAACCTTAATTTGAATATGGCAACATATTTATTTTAAACCCTTAATTTGAATATGGCAACATGATACCTCATTCTACAATATTTATATCAGACAGAGACTCCACCCCAATCACTGTGGTCATAGTTAGTAAGCATGGTGACATCATCCATAGCAACGAGGTTACCCCCGCCCTTACTCTTAGCTTAAGACTTATCTCTATTCCTTAAGCCGGGTGCACACTGTGCGATTTTGGCCATCTGAGACAAATTTTGCGAATCCTAAAAGGTTTCTCTGATCCTTGGCTAAAAAGTCTTTGACCGTTAGTTTGACACGTTCACCAACAATTACAGTGTCAAATTTTGTAAAAACAAAAGTAATGAATCTGACTATGGAAAGGAGGTATCGACATTGTTTTTTGAACATTCAATTATGGGTGTAACTCCATTCAATTAAAGGAAATGCTGTTTGATTTTCAGCGGAGAAAAAAATGCTGTTATGCCATTAAGTATTAATGATCAGGTCAACGAAAATGTTGACAGTTTTAAGTTTCTTGGAACAACAATTTCTGCATCATTGAAGTGGCATGATAACTTAAGAGCAGAGGTGGGTCACTCTAGAGATTAACTCTGGGTTAGTTTTTGGTTAGCCAGTTCATTGTCCAAAAGACCTGTGTTCATAGAGTTTGGTAATTCATATTGCGCAGTAAACCAAAAGAAGAACACTGTTGTCCCGACTCTTATTTGAGTTATTAAAACAGTGATAAAACTTAGTTAAAACTGTGTCTAAGAAAAAATATTTGTTTTCAAGACAAGCAGGTCGCCGCCATTACTACCCACCTCTGCTTAAGAGGCATTATTAAGAAATCCCATCAGAGACTGTTTTTTTAAGACAGCTAAAAAAGTTTGGAGTGAGTATCTAAAGCTGGTACGTCCAGGTTTTATAGAGCTGTGATAGAAAGCGTGCTGACTTTCTTAATAATATTGTGGTTTGGCAGCTCCACAGTTCAGCAGAAAAAACCGATTCGTAATATAGTGCGGTCTGCCTCAAAGATCATAGTGTGATCTTTCTACCACTGACAACATTCATGTCTCACGTTTGCAGAGAAAAGCTCTATCAATTCTTAGAGATATACACACCCAACTAAACATTTCTTAACTCCACTTCCTTAAGGCAGACGACTTGGATCAATTAAAAATTAGGTCTGCACGTTTCTTAAACAGCACTTATTGTCAAGTCAAGTCACCTTTATTTATATAGCGCTTTTTACAATACAGATTGTTTCAAAGCAGCTTTACAGAGATAACAGGCTAATAATGCAACAAAGTTTGTGTCTAGAAGAAAGTAGCGCCAATTAAATGTCCCCAACTAAGCAAGCCAAAGCCAAAGGCGACAAAGGCAAAAAAAAAACAAAAAATAAAACAAAAAAAAAAATTAAAAAAAATTGTAAGATGGTTCATGCTCTTAACTCTTCTGGCATTTATGCATCAGCATTTAATTCTTTGTAACGCTTGGGATATATATGTATCGTCTCAGTTACGTATGTAACCCTCGTTCCCTGAAGGAAGGGAACGGAGACATTACGTCAGTTACTGACGAAATGGGGGTTTCGCTTAGAAGCCTATCACCTTCGAGTTCTACAAAACGAGCCAATGCCATGAGAATGCCATGGGTCTGCGGAATTTGCATAGCGTAACTCCGCCCCACCTCGTGGGTAAAAAAGGAGTTGCGCGGCAATCTTGCATTATGTTTGCCTGCTGAGGAGCCGAGGCTGAGCACCCCGGCCGTACCAGCGGCACAGTGGTTGTGGCATGGGGACGCAACGTCTCCGTTCCCTTCCTTCAGGGACCGAGGGTTACATACGTAACCGAGACGTTCCCTTTCAGTCAGTAGACTATGAGTTATGTCAGTTACTGACGGAATGGGGGTTCCCAATCTAATCTCGCCACAACGGCTGTCTTCCAGCGTCCTGCGCTGACCTAAGCTCCCTGCTGTGAGCTTAGCACGAATGAAGGGCTACGCTCAACGCCAATACCAAGGTACACTGGGAAGCATATCCCACGTGAAGAAATGCAACACAATGCCTGCCCGCAGGGAGGACTTACTGAATACACATATGACCCAAGTACGGGCTGCATATGGAGCACTCTGGGGTATCCAGCCGCAGGTGGAATGTTTCAACCCCAGGAGTGGCAAGGTGTCTTACCAAGGGAAGACACATGCTCAGAGAGACTTACCGTGGAAATACACATGTGGGTGTTGCCCAACGGGGGAACCATGCACATGGAGGCACCTAGCCTAACACGAGGGCTGACCAAGCGGGCATGCACTCTGGTGTCGGCGTCAACAGTGCTGGAGGAACTCAGGGCTTACTGAGAAACTCACCTGAGTGAAATAGCGCATGCATCCAGTCCGTGGAGTGGAATGGCGCAGCAAGCGATGACACCTGAGCCTGTCCAGTTACTGGCCACTTGGAGCGAGTACAGAGAGGACACTGGCTCTACACGAAGATTATAGAATCTCACAAAAGTGTTGGGTGTCACCCAGCCTGCAGCTCTACAAATGTCTGTTAGTGAGGCGCCATGCACTAAAGCCCAAGAGGAGGCTACACTCCTAGTGGAGTGTGCCCTAATCCCTAGGGGGCATGGCAGGCCCTGAACCTGATATGCCAGGACAATGGTGTCCACTATCCAGTGAGACAACTTCTGCTTGGAGAGAGCCTTCCCTTTCTGCTGCCCTCCGTAACAGACAAAGAGCTGGTCTGAGGTCCTGAAACACTGCGTTCTGTCTATGTAAGCGCGAAGGGCGCATACTGGACAGAGCAGTGTAGGTTCCATAGATCGGGACGTGGGTGCCAGAGGGTGCCCTGTCTCTGAGAAAGGAGGTCCTTGGGGCGACCAAAAGGACCTGCTCCCTGTCCTCCCTGATCTTGCACAGGACCTGTGCGAGAAGGCTCACTGGGGGAAACACATACTTGCGGAGGCCCCGCAGCCAGCTGTGAGCTAGTGCATCCATGCCGAGGGTCCCCTCGGTCAGGGAGTAAAACCAACGACAATGGGAAGAGTCGTGGTAGGCAAACAGATCTATCTGTGCGTCGCCGAACTGTTCCCAAATCAGCTGAACCGACTGGGCATGGAGTCTCCATTCCCCCGGAAGTGGCTGAAACTGTGAGAGCTCGTCGGCTGCACGATTCAGGTCTCCCGGAGTGTGAATGGCACGAAGCGACCTCAGATGTTTCTGACTCCATAGGAGGAGATGACAGGCGAGTTGCGACATCCGGTGGGAGCGTAGACCACCTTGCCGGTGGATGTACGCTACTGTCGCCGTGTTGTCTGAATGGACCAGTACGTGTTTGTCCTTGAGCAGGGCTCGAAAGCGGTGCAGGGCTAGACGTACGGCCAGCAACTCGAGGCAATTGACATGCCATAGGTGCTGGGGTCCTTTCCAGGAGCCCGCGGAAGCATGTCCATTGCACATGGCACCCCAGCCTGTGGCAGAGGCATCTGTTGATACAACAACATGCCTGGAAACTCGTTCTAAGGGCACTCCGGCCCGTAGAAAGGTGAGGTTCGACCACGGAGTGAAGGTTTGGCGGCAGGCCCGAGTGACTGGGACCCGCACCGTGCCCTGTTGCCATGCCCATCTCGGGACTCGATCGCAAAGCCAGTGCTGAAGCTGTCTCATATGAAGCAGTCTGAGCGGCGTGACCGTGGCTGCGAATGCCATATGCCCCAGGAGCTTCTGAAATAACTTCAGTGGAACCGCACTCTTGCCCTCAAATTGGCGAAGACAAGACAGCAGTGACTGCGTGCGCTCGTTCGTAAGCTGCGCGTACATGGTGACCGAGTTGATTTCCATACCGAGAAAAGAGATTCTCTGCACGGGGGAGAGTTTGTTCTTTTCCCAGTTGACCCGAAGGCCCAGACAGGCGAGGTGCTGAAGCACCAGGTCCCTGTGTTCGCAAACCTGGTCTCGAGAGTGAGCTAGTATCAGCCAGTCGTCGAGATAGTTCAGGATGCGAACCCCGTGTTGCCTGAGTGGCACAAGGGCTGCCTCAACGACTTTCGTGAAGATGCGAGGAGACAGGGCTAACCCGAATGGGAGAACCGTGTACTGGTATGCCTGCAAACCGTAGAAATGGTCTGTGTCGAGGAAGAATGGAGACATGAAAGTATGCATCCTTCAGGTCGATCGCTGCAAACCAATCCGATGGACGAACCGTTTCGAAAATGAATGGAAGCCTGTGAAGGGTTCGGTTCAAGATGCGCAGGTCCAGGATTGGCCGTAACCCACCGCTCTGCTTGGGTACAATGAAGTAGGGGCTGTAGAAGCCGGACTTCATCTCGGCTGGAGGGACGATCTCAACCGCACCCTTTGCCAGTAGGGTGTCGATCTCCGCACGCATGACAGGGGCATTGCCACCCACCATGGTATAGCGGACTCCCTGAAACCGGGGAGGAGACTGTGTGAACTGAAGCATAGCCGAGCCTGATCGTGTGAGCGAGCCAGCGGGAAAGATTGGGAAGCTCTAGCCAGGCTCCCAAAAACTGAACCAGCGGGGTCATGCGAACGACAGGCGTACCCACGATGAGGCAGCGAAGCAGAATGACCGGCCCAGACGTGGGAGGCATTGGAGCGTCCCAAGGTGTGGGCAGGGTCATGTTCTGCGTCCTGACAGAGGAGGCCAGGGAAGGACCAGTGTTTTGCGGCGGCCTCCTCTGACAGGGGTCTGGCGACAGAGGGGGACGAGAGCAGCGAGGCGTTGCATCGCACACTGTCATCCGTGCCCTCTTGGAGCTCGGAGGTAGGGAAGTCAGTTCTAAAATATTGGTTACTGCCGGCCATGATGCCAGCGGTGGAGAACAAAAGATTATCCCCTGGCCCTCCACCGGGGGAAGGAGTGGTCCTGCTACCATCTCCTGAAAAGAACTGACACCTATCTCTGAGTTGCCCGTCTCAGGAGTGCTGCTTAGCCTGGCATTTGGCAGGCTTAGGGGCAGAGGCAGGATGCGCCACCTTACTGCGACCTCCTCCGCGCTACGGCCCGAATGAAGGCTGCTGCTGGGCTGAGCGGGAGGGGCGGGACTCGCAGGGGGGCGCCCTCGGCGGTGGGCAGGCTGAGGCGGCTGAGTTGGCGGCGGTGTAGATGCAGCAGCAGGCCGCCTGGTCAGCACGTGTTTGAACGCCTCAGACTGCTCCTGGGTGGCTGAGAACTGCTGGGCAAAGAGGAAACGGGTTCGTCAGACTCCCTCATATCTCCCAGGTTGCACTCCTGGACATCACCTGACCCAGGGACTGCGCAGTGACCTTTGTCGCTCGGAGAGCGAAGTCGGTGGCAGTGCGCACTTCCTGCATAAGCCCTGGGTCAGCACCGCCCTCGTGCATGGTTTTTAAAACATTGGCCTGGTATACTTGCAGGATGGCCATGGCATGCAAAGCAGACGTGGCCTGACTCGCAGCTCTGTAGGCCTCTGCCACTAAGGTGGACGAGAACCCACAGGCTTTGGACGGGCGCTTGGGATCACCACGCCAGGCAGAGGCGCTCTGAGGATGCAGCTGCGACATCATATCATCCACTGGAGCCCCGAATGAAACCCTGGGTCCCTGACGTGAGGGACCAGCCATCTCAATCGGAAGCTCACCAGCTTGCGATGTGGAGGGGGGTGTGGCCCGACGAATACACGTCGGGGTGTCCCACACCATAACCCTCAGATCACCCTGGCCATCAGCCAAAGTACGTCCTCGCGAAGAGGAACTAGATTGGGGTATGACAGAGGGGACTCTACCCCTTCTGAGATCATTGAGTCTCGATCTAAGCATCGCGATGGTCATGTTCCCGCAGTGAAAACATGACTCATCCACGAGCGCTGCCTCAGCGTGATTAAAGCCCAAACACGCTAGACAGCGCTCGTGGGTGTCAGACGGATGAATGACACGACCGCACCCAGAAACACACGGGCAAGACATCTTGAAAAAGACGTGCCCGTGTAGCTCTTTTAGAAGAGGAAAATGCGAGATTGCCACGCAGCTCCTTTTATACCCACGAGGTGGGGGCGGAGTTGCGCTATGCAAATTCCGCAGACCCATGGCATTCTCATGCCATTGGCTCGTTTTGTAGAACTCGAAGGTGATAGGCTTCTAAGCGAAACCCCCATTTCGTCAGTAACTGACGTAACTCGTAGTGTACTGACTGAAAGGGAACTATGTATGTATGTGCTTGTTTGTTTTGGTGCTATCTTCAGTGCTATAACAACCAGGTTGTTATGGCAATAAGTAAATAAATAATTTACCTTTTATTTTGTGTAGCTTGAATGAGTTTGACCACAAGTTCTTCGGCATCACTGATGCTGATACAATCAACATGGACCCTCAGCACAAACTTCTGTTGCAGTGCACCTACAGAGCCCTAGAGGATGCTGGGATACCAATGGAAAAGGCCAGTGGAACGCGAACAGGAGTATTTTTGGGTAACATATGAGCTAAATAAAAATAAAAAAAAGTTACTTTTGGAGTCTTTTAAATACCAGTGAAAAAATACAAACCCGATTCCAAAAAAGTTGGGACACTGTACAAATTGTGAATAAAAAAGGAATGCAATAATTTACAAATCTCATAAACTTATATTTTATTCACAATAGAATATAGATAACATATCAAATGTTGAAAGTGAGACATTTTGAAATGTCATGCCAAATACTGGCTCATTTTGGATTTCATGAGAGCTACACATTCCAAAAAAGTTGGGACAGGTAGAAATAAGAGGCCGGAAAAGTTAAATGTACATAAAAGGAACACCTGGAGGACCAATTTGCAACTTATTAGGTCAATTGGCAACATGATTGGGTATAAAAAGAGCTTCTCAGAGTGGCAGTGGCAGTGTCAAGATGGGCAGAGGATCACCAATTCCCCCAGTGCTGCGGCGAAAAATAGTGGAGCAATATCAGAAAGGAGTTTCTCAGAGAAAAATTGCAAAGAGTTTGAAGTTATCATCATCTACAGTGCATAATATCATCCAAAGATTCAGAGAATCTGGAACAATCTCTGTGAGTAAGGGTCAAGGCCGGAAAACCATACTGGATGCCCGTGATCTTCGGGCCCTTAGACGGCACTGCATCACATACAGGAATGCTACTGTAATGGAAATCACAACATGGGCTCAGGAATACTTCCAGAAAACATTGTCGGTGAACACAATCCACCGTGCCATTCGCCGTTGCCAGCTAAAACTCTATAGGTCAAAAAAGAAGCCATATCTAAACATGATCCAGAAGCGCAGGCGTTTTCTCTGGGCCAAGGCTCATTTAAAATGGACTGTGGCAAAGTGGAAAACTGTTCACGAATCAAAATTTGAAGTTCTTTTTGGAAAATTGGGACGCCATGTCATCCAGACTAAAGAGGACAAGGACAACCCAAGTTGTTATCAGGGCTCAGTTCAGAAGCCTGCATCTCTGATGGCATGGGGTTGCATGAGTGCGTGTGGCTTGGGCAGCTTACACATCTGGAAAGGCACCATCAATGCTGAAAGGTATATCCAAGTTCTAGAACAACATATGCTCCCATCCAGACGTCGTCTCTTTCAGGGAAGACCTTGCATTTTCCAACATGACAATGCCAGACCACATACTGCATCAATTACAACATCATGGCTGCGTAGAAGAAGGATCCGGGTACTGAAATGGCCAGCCTGCAGTCCAGATCTTTCACCCATAGAAAACATTTGGCGCATCATAAAGAGGAAGATGCGACAAAGAAGACCTAAGACAGTTGAGCAACTAGAAGCCTGTATTAGACAAGAATGGGACAACATTCCTATTCCTAAACTTGAGCAACTTGTCTCCTCAGTCCCCAGACGTTTGCAGACTGTTATAAAAAGAAGAGGGGATGCCACACAGTGGTAAACATGGCCTTGTCCCAACTTTTTTGAGATGTGTTGATGCCATGAAATTTAAAATCAACTTATTTTTCCCTTAAAATGATACATTTTCTCAGTTTAAATATTTGATATGTCATCTATGTTGTCTTCTGAATAAAATATTGAAATTTGAAACTTCCACATCATTGCATTCTGTTTTTATTCACAATTTGTACAGTGTCCCAACTTTTTTGGAATCGGTTCTGTATATGCACTAACTGCATGGGAGCAACCTCTGGTTAAAATACGTTGCTAAATAGCACATAGATTCTCTCAGTAATTCCCTGGTTCACAAAAGGTATATAACTTATCTTGACCTCCATATGTGCATACATATGTGTGCTTTAATTATTTTGTGTCACAGCACAAACAGCACACAAGGTGGCTACAGCTAAGGGCTGGTAACATAAATGTTGCTTGTCCAAGCCCTGTAACTATTGTTGCCTTGAGCAAGGCACTTAACCTTAGGTTGCACTGTAATAGGTATACAGTAAGTGGCTATGGATCAAAGCATATCGCCAGCTAACATGTCTAACATGTTTTTTTGTTTGCTTGTTTTTCAGGCCTAATGAACAGAGACTTTGAGCTGGCAAATTTGAGGAATAATCCAAAATACATAGACCACACTAGCGGCACTTGTGCCGCTATGAGCATAGCTGCCAACCGCATATCATACATATTCAACTTCACTGGCCCCTCACTGTCCATTGACTCTGCCTGCTCCTCATCTCTCGTCGCCCTTCACTTAGCTTGTCAAGCCATAAAACAAGGTAGTCATCAAAAAACCCTGTGGATCAACTTATTTACCATATACTATATTTTGTATGTGTACCAATATACACTACGGTGCAAAAGACATTAGATGCTTCATGTTTCATGTATGTTTTTCTTTAGTATGCCATTAGAAATATCAATTATAGATTTTCAAACAATCCTACTGTAATTACTGTGGCAACTTCAAGATGCATGGAACAACCTATCTGCAAACTGTCTTATAATTGTGTGCAAGTGTATCTGGGGAAAAAAAAAATCTTTGACAAATCATCTTTCAGTACACTTATTTGTCAATTCATTTGAGACTGGTTATGTGCCTTAGTAAAAATGGCGATGAAGCAAGACAAGCTATAGCTCCTTGTTCCTACATTTTATTGAATTAATCAAATACATTCTTAGCCATTAGGCTCCCCCTATCCCCCTAAGTTGTGTGGTTATCTGTATTCCTCTCAACAGGAGATTGTGACATGGCCTTGTGTGGTGGTGTGACCTGTATATTGGAGCCGACCATTTTTGTGACTCTCTCCAAGGCAAAAATGATCTCCTCTGATGGAACAAGTAAACCTTTCAGCAGCAAAGCTAATGGATATGGCAGAGGTGAAGGATGCGGGGTTGTTCTATTAAAGCCTCTGAAAAAAGTAAGTAAAAATATTATAAACTCATATAAACACTGCACTATGACAGCAATGTACCTAATGATAAACCACTGCAGAAAACATTCATATATTGTCTGTATTTTGACAGGCTTTTAAAGACCATGATCATATTTGGGGTATCATCAGCAAAACTGCAGTAAATCAAGATGGCCACACTGTTAGTCCAATCACCAAGCCATCCATGGTACAGCAGGAGGAGCTGCTTAGAAAAATCTACTCAACAGAGACTGACCTGACTAGTGTCCAGTACATTGAGGCTCATGGGACTGGGACTCCAGTTGGAGATCCAATAGAGGCAGGTAGCATCTCAAAAGTCATTGCCAAAGCAAGACCTCAAAAGTCAGGGCCACTCATCATTGGTTCTGTTAAGAGCAATATTGGACACACAGAATCTGCCGCAGGTGTTGCAGGGCTCATAAAGGTTCTCTTGATGATGCAGCACCAAACTATTGTGCCATCATTGTTCTATTCCGTGGAAAACTCCAGCATAGATGTTAAATCTCTCAATATCAAAATCCCCACCACAGCAGAAAAATGGATCAGTGACTGCAGAGCAGGGAGGTCAGCAGGAATCAATAACTTTGGGTTTGGTGGAACAAATGCACATGCAATTGTCAGACAATATGTGCAGTCAAAAAAGCCAAAAGCTCAGCTGATAAGAAAATCCCATCAGTATTTTGTGGTCTCTGCAGCCTCAGAAAAATCCATGAAAAATATTATTGCAGATACGGCAGAACAGATCAGTGCAGGGAAAATATCAGATCTACAGTCTTTACTGTACACATCCGCATGTAGAAGAAGTCACTTGAAACACAAATTCAGGAAAGTATTTCAAACATCATCATTGACAGATCTGAAAGAGAAACTTAATGCTGCTGTGGAGAGAAAGCTTGTAGCGTCAAAGACAGACTCCAAGCTAGTTTTTGTGTTTTGTGGCAATGGTGTTACATATCAGGGTATGTGCAAGCAGCTCCTGAAACAAGAGCCAGTTTTCAGGGAGGAAATCGTGAAGATTGAAAATCTGTTGCAAAGCTATAGACGTTTGAATCTGATAGAGATGCTGGAAAGTGAATCTGAGAAAAGCACAGAGCCGTCTGATCCAAAGATTGTCCAGCCTCTTCTGTTTGCTATTCAGGTTGCGGTTGTCAAACTTCTGAAACACTGGGGTATCAGTCCTGATGCTGTTTTGGGGCACTCTATTGGAGAAGTTGCTGCGGCTCATTGTTCTGGTTTGCTGTCACTTGAAGATGCAGTGAAAGTCATCCACTATCGCAGTTCTTTGCAAAGCACTGTGACAGGAGGGAAGATGCTGGTAGTCAGTAATATGGCTGTATCTGAAGTCTTGAAAATTCTTCCATCTATTTCGGGAAGGGTTTGCCTGGCTGCTTATAACAGCCCTCAGTCATGCACCCTCTCAGGAGATGCAGATGACATTGACAGGTTGCAACAGAATTTGAGCAACTCAGCCAGAGGAAAAGATTTGTTCCTTCGCATTTTAGAAGTACCAGCAGCATACCACAGTCACAAGATGGATCCTATTTTATCCCAAGTGGAACAGAGTATAGGCTCATTGCAGGCACATAATTTGGAGACAGAATTGTTCTCAACAGTGACAGGTGTTAATTTGTGTTCCTCAGATTTTATTACTGGTGAATATTGGGCAAAGAATATCAGAGAACCAGTTGAATTTGAACAAGCTGTAAAGTCTGCAGCTAAAAACAAAAGGAGTGTAATATTTGTTGAAATTGGTCCAAGAAGATCTTTGCAGAGGTACATCACTGAGACTCTGGGAAATGACTTCACTGTGATTCCCTCAGTGCAGCCTGATAAAGATCACGAGACAATGCTTGCAGCTGTTTCCAAACTGTTTGAGCTTGGGGTCAAAGTGGACTGGGAAATGTTTTACAAAGGTTCTGAGACTGAACCAATTCCCTACCCACGATACCAGTTTGATAATGTGAAGAGAGATGTCTTCACTTCACGTTTGCAGGTGATCAGTTCCACTGGCAACCATCCAGTAGTTAATCAAATGGGTACAGACAGTTCAGTGTTCAGCTGTGATTTATCCTCTGAATCAGTGGCCTTCCTGCAGGACCACAGGCACAATGGGGTTGCCATCATTCCTGGGGCATTTTATGCAGAGTTGGGTTTAGCAACTTACATGGCATATGCAAAACCTAAGGTTCCACTCAGTTCTCTGCAGCTCAGCATAACATTCCAGAGTCCATTCATTTTCACCCAGAATGCCCCAGATTTAAATGTACAGCTGGATCATTCAGACAGTTTGGATGATAACATACGTAACTTCAAAATACAGTCTACTTCTGCAGTCTTTGCATTTGGCACAGTAGAAGCAAAACCAGGTAGAATGCCTGAAGAACAGATCATTTCATTAGACTGTATTTCCAAAAGATGCACATCCCACATGACTACTGAAGAACTCTACAAACTTCTAAGTCAAGCAGGATTTGAGTATGGATCTGTCTTCAGAAATAATGCAGATATTTGTTGTGGGAAAGAATTTAGAGAGGCTATATCTGTTGTGAAGGTCCCAAAGGAATTACTGCCTCAATTACATGACTATCACCTTCACCCTGTGGTCTTGGATTACGTCATGCAAATTGTTCCTGCAACTATAGGGCAAGACCCCAACTATAGAGCAAGACCCCAATATCCTGTGCAAATAGGAAGCCTGACTGTATTTGAACCATTGCAAGAGGAGATGGTTGTATATCTGAGAGCAGTACATGTGGGAGAAGATGATTTTGACATTTGTGGCTGCTTAGCCAACAAACAGGGTAGGGTGTTGGTTGAACTCAGGCATTTGAAGATCAGAATGCTAGGAAGTCGTTCCCAAGTAGTCAAGGAGTACTTCTTCAATAACAATTTCAGTAACATCTCTGAAGTTGCCACGGTTGATACACCGATTAAGGCACTGGTCTTTTCTGACCAGGTAGGCATTTCTAAAGCTTTGCAACAGTACTTGGACCCAACATCTAGATATGTGTCTTCATCAAACGGTAACATACTGTTGGAAGATGGAGTTGAACTTCTTTTGTCAAAACTGAAAATTTCAAATGTAAAGAAAAACTTCCAGGAAATTTTGTTCATGTGGGGTGATGCAGACCTAACCTCTCTCGAATCAGAGAAGGTCTTGGACAGTATGGCGGGGTGTTGTGAGGTTTTCCGAAAGCTTGTCGGATATCTCAAAGAACTTCATTTCTCAGGTGATATCAGAGTAATAACCTATAGGTGCTCTGAGAGCATAGTGGACCACATAAACCCTGGGTTTGTTCTGTCAGGCATGACAAGAGCATGTGTAGATGAGCTGCCAGAACTCTCCTTCCAGCTGATTGACGTGGGCTCTGCCACTTTTGAAGACATCAAAGCTTTGGTTCAGGTCGTCAGATCATACCCCTGTAAGAAATATCCAGAGCTAGTAGTGAATGAGGGCAAAATTCTCAAACCTGATATCACCTACACACCTCTGCCAACCATGGCAATCCCTTCAAGAAACATCCACATACTGGATGAAGAAGTCTTCATCTTGCAGACATCTGACCCATATATAATGACAAATGTGTCCGCAACTCAAATGGATAATTCTATTGAACTGATTCAAGGAAAAAATATTGAGCTTCATCTCAGTAAAATCTGTGTTCATTCATCAGATTACTTTCCAGTCAGCATTTCTGACCTGAATTATGGTCAGACATTGTATTGGAACAAGCACACAAATGAAAACCATAAGCTCTTGGCCCTTGACTTCAGTGGCACCGTCACAGCTGTGGGTAAAGATGTCAGCAAATTTAAAGTTGGTGATCACGTTGTGTCTTGTTACCCTGTGGCTGCCACCACTAAAGTAGTTCTCCCAGCAGCTGTTTGCTGCAAAGCAAAAAGGCTTTCATTCCTGAATGACGTGCCTTGTGTCTCTTATTTGGTACTGGCTTGGGAGATCTTGCATGAGGCTTTACCCAAAGGCAAACAGAAATGGAAATTGGGCATTTTCTCCACTGTTCCTGACTCAGCTCTGATGAATGTGTTAATTGCCATTGCAAACAGATCAGGTTGGAACGTCAGAGTGAGCACACAGGCTGATCAGCTGTCTCGTGATTTTAGTGAGGTTGTGGGAGCTGTACTTCTACCTCCTTATAATGTAGAAACTGCTGAAATAGCTAGCAGTGTTAGAGGCATCAAAGACATTGTTCTTGTCTATGACAACCAGACAGAATTTCCATTCAATACTACAACAGTCCGAGGTACAAATGAGGAAGTCCACTTCCATGCCCTTCTCATGTCCCAAATAATGCAAAAAGGGTCTCTGCAAATGCAAATGCCACATGTCTACCGTTGGCTGAAATCCATGCATTTGGACAGAAAGTTCTTATCTTTGGACGCAACAGCTATTCAAAGAGTGAAATCTCAAGACACTGAACTTCTGTCTGTAAAAGGATCTGAATCATACTTCAGATGCCAGATCCTACCCATTATAGCCCTGAACAGTGAAGCCAAGAACCAGCTGTCTGACATTTCAGTGATGCCCAAAAACAGTCTATTCCAGAAAAATGCTGTCTATATTGTCACAGGTGGTCTAACAGGGTTGGGCTTTGAGACAGTAAAGTTCATTGCTGAGAAAGGAGGAGGAAACATTGTCATTCTGTCTAGGAGTAATCCAAATCCTCAGTTGCAAGAAGAGATAAGTCAGATCAGTAGCCATTGGGGTTCTGTCATTAAGTCTCTGCCGTGTGATGTTTCTGTATCTGAGCAAGTGCACCAGACAATTGTTAATATTGGAAAACTTTTTCCATCCAGTCCCATCAAAGGGGTGTTTCACAGTGCTGTTGTCCTGCATGATGGGCTAATTGAACGTCTTGACAAATCTCTTTATGAGAAAGTTATGAGGCCAAAAGTAAATGGAGTGATAAACCTTCACCGTTCTACCATCCAGTGCAATCTGGATTACTTTGTGTGCTATTCCTCGATCTCTGCCTTCATTGGCAATGCCTCACAAACTAATTATGCTGCGGCTAATACGTTCATGGACACTTTCTGTCAGTACCGCAGAAACATTGGGCTTTCTGGACAGTCCATTAATTGGGGGGGTTTGAATCTTGGTCTTTTGTTGAACAAAGTCCATATCCAGAGATTTCTGGAGGCAAAGGGAATCATCCTTTTGGAGATTCCAGAAATCCTTGAAAGTCTTGAGCAGTGCCTCTTGATCAACAAACCTCAACAGGTTATATGCAAATTTAATTTGAAAAACAACTGGATTAACATTTTCAGTCAGAATACTCCACTCAAGTTGCGGTTTTACAAAATAGGAGAAGAAGCCATGCTTAAGACTGGAGTGACCATGTTTAGACCTGAGCAACCCAAGGTATCATCCTCACCACGTGATTATCTGAGGTCCATGATTAGTGAAATGACAGGGGTTGAGATGGATGAGCTGAATGATGATGTTCATCTTTTTGATTTAGGCATTGACTCAATGTTAGCCATGACTCTGCAGAATATTATCTTAAAAAATAGAGGAGTGACTGTCCCTCTAGTGACTCTGCTGGATCCAAATAGCACACTGGCAACTCTCATTAAAATCCTGGAGCAGAACTGTGTGGACTGATATCAGAGTTAAGATGAGAGCAATTCCACATACTTATGATTTGTAATTTGTATTTCTCTAAAGCAGTCTTGTTGTAGTCTCAAAACAAGGACTTCCTTCTTTTGATGTGAAATGGGGGTATAGTTAGCACTGTAGTACTTAATTAAACAATACAATTAACTCAAGTTTATCTAGTTTATAAAGGTTAATATTGGATATAGATATACTAATATGACTAAATTTCACTAAATTTCCCTCCAGTCTATTAACCAGAGATAAAGATAACCAGAATAAAACTCTATCTAACTCTAATCTCCAACTATTCTGTGAACTTCACTTCGTTTGTAAATTGCTTTCTGCACCTTTTTTTTTTAAATGTACATGCTGATGATGATTAAGATTATATTATCTTAATTAATTATTATCTTATATATTTTTTATTAGCATTATTTTGTCTAGCTAAAGAGATCATGACAAAATCATTTTAAGTTGGGTTAGAGGTAACGGCAAATATTAAATAAAATCCTTAATACATTTTAATTAATAAATCGATCCAAACAATAGTATTCATAGGATTTATAGTAATTTAAAAATACATTATGGTTTTTATGTTGAAGGATGTTTAAAATACTGTCTACAATGCCAATTGTAAAGATATGTTAATGGCTTATTCAGTGTTTGTACTAATGTATAAATTGAGAATTTCTGTAGTAAAAACTAGTATCATGCTATTTTACAAAGCAAATGTTGAATCAATGGCACACAATGAGATGTTGATATTATATGATAATTTATCAGTAAATCTGCAATGAAAGGAGTAATTGAGTAATAAATAATGAAGTATTGTTGTGATTGGGAATTGGATGTGACTGTAATAGTATATGATGTGTGGGTATATATGCAGCAACCTTGTTGCCCAAGGAAAATATCTGATAAATAAAGAAATGTAATGTAGAAAGTCATCTCTTTTTATTTACATTTTCATTATATTCTAGATTTGTATTTATTACACAGCTCTCCGTATACCTATTCCTGATTAGCCATTGCATTCTGATTTCAGATATTTTTATACAATGATACTAAACAGTATAATTGTCTGCTGTTTTTCTGTCACTTTCCTGCACATTTTTCATTCGTGATCTGTTGTCATGGTTAATTATCACATGCACCTGTTCCTCATCATCATATTTGTCAGCACTGCAATCAAGATCCCATAAAAGCTTCCTGCATAGCTGCATTAGTTTAATGAGTTATATGCTCTATTTCTTCTCACATGAGATTCTCAAATCAATATTTATATCCATTTATTTACGCCCCCTTTTAAAGGTAAGTCACCTTCATTTATATAGCGCTTTTTACAACACAAATTTCTTCAAAGCGGCTTCACAGTGATAATAGGAAATTAGTTTTGGGTAATACTTTACAATAAGGTTTCATTTGTTAACATTAGTTAATGTATTAACTAACATAAACTAACCATGAGCAATACATTTGTTACTGTATTTGTTAATCTTTGTTAACGTTAGTTAATAAAAATACAGCTGTTCATGGTTTGTTCATGTTAGTTCACAGTGCATTAACTAATGTTAACAAGATTTTAATAAAGTATTAGTAAATGTTGAAATTAACATTAACAAAGATAAATAAATGCTTTATAAGTGCAGTTCATTATTAGTTCATGTTAACAAATGAACCTTATTGTAAAGTGTTACCTAATTTTGTTTTTGATGAAAAGTTTTTGATTAATTTCTGTTGTAAAAACTGATTAGTTATTTAATTTGGTGCCATTTAAACAACACCATCTGCAATTAAAACAGAAAACCCCCAATGCGTTCCGGACCCCATCCGCATGGCAACAGCATTTGGTGGCCGGAGGACGCAAACCATGAAATAGCTTTGAAATAGTTTTGAAACTATACCATCATCATTCCAGTGCAACCCCTAAAAAGGCGAATCCGTGAAAATGGCAACGACATGTACGCAAGCATTACGTATTCAGCCTATAGGCAAGCGTGTTTGAATACGTATGTGTGCATGTGTGTTTTTATCTGTATAAAGGGGAAGGGCAGGGAAGGAGGCGTCACAGGGGAGAGTCTAGTTGGCACAGTCTCTGCTGACACTTCAGGGATGAGTTGATCGTGTCTAGGAGCAGGTCCACCATCTCATCTGGATCCGGCCGACTGCAGTAAACCTCGGGATAAACAGAGAGACTAACATTAGCATAGATGCCATTCTTCTTATGGTGTAACGAGTACATCAGGTGTTATTGGAAGTGTTCCCGGTTCCGGCTGACCTAGTTAATGCAGCCTAACAATCATTTAAATGATTTGAATAATATAAATTGATAATGTTCTATGTGTATGCCATAGTAAAGAGATGTGTTTTTAGTCTAGATTTAAACTGACAGAGTGTGTCTGCTTCCCGAACAATGCTAGGAAGACTGTTCCAGAGTTTAGCTGCTAAATAGGAAAAGGATCGACCGCCTGCAGTTGATTTTGATATTCTAGGTATTATCAACTGGCCAGAGTTTTGAGACCGCAATAGACGTGATGGAGTATAATGCGTTAAGAGCTCGCTCAAGTACTGGGGAGCTAAACCATTTAGTGCTTTGTAAGTAATCAGCAAGATTTTAAAATGTATACGATGTTTAATAGGGAGCCAATGCAGTGTTGACAGAACCGGGCTAATATGGTCATACTTCCTGGTTCTAGTAAGAACTCGAGCTGCTGCGTTTTGGACCAGCTGCAGTTTATTTATTAAGCATGCAGGGCAACCACCCAGTAGAGCATTACAATAATCTAGCCTTGAGGTCATGAACGCATGAACTAACTGTTCAGCATTTTGCATTGAAAGCATGTGCCGTAATTTAGATATATTTTTAAGATGATAGAATGCAGTTTTACAGATGCTAGAAACGTGGCTTTCAAATGAAAGATTGATATCAAAGAGCACACCCAGGTTCCTAACTGACGACGAGGACTTGACAGAGCAGCCATCAAGTGTTCTAGGTTACTACGTGCGGAGGGTTTTGGTCCAATAATTAGAAATTCTGTTTTTTCTGAATTAGGTTGTAGGAAATTACTAGTCATCCAATGTTTTATATCAGCTATGCATTCCGTCAATCTTGTAAATTGGTAAGTTTCGTCAGGGCGTGAAGAAATATAGAGCTGAGTATCGTCAGCATAACAATGAAAACTAACGCCATGCTTCCTAATGATATCTCCCAGTGGTAGCATGTACAGGGTGAAAAGCAACAGTCCTAGCACTGAGCCCTGCGGTACTCCATACTGAACTTTTGATCGGTGTGACATCTCTTCATTTACTGCTACAAACTGATAACGGTCAGATAAGTATTATTTAAACCATGCCAATGCAGTTCCACTAATGCCAACATAATTTTCGAGTCCATTCAGAAGAATGTTGTGGTCGATAGTATCGAATGCAGTGCTAAGATCGAGTAACACTAATAGAGATACAAAACCACGATCGGATGATAAGAGTAAATCATTTGTAACTCTAATGAGAGCAGTCTCAGTACTATGATACGGTCTAAATCCTGACTGGAAATCCTCACAGATACCATTTCTTTCTAAAAAGGAGCATAGTTGTGAAGACACTGCCTTTTCTAGTATTTTTGACAGAAAGGGTAGATTTGAGATTGGCCTGTAATTGACTAATTCTGTAGGATCAAGTTGCGTTTTTTTAATAAGTGGTTTAATAATAGCCAGCTTAAAAGTTTTCGGTACATATCCTAATTACAAAGATGAATTAATGATATTAAGAAGTGGATCTATGACCTGTGGAAGCATCTCTTTCAGTAGCTTAGTCGGTATAGTGTCGAGCATACATGTTGATTTTGATGATTTTACGAGTTTAGCCAATTCTTCCTCTCCTATAGCAGTGAATGAGTGGAGTTTTTCCTCAGTGACACTACAATGCACTGTATGATGCGATATTGTAGTAGATGGTTGCATAGTTATAATGTTCTTCCTAATATTATCAATCTTGCACATAAAGAAGTTCATAAAGTCATTACTGCTGTGCTGTTGGCAGACATCAGAAGTTGAAGCTTTATTTTTGGTTAATTTAGACACTGTATCGAATAAATACCTAGGGTTGTGTTTGTTTTCTTCTAAGAGAGTCGAAAAATAAGCAGATCTAGCAGTTTTTATGGCCTTTCTGTATGCAATCATGCTCTCTTTCCACAAAATGCGAAAAACCTCCAGTTTTGTTTTCTTCCAGCTGCGCTCCATTTTTCTGGCTTCTGAGGGTGTGCTCGTTGTACCACGGCGTTGGACTATTTCCTTTAGTCTTCTTTAAGCGCAGACGAGCAACTGTGTCTAAAACACATGTGGAGTGACCCTTACTCTGTGTATTTGAAAATACCCTAATTTCCACTAACTATTGCGATACAGCCTTGGTCAGAAGCTAGAAGTAAGTCAGATATCATTGAATAGATATTTTTCATAGATATCATTATTTTGCAAAAAAGAGCACAATTGAGCGGACATGACTTTTTCTAGTATTTTAGACATAAATGGAAGATTTGAAATGGGTCTGTGCTTAGCTAATTCATTTGGATCTAATTGTGATTTCTTTATGAGAGACTTAATAACCGCCAGCTTGAACGATCGTGGAACATAAACCTAGAGATAAAGACGAGTTAATAATATTGAGAAGAGGCTCTTCTGCTACAGGTAACAATTCTTTCAGCAGTTTAGTTGGTATTGGATCTAATAAACATGTTGTTGGTTTAGATGCAATGATAAGTTTATTTAGCTCTTCCTGTCTTATAGTTGTAAAGCACTGCAATTTGTGGCGGGGCAGTGGAGGGCAAAAATGACACTAATGTTCAAAATAGAGCAAGATAGAGAGCAGACTACACTGTTTCTGTGAACGGGGAAATTTATACCCAAAATAGGTTTACACCAATAGGTTTACACCAAATTGCCAGTAAAACGGCACATCTCACATTAAGTGACGACTCTGAGACTAGCCACTCTTCACCTAGACCACAAGCATTAGCGTAAAGCTATAAAAATCAGAAGGGATGTATCAAAAATAACGAAACAGTCACACCATAGTATAAGTAGCAGCAAAACAAACAGTGCAGTCTCACAACGTTGTCTAAGGAGCATTTGCCTCATGAGCGGTTAGACAAAATTAATAAATAATTCAAAAACACGCAACCCCATAATACTCAAGGGATTAGATATACATACCCAGTAGTAGATCGCTAAACCCACAGATTATTCAGTTACTCAGCTTTGTCTGTAATAGGCAAACTGCAAATATGCAGGTGTTCCATCTGAGCATACACATGAGCTGCAATACGATGGAACCATAAATTACTGGGGGTCACACCAAAACAAACATTAATCTGTTGGAATTAACATACCTGGGGTGAAAGACAGCCTGTACCCAACAGCAAAGTCACACCAATCCTGACCATAACCTGGCTACAACACACACACACACACACACACACACAGACACACTTAAATAGTGCATATGCGCTAGCAGAAACATTAGCCAAACAGCTAGGTACATACCTCCCTCAGAGCTGCACGCGCGCACACACACACACACACACACACACACACACACACACACACAAAGACAAAGCGATCGTAACGATTCGTACCCAGGTGGCATAAACTCCGCCTTAAATAGGCCAGGAACGGCCGCTGTGGGATATTCTGCACGCAGTGGGGTGGTTGGAAATCAACTGGCCTAATTCTTCGGTTAGAAAGTACTGCAGCTACCAGAGTGAACTTGTCCATTCTCAATATTTATTAGGCCATGAAATTGCAAGTTGTAGACAGGTTTCCGTGGATATACACATAAAAATGGTTTCTGTGAGAAAACAAAATAAGGATGATAAACATACATGATAATATGACATGACAAAAGATACACAGATAAGAACTGTATAACTATATACTGATAAGTTAAAGTTGTATGAAGTAACCAGAGCTTATTGTAATATATGGGCTCTAAATGCAGCTATATTAAACAGACTGGGCTGCTGCTGCTGCTGCTAACAAGCGGTGTCAGATTACAAAAGTGTGTGCGCTCTTTGTTATATTACTAATATGACGATTAGACATTGGATACATTTTTCATCAACATACATGACAAGCAACTCCCTTTTCCAAACGAATAAACATTGTTGATAAAATATAACAGGATGATTCGTTGAATACGTGAACATTGAGGCGATTGTATGTATATTGACAATAATAATTCTGAAGTAAAATAAACTGAATTATGCTCTGACACTCTCTGAAACACATCTACAATGACCTTAAATATTGTTACTTGCGTAGTTATTCACGCACAGCAATACCACACAATGAAAAACAGACTTATAGGAAATAAACAAAGCCAGGAAAACTCCATATAACTCTACTGAACGCTGCCGAATGAAACTTTCTGCGCATGCACCAGACAAGTCTGAACAAGTTCGACATGCGCATGGCGGGGAATTTTGTACAGCCGCCAATAGGCTGTCACACCTGTCATTCATGGGACAACCACAATTAATAGGGCGGGATCTATAGGGCATTCTATCGGACAGTAATCCACTCTGCAGACGTAACAGACGTACACAGAAAAAAAAACAACCACATTGAAAATTACTTGCCAACAAAGGCATTCTTATCTTGGCCTTCATTGCGCAGTTCCGGACTTGCAGCCAGGGATTCAACTAAAAATTAAGAAAATGAAGTGAATGTCCCATTATATGGCGAGTTCAATCTGTGGAAGCAAAATATACTAAATGAAAACAACATGTTTTTTTTTTTTTGCTTTTGTACAACAGAATGCATGCTAGCCTATATCTTTCAGCCTTACCTCATAGTGCCTACAATTTGCCTCCGAGTTATGAAGCCAATGGACTGCCACCTACAAAATGCAAGAAAAAATATATATATTTTTGAACAGACTTGTACTGGTTCTGCCGAAACACATTAGCATTGGTGTATCATTAGGGGATTTTAAAGGGATAGTTCACCCAAAAATGAAAATTACAAAATCACGGTCAAGCAGATCACAATCATTCAAGCAGAACTTCAGCTAGTGCAGCTGCGACCACAGCAAGAGCTAAAGTGGCAGCAAGCAAAATAAAAGCCTCTTATGCAGAAAAGGATGCCATCATGATGAGAGAAAGAGCTCAAATCGAAGAGCATCAACAGAAAACACTAGCTGAGATGGCTCGCAGAAAAGCAGAGGCTGAGGCTGATTTATATGTTTTAAAACTACAGAAAGAAGCTGTAGCACCATCTAAAAAGGCAGAGGTTTACGAAGCTGCAGTTTATGGAGAAGATGGAGCAAGTGTCGACTTAGGAAAAGAGTCGTGCATTTCAAGCAGAGCTGAACGCACCAAAGAGTATGTGCAGAAACACTCTCAGCTACAAAATGCTCCTAATCTGACTCCTAATTCACAACATGCAAGTGAGAATTTAAGTTATGTGACGCAGAGTTATGTTGCAGGCTCACCTATTTCTCTCCCTGCAATGGTGAAGGAGGAAGCAAATGCTGGGACAATTCCTATGAGGCAGGAACAGACAATTCAACACAACTTCCAGTGTTCTCCTTCAAATGTAAAAATTGAGCCATTTGATGGAGCTGATGAATTAAGGCAACATAACTATCCAGTACGAATGCAGCATGAAAAACAGTAGTTGCTCTTCCGCCCTTGACAGAGTGTAACACCTTACCGGATGACAGATCCGAGATTCCTACACCCAAGGTAGCTTTCCCTCACCTCACTGCGGTGTCAGATAAAATCCAGCCTTTAGATGCTAATGCCCCTTATCCTTCTCCTCTTGGGACGAGACATTCTTAGAGTGCACAAAGTGCGTGAACAGCACAACACACCTTATGCACAACGCTTGGACTTAGGCTGGGTAATAGTGGGAGAAGTTTGCCTTGATGGGACTCATCGGCAGTCTAGCGTGAACGTTTACAAGACCAGCATACTTCCAAATGGACGAACTTCATTCTTCTCTCCATGCACAAAAGACATCAACGTAGTAGAACGGGGTGAGTCACCTCTTTTGTCATATTTACCACCATGTTCTCTCAAATGTTAAAAACCAGTGAGAGCTATACAAAGAGCTTGAAGAAGGATGTGTTCTTCAGATCTCCAGAGGATGAAAAAGCTGCTTTATCTGTTGAGGATCAAGTCTTCCTAGATATAATGGATAAATAGGTGTACCTTGATGAGGATAACCACTGGGTGGCGGCACTTCTGTTACGCTCACCAAGAATTCAACTTCCAAACAATTGAGGGCAATCTATGCAGAGGCTGAAGTCATTACAGCATACTCGCTTAAAGAAACCAAATATGAAAACACATTTCTTTGATTTCATGCAAAAGGTGATTGAAAATGAGCAGGCAGAACCAGCTCCACCTCTGCCATCGGGGGAAGAATGTTGGTATTTGCCAATTTTTTTTTTTACCACCCCCACAAATCTGAAAGAATTCAGGTGGTCTTTGATTCAAAGACTTGGATTAATTCAGGTATGAACTACTACTCAGTGCGCCTATGTTGCGAGTCGCAATGATCTCCCTCGATGTTTTACTGAGCGGACCTCAACAATACTCTTTTGGGTGTGCTGTTGCGCTTCCGTAGGGAGAAGATAGCGGTGATGGCAGACATAGATCAAATGTTCTATTGTTTCAAAGTAAAAGAGCATCATCGCAACCATCTTCGTTTCCTTAAAAGGAAATACCCCTGATACCCCTCCAATGCAGCCTCGGGACTGCCTAACATTCAGAGCTTCTCAGGATCACAAACCCTTCACTCGAAGAGGCATCCTTTCTACTGTCAATAGTTTGTATGATCCTCTCGGGTTTGTCTGGCCAATCACCATGCAAGGCAAAGCTCTAGTGACCAAACTTTCAACAATACAACAGGATTGGGACACCATTCTTCCATTAGACAAAAGAGACCAATGGAAAGCATGGACTGAAGGCATGGAGAATATTATACTCAGAGTAGGGATGTGATGGTGAGAAAATGTTCCCACCAGTTAATTGACCGATGACAGCACTGATAAAACCGATATCACCGGCGGGGCTTTCAATAAGCTCAATGCACACGGACACTCGGGCATTCAAAACGGAGCGGTGCGGAGCAAAGCGAGTGTTTTCAATGAATTCCTATGAAAGTTAAGCTTCCATAGCCATGAACTGAAACGCGCCAGACTGGACATGCACCGTGAATGACAGTGCGGCCGTGCTCATTTTACTTTCGCTTTAGAATTAGCGCCAATTTGAGTGCAGGTTTTGCTTGAATTGTGGGTTCATTAGCCCATTATTCTTAATGAAAATCACAACAACAAAACAGTACAATGACAAACTCACTTAAATAGGCGCTTTTACATTTCGCTTTGAAACCAAATCTTCCGCGATCATCTTGTCATTCAGCGCCTCACTCTCATGATGAATGAAATCTGACTCCTGTTGCGTTTGTGCTGAGACTCTCGTTCAGCTCAAGCTTTGAGCAGACACGTTCAGTTTTTAATTGTAGTGTCTGTTCTCTAACTGAACTAAATTATTTTATTACTATAAAAAAAAAAATCTAAACGACGGTGGGGGCGGTGCCGCAGTGGGCAAGTGATGTAACCGGTGTTTCGCCTGAACACCGGTAACACCGGCAACACCGACTATCGCAGCAAGCCATTTTACTTAGGAATATTAGAAGTGATTTTAACTGTTCATTTATGTTTCTTTTTAATCCTGATTATGGATTAATTAATTTTACTCATTTATTATTTGTCTGTCTGCTGCTAGGAAATAAAATTTGACTTAATCATCTGACTGGATTTAGGGACATGTGACACCATTTTTTGTTGTTTGATAGATAGTGTAGGGAAGTTCCCTTTCAATAGGGTTCTCTTTGCATTGCGTCAGATTTATCCTGACGCTATGCGGATACTCGTGTGGAGCCGACTGCCTATATAAGTTGCACTAAAAGCCATTTAGAGTCAGAATTTTTCTCCATCTCCTCGCTGACTCCGAAGAAGCCTCTCTACTCGCCTTCAAAGCAAGCCTCTGCAGCGGACCAATGGCGCCTCCCAGCTCTCACCTCACAGCTGACTTAGTACTTCTCCCCTGCAGCTTTTCAGCGAAAGCACAAGAGCAGTGATGTTTGATGCAAAATGTCGTGCAACTACTGTAGCTCAGACAAGCACACCGAGTGCATCGCATGCCTGGTACGTGCCCACGCCATGGCTGCACTCACTGAGACCAGCTGACAGCACTGCAGCTGAAAACAGCGCTGACAACTCGGCAGCTGAGAGTGGAGCTTCTCCCCTGTGTCTATCAGGTGAGACTAATAGAGCAGATTTCACTCTAAAAGGGCATGTTTTCGCCAGCGTTTGTTTCAAAATGCAGCGCCAAGCTCATCAAAGACGGACACTCTCACAGCGAGAGCGCGAGTTTTGCTTCGACTCGCTGCGCTCATGGACCCACCTCTCGTTCTCCACCATTCTCTCCCTCTCAGGAGTCTGAGGAAGTAACAATGGAGTCGCAGGGCTGAGTGGACTGGACTACGTGAGCACACGCCGGTCCCAATCCCACGTGCCTCACTCTCCCTGCAGTGAGGGGATTTCCCGGTGCTCTTCACCTGCGGAGACCAGCACCCTCGTCTGGTAAGAGTGTTTTGGTCTCTTTTAAGGGTTCCAAGGAGGAATTTGTGCCAATGACATTGGGAGTTTTAAATACAGGGGAGTGATCAGACTCCATGCAGGACTCTGTCCCCTACCTCCTAAGGAGACAGGTGATGTTAAGGACCTGGCCTAGACTTGTCATAAACTCGGTTTGGAGTGGTCGTTCATATGAACTTACCAGTTGTGACGTGCCCCCACTTGACCTGCATTTACTCTTCTGCTTCGCCTGCCCTCACTATTGTTGTTGGCGCAGAAAGGTTTCCCTGGAGGAGGCCATGCTCTGCGGCCTGTCAAGCTGGAACTAGTCTCCATACGATGGTGGTCCTTCAAGTGTTTCAAGCTAAACTCCTCCACGCTATGGACAAGTCCAGCCCAGACCCTGCTGCTTCTCAAGGAGCTGCACAGCGCAACCAACCTTGCTCTGTGCACTACTAAGACAACGGCCCAGACAATCAGTCGCATGGAGATGGTGGTCTAGTGGGTTAAACCACTGAACTGATACACAAAGTTGCTGGTTCAATCCCAGCAGTCGCCACCACCAGTGTGTCCTTGAGCAAGACACTTTACTCCACGTTGCTCCAGAAGGGATTGTGCACTGTAAGTTGCTTTAGATAAAATGCATAAATGTAAATGATGTTTAGTGGTGCTCAAAGCGCCACCTATGGTTTTTGTTCATACAATGCTGTTTCTTTTGCGATAGATATTTTACTTTTCAGATTATAAAGCAATGTTAATTATGTTCTTAGTTTGTATTTGTTTGAACCGCTGATCTACTGAGTGCGATAAGACTATTCTGTCCTATTGATCTGTATGATATGTGATGAAGTATTGGAAGTTTTTGTCTCTTGTACTATTATATTAAATTAACATGCTTCTGTCTTGGTGCATTGAAGCACTTTGAACGATTTTAAATATGATTAATTGGATTTAAATTGTCGTTTTGATTGGCTATTTTCCTTTTTTTGGGTTTCCTTTCTTTTTTTTATGCCGAGTCTCTTTGCCAGTGTATATCTACATGGGATGAGCTGTGATACTGAAGCTTAACAGAAGGGGAGAGTGTATTTCTTTTCTCTTTTTTTGGCATTGTTTCTTTTTTTTGGCATCGTTTCTTTTTTTTTATTGGTTTGTCACTTGCTTTAAGAATTTTTATTCACCGATTTGCTATGTGATTTCTCCCTTCCGTGAACGTTGGCTTTATTATGGTATCTTATGAACTGTGGGTATTTAATTGCCAAACTGTTCAAGAGACTCATTTTAGACTGTTTTAAAATTAATGATGATTCTTGTGAAATAAATTTGTATCATTTTGGAAAGTCACGTCTCTGTCTTCAACCCAATCCGAACCAGCAGGGTCCTTCATATTATTGTAACTCCTTTTGGTTTAATTTTATTTGGGGTATTTCTATTTTATTTTCCTAGGGGGAGAAATAACCTAGGTGGCGTAGTAGGGTTTCTTCAATATTTTTAGCCAAAGGTTACATATAAAAAGGCCTCAGGGTTGCCTTTTGCAGCAGAAAACTCTGATGCCTGTATGTGAATGGCCTTCTTGCAAGAATAAAGTACTACAAAAGACAAGTGGGTTTGGTTTTCATTGCAGTCTCACCACTAAATAGATCATTTCCACAACATAGACAAAGGAGTGTTGTTTTGATGTGGTATTCTTATAGTTAAAATGGTTTGACATTAGTTGAATGTGCATGGTTGACAAGTACTGACTGTTTTGTTGGGATTTTGGGCTACACTGCCTAGTTGCTCCTCAAATACTGTGGATCAGCGTCCCTCATATTTTCATTTAAGGTGAGGGGGGTAGGCATTTCAGTGGGAAGTGCCGGGGTTAAAGTAGAACAGTTCGATGTTCTGAGTGTGTATGTGTGCCTGCAGGGTGGGGTGAGGGGGAAGGTTCGTTTACACTTGCATCCCTTTCTTTTTACCCTTTTTTTCTTTTTACATTTATATTTCAAAATATGCTATGATAATTTATGGAGAAAACGATCCAGGTTACTTGACTGTAACCCTGTTCCCTGAAAAAGCAGAACGAGATGCTGCGCTGCTTAGTGCATTGGGAACATCTTTATCGTGACCAGCTGTGAATATAGTGTGTAAACACATCAGTGGAATTGAACTAGAGCTTTTACAGCCTCTGTTAGTGACATCATCAGAATGCCCCAGCATCAGAGGCTATAAATAGATGAGCCACAGGTGCATCAGTATTTTGTCTGAAGAGCAGTCCTGGGACATCCTCAGCACGGCAATGCAGCGCAGCATCTCGTTCGTTAACCTGCGACGACAAGGCGCCCCTAGAGTGGGACCCAAGGCAAGAAACCGGGGTCTGAACCACACAGTTAGTGTACGAAGCCACGCGGCACGCCACTTTTATTTGCCTTTGAGGCCCTAAAATCCTCTGGCTTTGAGCCACAACTGAAACGGTCTTATGTGCAACAACCCCAAAGGGATCACTGTGGATGCTGATGCTATGAGACCTAACACTCATTGGTACTGACGAACAGTGAGATCTTGACCTAGCCTGACTTTGCTCAGGGTATGCCGAATGGTCTCGGTTCGAGCGGGAAACAGTTGTGCCCGCATCGTGACCGAATCCCAAACAATCCCTAGATAAGTCGTTCTCTGGGCAGGAACACTTTTCTCGGTGTGGAGTCTCAACCATAGAAAAACTAGATGAGCTAACACGATGTCTCTGTGTTGAAGCGCCATCTATCGCGATTGTGCTAGTATTAACCAATCGTCTATGTAATTCAAAATGTGAATGCCCCGGAATCGTAATGGAGCCAGTGCTGCATCCATGCATTTTGTATACGTGCGGGGTGACAAGGCGAAATTGGTAAGCTTCGCCCCCAAAAGTGAACCTCAGGAACTTCCTGTGTTGTAGCAATATTTATATGTGAAAACATACGTCCTTCAGATCGATCGTGACGAACCAATCGTGATGTTGAATTTGTGACACGACCGTCTTTACGGTTAACATCTTGAACTTGAGCACTTTAACTGTACGGTTTAAGCCTCAAAGATCTAAGATTGGACGCAACCCCCCACCCTTCTTCGGAACCAGGAAGTATCTGCTGTAATAGCCCAACTCTCTCTCCAGAAGAGGAACATGTTCTATGGCCTCTTTGTTGAGTAGAGTTTGTAGCTCTTGTGACAGTACATGCACCAGCTCTGGCTTCACGGAAGTGGAGACCACACCGTTGAAATGCGGAGGACGACAAATAAATTAGATTCTGTATCCTAATTTTACTGTGCTTAACACCTATGCAGAAATGCCTGGCAGAAGTTTCCACGCTGCCAGACTCTCTGAGAGTGGTAACAATTTTGACACTTCCTGTTGAGGGGATGTTAGATGTTCTATGTCCTGGATGATAGCAGGATTTAGACATTTCGCTAACATTTCGCTGGAATCACCAGAGGCGGCGGGGATGGAATTGTTTTGTGAGGGTAGCGGGAAGGGGTGAGCAAATATTTGATTTGCTACCCCCACCAGACTGGGCGCAAGACCATAAGGATTTCTTTTGTATTAATAATAGTCCTGAGGTCTACCCTGGGAGTTTGTTGAGCCGGCCCCCAGTCTTTTCGAGGGGGAGCGCAACTCGCCACACTCTGCTTTTTCACCTCCCTTTCTCTTGAAGGACCGGGGAGAGGTTGGGTGGCCAATGGCCCCTCCTCTCTCAGTGAAGAAGGAACTGTACAAAAACTTCCTCATGCTTTTTAACTTCTCTGAACCTGGAGACTACTGTGTTTACCGAGTCGCCAAACAGCCCAGAAACCGAGAAGGAGAAACCGGGGAATCAATGAGAAAAAACGTGGTCTTTATTTTTTATCCCTGTCAATCGTAATGTCCTTGAAGAGGTCAGCCTGGTACGCCTGTAACACTGTCATGGTGTGCAACGCAGCACCAGCCTGACCTGCAACTTGATAAGCTTTTCCCACGATAGCCGAAGTTGTTCTACACGGCTTCGTAGGGAGGGTAGGTCTTTTAAGTGAAGATGCAGCTCGAAGTCCGCAGACCCAAGAGATTCATTATCGTCCCCTGCATGACCCGAAGAAGCACCGGGGTGCGCTTCGGAATCACACGAGGGAACATATAAATCTGGTGAGCAAGCAAGCGATGGTAGTATGAGCATACTACCGCAATGGTAGTATGGGTGCGGTCTGGAAGTAGCCAAGACGAGCACAAAGCATTTCAACTGTGAATAACTCATAGTGCTCGCACTCGCCCTGCTCCAACGCAGCAGCCGCGTGCTCTTCCCCCAAACAAACAAAGCAGTAAGTGTGTGTATCCATTTCTGCATAGTCAAGTCAAGTCACCTTTATTTATATAAAGGTTTTTTACAATGCCAACTGTTTCAAAGCAGCTTCACAGTGGTAACAGGAAAATAATGCAACAGAATTTGATTCGACTGTACAGCCACTCTGGAGAAAACGGTGATGTCATCCAGCTCATTTCAATTATCATATAGTGTCAATGCAGGCAGATCGGTAATATAGTTGAAAATTTAGTGTCCCCAGCTGAGCAAGCCAAAAGCCAAAGGCAACGGTGGCAAGGGACCAAAACTCCTTCAGGGGCCAGAATGGAGAAAAAAAAACCTTGGGAGAAACCAAGCTCAGTCGGGGTGCCAGTTCTCCTCTGGCTGACGGACAAATAGTGTATGATTATGATTCTGGCAACATTACAGATCAGAAGTCATATTAGATTGAAAGATATTCGTAAGATTATTCAAAAGATTGGAGTCGTCACGCCGGAGACGGGTTTAATGAGGATGTCGTGTCGATGCTGCATTTACAGGTCTCTGCAGACATTTCAGGGATGCGTTGGTCATGTCTAGGCGCAGGTCCACCATCTGATCTGGATACGGCCTGGATTTGGCTGACTGCAGTAAACCTCGGGATAAACAGAGAGACTAACATTGGCATAGATGCCATTCTTCTTATGATGTAACGAGTACATCAGGTGTTATGGGAAGTGTTCCCGGTTCCGGCTGACCTAGTTAATGCAGCCTAAAACAATCATTTAACTGATTTGAATAATATAAATTAAAAATGTTTTATGTGTATGCCATAGTAAAGAGATGTGTTTTTAGTCTAGATTTAAACTGACAGAGTGTGTCTGCTTCCCGAACAATGCTAGGAAGACTGTTCCAGAGTTTAGGTGCTAAATAGGAAAAGGATCGACCGCCTACAGATGATTTTGTTATTCTAGGTATTATCAACTGGCAAGAATTTTGAGACCGCAATAGACGTAATGGAGTATAATGCGTTAAGAGATCGCTCAAGTACTGGGGAGCTAAACCATTTAGTGCTTTGTAAGTAATTACCAAGATTTTAAAATTTATACGATGTTTAATAGGGAGCCAATGCAGTGTTGACAGAACCGGGCTAATATGGTCATACTTCCTGGTTCTAGTAAGAACTCGAGCTGCTGCGTTTTGGACCAGCTGCAGTTTATTTATTAAGCATGCAGGGCAACCACCCAGTAGAGCATTACAATAATCTAGCCTTGAGGTCATGAACGCATGAACTAACTGTTCAGCATTTTGCATTGAAAACATGAACCGTAATTTAGATATATTTTTTAAGATGGTAGAATGCAGTTTTACAGATGCAAGAAACGTAGCTTTCAAATGAAAGATTGATATCAAAGAGCACACCCAGGTTCCTAACTGACGATGAGGACTTGACAGAGCAGCCATCAAGTGTTAGACCGTATTCTAGGTTACTACTTCTGGAGTCCAATAATTAAAAATTCTGTTTTTTCTGAATTAAGTTGCAGAAAATTAATAGTCATCCAATTTTTTATATCAGCTATGCATTCCTTTAATCTTGTGAACTGGTAAATTTCGTCAGGGCGTGAAGAAATATAGAGCTGAGTATCGTCAGCATAACAATGAAAATTAACACCATGCTTCCTAATAATATCTCCCAGTGGTAGCATGTACAGGGTGAAAAGCAACGGTCCTAGCACTGAGCCCTGCGGTACTCCATACTGAACTTTTGATCGGTATGACATCTCTTCATTTACTGCTACAAACTGATAACGGTCAGAAAAGTATGATTTAAACCATGCCAATGAAATTCCACTAATGCCAACATAATTTTCGAGTCTATTCAAAAGAATGTTGTGGTCGATAGTATCGAATGCAGCACTAGAATCGAGTAACACTAATAGAGATATACAACCACGGTCGCATGATAAGAGTAAATCATTTGTAACTCTGATGAGAGCAGTCTCAGTACTATGATACGGTCTAAATCCTGACTGGAAATCCTCACAGATACCATTTCTTTCAAAAAAGGAGCATAATTGTGAGGACACTGCCTTTTCTACTATTTTTGACAGAAAGGGTAGATTTGAGATTGGCCTGTAATTGACTAATTCTGTAGGATCAACTTGCGTTTTTAAAAAAAAAAATGGTTTAATAATAGTTAACTTAAAAGTTTTCGGTACATATCCTAATGACAAAGATGAATCAATGATATTAAGATGATGATCTATGACCTCTGAAAGCATCTCTTTTAGTAGTTTAGTCAGTATAGGGTCGAGCATACATGTTGATTTAGATGATTTAACGAGTTTAGCAAATTCTTCTTCTCCTATAGCAGTGAATGAGTGGAATTTTTCCTCAGTGACACTACAATGCACTGTCTGATGTGATATTGTAGTAGATGGTTGCATAGTTATAATTTTCTTTCTTATTATCAATCTTGCACGTAAAGTTGTTCATAAAGTCATTACTGCTGTGCTGTTTGCAAACGTCAGAAGTTGAAGCTTTATTTCTTGTTAATTTAGCCACTGTTTCAAATAAATACCTAGGGTTGTGTCTGTTTTCTTCTAAGAGAGTCGAGAAATAAGCAGATCTAGCAGTTTTTAAGGCCTTTCTATACGCAATCATGCTCTCTTTCTACGAAATCCGAAAAACCTCCAGTTTTGTTTTCTTCCAGCTGCGCTCCATTTTTCTGGCTGCTGTTTTAATGGCGTACCATGGTGTACCATGGCGTTGGACTATTTTCTTTAATCTTCTTTAAGAGCAGAGGAGCAACTGTGTCTAAAGTGCTGGAAAAGAGAGAGTCAATAGTTTCTGTTGCAACATCGAGTTCCTCTAGGCTATCTGGGATGCTGAGGAGATGAAACTGAGGAAGTGAGGAAGTTTATTTACAAAGCAATCTTTAGTGGCAGCAGTGATAGTCCTGCCATATTTGAAGGGAGGGGACGACTTTGCAGCCTGTGCTACATTAAGTATACATGATACTAGATAATGATCTGAGATGTCATCGCTCTGCTGCAGAATTTCAACGGCATCAACATTTATTCCATGTGACAATATTAGGTCTAAAGTATGATTACGGCGATGAGTGGGTCCTGACACGTGTTGCCTAACTCCAATAGAGTTTAGAATGTCTCTAAATGCCAATCCCAATGCGTCTTTTTCAGTGTCTACATGGATATTAAATCACCAACAATTAGGACTTTATCTGCAGCCAGTACTAACTCTGATAGAAAATCAGCAAATTCTCTGGTAAAGTCTGTATGGTGCCCTGGTGGCCTATATACAGTAGCCAACACAAATGTCAAACGGGATTTATCATTTACACTACATAACGTTACGTAAAACACCAAAACTTCAAAGGAATTATATTTGAAACTAGACTTCTGAGTAGTACTGAAGATATTATTATAAATTACAGCAACACCTCCCCCTTTGCCTTTCAGACGCGGCTCGTGTTTATAACAATAATCTTGGGGGATGGACTCATTTAAAGTAATGTAATGTAATCGTCAGGTTTTAGCCAGGTTTCTGTCAAACACAGCACATCTAGGTTATGATCTGTAATCATATCATTAACAATAAGCACTTTTGAGGAAAGGGATCGAATATTCCTCAACCCGAGCTTTATCATTTGATCATCTGTATTATATCTGTTTTTTATTTGTTGAACAATTACATTTTTTCCCTTAAATGGGTTCGAGAGTTTTTTGTATTTACTAATTCTGGGAACAGACACAGTCTCTATGTGATAATATCTAGGTGAGAGAGTCTCTATGTGTTGGGATTTCTGTGACTTCTGTGATGTGAGACAGCTAGCAGGCGGTCGGTTAAGCCAGTCCGTCTGCTTCCTGACCTGGGCCCCAGCTAGTCAAGGTTTAACTCTAAGACTATGTGCCAAATCACTAGAGAGAAGAGCGGCACCATCCCAGGAGGGATGGATACCATCTTTTTTTAACAAGTCAGGTCTGCCCCAAAAGCTTTTGCAATTGTCTATGAACCCTATGTTATTCTGCGGACACTTAGACAGCCAGCCATTGAGTGATGATAGTCTGCTAAGTATCTCATCACTCTGACGAACAGGGAGGGGACCAGAGCAAAAAACTTTAGCTGACATCGTACTTGCGAGTTCACACACCTCTTTAATGTTAATTTTGGTGATCTCCGACTGGCGAAGTCGAACATCATTAGTGCCGACGTGCATAATAATCTTAGAGAATTTACGATTAGCATTAGCCAGCACTTTTAAATTTGCTTTGATGTCAGGCGCTCTGGCTCCCGGTAAACATCTTCTCTGTCAGCCTGACCATCTCCCTGCATTTATCACATATGAAGCCCTCTTTGCCAACAGAGAAGGTAATGCTAATCATGTAACAGGCAGTGCAAGTGACAATAACAGGAGAAGATGACATGGCTTAGCTACCGTGTTTGTTGACTAATCCAACTCACCACAGTTGTTTGATGGACTCGAAAAAGGCGTGCAAGAGAGAAACAGGAGACCCGGATGGCAGGCTAACGAAATGCTAACGCGTTGTTATAGTGATTTGGATTAAAAGCTAGCGATGTCAGAGTTAATGTGATAGGCAGTAGAAGACAATATATGATTTTGACTAAGTTTTATAAAAGGCTGTAAAAGCTCTAGGTCAATTCCATTGACGTGTTTACACACTATATTCACAGCTGGTCACGATAAAGACGTTCCCAATGTGCTAAGCAGCGCAGCATGGGAATCACTCTCCCAGATTCATTAAGACTAGCTATAATAACTTTAATATTAAAACCAAATAAGCCCCCAACTGAATGCTCGTCATACAGACCAATTAGTTTATGGGACGTGATACAAAAATACTTTGCTAGAAAATTATGAAATTATCAATTATCAAGTAATGATGATCAACAAGGCTTTGTACAAAAAAAGACATGGTTGTTATAATATCAGAAGGGTCTTGAATATACTACATAAGAGACTCAATGAAAAAGACACAGTAGATGAAAATTCAACCTTCAAAAAAATTCTACCTTGAAGAGGGAAGAATTCCTGTACTTTTAATATTGTGATTGCATGGCTTGTATGGAATTATACAAGGTGTGTGACTGTCAATGAACTCCAGGAATGTTCATTGAGAACTTTCATCCTGGATTTTTGACTGATCTGAAATCAACATTTTGTATTGGCTGAATTATAAGATCACATTGTTTCAAATGATGTTTTATTTGTTCCAAATGATGAAAATAGTAAAAGAGAACTCTGTTTAGAACAATAATGCATCTTCTTAGAATCATTTAAGTGAAGTGAATTTTATATTTGCTTACATAGTAATATTTTCTTATTGTACATTATGCTCAGTTAGAAGCATGAACTTGAATGTAGTGAGTGTAATGTCTTGCATTGGACATGTAGAGAACACTTTGCCCAACAGGATTCCACATCCTGTGGTCCATTTGTTTGTAAAGTAAAGTATACCTACTTGTATGTCACTAATTCTAAAATGATATTTGCATAGCTATGGCTTATCACTTTTCATCACTCATTAGGAACATTTATGGAGTGTCATTTATGCTTTAACTCATTCCTCAGCAACATTAAAATTAAAAAAAAAATTAATTAATGCTTGACGTCCTTTAACCACAGCAATATTGCTGCTCAACTTAAATAATGCCACAAACTAGGCTTCATAAAAATAATCTGCGAATACACACGCACTGCAAAGACACAATATAATAATTTATTGAATGTGATTGTCATTGGATACGAATTCCATTGAAACGAAGGTAACAAAATAATGTGGGCGTGGTCTGTGCGTCGCGAAATGAAAACACATTAAAACTTCTCATAAACGGCGTCTGAAACATACAGCAGAGCAGCGACAGAGGAAACAACAGAGCCTGATATGATACAAACATTTACCAGTAACATGGAAAGCTTTTTAAATCTGTTCAGTGGAAAAATGGCATGTGACGAATCTGTCGTCGTCTAACATCTGCTGGAAATCCAGGTAAAACTATCTGTGTGTAGGCGCCCGTCCCCACCGGCAACTCAGATAAATTAATAAATAAATAGATTCATTAATATAAATGATAGCGCGATGGTAGGCTATTGTTAAAAAAATAATGTGGCGTGCACCGTCAAATTGCAGCCAGCCTGAATCTGTGCACCCGAAATGTAATCTGTGCGATCTCAAAAAATATTTGGGAGCATTTGTGCGAGTGCAAATAATTGCTGAGGTGCGACCTGTTTTCATTTCTCTACAAACGTTGGTTAGTTACTGCACAGTGTGTGCCCGATGTGAGCTGACCGCTCCACCGTTCTATAAATAACAAATTAAACTTCATCTTTAAGCTCTTAACTTTAAAGCAGAGTTTAGGTTGGTTAATATTAGCTGTCAATCACTCCTTTCACTGCGCTCCGCTGTCACGTGACAGGGAGATAACTAGTGCGCAACATGTAAAGAGCTGAAGAGAGAAAGGAGCAAGTGAAAGAGAATTTTACTTGCCCGACCAGACAGTATCCTGATTAAAACGTCAATAACAAAATAACTAGGGAATCACCAAAACGCGAGAATGATTCTGATTTCATTTCATTTAGTGTAAGTGGCGATTGATGGTGGATAATAATGTACTAGGGCTGCACAATTAATCAAATTTCTAATCGCGATTACGATTACCATTGCCACGATTACAAAAAAAAAAAAATTCTGCGTGCTTAAGAGGTGTGTTTAGAGCATGTTACGTTGTGAGAGGTGAATCACAACTACTTCAGATTACTAACCCAGCACAATAGGAACTACCAGGGATGTAACGTTAAGTGTACGCGGACTGGTCGAACGCACGCGAAACACCAGCACCCGCCATTTTTAAAAAGTCGTGTACACAACCTATATATTAACTACACAAACTAACTCTACAAACATGGAAAACAGTGATAGATGGACCTCTCAAACTTTATGCTAAGGAGAAAATCCAACGCAACTTTGAGGGGAGCAAGCGAAACATGATTATGTATTTCTGCTCAGCTAGTCACATTGGACATCAACCACACGGCAAACGCTAACGTTAATACTTTTCCACATACTGTCTACTTTCTTTGTATAATAGTTCTACCTAATAACATATTAGACAGGACTGTCAGATCGTGAGCTGATGAAGATGGAGAATGTGAACGCTGTGTGCTCAGGCTCTGGCGTTCTGTCCGCCGCGCCGTCAAAATAAAAGTCAAAGCAACAAGGGCGACTTACGTCACTTCAGAGTTCCTACTGTTGGTGCAATTGCAACCAGGAAAATGTTCCTATAGGAACCTTTAGTTCTCTAAGTTCCTAGAACTACCCGGTGCAAAAGCCCCTATTATTGTACAATGCATTGGTTTGGTTTTTAATTAAAAAAAAAAAAAAATGTATAGTTGACATTTGAGGCTTAATGCTGTAGAAAAGCAATAAAAGTTATTTTAGGAAGAGTGTTTTTTAGCTTGTTTTTTTTATTTTACATAAAAATATGACGCAGTTGCTTCAAACAATGGTATAAAGCTATTCAAAACATCATTCAATGTAAATTGTGATAATCGAAATTAATAATCGCAACTACAATTTCACGAGAATAATCGACAATTATGATTTTTGTCATAATCGTGCAGCCCTATAATGTACGTACTATAATGTTACTGTCGGTAAAAAGGTTGAGCTGTTGAGGCTCACGCTCCCTCTCGAGGAGAAATCAAAACAAATCCACGCAGCTCACACACAGATTTAAAATGTGACATTGATTTCATACAACAGTTCAATAAACAGTTAAAATCAAGTCACTTACATTTTAGATGCAATATTGACCGTTTTTGTTTTGTTACAGCAGCGAAAATACAAACCCAATTCCAAAAAAGTTGGGACACTGTACAAATTGTGAATAAAAAAGGAATGCAATAATTTACAAATCTCATAAACTTATATTTTATTCACAATAGAATATAGATAACATATTAAATGTTGAAAGTGAGACATTTTGAAATGTCATGCCAAATATTGGCTCATTTTGGATTTCATGAGAGCTACACATTCCAAAAAAGTTGGGACAGGTAGCAATAAGAGGCCAGAAAAGTTAAATGTACATATAAGGAACAGCTGCAGGACCAATTTGCAACTTATTAGGTCAATTGGCAACATGATTGGGTATAAAAAGAGCCTCTCAGAGTGGCAGTGTTTCTCAGAAGTCAAGATGGGCAGAGGATCACCAATTCCCCCAATGCTGCGGCGAAAAATAGTGAAGCAATATCAGAAAGGAGTTTCTCAGAGAAAAACTGCAAAGAGTTTGAAGTTATCATCATCTGCAGTGCATAATATCATCCAAAGATTCAGAGAATCTGGAACAATCTCTGTGCGTAAGGGTCAAGGCCGGAAAACCATACTGGATGCCCGTGATCTTCGGGCCCTTAGACGGCACTGCATCACATACAGGAATGCTACTGTAATGGAAATCACAACATGGGCTCAGGAATACTTCCAGAAAACATTGTCGGTGAACACAATCCACCGTGCCATTCGCCCTTGCCGGCTAAAACTCTATAGGTCAAAAAAGAAGCCATATCTAAACATGATCCAGAAGCGCAGGCATTTTATTTGGGCCAAGGCTCATTTAAAATGGACTGTGGCAAAGTGAAAAACTGTTCTGTGGTCAGACGAATCAAAATTTGAAGTTCTTTTTGGAAAACTGGGACGCCATGTCATCCGGACTAAAGAGGACAACCCAAGTTATCATCAGCGCTCAGTTCAGAAGCCTGCATCTCTGATGGTATGGGGTTGCATGAGTGCGTGTGGCTTGGGCAGCTTACACATCTGGAAAGGCACCATCAATGCTGAAAGGTATATCCAAGTTCTAGAACAACATATGCTCCCATCCAGACGTCGTCTCTTTCAGGGAAGACCTTGCATTTTCCAACATGACAGTGCCAGACCACATACTGCATCAATTACAACATCATGGCTGCGTAGAAGAAGGATCCGGGTACTGAAATGGCCAGCCTGCAGTCCAGATCTTTCACCCATAGAAAACATTTGGCGCATCATAAAGAGGAAGATGCGACAAAGAAGACCTAAGACAGTTGAGCAACTAGAAGCCTGTATTAGACAAGAATGGGACAACATTCCTATTCCTAAACTTGAGCAACTTGTCTCCTCAGTCCCCAGACATTTGCAGACTGTTATAAAAAGAAGAGGGGATGCCACACAGTGGTAAACATGGCCTTGTCCCAACTTTTTTGAGATGTGTTGATGCCATGAAATTTAAAATCAACTTATTTTTCCCTTAAAATGATACATTTTCTCAGTTTAAATATTTGATACAGTGGGGAGAACAAGTATTTGATACACTGCCGATTTTGCAGGTTTTCCTACTTACAAAGCATGTAGAGGTCTGTAATTTTTATCATAGGTACACTTCAACTGTGAGAGATGGAATCTAAAACAAAAATCCAGAAAATCACACTGTATGATTTTTAAATAATTAATTTGCATTTTATTGCATTACATAAGTATTTGATCACCTACCAACCAGTAAGAATTCCAGCTCTCCAGACATGTTAGTTTTTCTTTAAGAAGCCCTCCTGTTCTCCACTCATTACCTGTATTAACTGCACCTGTTTGAACTCGTTACCTGTATAAAAGACACCTGTCCACACACTCAATCAAACAGACTCCAACCTCTCCACAATGGCCAAGACCAGAGAGCTGTGTAAGGACATCAGGGATAAAATTGTACACCTGCACAAGGCTGGGATGGGCTACAGGACAATAGGCAAGCAGCTTGGTGAGAAGGCAACAACTGTTGGCGCAATTATTAGAAAATGGAAGAAGTTCAAGATGACGGTCAATCTCCCTCGGTCTGGGGCACCATGCAAGATCTCACCTCGTGGGGCATCAATGATCATGAAGAAGGTGAGCGATCAGCCCAGAACTACACGGCAGGACCTGGTCAATGACCTGAAGAGAGCTGGGACTACAGTCTCAAAGAAAACCATTAGTAACACACTACGCTGTCATGGATTAAAATCCTGCAGCACACGCAAGGTCCCCCTGCTCAAGCCACCGCATGTCCAGGCCCGTCTGAAGTTTGCCAATGACCATCTGGATGATCCAGAGGAATGGGAGAAGGTCATGTGGTCTGATGAGACAAAAATAGAGCTTTTTGGTCTAAACTCCACTCGCCGTGTTTGGAGGAAGAAGAAGGTTGAGTACAACCCCAAGAACACCATCCCAACCGTGAAGCATGGAAGTGGAAACATCATTCTTTGGGGATGCTTTTCTGCAAAGGGGACAGGACGACTGCACCGTATTGAGGGGAGGATGGATGGGGCCATGTATCGCGAGATCTTCCCTCAGTAAGAGCATTGAAGATGGGTCGTGGCTGGGTCTTCCAGCATGACAACGACCTGAAACACACAGCCAGGGCAACTAAGAAGTGGCTCCGTAAGAACCATCTCAAGGTCCTGGAGTGGCCTAGCCAGTCTCCAGACCTGAACCCAATAGAAAATCTTTGGAGGGAGCTGAAAGTCCGTATTGCCCAGCGACAGCCCGAAACCTGAAGGATCTGGAGAAAGTCTGTATGGAGGAGTGGGCCAAAATCCCTGCTGCAGTGTGTGCAAACCTGGTCAAGAACTACAGGAAACGTATGATCTCTGTAATTGCAAACAAAGGTTTCTGTACCAAATATTAAGTTCTGCTTTTCTGATGTATCAAATACTTATGTCATGCAATAAAATGCAAAATAATTACTTAAAAATCATACAATGTGATTTTCTGGATTTTTTTTTTAGATTCCGTCACTCACAGTTGAAGAGTACCTATGATAAAAATTACAGACTTCTACATGCTTTGTAAGTGGGCAAACCTGCAAAATCGGCAGTGTATCAAATACTTGTTCTCCCCACTGTATGTCATCTATGTTGTATTCTGAATAAAATATTGAAATTTGAAACTTCCACATCATTGCATTCTATTTTTATTTACAATTTGTACAGTGTCCCAACTTTTTTGGAATTGGGTTTGTAGTTCCAAGATCACAGCAGAATCATAACGCATCTCACACCAACAGTGTGTTACTGAATGAATCAGCCGTTTGAACGAATCGTTTGAACGAATCAACTCAATGACTCGCTTATTAAGACCAAGAGGTCACCTGCTGCCACCTACTGGTGGTTTAGTTTCATGTTTAAAAGTATTCTTTCCAATTTGTATATTCAAAATATATTTAAAACAATCTCATAACATTACACTGAAAAATTACAATTGCATTGAATAAATTATTTAATTTTATTTAACAGCCCTATAGTGTCTTATTATTCTAATTGAATTTATTGATCAAATTTAAGAAATTAAAATGAAAGATGAAGCATACATTTAATAACAGGGTTCTCACACCTTGGTTAACTTTCCAGGTCTAATACCCTCAAATTCAAGGACTTAATGTGGGGACACATTTCAAGTGAGAGCAAGGTTACATTGTGTTTCCTTGTAAGAGACATTGTTCCAGTTTTCATGTGTCAAACACAACTATGCAATTTTTTTGCATTTATTTTTGGCCATATGACACAGATCTGATATTCTATTTGTCATATTTCTGTTTTGCATAGATCTGAAGAATATTAGGTACATCCTATACTGTATTCTAAAATGATCTGATATTAACTTTTGCATGGATTTCATTAAAAAAAGCTCAGGCTCATGTAACCAGAAGTTTTAAGATATATGAATATGCTTTAAGTTTTTCTTGCCTCATGGGTTTACATTATCTTAACAAGCAAAGCTATTCAACATTACATTAAATAAAATATTGGGCAACAGATTATCACAAATGTTTTATGTTTATTGAACACAATATACAATCATTGAACATATTTGTGTTCGGTTTAAGCACTGAACTCTGATGCCTACTGACCAGTTCAGAAAACGTCTCGGTTATGTATGTAACCCTCTTTCCCTGAAGGAGGGAACGGAGATGTACACTCACCTAAAGGATTATTAGGAACACCTGTTCAATTTCTCATTAATGCAATTATCTAATCAACCAATCACATGGCAGTTGCTTCAATGCATTTAGGGGTGTGGTCCTGGTCAAGACAATCTCCTGAACTCCAAACTGAATGTCAGAATGGGAAAGAAAGGTGATTTAAGCAATTTTGAGCGTGGCATGGTTGTTGGTGCCAGACGGGCCGGTCTGAGTATTTCACAATCTGCTCAGTTACTGGGATTTTCACGCACAACCATTTCTAGAGTTTACAAAGAATGGTGTGAAAAGGGAAAAACATCCAGTATGCGGCAGTCCTGTGGGCGAAAATGCCTTGTTGATGCTAGAGGTCAGAGGAGAATGGGCCGACTGATTCAAGCTGATAGAAGAGCAACTTTGACTGAAATAACCACTCGTTACAACCGAGGTATGCAGCAAAGCATTTGTGAAGCCACAACACACACAACCTTGAGGCGGATAGGCTACAACAGCAGAAGACCCCACCGGGTACCACTCATCTCCACTACAAATAGGAAAAAGAGGCTACAAATTGCACGAGCTCACCAAAATTGGACAGTTGAAGACTGGAAAAATGTTGCCTGGTCTGATGAGTCTTGATTTCTGTTGAGACATTCAGATGGTAGAGTCAGAATTTGGCGTAAACAGAATGAGAACATGGATCCATCATGCCTTGTTACCACTGTGCAGGCTGGTGGTGGTGGTGTAATGGTGTGGAGGATGTTTTCTTGGCACACTTTAGGCCCCTTATTGCCAATTGGGCATCGTTTAAATGCCACAGCCTACCTGAGCATTGTTTCTGACCATGTCCATCCCTTTATGACCACCATGTACCCATGCTCTGATGGCTACTTCCAGCAGGATAATGCACCATGTCACAAAGCTTGAATCATTTCAAATTGGTTTCTTGAACATGACAATGAGTTCACTGTACTAAAATGGCCCCCACAGTCACCAGATCTCAACCCAATAGAGCATCTTTGGGATGTGGTGGAACGGGAGCTTCGTGCCCTGGATGTGCATCCCACAAATCTCCATCAACTGCAAGATGCTATCCTATCAATATGGGCCAACATTTCTAAAGAATGCTTTCAGCACCTTGTTGAATCAATGCCACGTAGAATTAAGGCAGTTCTGAAGGCGAAAGGGGGTCAAACACAGTATTAGTATGGTGTTCCTAATAATCCTTTAGGTGAGTGTACATCGGACATCACCGACGAATTGGGATCACTTCTGGGAGCCCCTATCAGCTTCGAGTGTATAGAGAACTGGACAATGGCCGTTGGCGTGCGAGATTTGCATTTCACGTTCCGCCCCACAGCACGAATATAATTAAGGATGCGGATGCAGTGCACATTTGTTTTTCACTGAGGAGCCGAACTAGTGACTCGGCCATGCAATGATGGTACAGCAACCGTGGCGACGGGACATACGTCTCCGTTCCCTCCTTCAGGGAACAAGGGTTACATATGTAACTGAGACGTTCCCTTTCATTCGGTCACGTTCGACGTACGTCAGACGTCAACGACGAATTGGGATCCCTATGGAAAACGCCACGACTGTTGCCACTTCCAGAGCCCCGCGTAAGTTCCTCAGACCCCCGTCTGTTCAGGGCGGGAACTCACGCAGGGAGAGTCACTGCTGTTGTTGCGCAAGACCCACTCAGCAGACTATTGGATAACGCTGGGAAAGCGTGCCCCGAGGAGACGCTGCGGAGACCACATCCTACCCGTAGGGAGGTATCATGTGGAAAATACACATAAGGACTGGCCATCCGGGCAGTACAACATACAAAAGTCCCATGGGTGGCCCCGGCCGACCTACACCGAGATGGCAGAGCGGGCTTTGCTAAGGGAAAGACACGGGCTCACCGTAGGGAGCCGTACCGTGGAAGAATACACATATGGGCGTAAGGGTACCGCCGTAAGGGTCACAACATATGGATACCCAGCCTAAGACAGGTTCCACCAATGCATACGAGTGTTAGGCCTGGCGTCGGACGCTCCGCCACGTCAGACTGCCGCGGGTTGCGGAGGAGCTCGACAGGGTTCGCCAATCAGGGGAACTCACTGGAGAATATAAGTGCACGTATAAGGTCCATGAGGAGGGGAATGGCGCAGCAAGCCGACACTAGAACATGTTAGGTTTCGTCCAGCCCACAGCTCTACATATATCTGTCAGCGAGGCGCCATGCGCCAACGCCCAGGAAGAGGCAACACTCCTAGTGTAGGCACGATTCGTCGATCGAAAATGTCTGCAGGTCCCCTACCCTCTTAACAGAAGCCAATGCAGTCTGGAGCACTGTCTTCCAAGACAAGATTTTTAACTCTGCTGACTGCAATGGTTCAAAGGGTGCTCTCTGCAGTGCGGTCAGCACCAGAGACAAGTCCCAAAAGGGTATAGAGTGAGAGCGAGGCGGATTTAGTCTCCTCGCTCCCCTCAGGAACCTGACGATCAGATCGTGCTTCCCCAAAGACTTACCATCAACTACATCATGATGTGCGGCGATAGCGGCAACATACACTTTGAGGGTGGAGGAAGACAGCCTTCGCTCCAACCCATCTTGCAGGAAGGAAAGCACAGAACTGATCGAACATCTTCGGGGGTCTTCTCGTCGAGAAGAGCACCACTCGACGAACAGGTTCCACTTGAAAGCATAGAGGAGCCTCGTAGAGGGGGCTCTAGCTGCAGTGATGGTGTCTACCACAGTTTGTGGTAGATTACCTAGAACCTCCGTGTTCCGTCCAGGGACCAGACATGGAGTTTCCAGAGGTCTGGACACGGGTGCCATAGGGTGCCCCGTCTCTGGGTCAGAAGGTCCTTCCTCAGAGGAATGGGCCAAGGAGGTGCTGTCGCGAGGAGCACTAGTTCCGGGAACCAGGTTCGGTTGGGCCAGTACGGCGCAACTAACAAGACCTGCTCCTCGTCCTCCCTGACTTTGCACAGTGTCTGTGCTAGAAGGCTCACTGGGGAAAACGCATACTTGCGTAGGCACTGGGGAAAACGCATACTTGCGTAGACCCCGGGGCCAGCTGTCTGCTAACACCTCTAACGGCAAACAGATCTACCTGTGCGGTTCCGAAGCGTCTCCAGATCAGCTGGACCACCTGGGGATGGAGTCTCCACTCTCCCAGGAGCACTGGCTGTCGTGAGAGCTCGTCGGCTGCATGATTGAGCAGGCCTGGAATGTGAGTGGCGCGAAGCGACCTCAGATGCTTCTGACTCCAGAGGAGGAGATGGTGGGCGAGTTGTGACATGCGACGGGAGCGTAGACCACCCTGTTTATTCATGTACGCAGGCGCAGTGCTGTCCGTACGGACCAGAACGTGCTTGCCTCTTAGCGGGCCCCTTGAGGCGGCCCAGCGCAAGACGTACTGCTAACAACTCGAGGCAGTTGATGTGCCATTGCAATTGAGGCCCCGTCCACAGACCCGAAACTGCAAGCCCGTTGTACGTGGCCCCCCAGCCGGTGGTAGAGGCATCCGTGGAGACCACAGCATGCCTGGACACTTGTTCTAAGGGAACACCTGCCCGTAGAAACGAAGGGTCCGCCTACAGGCTGAAAGTTTGGCGGCAATTCTGTGTTATTGTTACATGGAATGAACCGCTCTGCCACGCCCATCTCGGGACTCGGTCGTGTAGCCAGAGTTGGAGTGGTCTCATATGAAGCAATCCGAGTGGCGTTACTGCGGCTGCGGATGCAATATGCCCTAGGAGCCTCTGAAAATGTTTCAGTGGGACCGCTGTTCTGCGTTTGAACGAATTCAAGCAGTTCAACACCGACTGAATGCACTCCTCTGTGAGGCACGCTGTCAGATTGACCAAGTCCAGCTCCATACCAAGAAAAGAGATCCTCTGCACAGGGGGGAGTTTGCTCTTTTCCCAGTTGACCTGAAGTACCAACTGGCTGAGGTGACTGAGTACCATGTCCCTGTGTTCACACAACTGCTCTCTGGACTGGGCCAGAATCAGCCAGTCGTCGAGATAGTTGCGAACACCCCGAACACCCCGAAGGCCAGTGGCGGAACACAAATTGAACTCAAACAAAAGATTCTCTCCCGGCCCTCCTCCGGGAGAGGGAGCGGTGCGGACACCACCTCCTGAAGAGCTGTCCCCTTCATCTCTGGGTGGCCCGTCTCAGGGTCGTTTGTTCTTCTGCTTGCCACCTGGCTTGGCAGCGGCCTGAGCGGGCTGGGCGGCCTTCCTGCTGCTGGGCTTTAGCGGGAGTGGGGGTGGTGGCAGGTGGACGCCCTCGGCGACGAGCAGGCGGAGGAACTGCAGTCGGCGGGTGGGTGGAGGCAGCAGCAGCCCACCGGGGCAGGATGTGTTTGATGGCCTTTTGTCGCCCAGAGAGCGAGAGGAGCTCTGGGTCAGGTCTACCCTCGTGCATGTCCATGAGTGCCTGGGCCTGGTGCACCTGGAGCAACTCCATGGCATGCAGGGCGGACGCGGCCTGTCCACAAGCTCTGTAAGCCTTGTCCGTTAGACTGGACGTGAACTTACAGGCCTTGGATGTGTGACATGGATTACCACGCCAGGAGGAAGTGGATGCCGGACACAGTTGCATCGTGATGCCCGTTCCACCGGTGGGACCGCCACGTACTCCTTGGCTGGCCCGCTATCGAGGGTAGTGAGGAGTGAAGAGCCACTCGGCCGGTTTCTGGCAGAAAAAGGTGCCGTCCACGACCTCGTGAGCTCTTCATGCACTTCCGGGAAGAAGGGCACTGGGGCGGGGCGGGGCGCTGAGAACCCGGGCAAGCATAGCTGTCAACTCTGGGTCCGTCTCAGGCAACGCTACTCTCCCAGAGGGAGGCAACGCAGCCGAGTCTTCATCCCCAGAAGACTGAAGCTCCCCCTCTGATGCAGTGATCGACATGCTGTCATCTGCTGGAGCCTCGAGAGTCACCACTGGACGCCCATGGGTGGGGCCAGCGCGCTCTTTCGGTAACTCAACCGGCTGCAGCGCTATAGAGGGATTAGGGGCCAATGGAGTTTGTCTCTGCAAGGTAGCCCTAATCGTGATCCTCAGGTCACCCTGGCTATTCGCTGAAGTAGGTCTATTCTGCTGTCCAGCAGGAATAGCACTAGATCAGGGCATAGGTAAGGGGACTCCGCCTTCCCGAAGGTAGGTGAGTCTCGACCATAATGCCGCAATAGTCATGTTCCCGCAGTGGGAACATGAACTATCCACAAACGCTACCTCAGCGTGCTGAATGCCCAGACACGTAAGACAACAATTGTGGCCGTCAGCTGGGCATATGCACGGGTGGAATGACATCTTGAAAAAGACGCAGTGTCACACCCGTGTACTCTTTTAGGGGAAAAAAGCTCTTTTAAATGTGCTGAAGCACACAGGAAGACAACCGAGGCAAAACACAGGGAGATAGTGCAGCCCTGTGTATGCACTCACTGTACTGGAACGCCCTCACTGAACCAACAGAGACACTCTTTTGCTGTTAAAACAACACTTGTTTCTCTTAAGTGAGATCGTAGTCCTCGCTGTATGTGCCTTCTCTCCCAGCACTCGAGCTCCTTGTCTCGTTTCTCTCTCTCTCTTAGAACACTCTTCAGCAGCGTGAACATTCGGCTCCGAAGTGAATGACAAATGCGCGCTGCATCCGCTTCCTTATTTATACCCGCGCTGCGGGGCGGAGCGCGAGATGCAAATCTCGCAGGCCAACGGACATTGGCCCGTTCTCTATACACTCGAAGCTGATAGGGGCCCCCAGAAGTGATCCCAATTTGCCGGTGACGTCCGACGTACGTCGAACGTGACCGACTGAAAGGGAACAGAGATGAAACATGATTCAACAGTTTGAGATCATTAAAATCAACAAAACTGTCAAAGCTAAGAAGGTTATGCTTTTTTAAAACATTACAGTGGGCCAAGTACACAGCCTTGCAGTACTCCCATGCTGTTGGCATGCAGCTGTTGCTGTCTCCCGCCCAAGTAAGACCTAAACCACTGCAAAGCTTCTGATGAGATTTTAAATTGATTTAATTTATTTAGTAAAATACTGTGATTAACAGTGTCAAAGGCCTTTTTTAGGTCCAGGAACACTGCCCGACAACATTTCCTTTATCCAATGAGGTTTTTATTTTTTCGAGCAAATAACAGTTAGCTGTTTCTGTGGAATATTTGTCTCTAACTCCAAACTGCTGTGGATAAAGCAACTGGTTTGACTCTAAATGTGCCTGTAATTGCTCAGCGACAATCTTCTCCAGAACCTTTGAGACTACAGCAAGAATAGCAATAGGCCTATAGTTACTTGCTATATCCGTCACTGATTCTTGAGATAAGGGACAAAACATGTCCCAAACACAAAAGCCCTATTTATGTTAAAAAGTAAGAATATCAACACAATAAAAATACTTAAAAAGTTACATCTAAGGGAAATCTGTATACTCAGGACATTCATTGCTTATTCTTTTAAATAATTTCTTTAGTATTATTTTAACACTCTCTATACTTGGAAACACATGTAATTTAACCTGTTCTCAGCTCGAGGTCACAATGTAAAACTGCCAAACAAAGTGTTTAAAAATGCAACAAATTAAACCATACACAGTTAAAAGGTGGAGATCTTTAAGATATCAAACAATACAAAAATTAAATATTGAATTATATTTTCCATTAAAAATAGCTATAAAATTAGTGTCCTCAACTTTGCAGGATTTTTTATAATTCAGAATAAATCAGACTGTCATGGGCAGCTTTAACTCTGAGGACCCTTTTCTATTTCCTGCTCATTGGGGATCTCACAATAGGACACAAAGTCCTGGAAGCTATAGATTTTTTAATATTTTAAACAAACAATATTGAAGTCTCTACGGTCACAGCCTTAACATGTCAATTCCGTTTTTGCATATGGGGAATTCTTCTAATGCTGTTTCATGATTCTATTTACATATACTGTATATTTGGCCTCAGCTCGACCTTTGTCAACTCCATCAGTATTTTACACTGTCAGGTGAAGGTTTTTGTTAATTTTGAAGGAAATGTCTTATTCTTTTTTCAATTTATTGTGTAAAAATGTTAAAACATCAATGGAACTACATGATATTGTGTATTAATTACCTAAGAACATTGGTGATATATGTTTAATATTAAAAGGAGGGAGGAGAATTAAGAAATTTAGAAACTGTGTTGTTCATAAAAGTGTATTTTATGACTTAGCTCCTTTACTGAACACCAATATTACATAACTGAAGACTTTACATTGTTTTTGGATAGTTTAAATTAAATTAGCATGTTTTTTAGTGTGTCTGACAGACAAATTAAGTTATAGAGTGAATAAATATAATTTTTTAGAAAAAATATTTAGAAATAAGCCTGTTCCCTTACATGGTTCATTATCTGAAACCTTTGTCTACAAAAATACCAATTCTTAATAATGTAGTGTTAGTTTAGTTTTCTAAAACTGGAGGTTACCTAGGTAACCATGGTTCCCTTTCAGTCAGTACACTACAAGTTACGTCAGTTACTGACAGAATGGGGGTTTCGCTTAGAAGCCAATCAAGCCTTCGAGATCTACAAAACGAGCCAATGGCATGAGAATGCCATGGGTCTGCGGAATTTGTATAGCGCAACTCCGCCCCCACCTTATGGGTATATAAGGAGCTGCGCGGCAATCTCGCATTATGTTTCTGCTTCGGAGCAGAGTGTTCACTTGCCTTCCTGAGCTTTTCTACTCTTCAAGACGAGCGTCTCTCCAGAGTGTCTGTGTTACAGCGCGTTCCAGCGAGTTCCGCATTCCTGTCTGATCTGTGCAGTGATCTAGCACAGTGTGTGTGTTCTCCCTGGGCGCTTCGGCATTTCTGCAGAGCAAACTCCTCTCTAAAAGAGCTACACGTGGAACGTCTTTTTCAAGATGTCTCGCCTGTGTGTTTCTGGGTGCGGTCGGCTGGTTAGTCCATCTGACGGGCAAGATCGCTGTTTGGCGTGCTTGGGCCTCGTGCACGCCAAGCATGCGTTCATGGATGAGTCATGTTCTCACTGCGGGAACATGACCATCGCAGTGTTGCGATTGAGGCTCCATGATCTCCGTCTAGGAGGGAGGGTCCCCTCTACCACACCCCAGTCTACCTCCTCCACGAGAGGCGGTACTTTGACTGGTGGTCAGGGTGATCTGAGAGTGACGGTGTGGGCCAACCCGACGAACATTCCTCGGGCCATTCTTCTCGGAAGTGCATGAGGTGGTGTCAAAATCGTGGAAGTCTCCCTTGACTTTTCGCGATCGTTCGGCAGCCTCCTCCGCCTTTACTGCTCTCGACGGTGGCGCGGTGAAAGGGTACACTGGGGTTCCCCCTGTTGAGCATTCTGTTGCGATGCAAATGTGTCCGTAGAGCTCTTTGACATGGCGTGGTGACCCAAAGCACCCGTCCAAAGCCTGTAGGTTTACGTCTACTTTGGTGGCGAAGACCTATAGAGCTGCGGGCCAGGCCTCGTCCGCCTTGCATGCTATGGCCATCCTTCAAGTCCATCAGGCGAAGGTGCTCAGAGACATGCATGAGGGCAGTGCTGACCCTGCACTTATGCAAGAGCTGCGTGCGGCAACCAACCTCACCCTACAGGCGATGAAGGTTACCGCACGCTCTCTCGGTCAGGTGATGTCCACTGCCGTGGTCCAGGAACGACATCTATGGCTCAACCTGGCTGATATGCGGGAGTCTGAGCAAACACGTTTCCTCAACTCCCCTATCTCCCAGGCTGGGCTATTCGGCGGGGCGGTCGAGGACTTTGCACAACAGTTCTCGGCCGCACAGAAGCAGACTGAGGCAATAAAACATATTCTGCCCCGGCGGCCCGCTGCTGCCTCCACCCAGCCGCCAGCACAGACGCCTCAGCCTGCTCCCAGTCGAGGCCGCCCTCCTGCGGCTCCCGCCCCTCCCACCCGGCCCCAGCAGCAGCCTCCACCTGAGCCAGGGCGCGGAGGTGGTCGCAGGAAGGCCGCAGGAACAGCAGTCCAAGCGGCGCTCCTGAGACGGGCTGCTTCTACAGCCCCTACTTCATTGTACCCAAGAAGAGCGGTGGGTTACGACCAATCCTGGACCTGCGTGTCTTGAACCTAACCCTTCACAGGCTTCCATTCAAGATGTTGACAGCCAAACGCATTTTCGAGTGCGTCCGTCTGTCGGATTGGTTTGCAGCGATCGACCTGAAGGACGCGTACTTTCATGTCTCCATTCTTCCTCGACACAGACCGTTTCTACGGTTTGCCTTTGAGGGGCAGGCATACCAGTACACGGTACTCCCATTCGGGTTAGCCCTGTTTCCTCGCGTCTTCACGAAGTCGTCGAGGCAGCCCTTGTGCTACTCAGGCAACACGGGGTTCGCATCCTGATCTCGACGACTGGCTGATACTAGCTCACTCTCAAGACCAGGTTTGCGAACACAGGGACCTCGCCCGTCTGGGCCTTCGGGTCAACTGGGAAAAGAGCATGTAACGGCTACAGATGTTATTAAATTAAAATTAGCTCAATAGGGAATTATGGGTATTAATATTTGATTATTTATAATAAATCGTAACGGGTTATGATTAAATTATAAATCTCCAAATCACCCAAAAGGGAAATACCTAACCTAGGTATTTATGCAATATATATATGGGTGTTTCTGCAACTACGAATATATATATTAAATCATTAAAATCATTACATTTAAAGGAATAACCTTTAAAGAATTCATTCAAAATTCATCCGTTCGTTTAACGAACGAACAGTACAATCTTTTATCAACTCTCATGAAGTTTTATTCTTTATCAAATCTTCGGGAAGGTTATCCTTCTGGCCATGAAGAATAAAACTTTCCGAACTATTAGGATATTAATTAAAGTATTCAAAAATACTTATGAGAGCTCGTAGCTAGATCTGAACATTAAAGTGACTATGTTCTGTGAGCGGCAACAATGACAATCAAACGTGGATACAATGGTTTTAATAATTGATACTACGAATACATACGACTAAATAAAGAATACATGTATATACAGAATAACGAAAAGTAATGAAAGAGAATGAAAAGAAGAGAAAGAAAGAAAGGAAAGGTTCAGGAATGGCAATTTCACAAACATAACCCAACAGAGAGCCAGCAAAGAATAATTTCGCCTTAACAGGGGTACAAATCTTAAACGCATCTAAATTCCTATGGAATTCGCGTGTTGCCTGTCCGCCTGGCCGCCTGTGGCCAGGGACTGAGTCGCGGAGTGCGCCGACTTCAAAGGAACCAACCCACGTGACATGTGTTGATAAGGGGGAGGAGAGATTGTGTCCCCCCCAGTGGTGATCTGCTTTGTCTCGGCCAAGCCATAGAAGTGACAAGGGAGCAATTTAGTTCAGACTTCTCGGTGTAATTTATATGCAAACGTCTAAAGCTAAAAGCTTTCTGACACTTAGAGCAGAACCGACTCATCTTGATCCAAAACAGACTCCAGACGCTACAGTCCCCCTTTTCATCTGACGAAGTTTGTATGACATTGTCGGACGACAGTCATCTATGATGGTCGGATGGCAGGTGGATCATGATGGTTGGGTGGCAGGTGGTTTCTAATTGTTCTCAGCCTTTGGTTCCTCAGGCTGAGAGTCCATCTCGATGAGGTTGGGCATTGTCTCTGTCTTGGTGCCTCTTTTCCGTGGGTTTCGTTTGAAACCTAGGGGGAGAGCGACCGTGTTCTTGGTCATGGACTCTCGCATCTCGTGGGCCCTTTTGAACAGGATGAAGGCCAGGCCCAGTGTCAGGGTGTAGCTTATTGCCGTAGAGAGGCAAAGTGCTGTGTCGGCGGTGGTCCAAGCTTGGACAACAGGGGAGTTGGTCAGGATGGGCAGCCGGGACAGTGTTTGGAGGGCCGTGTTGATGGGAGTAATGTCAAGTAGCTGGGACCCCCTTTCCTCAATCTTCAGTTCCAGTTCTGGATCTAGAGTGAAGTTGTGATTCTTGAAGAAGGATGGGATTTCCAGCTCCGACCAGTACTCTTCACTTGGGAGGTGGTACAATGCCAGATCATCGAGGTGGAGGATGGCACCTTTTGGTACTTGAATCCACATACTCTGGTTGGGCAGGCTGATGCGGGTGGCAGTGTCATGCTGATCGTAAGTCAGGGTGGCCGTACGAGTGGGAGTGTTGACGAGCCACCGGTCACCCACGATCTCAGCTCGAGTTTCGATGACTTGGGTGCGAGACGTGGCCTCAGCAGGGCCACGGGTGTCGCTTCTCATGGGCTGCAACCCGCAGATTCCTTCAGAGTTGTCTCTGAGGAATGGCTTGCTAGGGCAGAGGTAGTGAATGTCCTTTGCCAAAGTACGCCTACGCAGGTTTGGGGCCAGGTACAGCTGTAATACCGGACCCTGTCGCCTACATCCAGTTGCAATCCATTGCTTGTATGGCAGTGTCAGAGGCTTGCATATCAGCTATGTCGTTGTTGGAAAAAAGCGTAAGCGGCTGTGATGTTGGAATCGTCGCAGGAATAGTTCACTTGCTGCGGGTTATCACTGCAACGTTAAGGGTGGGTAGGTGGGCTGGAGATGACCATAGATTGCCGTGAAGTGTGCCAGTCTTAGCTAGGGCATCAGTTTGGTCATTCAAGTCTTTGTCAAGGCCTGGTTGCCTTGAATGTCCTTTCACCTTTTTCCAGTAGACGATCAAGTCGTGTACTCTTGTGATGTCATTACATGCTTGGAACAGGTGTTGGTGTTTGACTGACTTGTTGTTTGCTGTTTTGAAGCCATTTTGTTTCCAACCTGGAAGGTAGCATGTGAAACTGAGTCTGGCATAGTTGGAGTCTGTGCAAATAAGGAGTTCTCTGATGTTATGGGTCAATGCAATTTGGAGGGTTATTAGAATCAAATCAAATCAAATCACCTTTATTTATATAGCGCTTTTTACAATGGCAATTGTTTCAAAGCAGCTTCACAGTGGTAACAGGAAAATAATGCAACGGAATTTGATTCGGCTGTACAGCCGCTCTGAAGAAAACGGTGATGTCATCCAGCTCATTTCAATTATCATATAGTGTCAATGCGGGCGGATCAGTAATATAGTTGAAATTTACGTGTCCCCAACTGAGCAAGCCAAAAGCCAAAGGCGACAGTGGCAAGGAACCAAAACTCCTTCAGGGCCAGAATGGAGAAAAAAACCTTGGGAGAAACCAGGCTCAGTCGGGGTGCCAGTTCTCCTCTGGCCGACGAACAAATAGTGTACGATTATGATTCTGGCAACATTACAGGTCAGAAGTCATATTAGATAAATAGATATTCGTAGGATTATTCGAAAGATTGGAGTTGTCACACCGGGGACGGGTTTAATTAGGATGTCGTGTCGATGCGGCATTTACAGGGGGGAGTTTAATTGACACTATTGTCTCTACAGACACTTCAGGGATATGGTCGTCATGTCCAGGCTAAGGTCCACCATCTGGTCTGGATACGGCCCGGATCCGGCCGACTGCAGTAAACCTCGGGATAAACAGAGAGACTAACATTAGCGTAGATGCCATTCTTCTTATGATGTAACGAGTACATCAGGTGTTATTGGAAGTGTTCCCGGTTCCGGCTGACCTAGTTAATGCAGCCTAAAACAATCATTTAACTGATTTGAATAATAGAAATTAAAAATGTTTTATGTGTATGCCATAGTAAAGAGATGTGTTTTTAGTCTAGATTTAAACTGACAGAGTGTGTCTGCTTCCCGAACAATGCTAGGAAGACTGTTCCAGAGTTTAGGTGCTAAATAGGAAAAGGACCGACCGCCTGCAGTTGATTTTGATATTCTAGGTATTATCAACTGGCCAGAATTTTGAGACCGCAATAAACGTGATGGAGTATAATGCGTTAAGAGCTCGCTCAAGTACTGGGGCGCTAAACCATTTAGTGCTTTGTAAGTAATCAGCAAGATTTTAAAATGTATACGATGTTTAATAGGGAGCCAATGCAGTGTTGCCAGAACCGGGCTAATATGGTCATACTTCCTGGTTCTAGTAAGAACTCTAGCTGCTGCGTTTTGGACCAGCTGCAGTTTATTTATTAAGCGAGCAGGGCAACCACCCAGTAGAGCATTACAATAATCTAGCCTTGAGGTCATGAACGCATGAACTAACTGTTCAGCATTTTGCATTGAAAGCATGTGCCGTAATTTAGATATATTTTTAAGATGGTAGAATGCAGTTTTACAGATGCTAGAAACGTGGCTTTCAAATGAGAGATTGGTATCAAAGAGCACACCCAGGTTCCTAACTGACGACGAGGACTTGACAGAGCAGCCATCGAGTGTTAGACAGTATTCTAGGTTACTACTTGTGGAGTTTTTTTGTCCAATGATTAAAAATTCAGTTTTTTCTGAATTAAGTTGCAGGAAATTACTAGTCATCCAATTTTTTATATCAGCTATGCATTCTGTTAATCTTGTGAATTGGTAAGTTTCGTCAGGGCGTGAAGAAATATAGAGCTGAGTATTGTCAGCATAACAATGAAAATTAACGCCATGCTTCCTAATAATATCTCCCAGTGGTAGCATGTACAGGGTGAAAAGCAACGGTCCTAGCACTGAGCCCTGCGGTACTCCATACTGAACTTGTGTTCAGTGTGACATCTCTTCATTTACTGCTACAAACTGATAACGGTCAGATAAGTATGATTTAAACCATGCCAATGAAGTTCCACTAATGCCAACATAATTTTCGAGTCTATTCAAAAGAATATTGTGGTCGATAGTATCGAATGCAGCGCTAAGATTGAGTAACACTAATAGAGATATACAACCACGATCGGATGATAAGAGTAAATCATTTGTTACTCTGATGAGAGCAGTCTCAGTACTATGATACGGTCTAAATCCTGACTGGAAATCCTCACAGATACCATTTCTTTCTAAAAAGGAGCATAATTGTGAGGACACTGCCTTTTCTAGTATTTTTGACAGAAAGGGTAGATTTGAGATTGGCCTGTAATTGACTAATTTTGTAGGATCAAGTTGCGGTTTTTTAATAAGTGGTTTAATAATAGCCAACTTAAAAGTTTTCGGTACATATCCTAATGTCAAGGATGAATTAATGATATTAAGGAGAGGATCTATGACCTCTGGAAGCATCTCTTTTAGTAGTTTAGTTGGTATGGGGTCGAGCATACATGTTGTTGATTTTGATGATTTAACGAGTTTAGCCAATTCTTCTTCTCCTATAGCAGTGAATGAATGTAATTTTTCCTCAGTGGCACTACAATGCACTGTCTGATGTGATACTGTAGTAGACGGCTGCATGGTTATAATTTTTTTCCTAATATTATCAATCTTACAGGTAAAGAAGTTCATAAAGTCATTACTGCTGTGCTGTTTACAAACATCAGAAGGTGAAGCTTTATCTTTGGTTAATTTAGCCAGTGTATCGAATAAATACCTAGGGTTGTGTTTGTTTTCTTCTAAGAGAGTCGAGAAATAAGCAGATCTAGCAGTTTTTAGGGCCTTTCTGTATGCAATCATGCTCTCTTTCCACGAAATGCGAAAAACTTCTAGTTTTGTTTTCTTCCAGCTGCGCTCCATTTTTCTGGCTGCTGTTTTAAGGGCCCGGGTGTGCTCGTTGTACCACGGCGTTGGACTATTTTCTTTAATCTTCTTTAAGCGCCGGGGAGCAACTGTGTCTAAAGTGCTGGAAAAGAGAGAGTCAATAGTTTCTGTTGCAACATCGAGTTCCTCTAGGCTATCTGGGATGCTGAGGAGATGAAACTGATGAGGAAGATTATTTACAAAGCAATCTTTAGTCGCAGCAGTGATAGTCCTGCCATATTTAAAGCGAGGGGACGGCTTTGCAGCCTTTACTAAATTAAGTGTACATGATACTAGGTAATGATCTGAGATGTCATCGCTCTGCTGCAGAATTTCAATGGTATCAACATTTATTCCATGTGACAGTATTAGGTCTAACGTATGATTACGGCGATGAGTGGGTCCTGACACGTGTTGCCTTACTCCAATAGAGTTTAGAATGTCTCTAAATGCCAATCCCAGTGCGTCTTTTTCATTGTCTACATGGATATTAAAATCATTAACAATTAGGACTTTATCTGCAGACAGTACTAACTCTGATAGAAAATCAGCAAATTCTCTGGTAAAGTCTGTATGGTGCCCTGGTGGCCTATATACAGTACCCAGCACAAATGTCAAACGGGATTTATCGATTTCACTACATAACATTACATAAAGCACCAAAACTTCAAAGGAATTATATTTGAAACTAGACTTGTGAGTAATACCGAAGATATTATTATAAATTACAGCAACACCTCCCCCTTTACCTTTCAGACGCGGCTCGTGTTTATAACAATAATCTTGGGGGGTGGACTCATTTAAAGTAATGTAATCGTCAGGTTTTAGCCAGGTTTCTGTCAAACACAGCACATCTAGGTTATGATCTGTAATTATATCATTAACAATAAGCGCTTTTGAGGAAAGGGATCGAATATTCAGCAACCCAAGCTTTATCATTTGATCATCTGTATTATATCTGTTGTTTATTTGTTGGACATCAATTAAATTTTTACCATTGAATGGTTTTGATGGTTTTTTGTATTTACTAATTCGTGGAACAGACACAGTCTCTATGTGATAATATCTAGGTGAAAGAGTCTCTATGTGCTGGGATTTATCTGACTTCTGTGACGTGAGACAGCTAGCAGGCGGTCGGGTAAGCCAGTCCGTCTGCTTCCTGACCTGGGCCCCAGTTAGTCAAGGTTTAGCTCTAAGACTATGTGCCAAATTACTAGAGAGAAGAGCGGCACCATCCCAGGAAGGATGAATACCATCTTTTTTCAACAGTTCAGGTCTGCCCCAAAAGCTTTTCCAATTGTCTATGAACCCTATGTTATTTTGCGGACACCACTTAGACAACCAGCCATTGAGTGATGATAGTCTGCTAAGTATCTCATCACTCCTTTTAACGGGGAGGGGACCAGAGCAAAAAACGTCATCTGCCATCGTACTTGCGAGTTTACACACCTCTTTAATGCTAATTTTGGTGATCTTCGACTGGCGAAGTCGAACATCGTTTGTGCCGACGTGAATAATAATCTTAGAGAATTTACGATTAGCATTAGCCAGCACTTTTAAATTTGCTTTGATGTCAGGCGCTCTGGCTCCCGGTAAACATGTGACTATGGCGGCTGGTGTCTCTATTTTCACGTTCCGTGTAATAGAATCGCCAATAACTAGGGCACTTTCAACAGGATTCTCAGTGGGTGCATCACTGAGTGGGGAGAACCTGTTTGATGTTCTAATCGGAACGGAAGAGTGGTTTTTTGATCCGCGACTATGCCGTCTCACCGTCACCCAGTTGCCCTGCTGCACGGGCTCTACAGCCGGAACCGAACAATGTACAGAGTTCACTAAGCTATTCGCATCCAAAGCAGTGTCTAAAGCTGTTACATTCTCACTACTCTCAAATAAAGTCTGGATGCGTGTCTCTAATTCTGAAATCTTCTCTGTCAGCCTGACTATCTCCTTACATTTATCACATATGAAGCCCTGTTCGCCAACGGAGAAAGATATACTAAACATGAAACATGCAGTGCAAGTGACAATGACAGGAGAAGAAGACATGGCTTACCGTATTTGTTGATTAATCCAACTTACCACAGTTGTTTGATGGAGTCTATTTACTAATCCACAGTTGTTTAATGAACTCAGAAAACAAGAGACCCGAGTGCAGAGATGGCAAGCTAACAGGCTAGCGAAATGCTAACGCGTGATAGTGATTTAGATTAAAAGCTAGCGGTGTCAGATTTAATATGGTAGGCAATATTAGACAATATATGGTGATGGGTAAATTATATTTAGCAGTTTAAACAACAGGGAATGATATCAAATAAAGATTCAAAAGCAAGCAGAGCACACGCGAGCACAGCAGTCAGAAGGACAAACAGGAGGCAGACAGAAGCAATCGATCAAACAGCCAGGAACACAAACACTAGAACTGTGAACTGTGACTCTGTTCTCCAGAGTTTAGAATGGCTGCTACCTCAGCATATTGCGATGACTGAGGACCCAACTTGAAGTGCTGTGGAGGGCAAGGCTGGTCATTCAGCCATAGTACGCCCGCACCTGCTTTTAGGATGCCCTCTTGGTTGTAAGAGCATCCATCGACGTAGGCGGTGGGCATTCCTTGATACGCATTCTCTTCAAAGTACCTGTGACAGGTCTGTTGTTGTTGTGGTTCCTCTGTGTCCAGCATCGCCGCTGGTGTGTCATCAGAACAGTTTTGGCAGGCAGCCAAGCCGTTCCCAGTGCAGACTTGTGATTCTGAGCATAACGTGCCTCAACATTGCGACCCTGCAGGGCCATCAACCACGTGGCTATGCGTGAATTGGTGACGACGCCATCTTGGATGCGTTGGCTGTTGAGGAACATTACAGGCTGGTGGCATGTCTCTATAATAACCTTTTGTGCTCCGATGTAGTTGGAGAATCGCTGGATGGCCCATACAGTGCAGAATAGAGCCTTTTCACAGTCAGAGTATTTGCTCTCTGGTGGAAGAAGTGTCTTGCTGGCATATGCGACCACTCTTTTGTCTTGGTCATGCCTTTGGTATAGACCAGCACTAAGGCAGTGTTTGGAGAATCCAGCTTCCAAGTGGAACTCCTTTTGTGGGTCAGGGTAAGCAACACATGGAGCTATGCACAGATGTTGTTTCAGTTCATTCATGGCATTTGCTTGAGCTTCTGTCCAGACGAATGGGCAGTCCTTTTTCAGAAGAGCAGTTAGTGGTTGTGCAATGTCTGCGTAGTTCTCAATGAACTGCCAGGAGTAGTTGCACACCTCAAGAAAGCTTCGCAACTCTGAGACATTAGTGGGTGGCTTGATGTTCTGAATGGCTTGGATATGGCTGGATTGCGGTTCAATGCCCCGTGATCCAATGAGTAGGCCCACGTAATTGACCTTGGTTCGACACCACTGTCCCTTGTGGAGGGCAATTTTGGCGCCAGCGGTGGCTAATTGGTTCAGAACATGGTCTATCTCTTTTAAGGTGGTCAGCCACTGTTGTGCTTTTCACGAGAACATCATCTATGTAGATGGTTGCCTCTCATTCTTGCGTCTGGGCATTCTTTGTTCAGGAAGATGTTGAACTCGGCTGGTGAGTTGGCATAGCCGAACGGACACCTTGTGAAGGTATATTGTCAGTTGCCGAAGGTGAAAGCCAGCTTGTGTTGATCTTCTGGATGCACTGGAATGGTCCAGAATCCTGAGGCCACATCAAGCGTAGAGAAGATTGTGGCTCCTTTGATTCTGGGTATTTCCTGCTCCAGCTGGGTCATGGGCCATCGCGACAGTGGCACCTGTTGGTTCAGTTTCCTGTAATCAATGGTGGGTCGCCACTTGCCGTTTGGTTTGAGGACGGCCAGATAGGAGCAGAGTAGGTGCTGTTGCATGGACGGATGACACCTTTCTCGAGCATAGAGTCAACGATCTCCTGCACTGGTTCGTGTGAGGCGATGGGGATCTTGTACTGCTTGACAAAAGTGGGAGGAGCATTAGGGTGCGTTGGGATGCGCACTGTGTGGAGGTTAGTGAGACCACAGTCTAAAGAGTCTTTGGCAAATGACACTTTGTATTTGTAAAGGACTTGTTTGAGTTCTTGACGTTCTGCATCATCCTTTATGGCGACTGCCTTTTTCAGAATTTGCTGGACTTGCGCCTCAAATCCGGGATACGGCTCCTCTGTAGTTGTGTCGTCTGTCGTGTTGGCAGTCAGAGGTGCAGCACTGTCATCAGTCTCGCAGGCAGGCTGGCTAGTGACTGTGTATACTGCAAGATGTTGGTCCTCTGTTAGCTCTGTTCTGCACACTTGATCTTTGGCCATCAGCATGACAGAAGCGATGGAGATGATTTTGAAGGGTGCTGTGAACACTGTGCTGTCTGTGCTCCCTTCTGGGATCATCGAAGATGGGATTGGACCAATGACTGGTAAGGTGAGTTCAACGTCATGGAAGTCATGATTCACTAGCCATCCCAGGCGGTAGGCCTCGGGAATCCTGATGTCCATTGCCGTGCAGTTGTTGAACAGGATGTAGACTACACAGGATGACAGTTCAGTGAGTGGTGTGGCTTCCAGACTGAGTCCAAGTTCCACACATTCAGGTGAAGGTTGGAAGAAGCCCAGCGTGTGGTTTAGTGTTTGGCCACATCGCATGTTGAGCCGAACAGCGAACCCTTTGGTGTAAACTGGTACTGCAGTTTCCTGTTCGTTGATTAAGGTACAGACTTCTGGGATGGTCTGGCCTGACAGGAGGTTTTCAGGGTTGACAGGAACCACAGGGGGCTGTGATGTCAGTGGGGCACACACCACCTCATTGATAAAGTCCACATGAGCCTTGAGGCGAATCAAGATGTCTGCTCCTATGTAGACATTATGCGTCAGGTCTGGAAGGACCAGGAAGTAGTGAGTGAGGCACCGGTCATTCCATTTCAAGTTCAAAGCGTAGATGCCCTTGGCAGTTACCACGGTTGATAGGCAGGAGTCCAAAGGGAAGCGGGTGCGCTTGCTTGCCGACGGAAGGTCTGGTGTGTCTTCCATGCGGGCTTTGAACAGTGCTAGACTGATGGCTGAGTTGTCTGCCCATAGTGCGAGTATGATGTCTGTAGTTGTTACATCATTCAGCTGGAGGTCAGTCATGACCTTGGGGCAGTGAGAGTCAGAGTCTATGGTGAGTTGAAAAGTGCAGAGTAGCGAACTTGAACTTTGTTCTGGTGCTGGGATAGTGTTCTCGTGGCTGGCTGCGAGATTTCTTGTGACCTCTGTGGCCTGACAGTCTGGCTCAGGTGAGCTGGGTGGCTGGAGAGGCAGAGGTTCTCGCACTTGAGCCCAAATTTTCAGCTGTCTGAAGTCCAATAAGGGCTCGAAGCAGTCTAGCAGATCTTTGCTGACGAGAAGGGGGTACGTGTCCATTGGTGAGATGTACACAGGGTGTACTAGACTCATTGGACCAATCGTTAGATGGATGGGAGCTATCTGTTCAAGTTGGATCTCATTTTGGCTGTATGACTGCACGTTTAGCTCACATTTTTGGGATTTCAAAGTTCAATTTTGTCTCTTAGCTTCAATTCGGAGTCTGTCAAAGAGTTGGGATGACATCAAAGTGAGATCAGCTCTGTCGACCAGGGCTTCAAGTCTCACTTCGTTCTCCAATGTGATGGCTAGATAGAGTTTCCGGGCCACTCCCTTTTCGATCAGGTTTCCCAGGAGTCTTGGTTCTGGGGTTTGTGTGGTGATCGATAAGCAGTTAGGGATGGTCTCATATGGCTCGTTAGGGAGGCAGACAACCAAAACAGCACTTTCTGGTACCTTGGGATTTTGGTTGCTGGCGTGATGGCTTGTGTTGGATTGTTCAGGAAGTGCAGCTGTCAGCTGAGGTGATTGGGTGATGCGGTCACTTGGTGATGAAGTGTCTGGTTCTGTGGACTGTGGCTGGGGAGCAGTGCTTTGGGTGCTTGGTTCAGTCGAAGGGCAGTCAGAAAGGATGTTGGGTGCAGGCCTTACACTTAGTCATAAGGAGTCTGGCCTGTCCTTATTGTCTCCCTTGCGAGGTTTCTTCTGAATGAGTTCTTTCAGAATCCTCAGGATCTCTGCTGACTCAGACGAAGCTGCACTGTTTTTCTCTGGTGAGAGGTCAGACTTGGGTTTGCTCGGGGCGTGTCGCGAGTCGTTCCGCTGCTGGCTGCCTGGGCTGGATGCTCTGGCCGATGAAGGTTGTCCATTTCTGGGCCGTCGGCTGGCATCCCACGTGGCTCCACCCTTTGGGTGGTTAGACGGACGTGGCTTGTCCCAGAATCTTTCAGAGTGCCCGGTCTGGTGCTTAGGACGGGCACCATTCCGGTTGTGCTGCTCTCTGCTGGCTTGGAACGGTCTTGACTCTCTGTTAAAAAGTCTGTCACTGTGGTGTTGCTGGGCGCCCTCTAGAGCCAGCTCTGAACGGTGGTCAGAGACAGGGCAAACTGTTGGATTTCTCACAGTCTTTTCAGAAGCAGTCTTTTACTTGGCATAAGCTTTATGGGCTAAGTCCCGTAGCTGTTGGGTGGACATACTACGCGGGCAGGCCAGGACTACTGTGTAACAGTAGGTGATGGCTTACTGTTGGATGCAGATTTCGAAGGAATAGAGTTCTGAAGTTGAAGTCCTCCTCCATCCCTGGCTCGTTCTGTGCTCCAAAGTAGGCTTGTCGGAGTCTGTTGTAGTAGGCCTGTGGGGTTCCCAGTCGGCCTTGTCTCAGGTCCATGGCACTGATGATCCCTTGGTCTGAATCAGGGTCTGAAAACTCTCTAATCAGGGCCTGATGCAGCTGCTGGTAGTCTGATTTGACAGTCTCGGGTTGCCGATCGAGGAAACTCCGCACCTCACGGCTGGACGTACCTCGGAGGAGATAAAGTCTGTCCCATGTGGTCACGTTAGCCACAGTTTGCAGGTGAAAGTCTATGTCCTGCAGGTAGGCATCCACGTCGTGGCCTCCTGCAGGGTTTGGGGTGAATGTTGGGATGTTTCTGTCCAGCTTGTAGAGTTCTTGGGGAGCCATGGCGTGACTAGGGGCACAGATTTTCTGGACGGGCTCCCACCCCTTTGCTGCTGATGGGGGCTCTTGGAAACTGGCTGGTGACATCTTGAGCAGTGGGCTTTCACCCCCCTTTTGAGCTTGGAACTCTTGACGGGAAGGCAAAGGCCCACTTGTCAGGGGAAACTCCGTGGTGTGTGTTTCCCCTTGCTGGTCACTCTGCAGTCTGTATGCGTATTTAAGTTCTCTGTGAACAGTTTCAAGTTCTTCTTTTAAATAGTCTTTTTGTTGAACCAAATCATGAATCTGGGCACAGGCCGTTTGCAAGTGGTTTTCACAGGCTTTGGCCTTGCCGTCCCTTTCTTTCAGTTCAATTTCTGCTCTTGCTAGGAGAGCTTCACCTCGCTGGAGTTTTTCCCTTAGTTTCTCTTTGGATTCTCTCTCCAACTGCTCTCTGTGCTCTGTCTCTACACGAAGTTCTGCCAGGGCATTTTGAAGTCTCTCCACTTCCTCCTGAAGCCGTGGGTCAGTTTCATCCTCTCTTCCACGCCGGTCCTGGGCCTCGAGGAGTAGCTGATCTAGACGACTCTGCGTGTGGGCCTGGTTCCTCCGGGCCTCCTCAGCCTGGAGTTTCAGCGCTGCTGCTTCTTGCTCCAGGTGGATGTTGCTCTTTTCGCTGAGTCGTGCCTGGACGATGAGGTTGTGAGCGAGGCCCCCGACGATCTTGGCCCATTCTTTGTGGTTGTAGTTCTGGGTTGGATCGTGGGCCATCAGCTGGTTCAAGTCATCGTCCAGCTGCTCTTGGGTCAGGTGCTGCAGGTCACCGGCAGCTTTAGGCAGGAATGCAGTTGTCATGGTGCTCAGCCAGGTCTCGACGTGATCCCAGTGGGCGGTGGGGCTGGATGAACGGGACATACTGGCTTAATGTAGGCAAGAGAAAGACAACACAAAAGAGGCCAATGCAAGTCTGTATAGGGTTTTAACGAGCTATAGCAATATGTGACTATTTAATTTGATTGTGTAATTTGGACTAACTGGTGCAGACAGTTAGTGAAATTTAGGCCGGGCACCAATTGTCTTGGACGTAGGTGGCCAGGTGGGGCTGATTAATGTGGGTGAGCGTAGCCTGGTGGGTCATTTACTGACACTGGCTGCTTGGTCGTCAATCTATTATTCAGCTTTCCTTGATGGCTCTCATAGGTTCTGTCTTTAGGTGAACTGGAAGAGAACAAAACAACAGAAAAGATAGAACAGAACAAGATAACCAAAAATAACAAAAAAAAAGGCATGAAATAAAAAAAATGAAACAAAAAGAGAGCATAAGAAGAGACAGAGAGAGAAAAGGTCTAAGCTTAATACCAATGCTAGGGTTTATGACAGGGCCACACGAGTGGGAGGCGCTGTTGAGCTATAAAGCCTAGGGGGATGGTATGGCTTAAGAGAGGAAGGTTGGGCCAAACACTTAAGTGACCGGGAATATGTATATTCTAAGGCTTACAATAAGTGGATGGGCTTTACTTTATTTACTATGCCTGGGGTGAATTGGGGTCACTTCAGGTGAGAATCAGTGGTGGGGTCAGTCTCACCGGTGCTCCCGGACACTCGACTGTGGTGTCCCCGGATCCTCGTCCCCCTGGTGCCACGGTGCGCCCACTCAAACAGCGTGTGACTTTTAGCACAACTGGGCAGCACTCAGGTGAGGCGGGTCAACGGCCAGACTGCAGGGTCAAAATTGGGTTTCCTCTGAAACCCCTTTGGAGTCCAAATGGGTGGATCAGAGTAATTAACCAAAATTGCCCTGGTGGTCAGCTGGACTCGTTGACTTCTCCCTGGAGTGCCCGAATTGCTGATGTCGGCTGCGTGTCGCCGCCAATGGTACGAGGACAGAGATGCCCGAGATTCCCACACGGCCAGTGTCAGTTACGCCGGGTGACTCCACTCACCGAAACCCAACCAGAAGGTAACAGTCGCTTCACCACCAAGCACTAGGGGGAATTATTACCTGTAAGTACACAAATGGCTGAACAAGTGAAACGTAACGTCAACTTAAGCTTAACCTTGTTTAAACCAAATTTAACTAATTAGGTAAAGTAAGAGAGGTAAAATATTATTTACCAAATAGTGCTAAAAACACAAAAGAATGATGATAATATTGGTAATTCTCAGAACAACCTTGAAAAAGGGAGAAATAGAAATAAATCTATTAAAAAATAGAGCCAAAGGAGAAGAGAGAGGAAAGCCCACCTATATGAGGACACCCAGTAGGGGGCGTGCTACTGATAAGTGGCTATCACAGGCTGAAAAGAGAAGGCTTAATTTAAATTTAAGTTCAAACTTGTTTAAACTAAAATCTAAATAAGTGCAGGGTACTAGAATGGTACCAAATGAAAATAAAGTAATGATAAAGTGATAATGAGGAAAATAAAAATAACTAAAAGGGAAAATAGAAGCAAAATAATTCAAATTGAAACAGGAGAAAGGAGGAAAAACTGACTTAGCAGAGAATGTCACATAGGGGCGTGCTCCCACTAAGTAACATTAATGGCTGAACCGAGAACTTAATTTAAATTCAAGTTTAAACGTTGTTTAAACCAGATTTAAATAAGTGTGAGAAGTCAGCGAAACAGGAAGATTGAATAATATAAAATATTAGTAATAACAGGAAATAAATGAAAATGATTATAAGAGTAAACAAATAAAATAACGGAAAAGATAGTTCACTTTGACAAACGAGATAGTGGGAAGGAAAGAAACATCCGCAGATGCCCACAAGACGGCGTAGTTGAGTCCACACCAAGGAGTGAGGTCAGGTGTGCGTAATTTGAGAGGTGTTGGACACCTGACAGGCTGTCCTCTTGTGTTAGTCAGAGGTATTACAACACTTCTCAAAGGGTGATTTAAATTCCAGCGTCTGAAAAAAAGGAAAGGTTTTTCCTCTTCCTAAACGCAGCGATTACTGTATCAATCACAAGTGAGGAGAGAATTTGTTTTTAAATCTCCTTTTGTGCCAATTTGTAGCACAAAGAGTGTGTGGCCGGATTTCTTTTACCATGCGTACACGAAAATGTATGGAACAGAATGTTTTTTTCTGTTACAAATTTTAAACTTGATCAAGGTTTAAAAAAAAAAAAAATACTCCCATTTACACATCAATCAGACACTGGCCAGCAGTTCTTCTGATTGATTTGTATAAGGTATATGCTTTTGGTTAGCTACACCAAAGTTTTAACCTAAAGGAGTGAGATCGCTTAGTTGAATAACATTGATATACACAATTAATCAAAACTAGCGATATGTTAATAAGGCCTTTACAAAAATGAAGTGAGGAGCATCGCTCAGATAATTATATTATCCTGAAAGAAGATTTCTTTGTTCTTACAGGTTTTGATAATATTAAAATGTGCTGTAAAGAGGTTTCCTTCTCTTTCACAGGAACAAATTTAATATTATGAACTGCAGTTTATTTTTAGCAATTAACAGTGACTAAAATGTTTGACAAATAGCAGCTGTTAACATACTGAACTGAAATCAGCTTTGGGCCTTTTTGGGCCAGTTATTAGATACGTGAGTTCGCGTTCTGTCGTGACTTCTCTCACTCTCTGAGGTGCGCATACGAAAACAAAAATTAATACCAGTAATACACATAAAACTGACACCGTTGCTCACAAAACAAAGTTTAAAATGTGCCCGCATTCTCCATCAAATAATCTGTAACTCGGCTACAGATGTTATTAAATTAAAATTAGCTCAATAGGGAATTATGGGTATTAATATTTGATTATTTATGATAAATCGTAACGGGTTATGATTAAATTATAAATCTCCAAATCACCCAAAAGGGAAATACCTAACCTAGGTATTTATGCAATATATACAAACCCGATTCCAAAAAAGTTAGGACACTGTACAAATTGTGAATAAAAAAGGAATGCAATAATTTACAAATCTCATAAACTTATATTTTATTTACAATTGAATATAGATAACATATCAAATGTTGAATGTGAGACATTTTGAAATGTCATGCCAAATATTGGCTCGCTACACATTCCAAAAAAGTTGGGACAGGTAGCAATAAGAGGCCGGAAAAGTTAAATGTACATATAAGGAACAGCTGGAGGACCAATTTGCAATTTATTAGGTCAATTGGCAACATGATTGGGTATAAAAAGAGCCTCTCAGAGTGGCAGTGTTTCTCAGAAGTCAAGATGGGCAGAGGATCACCAATTCCCCCAATGCTGCGGCGAAAAATAGTGGAGCAATATCAGAAAGGAGTTTCTCAGAGAAAAATTGCAAAGAGTTTGAAGTTATCATCATCTGCAGTGCATAATATCATCCAAAGATTCAGAGAATCTGGAACAATCTCTGTGCGTAAGGGTCAAGGCCGGAAAACCATACTGGATGCCCGTGATCTTCAGGCCCTTAGACGGCACTGCATCATATACAGGAATGCTACTGTAATGGAAATCACAACATGGGCTCAGGAATACTTCCAGAAAACATTGTCGTGAACACAATCCACTGTGCCATTCGCCGTTGCCGGCTAAAACTCTGTAGGTCAAAAAAGAAGCCATATCTAAACAGGCGTTTTCTCTGGGCCAAGGCTCATTTAAAATGGACTGTGGCAAAGTGGAAAACTGTTCTGTGGTCAGACGAATCAAAATTTGAAGTTCTTTTTGGAAAACTGGGACGCCATGTCATCCGGACTAAAGAGGACAAGGACAACCCAAGTTGTTATCAGCGCTCAGTTCAGAAGCCTGCATCTCTGATGGTATGGGGTTGCATGAGTGCGTGTGGCATGGGCAGCTTACACATCTGGAAAGGCACCATCAATGCTGAAAGGTATATCCAAGTTCTAGAACAACATATGCTCCCTTCCAGACGTCGTCTCTTTCAGGGAAGACCTTGCATTTTCCAACATGACAATGCCAGACCACATACTGCATCAATTACAACATCATGGCTGCGTAGAAGAAGGATCCGGGTACTGAAATGGCCAGCCTGCAGTCCAGATCTTTCACCCATAGAAAACATTTGGCGCATCATAAAGAGGAAGATGCGACAAAGAAGACCTAAGACAGTTGAGCAACTAGAAGCCTGTATTAGACAAGAATGGGACAACATTCCTATTCCTAAACTTGAGCAACTTGTCTCCTCAGTCCCCAGACGTTTGCAGACTGTTATAAAAAGAAGAGGGGATGCCACACAGTGGTAAACATGGCCTTGTCCCAACTTTTTTGAGATGTGTTGATGCCATGAAATTTAAAATCAACTTATTTTTCCCTTAAAATGATACATTTTCTCAGTTTAAACATTTGATGTCACCTATGTTGTATTCTGAATAAAATATTGAAATTTTAAACTTGCACATCATTGCATTCTGTTTTTATTCACAATTTGTACAGTGTCCCAACTTTTTTGGAATCGGGTTTGTATATGGGTGTTTCTGCAACTACGAATATATATATTAAATCATTACGGAATAACCTTTAAAGAATTCATTCAAAATTCATCCGTTAACGAACGAACAGTACAATCTTTTATCAACTCTCATGAAGTTTTATTCTTTATCAAATCTTGGGGAAGGTTATCCTTCTGGCCACGAAGAATAAAACTTTCCAAACTATTAGGATATTAATTAAAGTATTCAAAGATACTTATGAGAGCTTGTAGCTATATCTGAACATTAAAGTGACTATGTTCTGTGAGCGGCAACAATGACAATCAAACGTGGATACAACGGTTTTAATAATTGATACTACGAATACATACGACTAAATGAATACATGTATATACAGAATAACGAAAAGTAATGAAAGAGAATGAAAAGAAGAGAAAGAGAGAAAGGAAAGGCAATTTCACAAACATAACCCAACAGAGAGCCAGCAAAGAATAATTTCACCTAAACAGGGGTACAAATCTTAAACGCATCTAAATTTCGATGGAATTTATACTTGCATGGGTTGCTTTGTGCTGAGTACAAAAGAATGCGTGTGAGTCCTCTCAGAGCGTTCTTTGAGCTGGAGCGTTCTCTCTTTTTGGTCCTTCCGGAGCGTTGTCGATCCGCGGGAAGTTTGAAGGTGGTTAGAGCGAATGCCGAAAGTGAGGAAGAAGAGATCGTCTCGTCGGAGTTTTGAAGATGACTGAGCGCTGAGTTGGAGAGCGCTGAGTTGGAGCACGCTGAGATGGCACGTGTTGCCTGTCCGCCTGGCCGCCTGTGGCCAGGGACTGAGTCGCGGAGCGCGCCGACTTCAAAGGAACCAACCCACGTGACTGAGCCGCCAAGCCAGGGCCGAAGCCGCCTGGCCAGGGGACGAGCCGAGATGATGAGGAATAGGAATGTGTATCGAATGCACCGACTGAGCACAGATGCACTTGTGTCATTGTCCTTTAAAGAAACATTAACATACGCCCATCTTTTCTGAAATGACCAATCAAATGTGGGAGTTTTAGGCGGGAGAACACTTTCTTTGTCTCCGTTTATGACTTCATTTGTCTACTTTATGATGGTGTCATACTTGGTACATTTCTACTCCAAAGGGGGGGTAAACATAATGTGATGCATTTCATAATCACCTACTGTGCACCGTTGGTTAAGAAAAAGAGAGAGGAATATTTAGATATCAAACATAGTATGGCTGGGAGATATTAAAACAGAGATACATTCTTACACATGAATACAAAGCATTTTAAATGACCTTACATTGTTCGTACATCATGACTATGTTGGCATGACATAGCGAGCATGCGTACACACAGGAATCATCATATACATTCTGGAATAGTTAAATATAAGGGAAATTAGGAGAATGTTCATGCTGTGTATTGGATTGCGTCCAGGCCACTCTCTGTCTAAGTGGAAGGGGGGGGGGGCATTTAATTTATTTGCAAACGTCTAAAGCTAAAAGCTTTCTGACACTTAGAGCAGAACCGACTCATCTTGATCCAAAACAGACTCCAGACGCTACAAGCAAACTCTCCCCCGTGCAGAGGATCTTTTTTCTCGGTATGGGAATTGACTCGGTCACCATGTACGTGCAGCTTACGAGCGCGCGCAGTCACTGCTGACTTGTCTTCACCAATTCGAGGGCAAGAGTGAGGTTCCACTGAAGTTATTTCAGAGGCTCCTGGGGCATAGTTCCCTTAGAACAAGTTTCCAGGCATGTTGTTGTATCAACAGATGCCTCTGCCACGGGCTGGGGTACCATGTGCAATGGAAAGGAAATGGAAAGGACCCCAGCACCTATGGCATGTCAATTGCCTCGAGTTGCTGGCCGTACGTCTTGCCCTGCACCGCTTTCGAGCCCTGCTGAAGGACAAACACGTACTGGTCCGTTCAGACAACACGGCGACAGTAGCGTACATCAACCGACAAGGTGGTCTACGCTCCCGCTGGATGTTGCAACTCGCCCGCCATCTCCTCCTATGGAGTCAGAAGCATCTGAGGTCGCTTCGTGCCGTTCACATCCCGGGAGACCTGAATAGTGCAGCTGACGAGCTCTCACGGTTTCAGCCACTTCCGGGGGATTGGAGACTCCATCAGTTCGGCGATGCACAGGTAGATCTGTTTGCCTCCCACGACTCTTCCCATTGCCGCTGGTTTTATTCCCTTACAGAGGGGACCCTCGGCACGAATGCACTAGTGCACAGCTGGCCGCGGGGCCTACGCAAATATGCATTTCCCCGAGTGAGCCTTCTCGCACAGGTCCTGTGCAAGATCAGGGAGGATAAGGAGCAGGTCCTTTTGGTCGCCCCATATTGGCCCAGCCGGACCTGGTTCTCCGAACTCGTACTCCTTGCGACAGCCCCTCCCTGGTCGATCCCTCTAAGGAAGGACCTCCTTTCTCAGAGACGGGGCACCCTCTGGCACCCACATCCCAATCTATGGAACCTACACATGTGGGCCCTGAACGGGACGCGGCAGGTTTGAGTACCCTACCACCTCAGGTGGTGGCTACCATCACTTCCGCTAGGGCTTTGTCCACGAGACAGGCCTATGCGTTGAAGTGGAACCTCTTCGTCACCTGGTGCTCTTCTCGCCGAGAAGACCCCAGGAAATGCCCAATCGGGTCCGTGCTCTCCTTCCTCCAAGAAGGGTTGGAGCGAAGGCTGTCTCCCTCCACCCTGAAGGTTTATGTGGCCGCAATATCGGCTCACCACGACCTGGTGGACTCAAAAACGGTAGGACAGCACGACCTGGTCAGCAGGTTCCTTAGAGGAGCGAGGAGATTAAATCCACCTCGCCCTCTACAGATGCCCTCTTGGGACCTCGCAGTGGTTTTATCTGCCCTGCAGAGAGCTCCCTTTGAGCCCTTGCAGTCCATTGAGTTAAAGTTCCTTTCGATGAAAGTGGCGCTCTTGATTGGGGTGGCTTCCATCGAGAGGGTAGGGGACCTGCAGGCATTTTCGGTTGACGAAGCGTTCCTGGAATTCTTGCTAACTCTCACGTGATCCTGAGACCCCGGCCCGGATATGTGCCCAAGGTTCCCACCACTCCTTTCCAGGATGAGGTGGTGAACCTGCAAGCGCTGCCTTTGGAGGAGGCGAGTGTAGCCAGGACTGTAGCCTCCTCTTGGGCTTTAGCGCATGGCACCTCGCTAACAGACATTTGTAGAGCTGCAAGCTGGGTGACACCCAACACTTTTGCGAGATTCTATAATCTCCGTGTAGAGCCAGTTTCCTCTCGTGTACTCGCTCCAAGTGGCCAGTAACTGGACAGGCATTGCTGCGCCATTCCACTCCACGGACTGGATGTGTGCGCATTTTCACTCAGGTGAGTTTCTCAGTAAGCCCTGAGTTCCTCCAGCACTGTTGACGCCGACACCAGAGTGCATGCCCGGTTGGTTAGCCCTCGTGTTAGACTAGGTGCCTCTATGTGCATGGTTCCCCCGTTGGGTAACCCCCACATGTGTATTTCCACAGTAAGCCTCTCCGAGCATGTGTCTTCCCTTGGCAAGACACCTTGCCACTCCTGGTTTGGAAGATTCCACCTGCGGCTGGATACCTCAGAGTACTCCATATGCAGCCCATACGTGGGTCATATGTGTATTCCTAAGTCCTCCCTTCGGGCAGGCATTGTGTTGCATTTCTCCACGTGGGATATGCTTCCCAGTGTACCTTGGTATTGGCATTGAGTCTAGCCCTTCGTCCGTGCTAAGACTCACGGCAGGGAGCTCAGGTCAGCGCAGGATGCTGGAAGACAGCCGTTGTGGCGAGATTGAATTGGGAACCCCCATTCCGTCAGTAACTGACGTAACTCGTAGTGTACTGACTGAACACTGTACACGTAGTGTACTCCAATCTTTCGAATAATCCTACGAATATCTATTTATCTAATATGACTTCTGACCTGTAATGTTGCCAGAATCATAATTATACACTATTTGTTCGTCGGCCAGAGGAGAACTGGCACCCCGACTGAGCCTGGTTTCTCCCAAGGTTTTTTTCTCCATTCTGGCCCTGAAGGAGTTTTGGTTCCTTGCCACCGTCGCCTTTGGCTTTTGGCTTGCTCAGTTGGGGACACCTAAATTTCAACTATATTACTGATCTGCCCGCATTGACACTATATGATAATTGAAATGAGCTGGATGACATCACCGTTTTCACCAGAGCGGCTGTACAGCCGAATCAAATTCCGTTGCAGTATTTTCCTGTTACCACTGTGAAGCTGCTTTGAAACAATTGCCATTGTAAAAAGCGCTATATAAATAAAGGTGATTTGATTTGATTTGATTTGAAAGGGAACATCTCGGTTACGTATGAAACCCTCGTTCCCTGAAGGAAGGGAACGGAGACGTTACGTCCCCATGCCACAACCGTTGTACCGCTGGCAGGGCCGGGGTGCTCAGCCTCGGCTCCTCGGCAGGTAAACATAATGCGAGATTGCCGCACAGCTCCTTATATACCCACGAGGTGGGGGCGGAGTTGCGCTATGCAAATTCCGCAGACCCATGGCATTCTCATGCAACTGGCTCGTTTTGTAGATTTCGAAGGCGATTTGCTTCTAAGCGAAACCCCCATTCCATCAGTAACTGACGTAACGTCTCCGTTCCCTTCCTTCAGGGAACGAGGGTTACATACATAACCGAGACGTTTTACTTCCTTTCATTCCAGACCGCCAGAGCGGTATCCTAGCTTATCTAGTGGAGTCTTTCCCTGGTGATCTTGTGTTTGCCGAGTATAAATGTCGTCACCCCGTGACCATGGCGCTCAGGCGTACAGCCTATAAAAAGCACACCATTACGTCATGTCCGTTCTCTGGCCATTCTCGTCTACCCGAGTGACCAAAAAATCTGGCGGTCCTCCAGTCGTAGAAACCTGGTTACCTACGTAACCTCCAGTTCTACTTCCTTTCATTCCGGACCGCCAGAGCGGTATCCTAGCTTATCTAGTGGAGGCCGCATACCAAAGTCGTCATGAGGGTTGCATGCCCATCAATACATTTGTAACAATAGTTAAAAAGATCATCTGTACTTTGAGCTCTGATGTCTTTGATGTAAAATACACAACAGACACTTAAATCAATGCTGAATTAACTTTTATTCAACTTGTGAATCTTTTGTAACCATAACAGAACACACTGCAGGTATTGAGGCCACATTAAGCCTGTAAAACCTGGCAAAAGTAGCTGGATTCTTCCATGTTGCGCATCACAGATGTCAGATAGCTGCACACCATGCAGGGCTGCCCAGGAAGTGGCAACTGCACTGTACTGAATGGCACTTCACCGAAGCTGGAATTTCATGACCTGTATTAGAATAAGCATGCATAACTACCTCTGTTACCCAATGAGATAATCTATCCTTAGACAAAGCCATACCCTTTTTTGTGATCACCATAACACACAAACAGCTGATCAGTGATCCGCCAGGCTGCTGTAACTTCAACATACTGCAGAAGAGCTCTGACTGGGCACAGGGCTGAACTTTGTTCATCTGTAAAAGCAGACAGAGTCATGGGCTTATTTATGTATTGTGGTGACAACACCTTTGGAAGAAATGCAGGATTCGGCCACAGCGTTACCTGTTTATACTCAGGTCCCCAGCGTAAACACCATGGGCTGACTGACAATGCATGCAATTCACTAACACGTCGTGCAGTGGCCAATGCCAGCAAAACAGCTGACTTGAGAGAAAGCCACTTAATGTCCACATTGTCTAATGGCTCAAATGGTGAACCCAAGAGGCTACTTAAAACCAAGTCTAGATCCCATTGTGGAACCACAGGCTTACAACTGGGTCGAAGTCGACTAACACCTTTAAGAAACATCCTAATTAAATTGTGTGCCTATTGACACACCTTCTACTAGTCCTCTGTGTGCAGACAATGCTGCCACATAAACTTTAATTGTAGAGCTAGACAAACCATGTTCTAATAGGCTCTGCAGAAATTCCAAGATGTTGCTTATAGTGCAAGTATGAGGATACATTTTTCCTTTTTCACACCACTGAGAAAAAGCTCTCCATTTGTCTGCATACACCTGCCTCGTAGAAGGTGCCCTTGCATTAAGTAGTCTGTGCTCGACCCCTTGTGAGCATTCCAGTATGACTGTTGTGCCACAACGTCCCGTTCATCTGAGATAGCAGATCTGGTCTCATTGGCAGTGGGCATGGCCTGCCTGTCAGTAAAAGTAGCAAAAGATGAAACCACGGCCTGCCTGGCCAGAATGGGGCTATCAGCAGAACTGGTTGCCTTGTCTCCTGAATTCGCCGCAATGTCATCGGGACAAGGGGAAGCTGACGCAAAGTGTTTTTACCAGCTTCTGGTAATGGAGTCTAGGCTAACCACACCTGCTTTCTCAACTGTGTCAGAAGACCCAGAAACCTACCACATTCTGACGCAGCTGCTCCGACCGCTTGAGAGAAGCTTGCAATATTTCAGCACATCCTGAATTGTCAGGTGAAGGAAGTGAAACTTTAAGTGCCAATAGCAACTGTGCCAGTGTATTAGAAATGCGACCGACGTTTGCTACAGCACCATAAGTCTTACGCACAAGTGCATCAGTTCGTTTATATTCTGGCTGTGGATAGCGCGGTTCAGAACGCAATGCCTCATCAGCCTGCACTGCAAGTGACGCCACTACAGCTTCTACTGGTGGCATTGAATCCAACCCAATTGACCCTGGATCTACCATATTAACCAGCATGCGTGTTACCTTATCAGCTTATCACCACACTGTGGAATAAGTAACTCATTAACATGACCAGAAGCCTGACCAAATAGGCTAGGAACCTGATCATCTGCAATAGTTGGAGCATCAATGTTAAGTCTTGCCATAGCCTTTTAATTTAGCACACAGAGAGCTCGCTGCTGATGTCGTCTCACCTTCATGATCTGAACTCTGTACACTGCTTGAATGCAATGATACTGGGTTTCCATCTCTTCCTGCCATGCCAGGTTGTTCATCAAAAAAAAATGATGCAGACACCGAAATTACATCAAAATCTCTGTCCATACAAGGAGCAGCTGTATTAGGTTCTGCCAAACGCTGCCCTTCATTATGCTGCTTCATAGAAGCCGGCATTGCCTGAATCTGGCTCATACCTTCAGTCAACTGATCCACCCTGCACTCTAACACAGACAAAGTTTCGAGTCAACAGCCACTGTCCTCCTTTTAACTCCTTGTTCTGAAGAGGTTGCACCCCTCTTAGGTAACGAATAGCCCGATTCAGCATTCAAACGTGCAAGGCAAGCTTCACGAATCGCTAATGGCATAATACTAAAATTAGAACAAGGATCTGAAAGAGCTTTTTCAAGGTGCTCAGGACCCAAACAAAACAGACAACAGTCGCGACCGTCATCTAATTCCATGGGTGAATCACACAGCGTGCAGCTCGCCATTAGAGCAGAAAACGGAAATAATATCTTCAATGCTATACTCGAAATGAACTGAACAGTTTAATCACATTATCTCTACAAAATTATTTAATGGTCAGCTGCGCCAACTCTGCTTGCCACATGTAAACAAAATGAGATTCGGCGAACAGTAACCACTTAACGTTACTGCTTACCTCTCAAGCATTCAAATAGCGGCAAGAGGCAGTAAGGATTGGAATACTAGCCAACGAGCATCTCCAGCAACTTTACTTTCGAAAAACTTCTCCGCAAAGACGAGAATCGGAAAGAGAACGTATATGACGTAATGGTGTGCCTTTTATAGGCTGTACGCCTGAGCGCCATGGTCACGGGGTGACGACTTTGACATTTATACTCGGTAAAGACAAGAGCACCAGGGAAAGACTCCACTAGATAAGCTAGGATACCGCTCTGGCGGTCCGGAATGAAAGGAAGTAGAACATGTTTTGTCCCTTATCTCAAGATCCGTCTCAAAAATCAGTGCCTTATCTCCTGATTTATAGACTGGTGTAATTATTGCGGTTTTCCAGCTCTCTGGAAATCTTTTTGTCTGTATTGACAGATTTACTAAAGTGATTGGCTCGAACAGACAGCTTTCATATCTCTTGATTAATGCAGTATGAATGTTGTGAATGTCCTTAGATCTGGAGTTACTCATGTTTTCAATAACTTTTTTGAATTTGTCACAAGACACCTCTTTAATATAGAAGGAGCCTGTGTAAGCATAATCAAATTCTTCAAGAGATGACTCAATAGATTTAAAATTACTTGCCAATTCTTGTACAGACTCGATAAAAAAAAAACTATTAAAAACTTTTGCAATACACTAATTACTGTCAAACAAATTGTTACAAACATTAAGACATTTTATTTTGAGATGTTTTTGCCTGCTTGAGTTGGTTAGTCTATTTATATTTTGCCACACTTTAAAATTACTACCACTGGCCTCTTCAATTAGTTTGGAGAAATAATTAGTCTTAGCTACTTTGTTACTACTTTGTTCCTTAAGCCAGTATAAATAAGATGGTCAGTATTAGTTTTTGTTATTAAGGACCTTTTAAGAGCAAGATCTCGCCTTTTAATGATCTGAAGGATGTCATGTTAACCATGGAAGAGAGTATTTCTTAGGCCTACTTTTCCAGGTTTTTCGTGTGTGATATAATTCTATTTGATATAATTCCTTGTTGTTTGTACTGCTAAATATAACTTACTCATCACCATATATTGTCTAATATTGCCTATCACATTAAATCTGACATCGCTAGCTTTTAATCTAAATCACTATCACAATGCGTTAGCATTTCGCTAGCCTGTTAGCCCTCCATTCCGTGCATCCCCTTTACGAGTCCATCAAACAATTCTATAAACCACTCTTCCGTTCCGATTAGAACATCAAACGGGTTCTCCCCACTCAGTGACGCACCCACTGAGAATCCTGTTGAAAGTGCCCTAGTTATTGGCGATTCTATTACACGGAACGTGAAAATAGAGACACCAGCCACCATAGTCACATGTTTACCGGGAGCCAGAGCGCCTGACATCAAAGCAAATTTAAATGTGCTGGCTAATGCTAATCGTAAATTCTCTAAGATTATTATTCACGTTGGCACTAATGATGTTCGACTTTGCCAGTCGGAGATCACCAAAATTACACATTAAAGAGGTTTGTAAACTCGCAAGTACGATGGCAGATGACGTTTTTTGTTCTGGTCCCCTCCCTGTTAAAAGGAGTGATGAGATACTTAGCAGACTATCATCACTCAATGGCTGGCTGTCTAAGTGGTGTCTGCAGAATAACATAGGGTTCATGGACAATTGGAAAAGCTTTTGGGCAGACCTGACCTGTTAAAAAGAGATGGTATTCATCCCTCCTGTGATGGTGCTACTCTTCTCTCTAGTAATTTGGCACATAGTCTTAGAGTTGAATCTTGACTAACTGGGGCCCAGGTCAGGAAGCAGACAGACTGGCTTAACCGACCGCCTGCTAGCTGTCTCATGTCACAGAAGTCAGATAAATCCCAGCACATAGAGACTCTCTCACCTAGATATTATCACATAGAGACTGTGTCTGTTCCTTGAATTAGTAAATACAAAAAACTCTCGAACCCATTTAAGGGTAAAAATTTAATTGATGTTAACAGATAAAACATATAATACAGATGAACAAATGATAAAGCTCGGGCTGCTGAATATCCCTTTCCTCAAAAGCGCTTATTGTTAATGATATGATTACAGATCATAACCTAGATGTGCTGTGTTTGACAGAAACCTGGCTAAAAGAAAGAGAGCATGATTGCATACAGAAAGGCCGTAAAAACTGCTAGATCTGCTTATTTTTCGACTCTCTTAGAATAAAACAAACAGACCCTAGGTATTTATTCGATACAGTGGCTAAATTAACAAGAAATAAAGCTTCAACTTGTGACGTTTGCAAACAACACAGCAGTAATGACTTTATGAACTTCTTTAATTGCAAGATTGATAATATTAGGAAGAAAATTATAACTATGCAACCATCTACTACAGTATCGCATCAGACAGTGCATTGTAGTGTCACTGAGGAAAAATTCCACTCATTCACTGCTGTAGGAGAAGAAGAATTGGCTAAACTCATGTATGCTCGACCCTATACCGACTAAGCTACTGAAAGAGATGCTTCCAGAGGTCATAGATCCTCTTCTTAATATCATTAATTCATCTTTGTAATTAGGATATGTACCGAAAACTTTTAAGCTGGCTATTTTTAAACCATTTATTAAAAAAACACAACTTGATCCTACAGAATTAGTCAATTACAGGCCAATCTCAAATCTACCCTTTCTGTCAAAAATACTAGAAAAGGCAGTGTCCTCACAACTATGCTCCTTTTTAGAAAGAAATGGTATCTGTGAGAATTTCCAGTCAGGATTTAGATCGTATCATAGTACTGAGACTGCCCTCATTAGAGTTACAAATGATTTGCTCTTATCATCCAATCGTGGTTGTATATCTCTGTTAGTGTTACTCGATCTTAGCGCTGCATTCGATACTATCGACCACAACATTCTTCTGAATAGACTTGAAAATTATGTTGGCATTAGTGGAATTGCATTGGCATGGTTTAAATCATACTTATCTGACCGTTATTAGTTTGTAGCAGTAAATGAAGAGATGTCATACCGATCACAAGTTCAGTATGGGAGTACCGCAAGGTTCAGTGCTAGGACCGTTGCTTTTCACCCTGTACATGCTACCACTGGGAGATATTATTAGGAGGCATGGCGTTAGTTTTCATTGTTATGCTGACGATACTCAGCTCTATATTTCTTCGTGCCCTGACGAAACTTACCAATTCACAAGATTAACGGAATGCATAGCTGATATAAAACATTGGATGACTAGTAATTTCCTACAACTTAACTCTGAAAAAACAGAATTTCTAATTATTGGACAAAAACCCTCTGCACGTAGTAACCTAGAATACTGTTTAACACTTGATGGCTGCTCTTTCAAGTCCTCGTCGTCAGTTAGGAACCTGGGTGTGCTCTTTGATACCAATCTTTCATTTGAAAGCCACGTTTCGAGCATCTGTAAAACTCCATACTTCCATTTTTTTTTTAAAAATCTAAATTACGGCACATGCTTTCAATAGAAAATGTTGAACAGTTAGTTCATGCGTTCATGACCTTAAGGCTAGATTATTGTAATGCAACACTGCACTGACTCCCTATTAAACATTGTATACATTTTAAAATCTTGCTACTTACTTACAAAGCACTAAATGGTTTAGCTCCCCAGTACTTGAGTGAGCTCTTAACGCATTATACTCCATCACGTCTATTGCGGTCTCAAAACTCTGGCCAGTTGATAATACCTAGAATATCAAAATCAACTGCAGGCGGTCGATCCTTTTCCTATTTAGCACCTAAACTCTGGAACAGTCTTCCTAGCATTGTTCGGGAAGCAGACACACTCTCTCAGTTTAAATCTAAATAAAAACACATCTCTCTACTATGGCATATACATAAAACATTATCAATTTCTATTATTCAAATCAGTTAAATGATTGTTTTAGGCTGCATTAACTAGGTCAGCCAGAACCGGGAACACTTCCCATAACACCTGATGTACTCGTTACATCATAAGAAGAATGGCATCTACGCTAATGTTAGTCTCTCTGTTTATGCCGAGGTTTACTGCAGTCGGCCGGATCCAGATCAGATGGTGGACCTGCTCCTGGACACAACCAACTCATCCCTGAAGTGTCGACAGAGACCGTGTCAACTAGACTCTCCCCTGTGACACCTCCTTCCCTTCCCCTCTGTACAGATAAAAACACATTCAAACACGCTTGCCTATATGCTGAACACGTAATGCTTGCGTTTTCACGGATTCGCCTTTTTTGGGGTTTGCCCGGGGATGATGATGGTATGGTTTCAAAACTATTTGGTAACGCTTTAGATTACAGCCCGGAAAGTACTGCCTAAGTAAAACGAATTTACAGCGTAACTTTCGGTAATTATAGTGTAATTATAAAGTATGTATGTGTAGGTATAAGGCAACAATATGTAATATTTGGGGAATAAAGGGGTAACTACCAGAAAAATTAACAAATTATTTATACTGGAAGTATTTTTTAATTAAGGGGTAATTATTTGTGTAGTTACAGGGTAAGTAGTGCTTGTTAATCCATGTAGTTACAGGGTAAGTATGAATCTGCGGGCTGTAAATTAAAGTGGTGTTTGTTCCCCTCTTCTTTCATGTAGTTACAGGGTAAATATAATAAAAACACGTACACAATCTGATATCACTCTGAAACATTTATTTGAAAAACAACTTTCAAAACAGATTTACGACACTTCTTATTCATTTTTTAAAATAAACTTTTCATTTCAAATACTAACGTGCTGACAGAAAAAAGCAAGTTTTGTTTCTCTTGCTTGGCTTCTCCAATAACTGCATATCTCTCCACGATGGACACGGTATGTCTAATGATATTTTTTCGAGGAGGCCTTGCCGAGCCACTCAATTCCTGTATGCCACTGCACCATCCGAGTTGGACCCTAGAATATTATATAGACATTGCTTTGCAACTGAGCAGCTCTGCTTTTAGTGTGGGTGTTGTTGAGGATGAATGCGACACTCACGCAGTACCCGCCAGTCCAGAGTCTCGTCCCGTCATAGTCTCTGCCCAGAATCCATTGACATCTCCTGTCCACGTCCAGAGTCTAGTGACATCCCCTGTGTCTGTCCAGAGCCCAGTGACGTCCACTGTCTTCGTCCAGAGCCCAGTGAAGTTCCATGTGTCCGTCCAGCGTCCAGAGATGGCTCCAGCCACTGACCAGCGTCCAGAAATGGCTCCAGCCACTGACCAGCGTCCAGAGATGGCTCCAGCCACTGACCAGCGTCCAAAGATGGCCCCAGCCACTGACCAGCGTCCAGAGATGGCCCCAGCCACTGACCAGCGTCCAGAGATGGCCCCAGCCACTGACCAGCGTCCAGAGATGGCCCCAGCCACTGACCAGCGTCCAGAGATGGCTCCAGCCACTGACCAGCGTCCAGAGATGGCTCCAGCCCGTGTCCCGAGTCCAGAGAGGGCTCCGCCTCCTTCCGTCCCGAGTCCAGAGAGGGCTCCGCCTCCTTCCGTCCCGAGTCCAGAGAGGGCTCCACCTCCTTCCGTCCCGAATCCAGAGAGGGCTCCGCCTCCTTCCGTCCCGAGTCCAGAGAGGGCTCCGCCTCCTTCCGTCCCGAGTCCAGAGAGGGCTCCGCCTCCTTCCGTCCCGAGTCCCGAGAGGACTCCGCCTCCTGTCACAAGTCCCGAGAGGACTCCGCCTCCTGTCACGAGTCCCGAGAGGACCCCGCCTCCTGTCACGAGTCCAGAGAGGACCCCGCCTCCTGTCCCGAGTCCAGAGAGGACCCCGCCTACTGTCACGAGTCCAGAGAGGGCTCCGCCTCCTGTCACGAGTCCCGAGAGGACCCCGCCTCCTGTCACGAGTCCCGAGAGGACCCCGCCTCCTGTCACGAGTCCCGAGAGGACCCCGCCTCCTGTCACGAGTCCCGAGAGGACCCCGCCTCCTGTCCCGAGTCCAGAGAGGACCCCGCCTACTGTCACGAGTCCAGAGAGGACCCCGCCTCCTGTCACGAGTCCCGAGAGGATTCCCACCGGGTCACCTGCTCAGCCTGCTCCGCCGTGGGTGTCTTCAAACCCGTCTGCGCTGCTTTGGTGGTCGTCTGCTCCGCTTTGGGTGTCTTCAAGCCCGTCTGCGCTGCTGTGGTGGTCGTCTGCTCCGCCGTGGGTGTCTTCAAGCCCGTCTGCGCTGCTGTGGTGGTCGTCTGCTCCGCCGTGGGTGTCTTCAAGCCTGTCTGCGCTGCTGTGGTGGTCGTCTGCTCCACCATGGTGGTCAGCCCTTTTACCCTGGTCATCTGCCTGGCCCGCACCACCCTGTTCATCTGCCCATCCTTCTCTGCCCTGGCCGTCTGCCTGGCCTGAGCCACCCTGGTCGCCTGCTCTGCCTGAGTCTCCAGGCCCTCTTCCGCTCCACGGGCCTGGACCTCCATCTAGACCTCCATCCCGCCCCCCGGTTCCGCCTCCGTTCCACCTCCCTCCTGGACAGTCTAGGAGCATCTGGAAGCTGCTCCTTTGAGGGGGGAAGAGAGGGCTCCGCCTCCTTCCGTCCCGAGTCCAGAGAGGGCTCCGCCTCCTTCTGTCCCGAATCCAGAGAAGGCTCCGCCTCCTTCCGTCCCGAGTCCAGAGAGGGCTCCGCCTCCTTCCGTCCCGAGTCCAGAGAGGGCTCCGCCTCCTTCCGTCCCGAGTCCCGAGAGGACTCCGCCTCCTGTCACGAGTCCCGAGAGGACTCCGCCTCCTGTCACGAGTCCCGAGAGGACCCCGCCTCCTGTCACGAGTCCAGAGAGGACTCCGCCTCCTGTCCCGAGTCCAGAGAGGACCCCGCCTACTGTCACGAGTCCAGAGAGGACCCCGCCTACTGTCACGAGTCCCGAGAGGACCCCGCCTACTGTCACGAGTCCCGAGAGGACCCCGCCTCCTGTCACGAGTCCCGAGAGGACCCCGCCTCCTGTCACGAGTCCCGAGAGGACCCCGCCTCCTGTCACGAGTCCAGAGAGGACCCCGCCTCCTGTCACGAGTCCAGAGAGGACCCCGCCTCCTGTCACGAGTCCAGAGAGGACCCCGCCTCCTGTCACGAGTCCAGAGAGGACCCCGCCTCCTGTCACGAGTCCCGAGAGGATTCCCACCGGGCCACCTGCTCAGCCTGCTCCGTCGTGGGTGTCTTCAAACCCGTCTGCGCTGCTGTGGTGGTCGTCTGCTCCGCCGTGGGTGTCTTCAAGCCCGTCTGCGCTGCTGTGGTGGTCGTCTGCTCCACCATGGTGGTTAGCCCTTTTACCCTGGTCATCTGCCTGGCCCGCACCACCCTGTTCATCTGCCCATCCTTCTCTGCCCTGGCCGTCTGCCCGGCCTGAGCCACCCTGGTCGCCTGCTCTGCCTGAGTCTCCAGGGCCTCTTCCGCTCCACGGGCCTGGACCTCCATCCCGCCCCCCGGTTCTGCCTCCGTTCCACCTCCCTCCTGGACAGTCTAGGAGCATCTGGAAGCTGCTCCTTTGAGGGGGGGCTATGTCACAATCACAAATGAGAGTGCCCTTGGTTACCACCAGAGGGCACTCCATCCTGGACTGTCACTTCATCTAAGGACTACAATTCCCACATCACTCACTACCCGGACTTCCTTCCTGATTACATCCACCTGCACCCCATTACCTTGTTAGCTCACACTTTATAAGCCTGGTCATGTCTGTCATTCACTGCGAAGTCTTGTTGGTTGTAACCCTGCATTTCTGAGCATTTTCCTTGGTTTCATGTCTCTTGGTCTTGGATTACTTGCCCGTTCCGTGGATTACCCTTTTGCCTATCTCTCCTGTCTTGTTTGCCTGTTTGGATTGCTTGCCTGTGTTTTGATCTTGCCTGACCTATTGACTACGATTGTGGATTACCCTTTCAATAAAGCTGCGTTTGGATCCTCTGCCTGTGTCTCTCGGAGCAGTACGTTACAGTTATGCTGTAAATTCGTTTTACTTACGCAGTACTTTTTGGGCTGTAATCTAAAGCGTTACCAACTATTTCAATCCTATTTCATGGTTTGTGTCCTCCGGCCACTAAATGCTGTTGCCGTGCGGATGGGGTCCGGAACGCATTGGGGGTTTTCTGTTTTAATTGAGGATGGTGTTGTTTAAATGGCACCAAATTAAATAACTAATCAGTTTTTACAACAGAAATTAATAAATCAAAAACTTTTCTTCTAAAAATTAATTTCCTATTATCACTGTAAAGCTGCTTTGAAGCAATCTGTGTTGTAAAAAGTGCTATATAAATGAAGGTGACTTGACTTGACATTAAATCACTTGAGATAGAAGCACAATTGCTTGCACTATGGTTTAAGTCTGATTCTTTTCCCAGTTAACTTCCTTCAATTCATGTTCAAAGTTAGCTATTTTTGACTTGGGGACTTCAAGCCAAAAGAATTAATGCATGATGCTGGAAGAGTATGGATGCTCCATCCATGAAAATTGTGGATAAAGGAGATATCGAATGGTTTCGGACTGGAAAGGCTAACTTACATTGCTAAGGGCAAGAGGAAAGACTTTGATCGGCTATGGGAGCCAAACATAAATATCATGTAAAATGGAAATGTTGACCTTACTGTTGTAAACAATGTCTGTAACAAATTCATTTATTTTTATTTACTTATGTAAGGTCCATCCATTAGCCCAAAAACGGAATCTAACGGCTTGGTTGAAGGATTCTGCGTGTGAGCCTTTTCAGCATTTCTGTTAAATTCACTTAATTTATTAACATCTAATTTTAAATCTGACTCCATGAATAAAGTGATCTGACTCCAATTTTATGTGACTTCGTTCAATTTGTTACGTTCGTAATTTAACAGCTGATGATTCGTTGTGATTTAATTTGGATCGTTGATTTTTCTTAGTATCTCTTATTTTCAAATATTCGTTCATCAAGGGACCCGATATCGCACAGAAACAGACGCGTCGCGAGTTGCGCGTTCACGAACACAAACTGGCCAGTTCTAATATTAGTCAGAGGATTACAGAGTGAATATTTTACCTTGATATGGTCGCACCTGCTTACTCAACAAAAAGTGTAATTTGATTAATAGACACGAGAGCTGCAACTTGCTAATACAGTAATAGTCAGAAATCGGATTACCCCGCATGCTGTGCTCGATGCTTCAGTCATGGGGTCCTCGGTTTGATCTATTCTGGCCAAAGATTTGCGGAAATAAAGGACTCCACATTGATCCATACTAGAATAATGATTTCAGAATAATACAAGATAAATCAAGATTAACATTTATTTTGGCCAGACAGAACTTACATAAAGATAATGAAACACGAATCCATGGTACACAACTTTCAGCATAAAAATATAAAATACAATTACAAAGTAACATGAAAATAGTTTCAAAGAGTCATTATATCTGGCACTGTACATACAGTGTGTGTGTGAGTGCCTCTCAGACACTGACACAGCACTGCATGGGGGCTCTGGCTACAGAATGTTCCCAAATGGCAGCTCTGCTGCCCTTTCTTAAATACCCAGACCAGAACAAAAGGGTTGTAAATATCTGCAACACAAACACCTGGTTTCGGGGGAGAGGATCAGATATCTTCTGAGACTACTCAAAAGGAGAACAGAATTCTCATAAGTTTCAATCTTTCTCATCCTACCAGTGACAGCAGTGAAGTTGAGACCATTTTACCAATCACACTGAGATCTTTAAAAAGATACCATACATAAAAGGGGAAAAACAATAGATTAACAAGATACATCATCTGTGGTATATTTGCATTCTGTGACTTGAATCAGAGGAAGGGTTTGGGCAGGCCGATGTCCTACACTCTTTCTGTGAGATCTTCTCTCCAGATTAGTGAGTTTTATTGTTCTATTGCAGGGGGTTGGATCTTCAGCTTTTGTCTTAGCAGTAAAACCGATTCTTACACTTATTTATTATTTTATTTTATTATAATTACCTTTATATATTACTGGTCTTTTTTAATGCATTTCTTCTTTTAAGAAGTGTAAATTGAATGTGTATGTATGTGTATGTATATTTGTATTCTGAACAGAAATGCTTATTTAAAATGACCGGTTAATAACGATATTTCATCGTTCTGTCTAAGATTTTAATTCGGCAGTCAACTAATCATAAATTCAAATAGTATGGCCTATGCAAATGTGAGGTTGACGGATCACACGTGAGTGAAATGCGCGTGCTGCGGCTGTCAAGTGATCATAGGCAAGGCAATTGGCAAATCAATGAACCAGTTTTTTATTAACAGAGACGAGAGAGAACATAAGCGGTAGAGGTGTTTAAACATTTGTGCAAATACTGTCATAAATTACTCATTTATTTCAGTGACAATTATGCTGAGATTAAGTTCTAATGTTCAGTGGTTTTTATCAATGTGAATGTGACTGGATTACAAAAGCAAAATATACATTCATACGTTTTCATTTATACATGGTTACCAAGTTTTAGTTCTAATTACTTAAGTTGTATCATTAAATAATGCTTGATTATTTGCACTCTCTTGTAATTTTGTCTGAAAACATTGGGGTTTTACTTTTGCTGTTTGCACTATTTTTGTTTTACCACTGTTTACACCATGAGAGTATGAATAAATACAGAATTTGTGTTTACATTTCAAACTTGTAATTGATTTGAATTATTATTGTGTGATATGTTTCAGTACAGTTGCACTATTTAAACATTATCTGCACTTTTACAGAAGAAAAATATATCTGCAACTTTTCCATTTCTGCAAGGGCTGGTGTTTGGATTTTACTGTTTTTTTTTATTCTTTTATGTAATTGGCATATTATATGAGCCTGTTTGATGACGGGTACGTTTTACTTTAGAACAGAGTTTGTGTTTCTGAGACAAAATCAGTGGTGAATAGTACTATATTTATATTGTCAGCTAGATTTATATATACGTCCTGTCAGTTAGAAAGAAACGAGAAGTTAAAGAAAACTTCCCGCAAGATTAGATTGTGCAAGCAGCAGAAAAAATGTGTTTCACACTTTTGCAATGGAAATTTGCTGTGCAGACAGTAAATAATATATATTTTTACACTTTGCAATAGAAATTTGCCAAACCCCCGGAAAGTAAAATACTGTCATAAATTACTCATTCACTTCAGTGACAATTATGCTGAGATTAAGTTCTAATGTTCAGGGTTTTTTTAAATCAATGTACGTGAATGTGACTGGATTACAAAAGCGAAGTTGTGTTTGCATTGAGGTGTTTAAATGGACAGATATTAAATAGCACTGCATTGAAAATAATACTGATGACAAGGATAAAAATATATATTTTTAAAAGATAAGCTTGATTATAATATAAATACACTGGAGCACAATAGTATATTCACCTTGATTAATAACTTCTACAGGTGAAATTCTTCAGAAAAGTAAGCTCAGTAACAGTCAGGATCAGCAGACTCACTCTTTAAAAGCAATCATGCCACTTTGCTCTGGAAGACTTTCTTTGTTTCTTTCATGACTCTTACTAAAATTGGCGAGGAAGGTCAGGAACACCGGAATGAATATGATGCCATGGACGGCCCCGAACACAATGACTAAGAACATGATTTTGAAGAAGGTCCTGAAGATGTAGCTTTCAGCAGCCGCGAGCACCACCACACCAGCGATAGTGGACACGGCACCCTGAATGATCGGATAGCCCAGTTTAGTGATGGCATCTGTGGCTCTCTCATTCGCTGAGGACTTTTCACTTGACACAAAAGCATAGGATATGTGAGCAGAGAAGTCGACAGAAAACCTGATACAGATAACAAGATTAATCATAGACACGGAGTCTAAACTAACATCCCATAATGCCATGAAACCGGCCACTCCCACAATGACAGATGCGATGGCAAATGTCACCCAGAGAGAGCAGAGAGGGTTTGGGATCAACAGGAGTGAAATGACTAGCATTGCACATGTAGCAACTACTATATTCTGGATTGTATTACTGATGATGACGGCATATTGGTCGAAATAGATGAATGCAGGGTGATACACAATCAGATCAACGGGAGTCTGCAACTTCCCACATTTTTCTGCGGTTTCTCTAAATGCATTCAGCATGTTCTTCTCATCGATCGCTGTGCGGATGTTCACAGTCGGAATGAACATACGTGACGCATGGATTTGATTGTTAGTGAAATTAACATCTTGACTGAAACCAGACTGAGTAAGAAATGCAGTTAAATGGCTTTTGAATTGCGCTTCGTTGTTTAAACTGAAACCGAAGTTCAGTCCAAACTGCATGTATGCACTCAGCCAAGAAATCGGCGAAATGCCTGAATCTGCCACTGTCAGATCTTGAAACCCTTTCAAACACAAGTCAAGACTTTCACGAGCAGTTGGGCTCCAGTACTGAAAGTCTTCATCCTTTATAACTAACATGACATTGGGACCATAGGCAGAGAAGAATTCATCTTCTTTATCATAGTAATCACCAACATATGAGCTGTCTGCTGCTAAATGTTTCAGATCTAGACCTTCCTGCATTTGGAAGCATCCATAGATACTGACTGCCAAATACCCGGCATAGATCAGACACACGAGCGCCTTAACCCACACTCTCGTCAGAAAAGGGCCGTAATAGTTTTTAAAGAATGAATCCACTGGCATTTCAAATTCCTTATGTGTGTTTTTATCAAACGCCCCACCAACACAACATCCTCCATCATCACCAGTGGCTTCTGGGACTTTCATGCAGGTCAGCCAGTGTCTGTTGCCTTTCTCTCTCCGTCCGTTGAGTGCGAGACACGCGCCAAAGAAGGTGATGTTGAAGATGTAGCAGAACAGAAGAGCTGTGCTGGTGTACATGCAGAAAGACTGAACTGAGCGGAAGGGCGTCATGAGACCGATGTAGAAAGCCAGCACATCTGTCAGCGTGGTGATAGTGATGGACACGCCGGCCTCTTTATACGTTTCTGCTAAACGAATCTCAACGGCTTTATTAACTTCAGTCTTCTGCCAGCAGGAGATCATAATGAACATGTCATCAACACCCACACCTGGAGGACAGCAGAGAGCGTGAGCCTGTGAACATCAGCTGTGAGACACCTACTCGTGATGACATGAATGAACTTACCCAGAATCAGAAAGGGGGCTGTGGCCACGGTCATGGCAAACGGCATCCCACAGAACAGCAGCAGGCCAAAGCTGGCCAACACGGCCATCCCAGCGGAGATGACGCCGAACACAGCCACCCACACCTTCGTCCTGACACAGTCTAACCTGTGGAGGAGACATGCTATCCAGATAAGTCACATAACTAGGGGTAGAAACATGTGCTTGTGTGATTGTTTTTAATTCTTTATACCTTGAACAAGACAGAATTGAAATGGTAATGGCCAGGGAATACGTAAGAGAGAAGAGGGGGATGACTGAGTCTGAATTGGTCTCAAACTCATTCTGTCTTGATATTGATGTAAAGTAAGACACATGGACCTGTAGAAATGAAAAATAATTTGTGAGAGAGAGAGAGAGAGAGAGAGAGAGAGAGACAGAGAGGGGGAGAGAGAGAGAGAGAGAGAGAGAGAGAGAGAGAGACACAGAGAGAGAGAGAGAGACAGAGAGAGAGAGAGAGACAGAGAGAGAGAGACAGAGAGAGAGAGAGAGACAGAGAGAGAGAGACAGAGAGAGAGAGAGAGAGAGGGGGAGAGAGACAGAGAGAGAGAGGGGGAGAGAGACAGAGAGAGAGACAGAGAGAGAGACAGAGAGACAGAGAGAGAGAGAGAGACAGAGAGAGAGAGAGAGAGAGAGACAGAGAGAGAGAGAGAGAGAGAGAGAGAGAGAGAGAGAGACAGAGAGAGAGAGAGAGACAGAGAGAGACTTTGACTTTTAACACACTTTATTAAAACAGTCTAAAAACGAACAGTTCATTATACCTCACACATAATCACAGTACAAGATGTTCAAAAGATAATAAAACAAACAAAAACAAATTAATAAATTAAATTAAAACATATTCACTCAGAGTGACCACTATAACTACATCACCAATTAAACATTACTTCTCCATCCTCACAAAGTGACAGTAAGGCTCCATTTACACACCATTTAAACTCAAACTGAAGCATGTTTTTTGGCATTTGAAAATGTCTATGCTCCACTCTTACTCTGGATCCCACCAAAGCAGTAAATAACAGACACACATTTACATTTCGCCCTTCAGCAGCCAGTCTACAAGACTTCCAAATGGCTAATTTGGCTTGTCCAATGATGAAATTAGCTAGCGTACACTGCTGTCTGTACGCTCTAGAATACTTGCAACCATAGATGAACAGTGTCTTGTTAAAAACAAAACCCAAATTCCCAAGTAATCTTTCTAGACACATATACACTCACCTAAAGGATTATTAGGAACACCTGTTCAATTTCTCATTAATGCAATTATCTAATCACCCAATCACATGGCAGTTGCTTCAATGCATTTAGGGGTGTGGTCCTGGTCAAGACAATCTCCTGAACTCCAAACTGAATGTCAGAATGGGAAAGAAAGGTGATTTAAGCAATTTTGAGCGTGGCATGGTTGTTGGTGCCAGACGGGCCGTTCTGAGTATTTCACTGCATCTGCTCAGTTACTGGGATTTTCACGTACAACCATTTCTAGAGTTTACAAAGAGTGGTGTGAAAAGGGAAAAACATCCAGTATGCGGCAGTCCTGTGGGCGAAAATGCCTTGTTGATGCTAGAGGTCAGAGGAGAATGGGCCGACTGATTCAAGCTGATAGAAGAGCAACTTTGACTGAAGTAACCACTCGTTACAACCGAGGTATGCAGCAAAGCATTTGTGAAGCCATAACACGCACAACCTTGAGGCGGATGGGCTACAACAGCAGAAGACCCCACCGGGTACCACTCATCTCCACTACAAATAGGAAAAAGAGGCTACAATTTGCACAAGCTCACCAAAATTGGACAGTTGAAGACTGGAAAAATGTTGCCTGGTCTGATGAGTCTCGATTTCTGTTGAGACATTCAGATGGTAGAGTCAGAATTTGGCGTAAACAGAATGAGAACATGGATCCATCATGCCTTGTTACCACTGTGCAGGCTGGTGGTGGTGGTGTAATGGTGTGGGGGATGTTTTCTTGGCACACTTTAGGCCCCTTAGTGCCAATTGGGCATCGTTTAAATGCCACGGCCTACCTGAGCATTGTTTCTGACCATGTCCATCCCTTTATGACCACCATGTACCCATCCTCTGATGGCTACTTCCAGCAGGATAATGCACCATGTCACAAAGCTCGAATCATTTCAAACTGGTTTCTTAAACATGGCAATGAATTCACTGTACTAAAATGGCCCCCACAGTCACCAGATCTCAACCCAATAGAGCATCTTTGGGATGTGGTGGAACGGGAGCTTCGTGCCCTGGATGTGCATCCCACAAATCTCCATCAACTGCAAGATGCTATCCTATCAATATGGGCCAACATTTCTAAAGAATGCTTTCAGCACCTTGTTGAATCAATGCCACGTAGGCAGTTCTGAAGGCGAAAGGGGGTCAAACACAGTATTAGTATGGTGTTCCTAATAATCCTTTAGGTGAGTGTATAATGGAACCAATCTAGAACACTCAGTAAAAACATGAAAAACAGATTCTGGTAAAGAACAGAAAATACAAGATGATAAAACATTCAAATTAAATTTAGAAACATGAGAATTAGTGGGCAAAACACAATGTAATAACCTCCACTGTAGGTCTCCAGATCGTTTAGGCAGAGGACCCCTATAAAAGAGCCTCCAAGAAAAAGTGCAGCAGGCACGGTTAAAAATTCTCTCCATTTTGTATCACCTGTCCTTAATTTGCTCAAAATGATCCACTTTGACACACAACTGATATAGATCTTTTTTTCCGACCACCTGAAAATCAAGCTCTTGTAATTTATCAACTTTCAGCAGCTTTACTTCATGATCATCTTCAAAACCAACCTTGGGCGACACAAATAACTTAGGAAACAAAACTCTAGAAGGGCCTCCAGACAGAAAACAGTTAACAAACCGGAGGAGTGTGGAGGGAAAAGCTTCTTTCAGTCCACCTATGAGCCGCTCTATCGTCCTCACTGATCTAACGCCAGCCTGATTACCAATGTCTATCATTGACCTCCATTTTCTAGACGAGGTATCAACCAAATCTGAAACTTTTGTCAGTCCTTTTTTCAAAAGATTTTTAACAACTGTATTGGATGTACCACTATTATCACCTAAAAAGGAGTTGTAAAACAGTGGTTCTTCAAGGCCAAAATTATTTCCATGTCTAATCAATTTAAAACCTTTCTAGGAGTTTAACACGGAAGCATAAAATTGTACATCAGATGAAAACTTTCCATCATAAGACGACATTAAAAACAAATGCCTATCAAGACAGAACCCCCCAAAAGTTCTGAGCAACGCCAGACCAAACGACACCCATGGCTTAAAATCCACAGGGTAGAGTAGGTTTTGAACCGTTTTTAACCTCATAGCCTTGACCTTAGCTGCCAAATCAATCAACCCTTGACCCCCTTCACTGACTGGCAAATAGAGAATTGCAGGGGGAAGCCAATGGTAACCACCCCAGAAAAACTCAACGAAGGTCTTCTGCAAACGTTGCAACAAATCTTTTGGTGGATCAAGCACATTCAGACGATGCCACATCATGGAAGCTGCCAAGTTGTTAATAATGAGCACTCTTCCCCTATATGACAGTTGAGGCAGTATCCATCGCCATCTTTGTAAACGTCCAGAAACTTTTTCCATAGTACCATCCCAGATTTTCTGAATATACTGGTCAGTCCCAAGGAAAACATCCAGCACTTTGAACCCCTCTTGACTCCAGGAACAGTTCTGAGGAAGTACTGGAGGGCCCACATTCTCCCATTCACCCAGTAAAAAGGAAGCACACTTTTGCCAATTAATTCGAGATGAGGACGCTTTCTGATAAATCTCCAAAGATCCTCTCAAATTCATGATATCCTGAGCAGATCTAATAAAAACAGTGACGTCATCAGCATAGGCACTAAGCCTAGCAGTTATCAGTTCTGAGGTCGACGGACACACTGTTGATATGCCACCCAGCTTATTCCTCAGTGCAGCCAAAAGTGGTTCAATTGCAATGGCATACAGGATTCCTGAGAGACCACACCCCTGCCTTATGCCTCTGCTTACACTGAAAGGTCTTGTAAGAGTACCATTAATTTTCAGCATGCTGTATATGTCAGTATACAACAGTTTAATATAAGCAATAATAGATGGACCAAAACCAAAAGCCTCAAGGCACTTAACCAGGAAACCATGATCAACCCGATCGAAGGCTTTCTCCTGATCCAAAGAAACAAAACCAATATTAAAATTATGCACCTTAGAAAAAGAAATTAAGTCTCGAATCAAAGAAAGGTTATCAAAAATAGTCCTTCCTGGAATGCAGTATGACTGATCTGGATGAATCACCGAGGAAATGTAGAGTTTGACTCTGTTAGTTAAAGATTTTGAAAGTATCTTATAGTCAACTCCGAGTAAAGAGACCGGACGCCAACATCTAATGTCTTCAAGATCACCCTTTTTAGGTAATAGGGTGACCACAGCTCTTCTTAGACTCAGTGGAAGTGTACCTCTTTTAAAACTCTCCATGAAAACGGAGAACAAATCCTTTCCAATGACTGGCCATAAATGTTTATAAAATTCTGCATTAAGTCCATCCAATCCCGGAGCTTTGCCAGAAGACAGTTCTTTAACAGCAACAGATAGTTCATCAAAAGTCAATAGTTCGTCAAGCTTAGATTTCTCCCCTTCCGAAAGCTGAGGTAAATCCTGAAAGAGAAGTTCAGCCATCTCCTCATCACAAGTTTCAGCTCTGTAAAGATCCTCATAAAAAGACAGTGCGTAAGAAATAATGCCATGACCATCAGTAACCTTCCTCCCCTCTGGAAGCCTCAAACAGCCTAAAATCTTCTTATCCACAGTCTTCTTCTCCAGGTTAAAAAAGAAAGTTGTAGGAGCATCCATGCTATTAAAAGAAGAAAATCTTGCACGAATCAGCGTCTCCTGGGCTCTTTCCTCCAGTAGATTCCACATAACGAATTTACTGCGTTTCAAAGACTCAGTGGTACCGACAATGTCAAGTAGAAGTATTTCCTGTTCAAGCTGTGTCATCTTTTTGTCCAAAAAACTTTTGTTGTAAGCAGAGTAGCTCTGGCAAAACAGTTTAATTTGAGTTTTTCCGATGTCCCACCACTGGCTCAAGGATTTATACTGTGTTTTCCTCTCTCTCCAGATCTCCCAGAAATAAGTGAAAGAGTGCACAAAATTTTGATCTAATAATAATCTATTATTAAATTTCCAAAAAGATGTATTGAACGTGCTCTCTGCAGTAGTGACATCAACAGATAGAAAATGGTGATCAGACAGAGCAGTAGGAAATATACAGCTATTATAGAAATGATCTCTTTTTTGCCTTTTTGTACATATATCCTGTCCAGCCTTGCCCCAGATACCATATTGGAGTTTATTTTCACCCAGGTATATTGTCTGACCTGAGGAAATGATTCTCTCCAAACATCTACAAGATTGTGGTAAACAATTAAAGACCTAAGCACATCTGCACATTGACTATGTGGCTCTTCATGATTCCTGTCCAAATTATGACTTAAAGTACAGTTAAAATCCCCGGCCAGAACAATGGTCCTATCATGAGAAACATCACTTAGAGCAATTTTAAGTTTTTCAAAAAAACCAACACGATCTAACCCAATATTGGGTGCATACACATTGAAAAAAGAAAAATGATTACCCTGAATAGTTACATCAACTCTCAGCAAACGACCAGAAATCACTTCAACGACACTGAGCGGCTGCTCTTTATATTCAGGTGTCAGCAGTATAGCCACCCCTGCACTGACACTAGAGCCATGACTCAATATAGCCTGGCCCTTCCATTCACTCAACCACTGTATCTGATTATTCTCATCTGTGTGCGTTTCCTGTAGAGACACCACACCAGCACTCTTCATCATTACATAATCAAACAGACTAGCCCTTTTCACAGCATCACGACACCCATTAACGTTCAATGAACTAAGTCTCAAAGGTGCCATGAAAAAAATTATAAGATTAACACAAAATAAAAGTAATCCACAAGAGTTATTAAGTAACCAAGCCATGCTCATTTTTTAACTTGCGAATTCAAAGAACTTATAACATTACTAAGAAGCTTCTTAAGACGGTAGCGTTTGGGTTTGTCAGGCTCTTCCAAGGAAGCTTTTCTCATCGCCATCGTACCAGACAACAGAAACAACTTTACAAAAAAATTCTGTAATTTGGCCTTTCCATTTAACTTTTAATCTCCTACAGTCTTTTGAATTCTGATATTGTCCTGTTTATTATCATGAAGCTGTTTTGAATCAATTTGTAATGTATAAAGCCCTATAGAAATAAAGGTGGCTTGACTATGAACATTATATACTATGCCTATGACTGCTCTGGTCAGAGCCTCTCCAGCACAAGTGTCCAGTGGGGCGGTCAGCATGTGGACAGGGATGTGTCTTGTGTTGGCAAATGGGCTGCAACTGTTCCAGACAGAGACAGATAGTAACAAAGACATAAGCGCTTACAGAGAACATATCAATTCATAAATTAAACAAATAAAATCCATTAATATTTGACCAATGATTAAAAATGACTTATTTTACTTACTAAAGGGATAGTTCACCCAAAAATGAAAATTACCCCATGATTTCCTCAAGCCATCCTAGGTGTACATGACATTCTTCTTTCAGACGAACACAGTCTTATATAAGTATCCTGGCTCTTCCAAGCTGTCACAGGTGGGTGTGTGCAGGCAGGAAGAGGAATACAGATGAATCAAGTTCAAAACGTAGTTTAATAACAAACAATCTCAAGGCAAGCAGATAGGCAACAGCACAACACATCTAAACATAATGGTGACCAGACAAGGAGTGCAGGAGAAGGAACAACTTAAATGATGTCAGACGTAGCGTAAAAAAGCATAACTAGCACGACGATAACATCGGATGTAGCGTAAAATAGCATAACTAGCACGGTGATGACGTTGGACGTAGCGTAAAAAAATATAACTAGCGCGACGATAACATCGGACGTAGCGTAAAATAGCATAACTAGCGCGACGATGACGTAGCGGACGTAGCATAAAAAAAGCATAACTAGCGTGACGATGACGTAGAGGACGTAGTGTTGGAACCCTCAGATTCTCCGATTTTACCTCAGTACAGCTCACTGGAGATTGTGAGCAAATGAACCAAACACGGAATTAAATTGAAAAAAATAATGTTACAAAACCTTGAAAAGACAACACATCCGGAACTGTCCGAGGACTGAGAAAGTGCTGCAGCAGTCTCAAGCCCTCCTGACAGATCCACCTGCGAGCCCCACGATCTGAGCCGCCGCGCCGCCTCGGTGGACACGGGACCCGCGGGGAGCGCGAGCCTGGCCAGGCGGGAGCGCAGCACTTCACATTCCCAAACAGTTCACACAGAACTGATGCGTGTCCCAACCCGTGAGATATCTAGGGCAGGGATGCACACAACGTTTAAACTGTTCACTCGCCATATTTACAACAGTATTTTGACAGACAACACCAAATAAGACTGACAACAACACAGAGCGCTTGCTGAAGAGCGAAAGCTATCTCTGTTGTGTGCCGGCGTCCCTTTGTAGCTTCTGGTTATGCCGTCACATGTTACGTGATGACGCAGCACCAATCAGGATTGGAATAGTTTCAGTCATACTTCAGACGCGCTACGCTAAGGGAGCGTCCCCAAAGTGTCATTCCGACACAGTTCGAGAGTCAGGAGACTTTCCTACAGAGGGGACAACAAATGATGAGATTGCTAAGAAAGATTGAGAGATCTCACAAGGTGTTATCAAAGATGATTAAAATGATGATGGTTTGATGGGGAAATGAAACAGTTGATGGGCTGTGTACAACAGCGGATCAGCTATACACATCTGGGGATAAAACTGATGTATAAATGAATTTTCTATTCATTTGGAATTAAACAATTGGTGTATGTAACAGATGTGACCCGGATACACCCTTCTCTGCGGTTTGTGCTTTGTGATGCGGAGAGGAGATGTGTCTGAAGATGCATCCTGTTGGAATGGGGTTTTGACACCCTACGGTAAGATCATATAGCGAGTGGGTGTTTTCACAGTATATGCAACTAGTTTTGAGAAGGTGTTATACAGCTTATGCATTCAATTTTGTGTAGGTGTTTGCAGCTTTTGCAGTAAGCTTTGAAGTGCATAGAGATGACGTAGGTGCTATATGCTAGTGCAAGTAAAAGTTAGGCAAGCTTATATTCTGACCTTTTAAGGTCCATTATGGGAGGATCTTTTATCCTGTGTTTTCAATAAAAGTGTGTTGCATATCCGTGTTCGACGCCGAACTCCGTGGTGAAGACTACACGTGTTTATGTTGTAATTTTATGCTGAAACTTTGCTAAGTAAATCAAAGCCTTGAATGGGGCAATTATTTTCTACCTCAGTTAAAGTCTCAGTGTGATTATTTCTTAAACATAACTATTATCTGAACCTGGATATTAAATTCCATCGTGCTTCATAGAGGACCGGATCTTGATTGAGATTGGTACGGGATATCTCAGATATTTCTAACCAGTGGGCAGCGCTCCTGAACTCAAAGGTAAGGGCAGATCTTATGATTTGTGCTGGTTTTGGAGATGTGTGTACTGGATTACTTAGTCATATTGGGGAGAAAATACTACAAACCACATCCCACACAATCTCTTTAACCAAACAGGTTGCTTAGAATTTCTGATAACTTGTAACTTCTGTTAATTTAACCCTCTTAAATTGTCCAAATTCCACCAGCAAGTGCTTTTAGCCTGAAAAAAAATGCAATTTCTCTCCTCACACTTTCAATATAACAGTTGCCAATAAATCTTTATTTTTAAGGAATTGGTTTAACAGGGATCTTATGAAAATGTTCAATAATTATGGGAATATTTTAACTCATGAACAATTCATGCAAACCCACGGTTTCCCTGTGCAAAGTGTGCATTTTAAGGAATTTAATTCTGTAGTTAAAGCTATTCCTCCAACCCTTGTTCAGCTTGTTAAAAGTCATATTCACTATAACTCCACAATAATGACAAAACCAAAATTAATATTAAATTCTGTTCAACTGATTGATTGATTAAAAAAAAAAAAAAGCAATAAAAAACATATTTGCACTATTTTACAAAAAAAACTAAATGAAAAACTAAATGAAGGGGAATAATAATCCCCTTTAAATACTGGATTTTATAATAAAACTAAAGAAATACATTTTAAAATTTAGCATACCCTCTACCCTGTTAAATCGTTAATTTCAAGATACTCTGATACTGATGATTTATGCTCTTTTTGTAAAAGTGAGAAAGAGCTGTTGATTCGTA